>JABMLP010000021.1:0-600000 GCA_013176395.1 Venturia oleaginea | reverse complement strand
GTTAATTTTTCCTTACGGAAAAGCTGCCGTCCGAGGCTTCAAATTTGGAAATCTGCAAGTGAGACTGAATAGAGATAGATACCATTACCATTTCCTAGCTACTTTCGCCAACAGTTCTCATTCTCTTTATCGTATTTTCAACGAATTGATCGAGCGATTTTTTGTTCCCAACATTAGAAACAATCGATCTCAGCTATCGCACCATTTATTTCCGGTAACACGGGGGCCGACTGTGCGAGGACATGCTATACATTTAACATCTTGGTAAGTTTGGTTATATCTTGCTACTGGTCAAGGCTGAGAAATATTCATACTCATGCTAGAGAAACTACTTCGTAAGATCTGACCGATTTAAGCAAAAGTCCCAGTTCAAGCCGAGTCAATGATGCTATCAAATGTATTTCATACGCAACTCGCTACGCAACAGAGCCACATACAACCCCACCCATGAATCTGGAAAGAAACAAGAGGGCAAAAAGAGACAAGATTAGTAGCTAGGAAGCCTTTGTTCCAGACCCCAGGAGGAAGCATCCACAGCTCAAAATCTTCATGAATTCGTCATTACTTTTCCAGCAATTTCACAACGTGCTGAGGTACTCGTTAAAGGAACGTTGTTGGACTCGGCTACAGGGGTGTTAGTTCTTGTCTGCGAACAAATTCTAATCAGAGGATGAGATATCCACTGTCTCACCATTAAACTTCGTCTCGCTTCTACTAATACTGCTATAAATATTGTGATATTAATCGCTACATGGCTTGATTATGATTCCCCATTCAACAAGCCACCGAAGGAGAAAATCAAATCGAGACACCAAGACCACATGTGATGATGAAGAACTTAATCGTCATTGCCCTATCTCGAGCTGCGGAGAGATGCTATCTGCATTTCCAAATTGAAGCGATTCGAAATCTGCTCTTTTGCATTGAGGTGACGGCAGCGCCAGGACGTTGAATATTGCTGTCGAGATTTGCTTACTGAATGTCTATCTTTAGTGAGATAAGTCTCGGTAAGTGTTGTTCTTCATTGATGGTTCTAGTCGATGAGCCATGTCTACGAGCGCGCGGTGGTGATTACATTGTCCTTAGAATGAGGATGACGACCACCAGAATCTCTCAGGGCGTGTAGTCTAACTCCAGGAGTTCTCTGAATTTCTAAAAGGCAAAAAGATAAAGTGTCATTGTGTAGTCAGCCGCCCCATGGGAAGGTCTCCACCACGACTTGACATGATCGGTGAATGCAGTTGTAAAACATTTCATATATGTCCCTGCTCACCTAAACTAACCCTGTTTATCCAGTTTCTAGCATCAGACTACTTATTGCTAGTTTCAAACTTGGAGAAAACTTACCAGCTGAATGGCACTCAAGCACGAGACTCAGCAATCCCGACAGAGCAAACAAGGAATCACCAAGCAAGAGAAGACCATAATGCGGTTAGAAGTTTGACAGCCTTTCAGCCAGTCCTTGGATATGTTTTTCTTGCTCCCGGGAGTGAACTCTGACTCCGGCGCTGATAGTACTCATCATGATAACCACTTTCCCATCTGCGTATTCGAGGACTAGACCCAAGACCAGTAATTTCCTCCCCTATCTAGCGTTTAAGTACCAGAATCTCACCACGTCCACCGCTTCAAGTATAAACGTCTTAGCAACGCACACCCGCACATAGGTGGATCTGTCCAGTTTTCCGTGGTTTCCTAAGTCGGTGAGAAAGTACTCGATATATGCCGCTTACGTGGAATTTCCTCAGATGATGATCGTATTTTTAAAATAGAGAAACGAGTAAGTGTTATATACCATTAACCCAGTCCAAACCCGATTTCATACCGCGTTGCTCACCGGGGAAAGAAGTGGCTAATCAAGGCCATTAATTAGCAGGGCCTACAAACCTTCGGCAACCGAAAAGGTATAAAAAAGGTAGAAATCTAGGTTATACGCGACTTCAAGCAATTCTAAAACTGCCACTCGTGATGGGGTTGCACCGCTAGCCTTCACGAAGAGCGATTGTACGAATTAATCAATTAGAGGGAAAGAGACATTCGTTCAGAAGGCTGTTATTCGCGACGAGATATTAGGGTCTGAGCATGTAGTCATGGTGACAGTCTGTCAGTCAAAATGGTGATTATCATTCTCATGAATGCAAAATCCCGCTGCGGCAATGCAGGACCCTAGGGTGGCTCGTATGCGTGTGGATGCTGTGAATAGAATTTAGACATTGGTTTCGGTCAAGTTGAGTAACCAATGGGCCGAACAGCACGAAACATTGAGCTCTGCCATTTATTCGCTTTTATGGTTGGCAAGAAGTGGTGGGATACATGTTTTTAGGCAAGATCGCAATGACTAGACAGATCTTCACAACCGCTTGCATCAAGCCGGCTATCCTAAACTCCACCATTACGGATACACTGGAAATACTGTGTCAATAACGTGGTGTGGGCTTTTGAATTAGTTTTACGTACCCTTAATTTTATGCCTTGCTTTGAGAAATCTTCAATAGCTGACCTAGCTCCGATCACCGGCAGTGTTGTGAGCAAGGTAGACTCTGAGTACCAATAATAACCATGGTTGGTCGAATGCCATATGCCTCTCGTCATCCCAGCACGAGCAAAGCGCGCCCGGCGAATCCGCGGTTCGCATTGTGCCAGCCTTCTGCTAATTTCTTGCAAAATCTTATCCTTCACCACTCAGCCCGGACTCAGGGGCCTGTTGAAACCACCGGTCCTGTTCATGTATTGCCTGTACTCCGTCTTCTTCTCCTTCCTCACAGCATAATTCTTATCATTCCCAGGCACCTTCGTGTTCTTCGTACTCCTGAACTTGCCAAAACCCATGATAACACGCATAGCAGCATCATCCGAGTCTTCATCATCCTCTTTCACAATCTCCATTTTCTCCGGTTCAGGCTCCTTTGGCTTCTCCTCCGTCTTGATAGGTGGTCTCGTCGAAGATGCGGCATGTCGTGCAAGTTGCGGTTTCGTGGGATTCCTCATTTTCCTGTCATCTCCCCGATCGTCCCCTCGTCTTGGTCCGCGTGGTGGTGATCGTGTCCTCGTATCTCGTGCATGGTCTCGACGTGGTGATCGCGAACGGGCGCGACTATCCCCTGTAGCATGTTGGTGAGTTCTTGTCCTGCGGGCCAAGGGTGAATGTTGTGGGGTGGGCTCCTCACCTCCTCTGCGGTCGTTGTCGCGTTCGCGGCGGTCGTTCCTGTCGCCGCCTCTGTCGTCTTTTCTGTCCCTATCACCGCGATGCCCATCTCCTCCACCGCGTCCTCGGCCTCGTCCTCCTCCGCCTCGGGGGCCGCCGCGGGAGTCTCGTTGCGACATTGGATGGGTTGGTTGTTGTGGGTGGGTTGGTTGTTATGGGTAGGTTTGGTGTGGTATGCGCGAGGGAGAAAGTTTGGTAGAGGGTGTTTGGTGCCAAGGTCGGAGGCCGCAGAGTCTCGGGGGAATTTGGACGTGTTGATTTTATTATAGATGGCGATAGATTTCCGGCGAGCAGGGTTGAAATTTGGCCGGGAATTTATCGACCTCTGCCCTTGAATCGTCAAGTTCATCAAATTCCCAAGAATGGACGATTTCTACATGGAATACTTAGTCATGCACGCTGGACTGTTTTCGGCCACGGATACACATATCGTATTGCCCATGATAATATTCGACAGACACCAAACACCAGCTGCCATGCCATTGCGTCTCCCATGCGCGCCTCCAGTCTCACAAACAATCGCTGCACATGGCTTCTCCCACGCATCTCCATACGCGCCGCATCCACCTCGACACTCGTAGACCTCCCAAGTCTCGATCGCAAATGGCAGAAGATATGGGCCGACACGCAGCTGGGGAAGTTCAATAGGAGGAAGAACGACGAGCGAGGGCACCCCAAATATGTCTTGCCCATGTTCCCCTACCCGTCTGGCTCTCTCCACATGGGCCACATACGAGTCTACACAATCTCAGACGTGATTGCGCGCTTCAGTTACATGCGCGGGTCAAATGTGGTGCACCCAATGGGCTGGGATGCCTTTGGTCTGCCTGCCGAGAATGCGGCAATTGAGAGGGGCGTTGATCCTGCCGAATGGACGGCGAGGAATATTGAGCAGATGAAGGCGCAGTTGCAGGCCATGAACGGTGTGTGGGATTGGGATAGGGTATGTTGGAAATGGCATATTGTAATTATGTACTCAATACTGATCCGATATGTCAAAGGAACTCCGAACAAGTGACCCGTCTTACTACAAACACACCCAGCGACTATTCTTGATGCTGCATGAAGCTGGATTGGCATATCAGAAAGAAGCCTTGGTCAATTGGGACCCTGTGGACAAAACTGTTCTCGCCAACGAACAGGTCGATGCGAATGGATGCTCCTGGAGATCTGGTGCCAAAGTTGAGAAGCGCGATTTGAAGCAGTGGTTCCTGGCCATCACAAAGTATGCCGACGACCTTCATACTGGTCTAGACGCACTCGAGAAAGACAACAATTGGCCATCCCGTGTAGTCGACATGCAACGCAATTGGCTTGGCAAATCCACAGGCGTGTATCTCGAACTGGGTGTCGCGAGTTCGACCTCGCACCTCGATGTTGACAAGGTGAAATTGTACACGACCAGGCTAGACACACTCAATGGCGCGCAATTCGTTGCCCTGTCTCTCGGGCACCCCCTTGTCCAAGAACATGCCGCTGAGAACGAAGAGCTGCAAAAGTTCATCGAAGCGGCGAAAAACTTGCCTCCCAACAGCAAGGCCGGGTTCAAATTACCTCACCTCAAGGTACGTTCTAGGGTCTTCCCGCACGTTGAGGGTGCAAAGGCGAATTTTGGGAAGAACGTGAAGACCTCCATGCTCCCCATCTATGCCGCACCCTATGTTCTCGATGGAGTGGGCACGGGCGCTGTCCTGGGAGTACCAGCGCACGATACCCGAGACTGGGAATTTTGGGCATTACACCAACCTAACAAGGCTCCCAAATTTGTCATTTCTCCCGAAAAGGGCTTCCCAGATTGGAACAGGCCATTTACGGCTAAGGGTACCATGAAACATCCACATGACGACCAGGCCCATCTCCGTTCTGATGATGTTAGCGAGCTATTCTTGAAGGCTCTACAGGGCAAAGGCCACAGAGCTGATTACTCAACTTCATGGCGCCTTCACGATTGGCTTATCAGTCGGCAGAGATACTGGGGTGCGCCTATACCTATCGTCCACTGTCCATCCTGTGGCGTCGTACCTGTCCCCACGAAGGAGCTGCCAGTCGAGCTCCCAAATCTTTCGTCTGAATTGATCCATGGACGGACAGGCAATCCCCTGGAGAAGATTGACGAATGGGTCAACACTTCATGTCCCAAGTGCTCTGGTCCAGCAAAACGCGATACCGACACAATGGATACCTTCATGGACTCGGCGTGGTACTACTTCCGTTTTGCTGATCCTAAGAACGACTCAAAGCCTTTCAGTCCTTCACTGGTTGATAAAATATTACCAGTCGATTTCTACGTCGGTGGTGTCGAACATGCAATCCTTCACCTCCTATATGCGCGCTTCATAGCCAAATTTCTACGCTCAAAGGCCGGGAAGCGATGTTGGCCTGTCGAAGGCGACACCGCTGCTGAGCCTTTCAAAAAGCTGGTGGCGCAGGGAATGGTTCATGGAAAGACTTACTCCGATCTTTCAACTGGTCGTTTTCTCAAACCAGACGAGGTTGATCTGTCCGACCCGAAACGGCCGAAGATGGTAGCAACTGGAGAAGCACCAAACATCAGCTTCGAAAAGATGAGTAAGAGTAAGTACAATGGTGTCGATCCCGCTATCTGTATCAACAAATACGGCGCCGATGTCATGCGAGCACATATGCTCTTCGCAGCGCCAGAAAAGCGAAGTCTTAGAATGGGAAGAAGAGCGCATCACAGGCATTACCCGCTGGCTTCAGAAACTCTGGCGCATAATTTACCGAGCTGCCCACATCAATCTCAAAGCAGCCAAGGAGGCACAATCGCCGAAATTGAGCCATAAAGCTACCAGTCTCCTCCACATGACGAAAGCAACGCGAGATAGCGTGACCGCGAAACTAGAGGCAGCGTCTGGTCTCAATACTGTAGTCTCCGATCTTATCAAACTCACAAATGCTCTTGATATCGTCACATTCGGTTTCGAAAATGAAGTAACCTACTACGAGTGTACCGAAGCTATGGTCAAAATGGTCGCGCCCCTCGCTCCTGCTTTTGCAGAAGAGGCATGGCAATTTCTCCACCCCAAAGCTCCTAAAAAGTCCACCATTAAATCCGTCTTCGAACACGATTGGCCCAATTTCGACAACGTCGAAGGCGCAGGATCACTACCTTCAACTCAAACTTGCGTCCTAATGATCAACGGGAAGAAGAAGTTCGCAGCTGAACTTCCAAGTTATGATTCGACGGTGCCTGCGCTTGGAAGGTGGTTGAAGAAGCAGGTGCTTGAAGAGACGGAGGAGGGGAGGGAATGGGCTAGGAAGGGGCAGAATAAGATGCTTTTGAGTAAGGTGAAGGATGTTTTTGTAGGGAGGGGTGGGGCTGTTTTAAATTTGGTGCTGAAGAACGATAGGAATGTGGCGGCGATGTTGGAGAAGGAGTCGGAGAAGGAGGAAAGGAATCGTAGTCGGGATTGAGGTGTAAGTGTACGATGAGTTCCTGTTATTATCGCTGTACTATTATCCTCACTCAGGCTGATATCATCCGCCTTGGAAATGCCACAAACTAGCGAGGAAATTGATTTTTCAGCTCTATCAAAGATATGTCCCTTGACCATTCAGAAAGGTAGTTTGGCGCTTGTGCGAATTGGACGTTTTTTAATAATCATCACCAGTGCCTTGACCCCTCAAGAGCAATCTTTCATCTCGATAACCAGAAAAAGCTCTTCATCATCACAGATTCCTTGAGCGACTTTTACCGCATCAAGAACGACACTTTCAACCTACGAAACCGAGATATCTGCAAACTCAAAGCCTGTCTAAGGTGACGATGAGTGAGGAGTTGCAGTACACAGCACAATATAGGCGTAATCAGTTAGTAGGTTGCTGATGCTACTTCATTGTGCAGTGGGCCGTTTCGTTTTACCCGACCCCAAGCTCCTCCTGCGCGACTTCCAGTTTCTCCTCATGGCTAACTACGGATGACTCTCAAGTTGTTCTACACATTACCGATACCACATCGTATCGTAGAGTATAACGCGACGCTATCGAGCAATCCCCGAAACATGTGGACGAAAACCCCATGTAAAACGAGGATTTATTTTCGTAGTCTCTGCCGCTCAGAAGATAAGTATTCTTATATCTAACTATTCATATCTGTGGCTTCGCTTTTGCTCGCGTGCCCCTTTTTCTCGCACGGTAGTGGGCGGAAAGTCGAATGAAAACGGTTATGCAGTATATTACCAGCGAGAAGTATTTTGTTACGATTAATATTATACTTCCGTCGTCTTTGTCGCCTCGCTGACTATCATACGTGATCAAAACGAGTATAAAACTTGTATATATGTAGAAACCTATCCTCGACATTACTAGACAACCTCTCCCAACGTCTCAGCAAACCGTCCTGCTACAAGCTGTTGTCCAGAGCCTTGAGCTTTTCCCCAAACCGTTGCGTCCCAGTTATGGCAGTGGCAAGAGTAGGTGCGCGACACAGTAAGCAGTAAGGGCGCATAGAAGGAGCCTATTAGCGGCAAATCCCCTCCTTGTAAGCTAGCAGACGTAGCCTTGAGTCTCTCCCCAGACTGTTGCGTCCCAGTTATGGCATTGGCAAGAGTAGGCGCGCGATACAGCAAGTAGGGAGAACGATTAGCAGCAGATAGGCTCCGACTATAGCAGTGCGTTCGATATGCAATTGAATTGATTGACCGACGCCGTCAGGCGAACGAAAATAGGCCTATTTAGGCCATCGATCAAGCTATGATATATATGAATCAATCAATCAATTGAAGCCTCAAAGATTGAGTGATTGCTCAATCCATGGTGTTGAGTTCGCTTAAGTAACGTGACGTTGTTTTAGAAGGTAGCCCCTAGAAATTAGTGAGATGATCCACTAAATTTAGCGCCGACCGGCGCCGAAAATCGGGTTTTTCCTATGCTTCGAATATGTTTGAACATTGGATTAATTATATTCATTTTCTACTAATTTTACCATCACAATCACTAGGTTTTCTCTATAGACTATTCAAGATGATGACTAGATTCGTACAGCGGAGAAGGCCTGAAGGCTATTCTCAAAGATCCGGTACAGCTATCGACGAAGCCTCACTATCGCAAGATCTGCCTCCAGAACCCGAAAGCCCTATACCAGTAGCTTCTATCCTTCCTCATAGGGTTATTACAACTCCCTTACGTCCTCTCAATCTCCAGCGTTGCAAGTTCGATATATAATGGTCACGGCTTCAAAAGGACGGCCAGAAACTGCGGAATCCAAGGCTCAGGCCTATTACCAAGCAGCAGCTATCCCGACTCAACTCTTACATTTGGGAGCACGGCGCAGAGATCCAAGCGGATGCTGAGAAGCATAAGAGACTTTGGCTCTGTAAGAGGTGTCATGAATTGAGGAGTTGGCATACAGGAATCTACGTGGCGACGTCTACCGGCGGCATACAAGGACACCTTCTCTCTCGGCACGGCGTCAAAGATCCAGGAGATTCCATTGAAATGAATGGATTGCAAGAGGAGGAAGTAACTGAAGCGCCGTTGACACATTGCGAGACTTGTGGTCTCAAAAAGGACGATAATTTCTATGCCATCGTGTATAGACAGCAATATATTGACTGGACTATCAAGCACAATATTGCCTTCCATACAGCCTCCCATCCCGATACCCTCTCGCTACTCAAGGCCGGCGCAATTGAGACTCTTACAGCGATTCTACCAACCGCAAAGTCCTCCGTCAGTAAATGGGTTTTTGAGTCCTACGAAAAACGGTTACCGACCATCCTACACGAGATCAAGGGCGCCAAAAGTCGAATCAATATCTCAGTAGACGCCTGAAAGGGCTGAAAGGGAGGAAACCATAAGAACTACCTTGCTGTCTGCTCCCGCTTCATAAATTCAAACTACAGGCAGTCACGGATTCTCATCGGCTTCCCGCGCGTTTTTGGCTCAAAATCTGGAGAGAATCAAGCTAAACTGATCGCCTCAGTGCTCACTACATTCGCCATCGATTGGACAAAGTTGGGAGGCTTCACAGCGGATAATGCATCAGATAACGACGCCTGTGTTGCTCACCTTGAGGTTCTGATCTCTGGGCTATCCTCCGGATGGTCCAGAAGATGGCGCATTCGCTGTATTGGCCATATCATCAATCTTATTATAGATGACCTTCTCTTCGGCGATAATGAGCAATCTAAGCACAATAAGTCACTTGCCGCGGCCGGCGATGATGAACAGTTTGAGGTCTGGGCGCGCCTAGGACTTATCGGTCGCGTACACAATCTCTGCATATTCATCAATCGCTCACCCGAGCGTAGAGAAACTTTTGAAGCGCTTCAAAAGGATGCCAGACTCGATGTTTGGTATGTACTTCTCGTTGGCGGCGGAATCCGATGGCACAGCACTTTCGAGATGATACAACGTGTCCTTTCGCTCAGGGTGGTTATTATCAAGTGGTAGAGGCTCTACAACTACACCGATAAAGGCGTTGATATTAGGAAGTCCTTCCTCACAAATGACGACTTCGAGATGCTTGAAATTTGGTGTGCGATACTAGAAGACTTCAAGACGTTCTGTCTCAAAGAGGAGGGTAATGCGACAGAATCTATACAAGGCACAGCCGCCGGAATCATGAAAGGGTTGACTTGCATTCACGAGAGACTCACTGACGCGCAGAATGAGGTTGCTTCTCTCAATCTTGCTACTGAGTTTGCTGAACCTTACGTAGCCGGGCTCAAAGAAGCGCTTCTGAAGACCTCAAAGTACCAGACGATGATTGAAGAGTCAGATCTCTACTACGCCGCCATTATCTGCGACCCAAACCTACGATTACTGTGGTTCGAAGACCACTGGGCTAAGTACAACAATCGTACCTGGTACAAACGCGCCGAGAGAGGTATGCAGCGCCTTTTTGACGAATACTGCGACAAATACGGGACCTTACCTTCACCATCACCGTCACCTACGCCAGAACCATCCTCAGAAGCGGAGAGTGAACCCAGCGGTAAGCGGCCCTCATATTACGACAAATTCAACAGATTATCAGTCCACGTGATCACCAAAAAGCGCCGGGTAGTCACCAAAGAAGACGATTATACGAGATACATCAAATATTTCGACCCTACCACCTGGAAGCCAGTTCACGACGTTGTTGGGTGGTGGGAGCAGCACCGCAATGACTATCCGATCTTATCTCGTCTTGCTTTCGATGTATTATCGATTCCTGGTATGTCTGCAGAGGTTGAGAGAGTATTTTCACGAGCCGGTAGGCTCATTACTGATGCTAGAAACGGTATGAGTGATGATACAATTGAGGCGTGTCAGATACAGCATCAAGGGCTTAAAAATGATGTATTTTAGATCTCTCAATTGACCGATCACTCAAGCCATCAATCTCACTGACATCGACTCAATCAAGCCGTCAATCAAGCCATATATTGGCCGAATCGGGCAATCAATCTTGAGAATGGCTCAATCGATTGATTATCGAACGCACTGACTATAAGACGGCAGGTCTATAGCACGATCGGCGCCATACAATACGGCAGCTACCAGACAGCCTCGTCTACGGGCATACCCGGAGTATCACACCCAAGCAGCGAAATCACGACTACGATGGTTACTGCTGTCTCCAGCATCACACAACCAAATACACTGCCGCATAGGAATCTGGTGTAAGGCAACTTTCACAAGCAGAAACATACTTAGGGAACCCATTAGCCTTGAGGGATAAGGCGAAACAGATAGACAAAGCTGAGCATTAGAGGGAGACTGTAGGTAGAGGGATAGCGAAACACGAGGCATTGCCTCTTGGAGTCTACATAGCACAGATATACTAGCAGAATGGCCAGCATCTACAAGAGCAAGCGGGCATTTGGAGATGGTGTTTAAGGGAAAAGGGGGAGGACCGAGGGGACAGCTGGTCTTGTTTTGGTAAGCAGGGCGAAGTGGGACGTGGTAGATCATATCACATGTCGGCTGTCTGATGAAGTCCCCCTAACCGGACATAGCTGCGTGATTAAGCGGCTGCAACCGAGTAGGATAAAATCAATCAATCATCAGTGTGGGAAGTGTGGGAAGAGCCAAGAGGTGTGGGAATACACCTTGGCACCCAGAACCAGAACGGTATATAGGGACGACGTTGGACGGACTTTCCTTTCTCTCTTCGTGGTTATCTCATGTTATGTTTCTCACATAGGAGCTTCTTCAACCTACTACAGTAACGACCTTTTACTTAGATACAATCAAGCACAAGTCATATGCACACGAAGCAAGCCCAACCCCCAACCTTCATACTAACCGACAAGCGTTCAGGATTGATCTGAGGATCAAATCGGTTAGACGACAATTGAATTGGGAGATACATCGGACGGCTAGGATCTAGTGAGCCTCCAAAGAACCTGAGCAAGAGAAGGTACTTAAGGTAAGTACTTCCAGACTGATATTGCCCTTACCCCAAACCCGCGGACCAGAACAAGAGAACACAGGTGTCAAGAAGGTCTTGACATCAAGAAGGTCTTGACATCAAGAAGGTCTTGACATAATCAACTGTGTTGAGAAACGAGTTCCCCGTAACATTCCTCTGGGCATTTTCGGCCAATTCAATCCGCCACTCAGGAATCCCCGGTGAGTGTTGAACAGTGGCATGCCAGTCCTTGATACCTCAGGCATAGTGCACGTGATAGATGCCACGGTGTACTTAACCTCCTTAGTCAATACAGTCAAGTCACAGGGTGACACTCGTTCTGTTCATCGGCTCCTATCGTTAAGTTCGTGTTGAATCTACTTCCGAATAACTCTGTTTTGCTCGTTCAGCGTAACAGGTTATGAGCCCGGGTTTTGCCTAGGTTCTACAGGACTAAACCGATAGAAAGGGAACTACGTCTCTCCCAAGGATAAGAGACGGCGTTGAATGTGACAGGGTCAGCATTAAAACAGGGACACCAACTCTCCCAAGGATGAGAGTAGGCGTTTGATCTGACGGGGTCAGGATCGAACAAAGGAACAACAACCCTCCTAAGGACAAGAGCTGTACAAGTGCTTTGACAAGAGTCAGGAAAGGAAGACTAAGGGACATGTCTTCAGAGCACAAATCCAGGCAGCCACTGCCAACACTGAGTTGCGAGAACTCAAGGACGTAGTTCCAAAGAGCAAGGAATTATTTGGCTGGTGAAGGGACCTGGTGGGTCATTTCCCAGGCCATCAAGTACAATACATACGACCTTCCAGATGATCGCCATTTGGTACAGACAAGAGCACCAAAACCACCAGGTGCTGAGGGACAAGGATTCTTTCCTTAGTCCTCACAACCCTCGACATCCTCCTACCCCGCTCCGCCCTCCTCTCGCCCAAAGGAACAGACCTTCGTGAAAGTCCCTCTACAGCTAGATAATAAAGAGCTGGCAGCAAATCAAGATGCCAAGGCTAGAGGAGATACTCCCCCGCACCCGGAGTTTACTTTCGTGGAAGAAAAGGACTCTCAAGATACTTCGTCAGATAAGACAAGGGCAGGTTCAGCAATGAGGCCCTATGATGACTGGGTGTCTGCTAACAGCAAGGCGATACATAAGATCATGATGTGCCTGTCAGAGGACGACCAGAACCTGTACAGTATCTACGAGAGGGCATCAGATCTGTGGGAAGTCCTGATGACGAAGTACATGGAGGTCATGACAGCGGATATTACCTCTTCTATCCAGGAGTTTGTCAACTTCAGGATGGACGAGGGAGATACAATCGATGGCTCGTGGACATATCTTACCAATCTTGGGGTAAAGATCGCATCAGTCTCTCCGGTAGAAGCGCACTACCAACTCCCATGGAAGAGGATGAGACAACTTCTGGCAGCTCTCCCAACAGAGTACTCGGCAATGAAACAAGCTATCCAAGCGCAGCCATACCTGCAGCCAGAACACATCCTAAAGCTTCTGAAAGGAAGAGAGGCCGACATCAGGATCAACGAAACGGCAATGGTAGCCCAGAACCAGAAGAACAAATCTGGAAGCGGAAAGAATGTCAGCTGCTACCTCTGTCACGGCCCGCACCTAATTATGGACTGCGAACACCTCTCAGCTGCAACAGACACCGTCGAGAAAAGAAGAAGAGAGAAGAGTCCCAACCTCAAGAAGTGACAACCAAGCAACGAAGTTCCAAATTACCTTCGCATTTAGCCTCATCCTCCGAGAACCTCAGCCAAGACGAGCTTGTGAAACTGATTTCCAAGATAGTCCTAGATGTCAAGAAACAGCGACCCAAGAAAACAGCAAGAGCTTACGCTGCTCAGTCAGAACCTGAGACTGGAGACGAGGAAACAGAAGAGGTCTCCTCCGAGGATGAGATCCACGATGAAGTTGCCCATACCAGCGTCAAAGCGATGGGTAAGCTCCTACCCCAGCAATGGATGCTCGATTCCTGCGCCTCATCTCATATGACTGACCAACAATCTCTCTTCAGGGGTAAACTCAAGCCATTACCTATGAAGAGACTGGTTAAGGTTGGAGGCGGAATCCTTTCTGCGAGTTGTGAAGGAGATGCAGTCATGGAGGATAGGAGAGGCAGTAAGGTAGTTCTTGAAAAGGTTTTGCTTGTACCTGGACTCGGAGTCAATCTTGTATCATGGAATAAACTCTCGAATCAATTTGATATTCGGCCACCAGACTTCAATGTTCTCTCAAGCACCAATGGCGAGCCTGTTCTTCAAACTATCGTTAGAAGAGGAGTTCCTATCGTTACAAACATCAAGAACTTGCAGGAAAAGGGAAAGAGAAAAGGGAGAAAAGTCCATGAGCTTGAATGGGCTTTCCCTTCTGCAGAAGGCGAACCTATTCCCCTTGACGAAAGTGAGGAGTTGTCCCCATCTCTCACTAGGAAGAAGGCCCAGTGGGAGCTATGGCATAGAAGGTTTGCCCATTACGGGGCCAAGTCCCTAAGATACGTCCACAAGGTTACTACCTTAGACCAGCCAATTCCTACCTTTGAGTCAAGAGACTGTTCATGCAAGATCTGTCTTACTACCAAAATGAAAAGAAGCTATGGTAGGGTGACGGAACCGAAGCAAGAAATTATGGAACTTCTCTCAGTCAATATCTGTGGACCATTGCCCGTGTCAAGGAAGGGATTCAAGTGGTTCCTACAGATCGTCGAAAATGCTTCCCGAAAGAAATGGACAAGGCCAATGAGAGAGAAGTCGGATGCACCTCAAGAACTCAGACAATGGAAAGTGTCAGCTGAGACTGAAACTGGGAAGAAGTATCTGAAGTGGAACAACACAAAGTATGGATTCAATGAGTGACTGCATAACCCTCGAACTGATTGGAAAATGAGGGCTATCTATACAAAGAGAGTGTACTGACGTAGGTTCTGACACCGCAGAGATACCGAGCAAACAAGAGTGAGAACAAACAGGTTTGAAACGAGTTTGAAACCGTTGGTGTTACCACCATATTGCAACAACATGATCGTGGCTTTGGACAGAGAAATTTTCAGAAACGTATATGAATGCCTTAACTGACATCCGGTCCTATTGTCTTAAGGAGCAGTCAAGATGAACCTCGAGGGCTTTATCTCACCATGACAGCTGTGATTCGCCGTGGAAAATGTGCTGCCCAGTTCGTAATTGGATGTTATCCGACGCAGAGGATATGGGTAGGGGGACAAAATCCCTTATCTGGTCCCAGCTTTTTTCAATGATTTCGTAGCATGGACGATCTTTTCATTCTAAACACCAGCCACAAACAGCATCTGTGCCAGTCTAAGTCACTCTGAACGGTCTAAAGGAGAGGCTCCGAATCACCCCAGACCACCAAAAACCAGCTAAGGGATGGACTCAACTCAGCAGAATGGACAGGCACGGAACTAAAGGCGGCTTTGGATGGTGTACCGTAGAGACTAGAGTCTGACGAAGGTGAACACTTTCCCAAGGATTAATATATTACGCCGAACCGGCGATTCGCAGCCTAATCCGTGACTATTGAAGTTAGCCCAATATCATACAGTCATACTTGGCATGGACCGTACCCGTTGTCACGGCTAGTAGTAACTAATGAAAGGCGTGAGCAGCAATCAGGTATGGACTAAATGTGATAGTGAACTACAGGTAGCTATGTAAATGGGGGCTGGGGGCAAGGCCTACTTATAGGTCTTGCTATGGCCCGTGTACTGTGGCGCCTTGTTAGGTGCTTGGACACTGTGGTTGTTCCAGTAGCCTAGCAAGCCGTCACATGGCTCGTGTACTGTGGCGCCTTGTTAGGTGGTTGAATACTGTGGTTGTTCCAGTAGCCTAGCAAGCCGTCACACCCGTGTAGAAGCTACGGCGTCGGTGTATAATGAAGCCGTAGAATTTCTATATAGCCCTAAAGTTGATGGTATAATTGTAGTACCGATGATAAATTTAACTGACAACTAGGAGAAGCTAGCCCCACCTTCCCTATAACACCTTAATTATTCTTTTAAATAGCAGAGGACCCTCTATAGAAGACGGATAGTATTAAAAAGCGTCAATTTGGCTTGCGTACAGCTCGGATAGGGCCATAATGGACCACTTATTGGATTCAGACCACCTACTGGTAGTACTGATGTGCAACAGTATGAGTACATCCTCACTGTTTGAGGGTTCGGAAAATCACCCTCTAACAACTAGCGGGAATTTGGTAATAATGCAGAAACTGATCAAATAGTACTATCCACCATCATCAGCCATAACACTCATTATCTCATTTAAGGATGGACATGTTGGGTTTCAGGATCGTTTTAAGACCCCGTTTCTGATGTGTACTTGGTGCATCAAAGTTCATGCATCAATGCATGAATTGAGGGTACTCAAATGACTTAAATATGCTGTAGATTCCTAGCTTTTGAAGTCATGCAATTCATTATCTTTTGAAGCTCGTATTTGTGTAGTTCGTGCGTTTGTAGCTTCCAACAGTTATGAGCCCGGCCTTGCACATTTCGTTCACACACCGATTACTCAGTAGACGCCAAACTGCTTTGGGTTCACCGTCGTGTAATCTCACCTTAGTCATTAAGCGCTAAACCAGACTTGGTAATATTTCGACTATTCTGCCCACAATTCAGTAACACATCCGCGGACACACGAAACGACCATTCTGTCATTCTGAAGCCATTCGAGCCACCAAAGGCCATGGCAGCATCATCTACAAGACAAGTGATGTTGAAACATCTTTGGATAGGAGCGTTTTGAAATTACGTCAAGTTCAGGTAATTACCTCACGCTTTCACTTCTAGTGTATATAGTCAGGCTTTTTGCCATCACTTAGGAGACTAAGCCATTCAATCTTTTCCTCCCTCCATAAGCTGTTTCTAAGTCTTCAATGAATACTTTCCCGAACAGCCCTTATTTCAACAAGTAAAGGTTACGGAAATCATCCTCAACTCTCGAAATGACTGGGAGGACTGGTATACCCGTCACAAGTCCAGGGCCAAACGCGTCGGGATCTGGAAGTACATGAATGACGAGACACCGAATGAACCCTCAGGCCCTACAGAACCTATCCTTCTTACAGCAGCTCATGCCTCAACTAGAACTGATGCTGCAATCAACAACTTGACTAGCGATGAAAGGTCAGTTCTGACGATTCTGAACTCACAATACAGTCACCAAATGACCACCTTTCGAACCCTCACGTCGCTACTTTCTGACGCCACCGAGGATATTCCTAATACGGTATCTAGAAGCTACAATAGCCTCATTGATGACTGTACAACGGCTAGGGCCATTTTGATCGCTCTGATGTCAGCAATAGCCCCTACAGAAAGAGTTAGGAAGTTGGCCATAAGGAAGCAATGGCTATCAGTTTTGGGCGGCCTCAAATCCTCAAACATTGACATATGGCTTCTGCAATGGGACAAAGCCCTTCGTGATGCACAGAAAGCTAAGCTTCCTGATGTCGACGGAGATTGAATTCATCCACAGCATCAAGCCAGATTCCCCACCTCCCCCCTCCTCACCTCCCTCCTCTCATCAATCCTCTCTCTCCACCTCTTCCCATACAACGTAGTAACATGCACCGCAACCGTACTAACCACAAGAAACAAAGCAGAAATAGTACTAAACCAGCCAACCCCAATCTTCTCCACAGCAGGCAACACAACCGCCGTCCCAAACGCCCCAAAGAAATACCGAACCATGTAGTTCCCTGCTACAACCTCTCCACTCCGCCCTTGCATGACATCAAGACAATAGGTATTCAGACTCGGGAAACAGAAGAGTTGTGCTACGCCTTGAAGGAACATAACGATGACGGGGAGGGGGATACCGCCAACGGATTTTTGGACGGACCAGCCGTAGATGAGGATGCAGGCTGGGATTATGACGCCCATTGCGAGGATGGAGGAGCGGAGACGGTCTTCGGGGACTCTTTGGCCGCGGATTTTGATCCATTTGAGAACCGTGTGGTCTGCCCAGCGGCCGCCGAAGAAGGTTCCTAGGATGCTAGATGTGGATGTTAGGTGAGGTCAGTGAGATGGGTTCTGGAGGGACGTACTAGCCACAACCTGGAGCTATATAGAAGAGACCAGATTGAATTGGGGAGGTGAGGTGGAAGCGTGGGTTCAGGACGTAGCGGATTGGTGTGAGGAGGGAGTACATGTTCCATACCAAGGCTGATGATGCCAAACTCTGTGCAAAGAATTAGCTTCAGGTCCCGGGAAAAAGCGAACGTCATTACTTACTGCGACGAGAAGGTTCGGATAGCGAAATAGCTTGATGACTCGGAATGGGTTCATGGATTGCCACATCTTGCCCGCATATTGCTTCTTGGTAAGGCCTTGCATGTCTGCGGACTTCTTGTGATGGATTGTCTCTGGCAGAAAAACAATGACCAGGCTGAAGCCTAGCCCAGCGAGAGCTGTCTGTAACCAGAAGATTACTCTCCAGCTTTGGAAGGTAACAATAATTCCTATAACATCCTATCAGCATATGCTGGTTCAGAGCGATGGTAAACAGTCTTGCCTCCTATAAAAGGTCCGAAAGCGGGACCAATGAGCGTGCCTGAAAGGAACCACCCTAGGGCTGTTCCTCTCTCTGTCTGAGATACTGTGAGCACCGGTTTAGACGTTGTGATCTCATAACATACAGGTCGATAGATGTCGCCAATGCAACTTGCGCCGACGATCAAGAAAGCTGTGCCTTGGAAAGCAGTCAAGATACGGAAGACAAAGTATGATGCCAAATTTGGCGCCAGAGCCGTTCCGATGGAGAAGACGAAGAACAGTCCTGCAGCAGTGATTTGCGTCTAGTGGAGGAATATCAGTACTAAGAATTAATCCTCAGATTGGGAAAGTGGGATAGAGCTCACAATTCTTCTCCCATATACCTGGCCAAGTGGACCCCAGAAGATCGGGCTCAGTCCCATGAAAACAAGATACAACGCATTCGATAAGTTAATAATCGTGCCGCTCGAATTATACGTCTTCGCGACCTCCGGTATAGCTGCCAGCACCGCTGTGGACGAGATAGGCGCCAAAAACCCGCAGAATGAGAGAACACCGGTCATGATTATTTTGCGATGAGGAGAGAATCTATTGTAGATCTCATCTCCAGTTTCCGCATACTGATCTCCTGCAAGTTGCATATCTTGAGCCGTGACATGACTTTTGACGGGTTCGAGATTCTGTTCATCATCAATAGGCGTGGAAGTCGTCTCTTCATTTTGCTTCTCGACGTCGATATCGTGCTTGTTCTTCTCCGGCTCGAAGCCATGATTAGTTGAGGTTTCTGCCATCCCGGTGGAGCATCCATGGAAAGCAAGAGAGGGTGGAAATGGTGCAAAGAAAATTTTTCTGGCCGAAGAACGAAGTAGAAAGTTAGTCTCAGGCCGTGTTATTAGAGTCAGCAAAAGTCTAACGAATCTTTCTTTGGCTGGACCATCACTACAGGTTCTAGGAACAAGGCACGAGCGATTGACGTCTCTGCAGCACAAAGATAACAAAGCAGTCACTCAAAAAGTGGGCTCCAAAGGATTTTTGTTGGTTGATAGAGCGCTCTCGGGGCATCAACCAGCGCCGTTATAGCCGGCTTGTTGGGACCACAAGAAACCTGTGCATCGGGTCGCGAGCCGATGGCGACAGCGGCCACTAAGGCGAAGGCGGCCGATCCTGCTGTGGACTTCTTTTCCGGTGTTACTCTTTCCCGGTGGCATGCTTTCCCCGAGAAACACCGTGGATAGTGATTGTTTGATGCTGTGAGGTTGATGCTGCGAGGTCGGTGAGGATTTGATTTGGATGTGGTGGCAGATTCTGAGGCGAGATCTATTTTAGCCCCCACATGGAAAATTCGAGAACTACAGCATAGAGTTATCATTACTTGTAGCCGCTGGTAAATGCAGGCAATATAATGTACACAATAAAGAGTATCAGACAAAGCTGTGGTGGTATAATGCTCCACTTTCCGTTCTCTCTTCCCGCCCAATCCGAATCTTCTGCGAATCTAGCTCTGAGAGATGCAGCGACATCATCAGCGGCATCAATCTTCATCTGAATGTAGACCTCTGGCTCTGCCATCTCCTCGCCAGCAGCAGTCCTGCTTCTCCTTGAGCCTCCACCACGATCTCCACCACCAAGGTCTACGAGAATTTAGGGAGTTCAGATGCTCATGATGTGGGAATTACTTCCTGCCACGGTAGCCGCGCTGTGAAGCTGGGTTACGACAAATTTAGACCCCGAGCATCAATGCTTACTGTATTGATCCGAGTATGTTTGCTTGCCGATATGTCGCATTTCCCGCGAATTGTAATAGAGGCCGTCGCAGTAAAAGCTGTTGCGGCCGCGCGCATTATGCAGTTCTCCAGAGCATTTTAGACCCCAGCGGTATGAAATTCGGGTGTAGAGGCTTGCATTGACGGTGTGAAGAGCAGTTGCAAACTATAAGTCCTGTCCACGCTCGGAAGATACTCGTGCACAGTGAGCCACCTCAAGTATCAAGACAGTGATGTCGTCAGGATGGTTCTTAGATGGAAGGAGTATCGCTCCCTGGTTGAAGAAGAACTTGGTGCTCTTCGTGGAGGTTGAGAGGGTATTGAATAGGCTGTCTGTGATAGTCGTGCGATTGATGCCGTTGCGGTGCTGTATCTAGCCGGGAGACGAGAAGGGAGTAACTGTTGCAGCTGAACACTCTAGAGGGAAAAACAGAATGCATTGACTCTGTGCCGTGAGCGCTTGGACATCTAAGTAACAGGTTGAGAGTAGTGGTGGTGGGGGAGGGGGGGGCGCATGCAGTCGAGGTCGGAGTTCACAGGGGGTAGAGCCGATTTCGCGCGGGCCTCCACCACATCTCCTCTCCCCCAACTACAACGTCCTCCAGCCATCTACCAAACACACAAGATATCTGCTCCCGAAGCCCGGGGTATCCTCCTTCTGATTCAAGAGAGGACACTCGCCTTTGAGTGATCCTGATCATCCAGAAACCACACACTGTGTTTCTGTCGTATTCATGTCAAATCCTCGACTCAGTGACTCGCTCTTGACTTGTTGGTTGATAATTACCATCGCATTCTTCATCCTATCATCACGGCTCGACCATATCCGGCTCGATGATTTCTTGGCTGAAATGTCCCAAAAGGCCGAGCCACGGAAGAGGGTGAATGAACCAGGGATTGGGCCACAACCTCGTCAATTGCGATCCAACGGCTACATCCAGCCACCATTCATAAACTACATAGGCTTGATGCCAAGTACCTTTGCCCACCAAAGATCAACAGCCTCTTTGTGAGTTATGGCGCTCCGGCTTGAGATCCCATTCTCAAGCGGGATAAATCTACGCTTTGCTGAATTCTGAAACCAAGTCGTCATCTGCTGTTCATGAGGGGAGCCATAGACGGGTAGACTCTGATCTGCTGTCATAGACCGCTGTCTAGTGACGCTTCAATGTCCTTGGGTTGGACGCGAAGGATTATTAAAGGGCTTGGAAATTGCCCGTAACAAGCATCCTGCAAGAGTTACTCGGATAATTTGGAGAGTATCCCGTTTTAACAGGCCAACCTGCCAACGGCATCAGCCTTGTGCTATGACGAGATACGACGTTCTACCAATGTTCATATTCTAACCTCTCTTGGACGATCTGAACAATTGCCGGCAATAGTACCTCGCAGATCACCTAGATGTCAGGCATCTCGCAGTCATGGACAAGGCTTGCTGCACAAGAGATGTCGAAATTGACTGCCCGGGGTCCATAAACCCTTCCCTCACCAAAAACACCGATTCTATCATCCTTTATCTTAACAACCACTGGCCGGATTTTTACAAAACTTTAATTTTAGATAGATTTCTACTTTCTACCCGCACCCTGGATAGGCTTCATGTCGTATCGTCTGGGTCTTATGGAAACCTTCCAGAGCTCCGAACACGCCTTGCTCGCCTACATTATTCCAGCATGGAAGATTACCATTCCAACCATGTATGTAGGGCTATCCCAAAATAATCCCAAGAACCTCATCTACGTCCCACCCACCCACTCCAAAGCCATCAAACTAACCATTCCAGCGACGCTGCCAGCAACAATTGTCGTCCTCCATCTGTATCCTCGGACTTTACATGCAAGCCCGACATTCAAACCAGTAAGTCCGAAAACAGCCACATTTCTTCTTCCCTGTCCATCAAAAAGTGGTTCTCGAAGCTTCATCAGCATCTTCGACATCGGCTGCGACATTTTGTTCAAGATCGGGGAGCTGGATATTTCAGAAGGTTTATCAAACCTCGTCTCCGGCGTAATCCTCAATGACGTCTCCTTCCCATCCAACGTTATCGTTTCTGTGAATGAAGTCCCATCTTCCCTCGCTCGTCGCTGTAGATAATTAAAAGCCGCTTCCTGGATATTTTTGATAGCGCCGGTATCCATGTTCTTGAATGACCAGGCACACTGCCCATCCGCATCAACCAGGAACCAGGAATAATTGTCATATGGATTCATTGCTACGAACGATGGTGGATTGGAGTTGTCATCGATGTATTCTTGCATTTTTGAGGCGAGACCGGTGTAGGAAAGGTTGATGGAATAGCTGATTGTTGAGTCGTCCCAAAGGCAAATGTAGGAATCGTGTTGACCTAGAGATACGTGGCGAGGTCGTATACCTTGTAATGCCTGAGACTGGATCTTTTCGTGGAGTTTGGTGGGCATGTCACGGTATACGGGTCCATCTTTTGTAGTTGTGAAGTAAGAGCCCCTTGGTCCTATTGTGAGATTGATTTTCTGTAAATCTTCCAATGAAGCAGTGTTACTAGAGGAAATCCTAGAGAAGAGACGGAAGTCCATGAGATCCCATGCCAGACCTGTCACGCCCGTGTATGTCCAAGATGGTGTTTTGTGATCAACTGATTTGCAGGCGAGGAAGATACCGCCTTCGGCGCCAATGGCTATAGAGTATATGTCTTGCAGTAGCGGTGAATTTTTGAGTGGCTTTACGTGTATTTTTCGAACGTAACTTTATTGGTTAATGTAATTGATGTTTTTGTGGAGATTCTGTGAGGCTCACAATGTGTATGCGTTTTGTTCTGGGTCGTTTGTGGACATGAAATAATCTCCTTTTGGTCCGAAGGCGAAGATGATTTCACGAGACGTGTCGCGCTTCTCTTCGGTCTCTTTGGAAGGGGGTGGCATTGAAGTGGCATTGAAGTGTGAGGCTGGGGCTATGGACAAGGCTGATCAATTGATGTAAAGGAGAGCCCATGTATGTGGCGAGGCTGAAACGGACCGAGGAGGTAATAATATAGACAATTGGAGTACCAAAATATGGGTAGTGATTATTGGAAAAGGAACGCCCATGACAATAGTGGAAAGGGTTGAGGACATACGTCATGATGCGCTAACCACAATCCAGTTGTGCAAAAGCAAAACAAGGCTGCGAAAAGGAATATCTCAATCATTGCCGGTGCCCAGGATCCCTTCTGTCTTGGATTTCTTCTTCATCTCCTCGTCCTATAGACTCTTGCCGGCCTGGTAACGTATTCCCTTGGACTCCTCGAAGACATCGAGCTCGTAGTCCTGGAATCCCTAACATACACCACACTCCCTCTCGAACGACTTCTCGACCGTCGTCTCGGACCATATCCACGAGAAGAATAACAGCTTAAAACACTATCAGATTTCCTTCCCACATGCCTCTTTGGACGACCCATCTCGAGAGCGGCAAGACTTACCAACAACAGAATATCAGCAGCAGTAGTATAACCAGAAACCCGATGACTCCGATAAGAACCCAGCGACCCCAATCATTCCAAGGCGTGGTCGTGTTTCCGCAGTAGTAGTACCCGTTGTCGCTGTTGTAACACCTTTTATACACGATCAGCACTCGTTTCGGAACATACTGCGACCGTGCGAGAATAAGGCTGACAGCCTTGTGCACGGTTATTCTACTCACTGTCGCTTTTCCAAGGCTGCCATTGTTTTTTTCCGTGTGTGTATAGAGGCGTTTGGAGTTTGTAGCTGATGTTGTTGCGCGATTAATAGAGTATCTGATGGTGTGAAAGCAGGTTTTTGTATCGTTATGCAAGTGTTCCTGGGCAGACCAGGGGAGAGAAAATTGTCGAAAATACGACAATAACCACAATCTGGTTCACCTCAAGTTTCGAGACTAGATGGATTGCTAGGGCTCAGGGTTTGCTTTCATTACTTGAAAGGCAGCTCACGAGCCTGGAGAGAGGTAATACATCACGTGACCGTATCAAGTCCGCAAAGACGAGTTCCACGATCATCGCATTACTTCACAGAGAAAAAAACACCACAACAGCGAGAACTGAGATCTTTGAAACTGAATAATTATAACGCAAATACACATCGCCTCAAGAGGGCTCAGGTTGTTCTAGGCTCGACGCGTCGCCCAGCGCGTAGAAACGAGAGATGACAATACCGTGGCCTCAAGAGGTGGTCTGGCCGACCGGACTTCATGAGCACGCTACACAAATCACAAGGCACCTTCGAAACGCATTACTCTACCTCGAAAGCGGACAGGCTCTACCTGTACCCCCAGACCAAGTAAAGGCAATTATCACGACGATGCTGCCCTTGATTGCAAAGGCCCAAAGGACCCCCGATATGACAACCGTCCACGATCAACTACGCATTATACACACTGAGATGACTCAAGACACAAAGGAAACGGCGAAGGAGATAGCTGGGATAAAGGGAGAACTTAAAGCTCTGAGAACAGACACACAGAAGAACATCACTATTGGTGAGGAAGCGAAAACGGCAGCGAAAGAGGCAACAGAGGTGAGCAAGACCGTTGCAGGAATAGCGAGTGATATCAAGAACAAAGGGACACAATTCCAAACAGGCATGCCAATGAGCTATGCTGCTGCCGCTACCCGAGGAGGGCTAGCTACAAGCACACATAGCATACAAACCCAAAGTGTCAAGACTCCCGCGACGGTCCGACGTGAGATTATCGTAAACATCAGGAACGCACAAACGATCCAGAGCCTGCGCGCAATGAATCCACGCAATTTAAAAGCCCACGTTGACCGAGCCATTTCCCAAAGTCAAAACGAACATATAGCCAATCTAAAGATCATGTCTGCTAACCAGCTCAAAAGCGGAGATCTGAGCATCAGAACGGCGACAAATAGTGAAATGCAGCTTCTCAGACAATTCACGTAGGACTGGACCCCACGTATTGGAAACGGGACGTCAGTACGAAATCCAACGTATGGCGTTCTTGTACATGGCATACGTACTAGTACGATGAATACAGACAAATTCGAGGAAACTAGAGACGCCATTCTGCAAGACAATAAGCCGTTTATTCCAACCGCGGACATCAAATACATTGGATGGTTGACCCGGAAGGCGCCAACAAAAGCGATGTCGTCGGTCATCATTGAGTTCACCAAGCCTGAGGACGCAAACAAGATCATCGATGAAGGTCTGGTGTGGCAAGGGGAGATGTGTCAAAGCGAACGATATGAGAGACAATGCCGACTGAAGCAGTGCTTTCAGTGCTACAAATACGGCCACATAGGAACTCAATGCAAAGCAGCGAAAACATGTGGCTACTGTGCGCAAGAACATAGTTCTAGGGACTGCCCTTCGAAGACTGGACAGACCACACCTAGGAAATGCGCCAACTGCCAGGGAGCCCATGAAGCATGGAGTCAACAATGCCCAACTAGGAAGGAGGAACTCACTCGGACAAAGGCAGCGTACGCGAACAGACCTCGGTATCACCCTACGATGTTCACCTGTGATGAAATACCTATTCAAAATTCCGCCCGAGAACCTCCTGGAAGAACGAGGTCAACCACAGACCTGACCTCACGCCAAGGGCCAAGGACCAGAGGGATGCAACTATTACCTGGAAATGGACAAAAGAGACCTGCTCCAGGAGACAAGGAGAACGAAGGATCACACCAGAGTCAAAGGCCACAAAGAGCAACGAAGATGTCGAGGAGGGCGCTTGAGGCGCTAGAGGGCAATACCCTAACATGTAGAAACACACAATACATGGAAATCGATGAGGACTCGGATCTATGAAAGAGAAGGACCAACTTAATATACTACAGTACAACGTACGCAAATCAAGGGATACGGTTATGGCAACTCTACTCCGTGATCCAAGAGTAGCAGAATACGATATTATTGCTATCCAAGAACCGTGGCGCAACCCCTTCATGTCGACAACACACCACCCAGCGAAGAATATATTCCACTTATACTATCCGACAACGAACAAGGAGGATGGCCCAGCAAGGGTGTGTTTCTTTGTCAACAAAAGGCTAGACCACGGCAGCCTGCAATTCGAACAGCACACAAGAGACGTCTGCTCATTGAGAATCAGTATCAGCAATGGCGATCAAACAGAAAACGAGCTGGTAATACACAACGTCTACAATACGGTCCAAAACATGCCAAACCGCATCAGCTCACTGCCGACCCTAAGAGCTCGATTGGAGGAACACGCGCTGAAAGAACAGATGGTATTAGGCGACTTGAACTTACACCATAGAATGTGGGGCGGAGCGCAGGTCGCACATGAAGACCGAGAAGCGGAAGAACTTATCGAAATTATGGAGAGATTTGATATGTCAAGCATGCTGCAGCCCGGAACGGTAACGTACGAAGAAGGCAGCAGCAGGACGACGATTGATATGTGCTGGATGACATTAGGCTTGATTGACAGGACCATCAGTAGCAGAGTAGACAGAGAGCTAGACCACGACTCAGACCACCTCCCCATCAGCATCATACTGGATCTCCGGACGCGCTCCACGGAAATCAGGCCAGGATGCAACTGGAAACTCCTAGACTGCAAGGAGTTCTGCGGGACGCTCAGAGACACCCTACCGGCACGAAGGAGACCAAGGACGAAAGCAGCGCTAGACATGTACACGATGGAGTTAGTCAAAGCGATCAAAGATGCAGCAGCGAAGACAATTCCCCTCACAAGACCATGCACCAAGGCGAAAGAGGGATGGACGGAACATGCTCGAGAGCATTGGCAGATACAAAACGTCTAAGGCGCATACACGAGAGAAGACACACGGAGGAGACATGGGAAAACTACCGCGAGGCGAGGAACCACAAGACACGGACGATCAAGAAGGCGCTTCGGCAAGCACACAGAGACCGCGTAGAAATGGCAGCAAGCTCCACTGAATCCCTCTGGAAAATAGCCAAGTGGGCGCGCAATAGAGAAAGCCAGCCCCCAAGTGTGACGCCAATTATCAAGTGTCCGACGACCGGCAACCAGGCTACTACACCCTCGGCAAAAACGATTCTCCTTCGGGACGCCTTCTTCCCAGCACCGCCAGAAGCAGACCTCGACGATCTACAGGATGCAAGATATGATGATTGTATACCAATGCCAAACGTTACTGAGAAGGAGGTACTGGACGCAATACAAGCAGCGTCACCCTTCAAGGCCCCGGGACCGGATGGGATCCCAAACAAGGCCTTGCAGACGGCATCTTATATGTTGGTGGGACACCTGGCGACAATCATGAACCAGAGCCTACAACTGGGCCACTACCCGACACATTTCCAAAGCTCGACCACGGTAGTGCTACGCAAACCAGGGAAGGACGACTACTCGACTCCAAAGGCATACCGACCTATTGCGCTCCTGAATACGATTGGCAAGGCCATGGACGCAGTAATCGCTAAGAGACTTAGCTACCTGGTGGAAACACACCAAGTCATCCCAAGGATGCACATGGGAGGCAGGAAGTTAAGGTCAACGGAACACGCACTACACGCTGTAATCGAGAGAATCTACAACGCTTGGAACAACGGAAAAGGACAAGTCGCTAGCCTGCTGCTCCTTGACGTGTCAGGCGCCTTCGACAACGTATCCCACAAGAGACTCCTACACAATCTTCGGAAAAGAAAAGTTGATGAGAGAACAGTACGATGGATTGCTAGCTTCCTGAGCGATAGACGCACGCGAATTGTCATCGATGGCTACGAATCTGACGAGTACACGGTCGAGACTGGGGTACCACAGGGATCGCCCCTATCCCCCATCTTATACATATTCTACAACTCTGACCTTATTGAGCAATGCGACTCAGGCGACGATACTGCAGCTACAGGCTATATCGATGACGCAGCCATACTTACATGGGGCAACACAACAGAAGAAACGTGCAAGAAACTCGAAAACGCGCTGGAAAAGGCAAACTGTTGGGCAAAGACACATGCATCAAAATTAGCCCCAGAAAAGTTCCAACTGACACACTTCACAAGAAGACGCACCCGTATAAACACACAACAGCCCGTTCAAACGGCATGGGGATGCATTGCGCCTAAGACAACGTGCAAATATCGAGGCGTGACGCTAGACAGCAAACTCCAATGGAAGGAACACATCGAAGAAATCAAGCGGAAAACTACAAAAACAGTGAACGCACTGTGCTCTCTGGGCAGCTCAACATGGGGCGTCAGTCTGCTAGATATGCGAAAAATCTACCGCGGAGTAGTAGTCCCTCAGATGATGTACGCGTGTTCAATCTGGTCGAATTCAGGAATGAGGGGAAAACCATACACGAGAAAAACGCTCGACACACTTCAGTCAATCCAAGCACGTGCAGCACGAATTATCTGTGGAGCGTTCAAAGCGACATCCAGAGTCGCCCTCGACATAGAGACCTACCTGCTCCCAGTCGAACAACAAATCTGGAAACACAACACTGAAACCCTCAGCCGTATACTCACGTGCCAAGACCTCCCTAAACTGCTAGATACTCAATTCGGAGAACCAAGGTCAAGACAACGAGCAAGCTACGATAGCCCATTATACAACATATATCGAGACGCCGAAGAGAAAGGAGCAGCAAATCTCGACAAGCGAGAGACAATCCCGCCGTTCGTAGCAGCACCATGGTGGCAGGGCCCAAAGACATATATCGCACCAAGCGATGAAGCGGCACACTCTGAGCACGACTCCGTCACTAGAGTCGAGGGTAATATTTGCATCTATACAGATGGGAGTAGCATAGACGGACATACAGGCGCTGCAGCAGTCTGGCCGCTGAAAAGACAGACGAGAAGCACGTATATGGGCCCTGAGACGACCTCCACGGTGTACGCAGCTGAACTTCAAGGAATAAATCTAGCGCTGCATATGGTTCAAACAGACATCGAGGCAGGAAACGAACGGAGAGACATCAATATCTTCACCGACAACCAGGCAGCGATACGCTCGCTGACAAGGCCGGAAGGCCGATCAGGAGCATACATTGTCAAGCGGATTGTACAACGGATCACACAACTTCACGAGTACGGAGCTATCGTGAACATCCGATGGATCTCTGCCCACGAGGGAATTGACGGGAACGAGGCCGCTGACCAAGCCGCCAGGGAGGCCACTGGATGGAGAGAAGACGGAGAGAAAGGACCAAGAGCTGATATGCCACCGGAACTGTACCCGCTAAGAACGACAATCAAGACGTGGTGCTGGAAGGTAGTGAATAAACAATGGTTGACTAGCTGGAAATCCGAGACAAAGGGGAAAGCCACGAGGAGATACACACCTAAGCCTACTAAAAGGGTGCTCCAACTCCATCAAGACCGGAGCAAGCGAGAAAGTGCGATCCTCGTACAGATGAGAACTGAAAAGATAGGGCTCAAGGCCTTCCTCTTCAGCCGACGTGTCCAAGGTATCCCAGACTCTAGGTGTGACTGCCGTGAAGGGATGCAGACCGTAGCCCATATCCTCCTGGAATGCCGCAAGTTCCGGGACATCCGGAGAGACGAGTTGGGCCGCTTCCCAGGACGAAACAACCTCCGGAATATCTTGACTACGCATAAGTTAGCCACAAAAGCTATCAGATTCATGGAACAGACGCGGGTCCTTGGGCATAGTGGGATCGAAAACGCGCAGACGACGCTGAGCATTGAGGGGAGACTGTAGGTAGACGGAAAGCGAAACATGAGGCATTGCCTCCCGGAATCTAGATAGCACAGATGTACTGGTAGAACAACCGATATTTACAAGAGCCATTGGGCATTTGGAAATAGTGGTTGAGGGAAAAGAGGGGGGATCGAGGGGATAGCTGGTCTTGTTTTGGTAAGCAGGGCGAAGTGGGACGTGGTAGATCATATCACGTGTCGGCTGTCTGATGAAGTCCCCCTAACCGGGCATAGCTGCGTGATTAAGCGGCTGCAACCGAGTAGGATAAAATCAATCAATCAATCAATCATTACTTCACAGATACAACCCTGAACCTGATCCTAACAGCGTTCGATAATCTCTAAGGCGGCCTCTTTCGATTCCATTTTTTCTGCACTCAAATCCAGCCTGATCGGCCATCCCGTCGCAGGCGCCACGTCTTTACCCAATCGGGCAATAGACCAGGCTTAAAACATTGGCACCCGTCATTGGCGCGAACCATTTCATGCAACCTCACCACCATCGCGTCGAGAGGGAGAAGAACGTGTTTTGCCTAGGAAATGGCGTTCGACAGCTGCATTTTTGAGCGTTTCATTACGCGTACAATCGTGGTTCCTGGCTTTATAACCACACATCCTCGTCCAGAGAAGGTCAGGGTTTTATATTGACAACAACAAACACCACTAGAAAGACAATTGAATATGAAGACTCGAGCGATTGCATCGATTTTGGCGTTGGCAGCTACGGCTGTTGCGCAGACGCCTAGTGGATTTACTCCCAGCGTGAATACGAATTTGGGAGTCACGTATGGCAACATTACTGTCTCGCCTCCAGGAGAACAATTGCAAAGATCAGGTAATCAATGCTTCCAGAAAACATCACTCAAAACTCTATCGCTAAGATCTTCAATCCAGCCGTCGCAAACCGTCCAAACATCACCGCATCCCCAACTCTCTTCAGCAACACCAATACCGCAGTCATAATAATGATCGATCTCGACGTCGCCCGAAACGGAACCCGAATCCCAAACCTCCACTGGATCGCTCCCTCCATAACAGCCGGAACAACAAACACCTCCCAATTAACCCTCGCAGCCGCCAACCCCCCCAACGGCGTAGAATACCGTCAACCATCCCCTCCCGTGGGCGACTACGCCCACCGCTACATCTACCTCCTCTACTCCCAACCCCCAACTTTCCCATCTAGCCTCGGAAATCTGACAAATAATCGGATCGGTTTCAATCTCACGAATTTCACTGCGCAATATGGTCTCACGACTCCGGTTGCTGCGAATTATATTTTGGTGCAGAATTCGAGTGCGCCGGCGACGACGGCGTATCCGAGTCCGAGTTATGTGGTTAGTACGACGGTTTCTGTTGCTACGGCTACGGCGACGGGAAGTGGGGCTGGGGCTAGTTCGACGGCGAGTGGGGCTGGAGTTGTGCAGAGGGGATCTGGGTTTGCGGTTTTGGTCGCTGTTGGGGGATTTTTTGTGGAGTTGTGAATGAGCGAGAGAGGGATGGATGGGTGTGGGGAAATTTGGGGGGTTTGGTGTATTTATGTATCTCTAAAATGTTTGTCTTGGAGAATGGGAAGGTGAATTTACCTTTAATAACTAGATTGAGGTTTTAATTGAACTTTTCATAAAACTTTTGATAATTTGGGAGAGTTGGAAGACTTTATTACACGGATAGTAGGGTCGCAAGGGAAGACAATACCATCGAAAGACGAGAGTTGGGGACCTCGGGAGAAGCGCCAGTATTGATAGCTGGGTGGGTTTAAAAAGAACAGACTCATTATTATCTTGGGCTGTACAAGTTCCAAGAAGGCACTTCGGATTTTTCTCATACTCGTCGCTCGCGAATATCTAATAAGATCAAGCCTTGTTTTTCCTTTACAGGTAACTAATCTATCGATATATTGGCTTTGAAAATCCTTGCATATATTTAGTAAGTAAGGTAAGACAGTTGTAATGAAGTTTACTATTAGTATTGTCGGTTTATTAACACCACAGATATCTCAGCTTGAGACTTTACCTTAACCCTTTTCTAGTAAAGCGCAAATCTTTAAAAAAGGAAATTTAGCTGGGCCCTATAAAACTCACTGTGGCCTTGATTTGACAGAAGCGCTACGAAGCCTTTTTTGAAAATTTGAGAGGTTGCTTCTGATATCGATGGAAGATCAAGGCAGATAGATTTTATATATCCCCGGACCTAAACTTGCTTACATGTGGTTATTAGCGGAGTGGTCAGAGAGAGTAAGTATATAATCGAAGAATTACTATAGATTAGGACGCGACGTAAAAATGTGTTTGTTCCCGTTAATATATCTCTCGTTGTCGTTTCTGTCGCAAAGTACATACTCGTTAGCTCCAGCTCGAAGAAGCTATTTCAATCAGGTGCTTTTGACTCTTCGAGAATTGGAATTACTCCGAATTCTCGGGAGAGCAACAAGTGATGATAATGATGATAATGATCAACATCTCTTCGTGAAAAGCATCAATACCAGAGCCAATCAGAACTAGCCCTTTCCCATTCCAGTACATTCTGGTACCGGAGTCACCTGTCCATAACATCAAAGAAATGAGTCGAAATGATACCACAACCTTACACGCACAGGAAGATAATGATCTCTCAGTCTTTAGAAGACACTTAAAACGTGTTATTTATACTACCCTCCGGCTCACTAGTCCAAGCAGAAAGTTTACTAGCGGATGTTTACTATCTCATCATCGTCAGCCGCAGTCCTTTCAGGACAATTCAAAAGAAACGAGTTACTATACGACGGAGAACCAAAGGTACATTCTCGATTTCAAGTTTCTACGCTCGTTTCGTCGTTTCCCTCTTCTTTCGCGTCCGGGGCGACTCCAAGCTCGTCTAACTGCTATGGATTTTTCGTGTAATCTTGCGCAGTATGCCAATGAGTATACTAATGATGGACCCTATTAGCCGTTTGCGTTATTAAGCTTCTTACTACTATCCCTTTCTTACCGACGCCATATCCCAAGCTTGCTTGCAGCCGGCAGCTAAGTAATGTGTAAGGAAATATATTAGTCAACTAGATTGTTAATTCACGTTCCACAATCTATTTTCCACTACCAAGCTCAAGTGATGGTTAAAGAGCTCCGGGCCTTAGGTTGCCAGTCTCGTTCCTCTCCACCTGAGCTCCCTGCGTCTCGCTATTGAGAAATGGTACCGATATTAGGCTCGCACCAGCAGCAGCTGCGAAGAACCAGGATGTTGTATAGTTAGGTTGTATCCCATCTTCAGGGTGAGGAGTGGTTAGGGAATTTTGAACGGAGCTGAAAATAGCACTTGAAATGCTCATGCCTACAGTAACACATTATTGGCAAGAGTAGGTGCGCGATATAGCAAGCAGGGAGAGCGACTAGCAGCAGATAGGCTCCGACTATAAGACGACAGGTCTACAACACAATCGGTGCGACACGATACGGCAGCTGCTAGAGAACCTCATCTACTATCGTCTCCGCAAACCGTCCTGCTGCAAGCTGATGTCCAGAGCCTTGAGCCTCTCCCCAAACTGTTGCGTCCCAGTTATGGCATTGGCAAGAGTAGGTGCGCAACACAGTAAGCAGTAAGGACGTATAGAAGGAGCTTATTGGCGGCAAATCCCCTCCCTACAAGCCAGCAGACGTAGCCTTGAGCCTCTCCCCAGACTGTTGCGTCCCAGTTATGGCATTGGCAAGAGTAGGAGCGCGATATAGCAAGTAGGGAGAGCGACTAGCAGCAGGTAGGCTCCGACTATAAGACGGCAGGTCTATAGCACGATCGGCGCCATACAATACGGCAGCTACCAGACAGCCTCGTCCACGGGCATACCCGGAGTATCACACCCAAGCAGCGAAATCACGACTACGATGGTTACTATTGTCTCCAGCATCACACAACCAAATACACCGCCGCATAGGAATCTGGTGCAAGGCAACTTTCACAAGCAGAAACATACTTAGGGAACCCATTGGCCTTGAGGGATAAGGCGAAACAGATAGACAAAGCTGAGCATTAGAGGGAGACTGTAGGTAGAAGGATAGCGAAACACGAGGCATTGCCTCTTGAGTCTACATAGCACAGATATACTAGCAGAATAACCAGTATCTACAAGAGCCAGCGGGCATTTGGAGATACTGGTTAAGGGAAAAGAGGGAGGACCGAGGGGACAGCTGGTCTTGTTTCAGTGAACGGGGCGAAGTGGGGCGCGGTGGATTATATAATCTATCACGTGTCGGCTGTCTGATGAAGTCCTCCTAACCGGACATAGCTGCGTGATTAAGCGGCTGCAACCGAGTAGGATAAAATCAATCAATCAATCAGTAACACATTATCTCGTAAAAGTTTGGAACAGACCACTTGCCATCGATTGCGAGGCAAGGATTAGAAGGTCTGGCAGCCCTCTACCTAACTAGAAGAAAAAAGCTTTGGCTGAAGTCTCTTGTTCAGACAAAAGCCTCCTGCTTAGACGTATCTATGAGATCGAGCGAAATACACAGTTGTTGAGTTGAATAGACATAGAGTTGCATGTTCTCGCCATAAGGGCAGTTCAATCAGGTTATGTAGGCTATTCTACAGCGCAAATAACAAAGAATGACTGATTACAGCAGGAATGCAGCAATCCGGTGTCTTAACAATCCACATCACATGTCTGATACATGATCTACATTCTTACAGTATCTCAAAGAGGGAGGTCTTTAAAGTCCCTCAAGACCTACGAATACCTCTCCACATTGACGTTTCTTATCATTACCTCGGGTAAATATTTGCAAGGAATCTACGGTATTCCGGCCAAAGTCGCACATATCTCCCCAGGGATGTTATTCTAGCTCTTTACGAACGTTTTTTGTAGGAGAGGGCTCCAAAGCCTATAATTACAAATCTCGTCACACCGGAAGTACAGGAAGTAAGTAATACCCAGGTTGAGGCTGCGTAACAATCAAAACATCAATTAGCGAAATTGGGCAGAACTAGGCCCAAATCAAGAATCACGCTTATAACTCAATTCCTCCCTCGCAAAGATCTTTACTTCTCGAGCTTTTTTTATAATCTAAAGCCCGATTCGAGAGGCCTTCTTTCAAATCTAGGTAACGTGGTAAAATATCACTTCTTAGGTTTTTAAGACCCAGCGCCTCGACTTGGGCCTACCCAATTTCGCCAATCATCACCATACCGAAAAAGACGTCGACACTGGGCAGAAATTCTTGAGGTCTTTTCGACTTTTTCTTCCACGTAGATTTGATCCATGCATGCGCGTTCCTCAGACCGGCCGTGCTCAGATCTGTGCGAAGCGAGAAAACAAGCTTTATTTTAGGTGAGGGGATAAAGAATCCGTAGGCAGTCTGAAACCTACAGTAGAAAAGACTGCGAATTTCTGCCAAGTGTCCACGTCTTTCTCGAAAGTGCAATAATGCGGTAGTAGTCGTTCGACAACGAGTAGTGTCGTGTTCTGGTCTACGCCCCACGAAAAGCTCTTACCAAGGTCTCCTCGTCCTCGTCAAGTAGATTTACGCGTCGCGAAGAAAATTCAAGGTAGGAGGAACAAGTCATTTTCATGCTTTGTCGACGGGATATCAACTTTATCGTGACATGGATCCTTCTGCGTGAAGAAATAAAATCCGAATGCATAATTCTCAAGTCACGTGTCTTGTGCCTTCCATTCCAATTAACACTCTTCGGGCATTTTCTCTGCTCTTTCTTTACACAGCCAAGAAAACAATGCTTTATTCTCGTCTTTAAACATTCGTCAACGACTCGGATTACAAGTTCTAGGTTTGATCACGGGGGATCGAGGGGTAAGTATTAAATCGCGCAAAATGAGGGGTTGAATGAGACTGAACCCCGCCATGCGCGCGAAAGGAAAAACCTGAACACCGCACAGCACCTGCATCAACATGATCAGGAACGACGGTCGCAGAGGGATATCAATTCATAAACCGTTTCAATTCTTTTTTTGATGCAGTAACACTTTTTAGTCTCTATAGATTATGATCAGGCGCATGTGCCCATTACTTGAAATGGTTCCATGCAATTGATCCAAACCGAGCCATAGCCATGCTCGCACCGTGAAAGAGTCTACTCTGCACCAGCGTCCTCAATGGTTGGAGGCGTGCTGTACTTGATCTTGCCGCTGCCGCTGCCGGTAGCCTCGACGGACTTGACAACCCACATGCCCTCGTCGTCAGCGACCTCGCCGAAGACGACGTGCTTGCCGTCCAACCAAGAGGTGACGACAGTTGTGATGAAGAACTGGGAGCCGTTCGTGTTTGGGCCGGCGTTGGCCATGGAGAGAAGACCTGGCTTGGTGTGCTTGATCTTGAAGTTCTCGTCCTCGAACTTGTCGCCGTAGATGGACTTTCCGCCGGTGCCCTGCAGAGTTTTGTCAGCTTGTGTGAAGTACGATTGGGATGTGAGGATGCGCTTACGTTACCGCGGGTGAAGTCACCACCTTGGAGCATGAAGTCCGGAATGACACGGTGAAACTTGGAGCCCTTGAAGCCGAAGCCCAGCTCGCCGGTGCAGAGGGTGGTGAAGTTCTTCACGGTCTTTGGGACGACTTCGTCGTAGAGCTTGAAGTTGACACGTCCGGTTTGCTCTAATAGTGATTGTTAGCAGCTGTTCGTTGGGGTCATGGTCGGGTCGTTCTCAGGGCAAGTATTGGACACCTTGCTGAGAAATTAACCCCACGGCGGGGTAGCACTGAGTGACCTTACTTGTTGGGCTGTTGCTGGTGATGCGGAGCGTGTTCTTGTCGAGGACTGGGCCCTCCCAAGAGATGTCGAAGAAAGCAGTTGCCATTGTGATAGATGACTGATGGAATGAAAGGTGGTGGAGTTTGTTGTTTGTTGTGAAGTGTGAAAAGGGAGACCAGAGACTTTATGTGGAGGGGTTGGAACGGGGACAGGGTCTGAATGGGATTGGGCAGAGTGGGTCCTTTGTTAGACACACTATATCCTATGACGACCATCACGGGTACTTCACTTTACCCATCTTCACTTCACCTGAGTCTTCACCTATTGAGCCTCGTTGTGTCTGTCTCGTGGTGACGCCTCGGCGCGTTCCGCTTCCACGCGTCTGTCCGCCGAGTTTTAGGTAGCTAGCCAGTAAGAAACAAACAGATCACAGTAGTTCGCCGCGCCATATTGATGGGCCTCCTACTTTAGCTTTCGGAATCTCCTGCTGGCTAGCCATGTCTTTGTACAGCAGACATACCTCCATCACTTTCACCAAAGACGAACGATTGTGCAAAATGAGCAAACAAGAAGACTCAAAAGTAAAATGATATTATCAATATTAATAACCACGCCCAGAAATGCCCATATCAAGACCATGCCATGCTGTGTTTACCACACTCATACTCTCCCTCATCCTCCACCCTACGACTACCCCTTCCTGCTCTATCTTCTCGTAACGCTGGAAACGTATTCGGTGCTGGTAACATCTCCAAGAGTAACACTAACATTGTAGTAACTCAAAACTCCGCCGGAAGAAGCACCATACAAACTGAATAGGGCTGCTGAGAGAGTCGCACTACCTGTGATGGTCGTTGTGACGGGTTCGATGGACTTTGTGATGTTGGTGATGATGTTGGATTGTGCTGTTGGATTGTCGTTAGCTTTGATCTCTCGTCATCTCGCTTGAGATTCGTTCTCCATCCAGGAAACGACAAATATTGTCCATATGGAATAGGCAGAGGAATGAGAGGGGAAAGGGAAATGAATACATACTAGGACCCAAGTAAAAACTCCCAAGCTGGGTTCCTAGTTCTCTCGGGTATCCGGCACCACGCGACACACCAAACGCAATGGCGATATCGCTGACTGCCTGACTGTAATTCTCGGTCTCAATGATAGCGTCGAAACCATCGCCTGCTTTGATGGTTTTTGGGACTGCAATGCCTATAATGCGGGCAGAGGCGAGGGTGAGGAGGGAGGAGAGAGCGAGGGTTGAGAATTGCATTTTGGTGGTTGGTAGTTGATGGAGTGTTTGAAAAAAGCCGGTAGTAGGAGAGGTAAATAGAGTTGATGAAGTCACTGAATCGAGGTGAAATACTGTTGTTGACGAAAACAGTCTTGCCCCAGCAATCTAAACGACAATCCAGGCTCTTATATGAACAAATGCCGGAATTCCATCCGCCGCCGTCCATATTTCATCTTACCTACAAAAGCACCCTTTCCATCCGCCTCCACAGAATTTCTATTTTAATCATTTCGCTTTTTCGCCGGGACGACTGACGTCGAAGCTTGTACCTATTTCATGGCATGCATGGTGTGATCCGATCTTAATGGTACCGGCCGAGGTACGCGACGCACAAACGGGACTTGGGAACAAAGAAAAACGTAACGACATATCGCATAGTCACTAGAAGCACATAGATCTCGTACCGACACGGGCACACGACTTGCGCTTGAGTAACCTGCGAATATAACCATAGCACAGGAGCTTGAAGTGCCGAGTCGCTAGTTGTAAGTGGTTGATCATTTCGTGAGCACAGCCACGCTTTGTTGGCCGCAATGGCGGAAGGTGCGAGAGGTCGCATTATCGATTGTTCCTGGGAGTAGTTATTCAGGAGGATAGAGATGGAGAGAGGAGAGCTCGTCATGGATGGGATTGATGGTGGAATGGAGTCTTGATGGGGATGCTTTGATACTCGGTAGAAGGGAGGCATTCCAGAGGTCGTGACTGGTCCGCTGGCGTTTCTATTTTAAGACTAGTGACGTTTCTAAAATGGGAGGAGTTGTGGAGATAGAGGAGACAAAATCCAAGACTACCTATTGCTAAGAACGTTGGTGTCTTGGAAGGAAAGTCAGTGCACCACAGTAAGAAGGGATAATATGTTCCCAAGGATAATAGCCAAGTAGAATATGCTATTAATCATGCCTCTGTAGTACTATGTAACCTTGAAGACCATTGCCGATCCTACTGTCGTTCTAACCAAACCCTGGTCCTTCAACTTTCCTAATTTGAAGCCGTCATTCCTTCTCTACATGACTTCAATCTGATAGTCTAGACCTTTGGTGAATGTCCATATTCTTCGTAGTTCTGCTGCAAATCCAGATTGTAGTTCCAGAACCACTGCTTCCGCTTCATGGGCATCCAATTCCAGCTTATCGACTTGCCGTGCTAATGAGTTAAACCTTGCAATTCGTGTTGGATGTTCTCCACGTCCCTCATATTGGTTTCTATCATCTGGCAATAGAACAGAATAGCATCGATGCTTCTTCCAATATCGTCCAACTGCTTGTCGTATTAGGCACAAATTCAAGAATCGAGATTCGTTTGTTAACGAAAGAGTACTTTGAGGATGAGCCAGATGGGCTTTCCGCGTTATAATTTGAACTCATCCAGATTTCGAAGAGTGAGTTCGCTGGAAAGAATGGTTCTGTCCACGAGTCTGTCGATACTTGTCGATCATTATGATTCTTCGTTCAGCCCAGAATTAGTTGTCTTGCCAATTGAAATCGTACAGTGGATGAATTCACATGGTCGGTAGCTCCGAGTGATCTACCATGCAGGATAATTGGCCGCATGAGCAGTTGGGTATATTGGAGTAATGAGAGAATTGAAATACCACTGGCCGTTACAGCTTGGACATTTATTCATAGTGTCATCTCGAACAAGGGTGCTTGGTCACGTTTCGGGAGGATCATCTCGTCCGGCCTCCAAGACCTAGGATATCCACAACTCACCTCTCCGCTGGAGACTTTGTCATATTGTTTGGATATTTTTTGGACATTTTTGTACGAGAAATGATACAGTATACCTCCTAGCCAACACGTGCCTTCGTGTCAGCTTTGGCGCGAGACGCGATGGCTGACTTGTGGTCATCATGACTCTTCGTTACTAATTCCGTTACAATACAACCAGTACAGTAACTTCCAATTGCTGTATACATACTTCGATAAAATGCCACCCAAGAAGGCTGCACCAGCAGTCCCGCCAGAGCTCCAGAAGCTCCAAGACTCATGGAAGACCATGTTTCAAAGGACACTACCCGAAGCAGCGACCTCGAAATCTCCCTCTCAGCCGAAATGGCCCGTACACGTAGACCACTGTTTCGCCCGAATCATCATCGACAAAGTTGTTGGCGAGGGCAAGGCGCCGTGGATGGCCGTCATCAAATCTCCAGCGTACAAGAATATGAGCGAAGAACAGCTCAGGGACGCGATAAAGTTGGGCGAGGATATAATGAATGGAGAGGCTGATTTGGTTGGGCTAGATGAGGAGAGCTTGATAGTTAGAGGCAAGAAGGGGAAGAAAAATGCTATCGGAAGGAAGAGTGGCAAAATGAGCAAGGAGGAGATAGATGAGGCAGAGCGAAAGAGAAGGCAAAATGAAGAAGGCCATGACAAGGAAAACAAACATGAGACGGAAGAGGAAGTCAAGGTGCCATCTCAGGAGAGTACGCTCGATGTTGGAGATGATGATAAAGCGTTGGTGGTCAATTATACATCATCATCGGCACCTCTCCCAGATGAGCCAGAATCCACCTCTGTCGAGGAAATATCCTCTTTAACAGACAGAAAGCGGAAACTCTCCAGCGAGGAAACACCTGTCTCGCCACCAAGTAAAGTCCGCAAGACCTCGACTCACAAACACGATCCCGGCCTCCAATCCAAGATTAGTCACTCCTCGAAAACTCCGTTCCAAAAGTCTGTACTCTTGTTGCTGCTCGAAATTCCCCCCGGCTGTTACACCACCTACAATCTCATATCCAAACACCTCTCCTCCTCACCCCGCGCCGTCGGCAACACATTACGAAACAACCCGTTCGCGCCTGAAGTGCCGTGTCACAGAGTCCTCGCCACCGGAGGTGGAATTGGAGGCTTTGGTGGTAGCTGGGGTAAGAAGGGTGAGGAGGGGAAGAATGACAAGGAGAAGTATAGGTTGTTAAAGAGCGAGGGTGTCAAGTTTGATGGCAAGGGACGAGTTGTTGGGAGCCCCTGGAGTGGATTCATCTGAGCAGGTGTAGCAGCCCGAATTTGAGGTTTCGATAAAGAGGTTGTATCCAAAAAGAACGTCCAGGAAAGAAGCCAAGACAAGCTAGATACTTGTATTGGCTTCTTTGCTGGACGCTCTCTTTCGACGCCTCTTCTTCATGGATGATTCTCTTTCTCTCCAGGGAATGCAAAGCCATTGCGCCAAACTTCATCGCTTGTCTTGATAGATGAGACGAAATACCGTGCCTAGCCTAAATCGGAGAGCGATCAGGAATTGATCGCTGCTTTCATATTATGTCGTACAATCGGGAATACAGCAAATTGGAAACGCAGATTCAAGACAGACGATGTCACTGCGAGTGTTTTTGATGGCTTTGATGCCTACCGGGTCAAGTTGGGCCGCTGCAGATTCAAGCCCAGCAACCGAGCTTAAGCGCCCACGTAATAACGAGACAAGAAGACTTTCCGTAGCCAAATTGCTTGCATAGGTATATATTACTTTCAGTACTGCATGCTCTCAATTAAACAAACCCGTCTCGCGACGGGACGTATTATGGAGCGTTCGCCACTCCACTCGTGTCAAGCTCTTGGCCATCATTTTTTTACAAGTTGCGAATGCGGCGCATTTTATGGTGGTATCTCTCTTCGAGGAATGATATGTTGAACGCAAAGAATGATGTCGAAGATGATGATCATCAGCTTTGCCAACAGTACTATTCGGCAGCTGCTGCATCTTTTATGGTCTCAAGCGATGATATTTCTAGGACCCGAACCGTTTCAGCATGTAACCAGCCCAAACGTTGGACATTGGTGCAGCGGAATAGGCCAGCAACGTCCATGGTGGCGATTTCTCGAAGTTGGATGCTTTTGACTTTCTGGTCGATGGCACTGGGGAAGTCTATATGTATTTCTTACAGGACAATGACCGCATCCACATGAGCTTACGGACAGCACCGCCCGAGCAGGCCTTGCTTCGACGACTACAATTCGATCCGTTTCAGCGGGCGCGACTCTACGACAGCTATATTTACCATCAATACTGCCTGTTTTCCCTTCAGCGACTCCACATGTCAGCATTTCGGGCACAGGATGGTTGCGGCCTCCCGCTCAAGATCGAATAGTCGATCACCATTTCCAAGTTTGAGCAGGCGACACGGGCTCACTCTTTCATGGGTCTCCATTTTTTTCCGTCGTAAATTTTCATGCTGAAGATGAAGATTATCGACATCACTGGCAGTGCTATTTAGCAGCGGAATGGATAGGCTACGCCCTTTCTATTCTCTCGGGTGTTTGGAAGGAATGAACAGTACTGTACGCAGCGACGGTTCTTTCTCTTATGGAAGAGTGAGATCAGTCCCGAATGTGGCCGGCACATCGGACATGGCTCGTCTAACACTTGTGGTGTTCCATTTCGAAGGACTCGGGATTTATATATAGACTGTTTTGCAAATGAGCATATGCGGAGGATCTACCTACGGCACCACCTGAGCAGGCTTTCCTCTGTCGAGTATACCTCTATCACGACTATATAAGCCGCTCATGTTGCCTGGTCTCACCTCAACAAACAATCGCATCCACGAATCTCTGTCATGGGCTCAATTCGCCATTTATATATCGGCGATGATTTCTTTTTACGATTAACGCGCCTGCTTCTGGTCGTTTCCCGGGTATTGCGCCATCACTAGTCCATTGCTGCTGTCACTTATGGTGATCATGGCTATGCTCATGGTCAAATTTTCTTCTTCGACATCTTTGGCCGAAATACAACCTTAGCTTTCAAATTGTTTGCTTGGAAGAGATGGAAGTAGGGAGAAGGAGAAAAGTTCGATACTTCGTGGGAGAGGTGGACAAAGAGCATTCACTGGTGCCTGAATAATTGGTCCTCAGTTAAGTCGATGGTGTACTGGTATATGGGCTGGTAGTATTTTATACATGGTGAGTCTGTTTACCCAATGGCCCATGTGAAAGACTAGGTGCTGACTTTTTAAGCACGTGGGGAGTGATTCGAGGTATATATCCTCAAATTGTCTTGGACTCCATCCAGCAAGAAGCAAAATTAAGAGCCCATAGCTGTACGCGATCGAGCTTACTAACAATTATAGGTCTACGTGCTGTATAGTGATTCTCTACCCAAGAACTAGTGCTACTACTCGGTAAACGAGTAATTAGGTGTTCCTGGCTGCAAGTGAGAAAGAGAGAAGATTATCATCCCCACTTCTTCGATTTGACCATCAACAGATCTTCCAAGTTTGTTATCTCCTCCATCAAAATCTCTTGACCGACTCCATTCATGTCTTCAGAGAAATCAGGGAAAGGCATTGTCGGGTATCAGTTTTTAACTAAACGACTCCCATGATCCTACTGCTGTCTTCTGGTGACTTTGTGATGCTACAAATCTTTGGAGTGTGGACTTATATTTTCAGCCATTGCACGTTTCATCGGTTATTACAGGCTTAGTCATGATAGGGCGACGTCACGTTGTCCAAACCATTTATCTTGGATTGTACGATGAGCTGGGAGAAGGTTACAAAATACTTGTCTTAGGAGAAGAAAACTCACATAGGAAACGAAGACTTCGAATAGATCCAAGATGTGGTGGATGCGGGACGCGTTCAAGGATGGGAAAGCCCGGTTGATCCTGCTTGGAAGTGGTTTGGTATGGAAAAAGTATGTTTATCCTTGAATGAGATGTTAGGCGGTGTGATATGGAGAAGGTGCGTCCTGTTGGAAGCTACAAACGCACGAACTACACAAATACGAGCTTCAAAAGATAATGAATTGCATGACTTCAAAAGCTAGGAATCTACAGCATATTTAAGTCATTTGAGTACCCTCAATTCATGCATTGATGCATGAACTTTGATGCATCAAGTACACATCAGAAACGGGGTCTTAAAACGATCCTGAAGCCCAACACACCCTCTCAGAACCATATCATGATTCTGACATACAAAATGAGTGATATGGTGACATAAGAAAGTGGTGATGCAAGTGCCTTTGGAGTAACAAAATGCTAAGGTTACAAACATGACTAAATGAGTGATTCTGAGAGATAGAGACGATAAAAATGACAGATTTTTTGCTCAATGCGGTTAACGCAATGACTTGAGCTCCATGATGAGGGTACCTAAGTCAATCTCAATGTAATTAAGGCTCCTGAGGGCTCAATTTGGAGCGCCAATCTGACGCCCTCCAGGTCCGTCATTCCAAGTAGATGAATGGAATGGCCTGGCCCTGAACGGTGAGGATTTTCGTCATTCCGTCGGCCACCATGAGGTTTGTAGGGACCCAAATGATGGTGATGAGGCCGCCCTGGACCTGCTGACGTAAGTAACATTGGTGTATGTCGACATGTCGAAGTTTAGTGGTGAGTTTAGGCGATTCGGTGGTCAGTAATCTGATGGTTTATCGATTATCGCAATGTATGACTGGCTTCTCGTCAAGATTACAGCCTATAGCTTCAAAAAACCTATTCCACCACAGCATTTCTCGTGCGGCCACTGAAAGAGAGAGTAACTCGGCTTCTTTAGATGACGTGGTGACGGTTTTCTGTTTTTTAGCTGACCAATCCACAAGACCACCGAATAGAGAGAATGTATAGCCATCTGACGAGTGGCGAGTATCACGATCGTCGGCAAAACTTGCATTTGAAGCTGCTACAAAAGCGTGACTCTTTGAAGATGACGTTCCAGAGTAACACAATCCGTAGAATTTGGTGGCGTACAAATAGCGAAGACACTGATTGGCGGCCTCAATGTGGTCCAAGGATGAATTTTGAAGGTGCTCAGACAATAGAGAGACTGTTTTGGCTATATCAGGCCTTGTAGTTGTTGCAGCGAAGTTAATTGAGCCAATTTTTTGCTGATACGAAAAGATTTGTGAGGCTGTAACCGTTTCTGGGTTTTTAAGAAGCTCTCTACACGGCATTGGTGACCATGTAGGCTTGCAATTGGTGTTCAGATTGAGGCGCTTCACAATCTTATCGATGTACGTATCTTGTACGAGTGAAATTGACCGATTCTCGCGGTCACAAATGAGTCGAATGCCCAAAAAGTAGCGTGGTTCACCGAGCTTTTCGATGTCGTATTTGGCGGCTAAATTGCCTTCAAATTCGTGTAGAAGATGTAGATGTTCAGGGTGACATGCTGCAATAATATCATCAACAAAAAAGAAGACAATGAGATGACCGTTTGTAAACAGACATTCTATTCCTGGGACCGGTTTCAGGCCAAAAGATTTGAGTGATGCACTGAAGTGTTTTTGCCAAAGATAGGGGGACTGTTTGAGTCCATATAGGGCTCGGATGAGTCGAATGTAACCCCCAATTTCGCTCGGAAAACCGTCAGAGTAGGTGATGTACACTTGATCTTCCAATGCAGCATTAACAAACGCATTGACAACGTCAAACCGAAGCATTTTAAGCCCAAAATAAGCAATTATAGCAATCAGTGCTCGGAAGGTCCGTACGGCAAGTGTCGTGGCCGTGGTTTCTGACCATGTGGTTTGTAGATCGCCTCGAACGACTAATCTAGCTTTATATGACACCAAAAAACCGTCGGAATCGGTCTTGTATTACCAAACCCACATTATCGGAATAGCTGAATGGCCATCAGGCAATGAGGCTACATGTTCGAATGTGCCCTGACTCTGAATTCGTTCACATTCCTGGGTGGTGGCTGCACGGAATTCGGGATTTTGAGGGTGACGTAACATTGCATTCCAATATTTTGGTGGTGGGGGTAGGTCATCAATATGGACCTTTTTCTGCTGTGTAGCAAATGACAGGGCTTCTTCATGGCTTAATTTGAGACCTGAGAGGTTGTTCAGAGAAGCCATATTACTGTAATGAATCTGTTTTCGAACACGTTTGGTGGTCAGGATCTCGTTATTTAAGATGGTCTTTGGTGGTGCAAATTCGTATGAATACGAGGACCCTGAGGGTCCATCAAATGATGCGGATGCATCTGGTGAGGGTCCATCAAGTGATGCGGATGCATCTGGTGTATCAGACGTTGCAGATTTGTTTAAGGTGACAGAATCACTGATTCCATCAGTTGATCCTTGCAGAGGTTCCGAGTCAAATGCGGAGGGCGATTCAGTGCCAAGTCTCGATAATGGTAAAGATTGAGGAGATTGAGTTGGCATTTTAGTAGGGCCCTGACCATCATTTGACGTTATAGGAGTACCCGTAATGACAGATGGGGTTGGTGATGGTGTTAGCAATTGACGTGAGTTCAACTCGTCAGAATTTAACTCATCAGTGCATGATTCTGGGGCAGCATCGTCATAGTAATCAGTACTGAACGGCTGCGGTTCACCAATATGATGATGAGTGTATGTACTCAGGGGTGAAAGAAGCTCAAGATAGTTATCCACCCTCTCAGAAACGCCGAGATCTGCGTCTGAGGGTGGCGTGTAGAACTGAGTCTGGCTGAATATGACATCCTGTTAGATGATACAGCCGCATACGGCCATTGTGAGATGATACAGCTGTATACGGCCGTCAGAGGCATATCCCCTCGTTTTGATTTTAGACCACTCGAATCTGTATAACTATCGCTCGATCATCGGTTCATTTTGAACCTCATGCAATCCTAAATCTTTATCTTTTCACTGTGTATCATTCGAGACATACCGGGTGCGGACAACGCGTTTCTGGCTTGGAATCCATATATGATAGATATTCGTAGAGTCGAAGCCGACATAATAGCCAATTACAGCACGCGGAGCCATCTTTTGTCCTTTGGGCACGTCGTTGATGAGTGAATAGGCTTTGCAACCGAATGGTAGTAAGTGGCGAACGTCAGGAAGATAGCCAAAAACAGCCTCGAAAGGAGTTCGCCAATCCAATGACGCATTTGGTGTCAGATTGAGCAGAACTGCAGCGTGCGGCATTGCCTGGGGCCATAGATCTTTAGGTAAATTGGCGGCCTCAATAAGGGCTCTAGCCATTGACGTAATTGTCCTACCAGCACGCTCGATTGGGCCATTTTGTGCTTGAGTTCGAGGGGCTGAGGGCTCAGGAATAACACCCTCTGAACGTAACGTGTCGTCAAACTTTGTCGTTATTGAATCCATCAGTTTTGCAGTACCGAATGCGAAAGCCCCAGTTTTTTTTGTGATAATATTGGAATGTTCATTCCAAATTTCACGAATGTGATAGGCTCGTGAATTAGTAGCCAATAGGTGGTACTTTGTAACAGTACAGACTGTATGACTGGCGTAAAGATCGTTTTTGTAGCCTTCACCCTCCTCTGACATAACGATCATATCAAAAGATACACGTTCAAAAGGCTGTGTGGCTACCACCGATTTTTCGGTACGGCGAGAGACTTGAGAAGTCATCTTTGATAGTGCACAGGATTCACATTGCAGAATAGCCGTAGGCTCATTATGGTGAGTGATTGACAGTCCTGTGGTGGCTCGTTCAAGATGTTCAATTGCCTTTGATGATGTATGTCCGAAAATGTGGCGTGCCGTTTTTCCATCAATAGCTACTGGTGGTCGAGGACGAGCTGAAGTATGTGTTCTTGGCACTTTTCTGGTGATAAAAGAGCTAGATTGTGATACCCCAGCTCCAAGTTGACCAACTCGAGCTGGTGGCTGAAGGATGACATCAAGATCTGAGTTTCTGGCTATCACCCACATAGGTCCATCACGCTCAAAATTGATAATGACGTGGCCAGATTTAGAGACCGTATTGTGCGTGAAGTCCACCGTGTATTCTTTGTCAATGAGCTTCGAAAGGCTGACCACATTGGTGCAATAGTCTGGGCTGAATAGGACGTTTGTGAGCGATATGTGACCATTACCACGAGGCGAATTGACCGCTAGCCTCACTGAACCACGTCCCTCAACTTTAGTGGAACCAGTACCAGACGTAATAGCTCCTCCGGGTGATGCAGGGCTTTCGTGAATGAAGATTGACTCATTATTGGTGATGTGGTCTGATGAGCCACTGTCAATGAACCAGCAATCTCTGTAGCGATTGATAGCCCTTGTAGAGAGAGAGAGAGAGGTGACTCGTAAACGCTGCAATTTCGCCAGATTTTGGTGGATCAGGAAGCTTATCAATGACATCTTTGTCGTCAAAAGGTGGATGAAGCAGACTAAAGTCTGAATTGCTGATAGTGGGCATGCCCATATATATACACGATTGAGGGGCTCGTGTTCAAGCTAGTACAAATGAGGTGAATGAAAATGAGTTCATTTGACATTTGTAACGTGTCAAATTTCGCTTCATGGGCTCACTACCTGTGTGCAGGGCATCTCGAAACTTCTGCGTAATCTGAGTTTGGCTTCCATCCTGATGGCCTCAATTTAGGTATCAAATAAGGACAATCCTTGAAAAAATGAGTGTCACCGTCGACACAAACGAGAGGCTTCCTTTTTGGGACCGAGTCAGATTGTGCAGGACCAGATTTCGATGAAGCCGTCTGATTTGAAGCTGCCTTTGGCGCTGTGTTTACTATAGAAGTGGTGGGAGGCTCGCCATTGAGGGTATGGTCAGAGACGAATGCAGAAGCCCCTGGTCGACGTGTTGCTGTACGTGTCCGGTGGTAGACATTGAACTCTTCTACCAGTTTCGTCATTGTGGTGGGCTTCTCGTCGTTGACGAGGGCCTTCGTAATGAGTACATTCTGGTTACGAGCCCAGTCGGTATCAACCTTGTCTATAGCCTCTAAAAGGGCGTACAGAGGAAGGTCTCCGACCGATGGAAAAACAGCGCACACAGCGAGAACTCAATTTTTGGAATTTACAGAAGTATCATCTAAAGATCATCAAAACACCTCTGCCAGTGGCCGCTCCGGCTTCTAGAGGCCATCGCGCGTCCCTCAGCGTCGATGAGATACCTCTAGAGTCGCCGTCGCGGCCACGGCAGAGCAAGCAGACGAATACATGAGCAAGCTACACGAACGATGCGTCCACCAAAGACAACAGCAACCATCTAGTCACTATCTTCCGGCTAGTCCATCACCCCAGATGACACTGCAACGCTTCGAGTCGACGAGTCACCGCTAGAACGGCAATACCTTCAACACAACTCAAACACCAGACGCCCGGTGTGCAACAATCGGCACCACACACCACTGCAACGACTAGACAACCTCTCCCAACGTCTTGGCAAACCGTCCTGCTACAAGCTGTTGCCCAGAGCCTTGAGCCTCTCCCCAAACTGTTGCCTCCCAGTTATGGCATTGGCAAGAGTAGGTGCGCAACACAGTAAGCAGTAAAGACGTATAGAAGGAGCTTATTGGCGGCAAATCCCCTCTCTGTAAGCTAGCAGACGTAGCCTTGAGCCTCTCCCCAGACTGTTGCGTCCCAGTTATGGCAGTGGCAAGAGTAGGTGCGCGATATAGCAAGCAGGGAGAGCGACTAGCAGCAGATAGGCTCCGACTATAAGACGACAGGTCTACAACACAATCGGTGCGACACGATACGGCAGCTGCTAGAGAACCTCATCTACTATCGTCTCCGCAAACCGTCCTGCTGCAAGCTGATGTCCAGAGCCTTGAGCCTCTCCCCAAACTGTTGCGTCCCAGTTATGGCATTGGCAAGAGTAGGTGCGCAACACAGTAAGCAGTAAAGACGTATAGAAGGAGCTTATTGGCGGCAAATCCCCTCCCTACAAGCCAGCAGACGTAGCCTTGAGCCTCTCCCCAGACTGTTGCGTCCCAGTTATGGCATTGGCAAGAGTAGGAGCGCGATATAGCAAGCAGGGAGAGCGACTAGCAGCAGGTAGGCTCCGACTATAAGACGGCAGGTCTATAGCACGATCGGCGTCATACAATACGGCAGCTACCAGACAGCCTCGTCTACGGGCATACCCGGAGTATCACACCCAAGCAGCGAAATCACGACTACGATGGTTACTATTGTCTCCAGCATCACACAACCAAATACACCGCCGCATAGGAATCTGGTGCAAGGCAACTTTCACAAGCAGAAACATACTTAGGGAACCCGTTGGCCTTGAGGGATAAGGCGAAACAGATAGACAAAGCTGAGCACTAGAGGGAGACTGTAGGTAGAAGGATAGCGAAACACGAGGCATTGCCTCTTGAGTCTACATAGCACAGATATACTAGCAGAGTAACCAGTATCTACAAGAGCCAGCGGGCATTTGGAGATACTGGTTAAGGGAAAAGAGGGAGGACCGAGGGGACAGCTGGTCTTGTTTCAGTGAACGGGGCGAAGTGGGGCGCGGTGGATTATATAATCTATCACGTGTCGGCTGTCTGATGAAGTCCTCCTAACCGGACATAGCTGCGTGATTAAGCGGCTGCAACCGAGTAGGATAAAATCAATCAATCAATCAATCAATCAGTCTCCGACCGATGAAAAGGGATCGTGCATCTCAATTGAAATTGTTGATACCATTTTTTTCGAGAGTCAGGTATCAATTTTTATAGAATCAGGACCCTTGAAGCCTTGCGAGCGATGGGATCTCATGTTGCAATATGGTGGTAAAACACCAACGGTTTCAAAGTCGTTTCAAAACCTGTTTGTTCTCACTCTTGTTTGCTCGGTATCTCTGCGGTGTCAGAACCTATGTCAGTACATTCTCTTTGTATAGATAGCCCTCATTTTCCACTCAGTTCGAGGGTTATGCAGTCACTCATTGAATTCATACTTTGTGTGGTTCCACTTCAGATATCTCAACTGTAGCACAAAAGATTTGTATGAGCAAGTTAACATTCAGGTATCTCTCACTTTGCCGATAGTTGACGAAATCTTGCTTGTCTCTTGTCGTAATCCCAATTCGGATTGATCTAAGTTGAAGAGTTGGGTCTTGTTAGAATTATCACGTGCGCTGCCTCTCCAGGTCCAACCTCACCCCTACTCTCCTTTCACCGTTAACCATAACGCCCAACTCCATCTCGTTAACCTTAACTCCTTTTCACCAATATTTCATCCACCCAAGTCTTCGCAACTAGATCCAATATTCGTGTTTGTCCAGATCAGCGGCTTAGCCTCGGTGACGCATTTGACCGTGATAAAGAGATAATATAAGAGCTTTGTATTCGAACGCATTTTCAATGTGTGGTTACGACAGGAGAAGCAAATAAAAGGTAGGATTTGCAGTCTTTGTTGCGATCGGATGTTGTGATGAGGTTTGGATACGAGGGTTGAGGGATGATAAGTGGGGCGGTTGTTGTTGATACCTCGTCCAATCTCGAAATTATCATTGTTACAGCCAAAACGCTCAACCTCATTGCCCCCATTCTTTACTAAAAGTCATCCTCTTTACGGCCACATCATAGCCTTAGTGCTCAACCAATTTCGATGATTTTAGAAGGAGAAGATAGGGGAATACCGTACCTCTTTAATGAAAAGAATTCTAAGGATCTACTTTATATTTATATAGATATAACCTCGAAAAAACCGCTCCACGCCGTTTAGTCGCCCAATATCATCCAGATAAAGTCATACGCATCACCATCGTAACCGCAAGGGTGCATTACTACAGAAAAGATGTCGAACAACCCGCAGGACAGCGGTGGTGGTGGTACCACGAGTGGACCGCCACCGTTGCAACTGCCGACCGGATCCATTAGAAGAGCAGAAGGACCTCAAGCCGGAAAACCCTTGATACCAGCAAGGGACATCCTAATTGAAGTTATAGGACACTTGAAAGCATCCAAAATGCCCCATCCTCGGTTCCTTGCCTCCCTCGTCCGCGATGCCTTGGACGCACTTGCACCCCCAGTAGCCCGGGAAAACTTTGCGGCTGGACCAAAATGCTTCTCGGCTGGACCACAATTGGACCGGATTGAGCGAATGATCAAGGACCTTCATGGAAAGGGGCCATCGACGGAACGCCGCCTGTACTCCCATGTCGCGGCGGAGCCACCAAACTCCAAGATAGTCAGAGTCAACCTCAACGAAAATGTTGAGCTCACAGAAGAAGAAAGGAGAGATACCAACAAGATACTGGAAGCCTGCAGGAAGGATATGCCATCCGCGGTTGGAGTCCACGTCCTCAAGAGCGGAGCGGTGGATGTCCATTTCAGGACCACTGCGGACAAGGACAGGTGCGCCCTCCAAGGAACCGGGGCGGCGACCACACAAGTACGAAGAGACTACCTCCTAGAGGTGATGGGAGTACACCATGGAGTAGGAGTGGCCCACAGAAGAAACGCGGACAACACGCAGGTTCTGAGCGACATTATCATGGGGACTCAGAGACTATGCCCAAGGCTGGAGATTCACTCAGTTGCATGGAAGGAAAAAGCCAAGAGATAAAAAAGAAGGGACGGGCCGGCCACGGTCTCCGAACGGGCAGCGCTCTTGCTTGGGTTCAGTACCACAGCATAGGGACATGGTAAGCCAGAAGGGGATTGTTATAAGAAGGGAGATTTACCAGGCCAGGCTGTACGATCATACAGCCTCGATCAAGCAGTGTTACAAGTACCAAGTCTGGGGACATGTCTCGGAGCATTGCACCTCAGCGGTCAAGTGAGGTAGATGCATGGGTGACCACGACACCAGGATATTCCTAGGGCTAGGAGACAGTGCAAGACTTTTGAAAGGTATTTTGGGCAAGTGCAAGCAAAGAGGGCGGCCGTACAGTAGCAATCCTGGATGATTAAGGACCGCGCCATCCAGGCAGCACCCGAGTACGAAAAGCAGTTCCCACATGGATCGAACAAGCGTAGGGCCCCTAACGGTCCCGGTGGACCAGTTGGGAGGCCGCCCGGATCCACAAACAGGCCCAAGGTAGTGCCGAGACCCCAAGGGCAGGGGCACATCTTCGAGAAGGCTGGGTTCAGCACACCAACTACCAAAGGAAACCGACTCTCTATGGCACCCGAGTCCGCCTATGGAACGCCCATAGGAGAAAACCCAGACACCCCGACAAGGGCGGAAGCGACCCGGCCAGGGAGCGGGGGCAGCGGAAGAGGAATTGATACTACCGGCAGCCCCCCGAGGTTCGGGGCTCTGCCGGCTATAGTGAGCAGCGGCACGCTACCGCCATCCAGTATGGAGTAGACAATGGATAGGGAATTCACGGGGGTAGCCGTGAGTTTTGGCGATGTAGCGTCACCTAGCACACCCCTTGACCCGATCTTACCCAATGTCTAGTAGACCCAGGACCGAGATCGTGCAGTACAATTGTTGTAACGCTTAAATACAACAAAGCTAGGTCGTTGATTTACCGCTTTCACCCAAAGATACAGAAAGTTATAGTGCTGCAGGAACCAATGGAGAAGAGAGGCACCACGTACTGCCCCCCGGGGTACACGTTGGCGTTTGAACCAAGGGGAGAGAGGGTGAGGGCGACGAAGGTGGCTTTTTTCATTAGCAAGGAGATCGAGCCCGGAACATGGGCGGTCCGCTACTATGGCCCATGGGTCGCGGCGCTCGACATCAACCTCGACGGCTGGCCCGTTACACTTATCAATGTTTACAATCCTATCACGAACGAAGCAAGAATGACCACATGGCCACAAATACGGACAGCGATAGGGGAGGCGAAGGAGAACTACATGGTCCTAGGGGACATGAATGCAACGCACCCGAGATGGGGCGGCATTGGCGCGAGGGCGACACGCCAAGCCAATCATCTCTGGGAGAAGGTGGAAGCGTACAACCTGTATATGCTTACGAAGAGAGGGGAGCTGACTTGGAAAAGGAATGGAGACAAATCGACGATCGATCTCACGTTCGGGACTGAGGGGGTACACGCCAGGACCGTGTCCTGTCTCCCGGAACCAGGGTGGAGGGACTTCAAAGACCGCCACCCTATCCGGATAGTTTTACAAGCGGAAACAATGAGGGCCACGGGCCTGGGGAGGTTCAATACCGACAGGATGGATCCGCAAGAGTTCAGAGTGAGTCGCGGCCTCCGGATGGCAAAGTTCCGGAGATAGAATGGTGGCGCTACAGGAGGCCATACACGAAGCCCTGGTGGAACTGTGCCCCAGGATCAAACCAGGAAGGAAAGAGAGGAAAGGGTGGTCCCCCTGCGTGGCAGAACTGGTCAAGGAGAAGGATGATGCCCGTCGGGACTACAAAAGGAGCTTTGCGGCCAGAGATAGGGAAAGGTTGCGGACGGCCACCAAATCCCTCGATCGGGAAATTCGAAGACTCTCCAGGGACAATTGGAGGACCTTCCTAGATGAGTTTAACAATGACCCCGCCGTACCACACAACAAAGGGCTATGGACAATGTCAAAATGGAGCCGCAAAGGAGCACCCGGTCTCCCCCAAATTTCCGATCTGGTCGATCCGAGAACAGGCAGGAAAAGCAAGGACATGGCCGATATAGCGCGAATCCTGGCGGAGAAATTCTTTCCCGCGCAGCAGGAGGCTTATCTCAGCGACATCGAAGGGGGACCAGGATCAGACCGGCCGTGGGCCATACGGGTCGAGGGCGAAGAAGTGCCGAATATCACAGAGGAGATGATCGAGACGGTTGTCTTGGAAATGCCAAATAGGAAAGCCCCAGGGCCGGACGAGATCCAGAACGAAGCTACTAAGCTGCTGGTGAAAAACATTAAGAAGCCGGTTGCGGAAGCGGTACAGACCATGCTTGAGACTGGAGGCGTCCCGCCGTCATTTAAGGAATCCATCACGTGCGTCCTGAAGAAGGAGGGCAAGGGCGACTACACCGACCCGCGAGCGTACCGGCCCATCCAATTGGAAAATACACTTGCGAAGCTGGTGGAGAAGGTGGTCGCGCAGCAACTCACAGATTTTGCTGAGAAAAGCGGCGCACTGCCGTGGAACCAGTTTGGCGGGAGGAAGCAGAGGTCCACCCTCTCCGCGGTAACGTTCCTGCGCAGCAGTATACACACGTCATGGAAATCAACCGCCAAAAAGATTCTAACCATGTTAAGTCTTGACCTCAAAGGGGATTTCGACCATGTATCGCACAGGAGGTTAATGCACATACTATGGAGCAAGGGAGTGCCGGTATGGATCCTGAGGTTTATTGAGAGTTTCTTGGAAGGGAGGCGAACCAAGGTGTCCTTTACCGGATTTACGAGCGAGTGGACTTCAGCCAGGACCGGGATACCGCAGGGGTCCAACCTCTCACCGATACTCTTCCTCTTCTTTATCTCGGAGCTACTCGAGGAATTCCAGACACCAAACGATGGGCTGGTCGGCTTTGGCTTCGTGGACGACACAAATTTGATTGCCTGGGGGGCATCGGCCGTAGACAACTGCCGGAGACTAACCGTTGCACATGACAGATGTATCGCTTGGGCAAAGAGACATGGGGCGACATTTAACCCCACAAACTACCAACTAATGCACTTCAAGCAGACCAAACGGACGGAGGCCCAGCCAGGGGACATGGACTCTACAGTAGTGGTTGATGGGACTCCAGTAAAGGTAATGAAGGAGATCAGGATGCTCGGGGTCTGGTTCGATTCGTCGTTGAGTTGGGAGTCCCATATGAACAGGGCCATCGGCAAGGCCAGGGCAGCTATGGGAGCAATGGGGCGGCTGGTAGCCGGAATATTTGGACTATCATTGCGGAAGTCCAGACTCATTTATATAGCAGTGGTAAGACCTACCCTCCTATATGGGATCCAGGCGTGGGGATGCAATGACCGAGCTGGAGGTATTACGCGGGCACCGCACATGAGCGATTGGCAAGAGTCCAGAGGGACTACCTTAGGAAGGTAACCGGGGGCTATAGGCGAACCCCCGTTGTTGCGCTGGAAAGGGAGACGTTGGTCCAGCCGATGAACCTATACGTGGAGCAGCTCGTCCTGGAACGAGTGGGAGCGGTAAAGGAGCACCCGGTGGAAAAAGAGATACAACACACAGTTGAACTCATGTGGAAGGACATGGAGGTTGTCCCCCCACCATCAAGGGGGAGAAGAAGGAGAGGAAGACCCAGGGTACTTCCCCGGCGACCGGAGACACCGGCGGAGATGGGAGCTGCTAGACTAGCACTACGGGAGACGCAGTCCAACGAAATACCTCAGTATGCTCCCGCAGAGCTACCCAACTTATACTATGGAGGACCGGAGCCAGAGCCAAGACCAACGCTAGGGAGACCTACACATGAAGTGGGACCCTACAACCAGAGACGGGCCATTGCCAGGACGAGAAGGGAGCGAGGAAGGCCCGACGCTGAGGAACCGGAAGCCGAAAATAGGAGAAGAAGACCTCGAAAGGGGGGAAACCTGCATAAATATAGGCTGCCCTCCAAAATCTCCGCGCTGCTGGAGGAGATATGAAGGGCAAGGTGGGAGGAGAAGAGAAGGAACAAGGCCGGTGCGACTTGGTCTAAGGAGTGGGAGGACGAGACACTGGGACTGTACGATGGCCTCACGAAACTTGAAGCTACAGCGGTGCTTTTGATGGGAACAGAGGTATTGGGACTCCGGTCCTGCCTGGCAGCAATACATATGCCAGGGATAACCCCGGAATGCAGGTGTGGATGGCGACACCAGACACTAATTCATGTATTCGACTTCTGCCCCAGATACAATAGAGACCATCTGAGGAGCGAAACTGGTACAACATCGATACGTACAGCACTCATTACCAGCAAGGGACGCAAGGCTGCTGCTAGGTGAATGCTCGACAATAATATCCTGCCCTATCTTACCGTGGCATACAACGCACAAAAGGAGGACAGTTCAAACTTCTCCGCGGCGCCGTGCCTGGTGGGGAGAGTTGAGTAAGAAGAAACAGAGTAGAAGGGGGGACGAGCAGAGACTACGGACGGGAAGGAGCAGAAGCTGAAGTGAGAAATGAGCGGAATTCCCGAACCATGGACGGTACAAACACCGTCCATCAGTACGAACTCCAGCCAACCTGTCACGGCGAGTAAAAGAGGTCATAGACAGGTCTATTGTTCTAAGTACTAAGTGTGATAAGAGAATCTTAGGTAGAGAGGAATCTACTCCGGCGACTCGTAGAAGTCGCGCCTTAGCCACATGTGGCCGTGCGCGCCTCGCTAAGACCACAAAGTCACGTGACTGCAAGACAGCGATGCCATGCCGTCACACTACCCCCCCCCCTTAAGAAGGCCAAATGAGGCCCGTGAGTATCATTTGGGCTGGTCAATTCCAAGCAAAAAACGCCTGGTCAACGCCCCTTTGCTCGGAAAACTACTGTCCACTGAGGCGATCGTAGGGAGCGAAAAATTTCAACAAAATCCCATCAACTTTTCATCAATCTTCCATCCAATCTCCTTTTCATCAACGCTTCATCATCCTTGTTCTTATTCTCGTCACCCTTCCGCCTACTGCGGCGTTATCCATATCATGTGGAGGGTCATCAATCTCTTGGTCAAAGGCATCCTGCCAGTTATCCAGTCGTGCAGGTGGTCCAGGCCTATCAGGGTGGTCTTTGTGGTAGAGTCGCAGTAGTGTAGGTGAGTTTTGAAGCTTTCTGCGTCGTACCAGGTGTCATCTGGATCCCATCCCTTCCAGCTTACCTTGTATTGCAATTTCTGATAGTGAATACGACTTCCAAGGATCAATTCCACCTCCCATTCCACATGGTTTTCCACTGTGTAGGAGTCATTGACGTCGTTGGTATTGAGCTGGCCTGGCAGCCCCACCACTTCGGCCTTTCGAAGGCGATCTGAGTGGAACACATTGTGTATCTTGTAGCTGGCAGGAAGTTGCACAATCCAATTGTGGTAATGCTTTTTGATAATCTTGAAAAGCCCCACCACAGGGTTATCCAATTTGTCAGATGGTCGATCGGTCTTCCAGGCTTTCTTGGTAATGTACACATAGTCATTAACGTCGAAGTCCTCAGGTCTTCTTTTCTTGTTGGCCTGCACTGACTGGCGGCCTTGCGCTTGCATAAGTTGATTTCGAGCGAACTCCCAAGCCTCATGCATTCGGGTGCTGTAACTCTGCGCTTCTTCCCGATTGAGCCGCTGTACTGAGGTCATTGGATGCTTGTGGTGGGCATCCCAGTCATAATGCATTCGTGGTAGGAAACCCATTTCCAGTTCTGCAGGCGCCAGTCCGGTGGAATCGTGAGGTACGGTGGCTGCTGCAAAATCCATGACGGGTAACAGTTCTGACCAATTCGTCTGATAATGATCCACGAAATGGCGGAGATTAGTCTGTAAAGCCTGATTAACAATCTCAGTCTGTCCATCCGTCTGCGCATGTTCCGCGGTGCTCAATTTCCAGTTGATGCCTAGGATGGCCGACAGTTCCTTGACGAAATCCGAGATGAATCGAGGGTCACGGTCCGAGACGATGGTGTCTGGCAAGCCGTAAATGCGGTAGATGTGTGTGTAATACAACATCGCTGCGTCTCTTGCTTTCACCGTCTTGTGGCATGGCAATGAGAATGGTCTCTTTCCGAAACGGTCAACTACCACGAAGACGTTGTCAAATCCGTGCTTGTCTTTGTTGAATGACATGAAATCCATCGAGATGTGTTGCCACGGTCTCTGGGCGATTGGCAGAGGTTTCAGCAATTCTGGAGTCTTATCTCTCGGTTTCTTTGCGCGATGACATGACTGACATGCACTCACAAAGGTATCGATATCTACATTCATTCTCGGCCAATAGAACTGCCTGGCAACCATGATCCGAGTCTTGTTTCGTCCTGGGTGTGCTGATGGCAATGAACTATGGACTTCCTGGAGTAGCTGGGTTCGAAGATGGCCATCTTCAGGAACGAAGAGACGCCCTTGGTACAGGAGTAGTCCGTTGTCCTCCGTCAAGTGCGGATGCTTCTCGTTACCAATAAGGTCTCGGAAGTCCTTGAGAGATACTGCAGTGCGGTTTGTCTCAAGTAGCCGATCTATCAAGTGTACCTGTTTGCTGATAAGAGATATTGGTAATAGCTCAACATTACCTACCACTGAGTCTGGGATGAGCTGCATTGTTCGCCCTTGCTCGGCAATAGCCTTCTGAGTCTGAAGCTCCTCTGCTTTCCGTGATAGAGCGTCTGCAATGATGTTTTCTTTGCCGGGTCGATACACAATCTTGAAGTTGAAACCTGCAACAAAATCCGCCCATCTAGCCTGTCTTGGCCTCAGTAATCGCTTGGTGGTAAAGTACTCAAGCGCTCGGTGGTCAGTAATGGCGGTGAAGGTATCTTGAACACCTCTTAGTTCACCATTGAACTCTTCCAGGCCTCGAATCAGGGCTAGCATTTCCTTGTCATGGATCTCGTAGTTCATCTCATGAACGTTCATAGTCTTGCTGAAGAATGCAACAGGGTGTAGCTCACCATCATCACCTCGCTGTGATAATTGGCCTGCAACAATGCCGTCGGATGCGTCGGTCTCCATAACTGTTTCTCGGAACGGATCGTACAGTGCCAATACTGGTGCAGTGGTAAGGGCTTGTTTCAGTTTCTCAAAAGCATCAATGCAGTCTTCGCCAAAGTCGAAACTGGCTGACTTCCGGGTCAGGCGAATGAGAGGTCTGGCAATGCGGCCAAAGCCCTTGATGAACTTGCGATAGAAGTTACAGAAGCCAATGAAGCTTTGGGTCTGCTTGACCGACTTAGGCTGTTTCCAATACTTCACAACAGCTATCTTCTCAGGATCCACGCGAATTCCCTTGGTGCTAATGATGAATCCTAGATATTTGGTCTCGGTTACATCGAACTCGCTTTTCTTGATATCGCATTGAAGTCCCGCCTCCCGAAGGCGTTGCAGCACCTTGTGTACATGCTCGGTGTGGGTCAAAGGGTCGTCTGAGTAGATGAGGATATCATCCAGGTATGCAGTGCAGAAGTCGTCGAGGTAATCCATGAGAACTGTGTTCATATAACGTTGCCAGGTGGCCGGTCCATTGGCCAGCCCTTCCATCATAACTTTGCATTTGAAGCTGCCATATCTGGTGCGGAATGTCGTCAGATCTTCAGAGTTGGTAGCCATGAGAGTGCGATGAAACGCCTGTCTGATATCCAATTTGGTAAACACCTTGGCCTTTGATAGGCGGTTCATGGTTTCTCCAATCAATGGGATAGGATACCTGTCCTTTTTTGACAGCGCATTGAGTTTGCGGTAATCAATGCAGAATCGGTATTTCTGCTTCTCCCCCGCAGGAGTCGGCTTCTTGACAATGAGAATTGGCGATGCAAAAGGCGATGAACTTGTCTCGATGAAGCCTGACTCTAGATTTCGTAGGAGCCATTCTTTGACAAACAACAACTCATCAAGGACATGTTGTAGAGAGGGCAATACCCAGGCACGACATTCTTGTCTTCTAGCTCAATAACATGATCCACTCCTTTCTTGTGGTCTGCCAGACGATTGGAATCTGCTTCTGAGAAGACGTGCACAAAGGGCTGGTGCTTCCCTGGCAATTTCTGTGCAATGAGTTCCTTCATTTCAATGGTTTCATCTTCAGGAAGCTTGCCTTCGATGGTAGCAAGAGCAATCCTTAATCTGTCCTCATGCTGTGCTACAGAGTCATGCAGTGAGCTTTCGAAGTCAGCAGTCTTCTGACAGATCAACAGTTCCACCTCATGAAGAGATATTGCACCAGCGACTGCCTGTTCGTCTTTGAGATTCAACCGAAATGCTGGAGCACTAATTAAGTTGAGGTCGATGTTCACAGAGTTCCTTGGAGGGAAATCTAGCTCTGCAATGAAAGTCTGATGTGCCTTTCTCTGTAGATCATTGTCCATGGCCTTATACGCCTTGCTCCTGTCCCATTCAAATGATGTATTGTAAGTTATAGGAAGGTCTTCGGTGCCGTCAGGCTCGTCTTCGAGGTCGGAGAGGTCAGAAAGGTTTGAGCAACCACTGTCGCTATCGCAGTAGTTATCGCTGGGATCGCCGTCATCCTCAGTGTCTTCTACTGATGGTGGTTGGAAGAGACGGTCCAGTTGGGGCTTGGTAGGCTCGCAGAAGGTTCGTGTCACTTTCGCGTCAGTTAGGTCCAAGAGCTCAGAATCACTGAGGAACGTTGATTGCCGCATAGTTTACGATAAAACTTTGTCTGAATCTGGCCTAGCCTGCCTTCGAAGCATGCTCATTCTGCCATTAGTGGACTGCTTATCCTGAGCATCCATTCCATTATGTCTCCGCAGGATGTCCTTCCTGATCGTGTGGGCTGAGACAGTTGCCGTCATACTGACTGGGCTCAAGTCAATAACAACTCGTCGCTGGATGGGTTGCTCCTTAGGCCTCTCATCTCCCTTCCATATTAGTCGGTGCAGTTCACAGTCTGGTAGGACCCGATTGTGGGCCATCCAAGCCCTTCCCAAGATGATGTCGTGATGCCCAAGTGAAACCTCTAGGAATGGAATATTGTATTCCTGTCGTCCTTGCAGCTCCATGTGAAGTAGAGTTGCATATGTGATGTCTTCCTTTGCTCCATTCGCATATCCTGTCGCCACTGCAGACTGAGGCAATGGTTTACGCACAACCTTATGGAACAGTTGTCGCAATCGCTCTGCTCGTCGCCTATTCATAAATGCATATCCATTGGCGCCGGTATCAACCAATACCTTCAGTTTCACGGCCAGTCCGTTGAAATACACAATGCAGTCGAAAGCGAGAGGGGTTCCTCCAAAGACCTTTAAGAGGTCAAGTTCTTGCACCATATATCGAAATTCGAGATCGCGATTGAAAGGACCTGGTTGGGTGACTTCTACCAGGCCTGCCAGTTTTTTGGCTGTTCCGAGATGATTAAGGCGCCGGTGTCCGCAGTCAGTTCATTTACCTGCTGTTGGTTGCATTCCCGAGCTAGGTGTCCTGCGTTTCCACATTTGAAGCAGCGTCCTTCTTTGGCGCGCTTTATGGCTTCATCTTTGTCGAGTCCGAAATTGCGATGGCTTCCATAATTCACAGCGGTCTGCGCATTGCGGATGGGGAATCCACCTCCAGATGAGCCAGGCCTTGAGCTATTCTGGCTGTTGTTGTTGTTGCCGTTGCCTCTATTACCTGATGTACCAAAGGCCTTCTTGTCGTCCTTCTTGTTGTCTGCAGTCTTCTGGATCTCTGATTGTCGCTTCTCATAAGCTGCCTTGTAGGTGCGAGAGATGCTGGCTGCAGTGCTGCAAAGCACAGTAAAGGTAACTTCTGGGTCATCAGCCTCTCGTGCCAATCCTTCCTGCAATCTGCTGTACAACTTGTCAAAGAAGTCTTCTTATAATTACTCTTGGGAACCTGTGCTTCCGCTGCTAGGGTAAGGAAGCTGTTCTTGAATTCATGGACGTCGCCGTATTGTCGCATTGAGAGGTCCTTGTAGGCCTTCTTTGCATTGCGCAGTTCGAATGGGTCCTGGAATCGCTCACGCATGGCTTCAAACATGTGCTCAGCAGTCAGTTCATCTAGTTCCATGCCCAGAGCATCATGCAGAACTATAAGGGCATCTTTGGCACCTCCCTTCACTCGGTTCAGGATATAGGCTTTGGCACCTGCATCATCGTACTTCTCCTGACTGATCTTGTTGCGCATGTCCATATTCCAGTGCTTCCAGTCCTTTGCGGTGGACTTCTCTGACAGTTCATCTGGATTTGAGAGGCGGAGACTACTCTTTGGGTCCGAGAAGGAATCGCTACGGCTGCCGCCACCTTCTCCATTCATCAATCGCTTGGTCAACTCTTGATTCTTGACCAAGGCCTCATGGTGCTTGTCGAACCATTCTGCCTTCAGCTTTTCTGCAGTAGCCAACTGTGTTTCCAGGTCTGTAACACGGGACTTCAATTCCGCATTGCGCTCCTCTGCTGTGGTGGTTTCTATCTGGCTGACTTCCAAGTCGTCTTTCATGTTGGTCACCTGGGTCTGTAGAGAATCCATATCGGTGTCGTACAGTTGCTTTGCTCGGTCGACTACCTGCTCAATAATCTCTCGTAGGATCGGTATCTGTGCTGTCCAGGCTTGTTCTTTTCGGTTCCACTTGATAACTTGAGCTGCAAATGTATTGGGGTTGGCGAGCATTGCGGCCTTGATTTCGTCGGCCTGCATAGGTAGCTTGTCCCTTTGGAAGTCCACAGTTCTCGTAAGAGGCCTAGTTCCTGGCAACAACTTAAGGTGTTCATATCGCGTCTGAGAGTCATCATTGGAATCATCTTGTGTAGGAACTACATTGTCCAAGTCTTCCATTTCCACAATGTTGGCGATTCTGTCCCGTAGCAGGGTGAGGTGCGTATCGCCTTCGTATAGAGTAGTCATCGTGAGGTTCGTAAGGTTCGTCGGTCGGGAGTCTGCTGTCGCTAGCAAGTCGGGTTCTTTTTGAGCGCAATCTCTCGTGTTGAAAGCGTCAATGTTCTCTGTTCGTGAAGCTGTTCGTGGGGCTTCGGAGACTGTTCAAGAGTCTCAAGGTTCGTAGGCTTTTCGTAGGGCCTGAGGGTGCAGAGACTTTTCGTAGAGTCTCAAGGTTTGTGTTGACCTGCGCAGTTTTCGGTGTCTGCGTCAACAGTTGCGGATAATACACGATACGTACGTGCAATGGCCTTCCCAGGCAAAAGAATGACCTAAGATAATGTCACGGCGAGTAAAAGAGGTCATAGACAAGTCTATTGTTCTAAGTACTAAGTGTGATAAGAGAATCTTAGGTAGAGAGGAATCTACTCCGGCGACTCGTAGAAGTCGCGCCTTAGCCACATGTGGCCGTGCGCGCCTCGCTAAGACCACAAAGTCACGTGACTGCAAGACAGCGATGCCATGCCGTCACACAACCAGGAGAAAGCGTTAGAGAGCCGAAGGTGCGATGAGGGTCTTGAGGAGGGACTGAGGAGAGAAGAGGAGGTGTGGACTGAAGATTGCTGTGAGGTGAAGGAGGGAGGAGAGATTTGGGTGGAAGTTTGTTTATTTATTAACGGCGCGTTACCAGGGCGAGCCGTGTCCGTTACCACGCCCTCACCTGAACTCGCAATGTTTGGGTCCTCACGATGCTTGGCATATTGAATCCTGGTCTTGTAAAAATCCTGGACCCTGGATTTACAACAACAATAGCCAACTCGGAATCTGGACAACACCGGCCCGGAACAGAGGATTGGGAGCATCAGGACCGGAGGGTGTCCTATACTGACCACAATATAAATGACTCGGGTAGTGAACGGGGGGGCATAGTTCGACGGCGCCAGTCCATGGACGGGGCGCGGTCTGGAAAGTGACAAAAGGCTTTTTTATCCCAGAGAGTTGGGTTTTTGCAATTGTAGATAGAGATTGTGGGCACACGGCACATACGCCATTACATACCACGTAAAATCCGATTATTACTATTATATAGATAACGTATTCCACCACCGACCCGGCCACACCACCGAGCCGGCCACTTTCCTTGGCACGGCCAACTCATATTACGCCTCTTCAATTTTATCGCAATCAACAATAGATTCCAAGTCTGTCGTGCTGTTATCTGATTCAGAAGACATCTCAATATTCTTTTTACACGTTCGCGCATTGTGCCCAGTCGTGCCGCAGTTCCCACAGCGCCTTTGAGTTGGTCGGGCTGTGGGAACTGCGGCGCGACTGGGCACAATGCGCGAACGCGTAAAAAGAATATCGAGATATCTTCTGAATCAGATAGTAGCACGACGGACTTGGAATCTATTGTTGATTGCGATAAAATTGAAGAGTCGTAAGATGAGTTGGTCATGCCAAGGAAAAGTGGCCGGCTCGGTGGTGGAATACTTTATAGGGAAACCGGTTTAGAAAGGGAGGTATCCTTAGGAGTCTAGGTTAAAATTTATTTTCTGAGAGAAAAACTTCCTGTCTAAATTTCTTTATCTAAACCTTTTGTCACGGATCCGGACTTTCTTTCTTCTTCGTCCTCGGATCACGTGACCCTAAGTCACGTGACCTTTGACTTGGTCTGATCTTTAGCTCTCCGTAGAACTTAGTCTTATACATATTCTACAACTCTGACCTTATTGAGCAATGCGACTCAGGCGACGATACTGCAGCTACAGGCTATATCGATGACGCAGCCATACTTACATGGGGCAACACAACAGAAGAAACGTGCAAGAAACTCGAAAACGCGCTGGAAAAGGCAAACTGTTGGGCAAAGACACATGCATCAAAATTCGCCCCAGAAAAGTTCCAACTGACACACTTCACAAGAAGACGCACCCGTATAAACACACAACAGCCCGTTCAAACGGCATGGGGATGCATTGCGCCTAAGACAACGTGCAAATATCTAGGCGTGACGCTAGACAGCAAACTCCAATGGAAGGAACACATCGAAGAAATCAAGCGGAAAACTACAAAAACAGTGAACGCACTGTGCTCTCTGGGCAGCTCAACATGGGGCGTCAGTCTGCTAGATATGCGAAAAATCTACCGCGGAGTAGTAGTCCCTCAGATGATGTACGCGTGTTCAATCTGGTCGAATTCAGGAATGAGGGGAAAACCATACACGAGAAAAACGCTTGACACACTTCAGTCAATCCAAGCACGTGCAGCACGAATTATCTGTGGAGCGTTCAAAGCGACATCCAGAGTCGCCCTCGACATAGAGACCTACCTGCTCCCAGTCGAACAACAAATCTGGAAACACAACACTGAAACCCTCAGCCGTATACTCACGTGCCAAGACCTCCCTAAACTGCTAGATACTCAATTCGGAGAACCAAGGTCAAGACAACGAGCAAGCTACGATAGCCCATTATACAACATATATCGAGACGCCGAAGAGAAAGGAGCAGCAAATCTCGACAAGCGAGAGACAATCCCGCCGTTCGTAGCAGCACCATGGTGGCAAGGCCCAAAGACACATATCGCACCAAGCGATGAAGCGGCACACTCTGAGCACGACTCCGTCACTAGAGTCGAGGGTAATATTTGCATCTATACAGATGGGAGTAGCATAGACGGACATACAGGAGCTGCAGCAGTCTGACCGCTGAAAAGACAGACGAGAAGCACGTATATGGGCCCTGAGACGACCTCCACGGTGTACGCAGCTGAACTTCAAGGAATAAATCTAGCGCTGCATATGGTTCAAACAGACATCGAGGCAGGAAACGAACGGAGAGACATCAATATCTTCACCGACAACCAGGCAGCGATACGCTCGCTGACAAGGCCGGAAGGCCGATCAGGAGCATACATTGTCAAGCGGGTTGTACAACGGATCACACAACTTCACGAGTACGGAGCTATCGTGAACATCCGATGGATCCCTGCCCACGAGGGAATTGACGGGAACGAGGCCGCTGACCAAGCCGCCAGGGAGGCCACTGGATGGAGAGAAGACGGAGAGAAAGGACCAAGAGCTGATATGCCACCGGAACTGTACCCGCTAAGAACGACAATCAAGACGTGGTGCTGGAAGGTAGTGAATAAACAATGGTTGACTAGCTGGAAATCCGAGACAAAGGGGAAAGCCACGAGGAGATACACACCTAAGCCTACTAAAAGGGTGCTCCAACTCCATCAAGACCGGAGCAAGCGAGAAAGTGCGATCCTCGTACAGATGAGAACTGAAAAGATAGGGCTCAAGGCCTTCCTCTTCAGCCGACGTGTCCAAGGTATCCCAGACTCTAGGTGTGACTGCCGTGAAGGGATGCAGACCGTAGCCCATATCCTCCTGGAATGCCGCAAGTTCCGGGACATCCGGAGAGACGAGTTGGGCCGCTTCCCAGGACGAAACAACCTCCGGAATATCTTGACTACGCATAAGTTAGCCACAAAAGCTATCAGATTCATGGAACAGACGCGGGTCCTTGGGCATAGTGGGATCGAAAACGCGCAGACGACGCTGAGCATTGAGGGGAGACTGTAGGTAGACGGAAAGCGAAATATGAGGCATTGCCTCCCGGAATCTAGATAGCACAGATGTACTGGTAGAACAACCGATATTTACAAGAGCCATTGGGCATTTGGAAATAGTGGTTGAGGGAAAAGAGGGGGGATCGAGGGGATAGCTGGTCTTGTTTTGGTAAGCAGGGCGAAGTGGGACGTGGTAGATCATATCACGTGTCGGCTGTCTGATGAAGTCCCCCTAACCGGGCATAGCTGCGTGATTAAGCGGCTGCAACCGAGTAGGATAAAATCAATCAATCAATCAATCTCCGTAGAACTTAGAACCTTATAATATCATTATGTCTATACGTATCTACGTCTCTCTCAATCCCTGACACCTTTACTTCTCGGATGTAGAGCCCAGGATCTTAGTAAGAATACGAAAATCTATCTAGAATCTCAATAATAAGTAAATCAAGTTATCCGTTACCGAGATATTACATCGCGAAGTTAGGATTTTAGATAAGGGAGATGATGAAATAAAGGCTGTGCAAGAAAGTGTTCATTGAAGACTTAGAAACAGCTTGTGGACGGAAGAAAAGATTGAGTGGTTTACTTTCCTAAGTAACGGCATAAAGTCTGACTATATACACATAACTGTAGAAACTTCTAGAATGTATGAGGTCATTGAGATTGAGTATCAAGGTTCATGTGGTTCCGGTGCTGGGAGGCTGGATACAATATCAAGCACAAGGGCGATCTGACTCGCGAACGATCACGCCCTGGGTGCTTGAACGAGCTGGACAAAGAATGGAGGATTTCAAGTACAAGGGCGATCTGACTTGCGAACGGTCATGCCCTGGGTACTTGAGTTGGGTTGGAAATGGAGGGAGGAGGCAGGGTTCTGGGTTGGTCTTCGAGGTCAGACCGCGAGTCTTGTTCGTGTGTGTGTGTGTGTGTGTGTGGGAGGATTATCTGTGGTACATGTGGCTCTGTCTCGCTGTCTCGGTTGTTTGCTTTATGGGGTCTTTTGTGGATTACCTGTTTTTGATCTTTACTGGTGGATTTCTTTTCGTTTCCTTGTATTTGTACTCAAGTTACTGTTCGCATCTCCATTGCTTCTGGATGCATCTTTTGCTACTAATTAAAGAACAATTCTATGCATTTACTAGTACTTTACTCACATATCTTACGCCATTTTTCCAAACTTTACCGCCTGGTTCCCCAACCTTGCCAGTAAGGCTGGCTGCCGAACAGAGTTAGTTCCCACGTGATAAAGTTTGATCTGGCGGGCCGACTTGAACTTGAACCAATCTTCGATGGCTACTTGTCCATCTCATCTCCACCTCTACTCTCAAGCTGGTCCTTAATTTCATGCTTTCTAGCTCCAGAAACAATGATGCGACCTGGGAAAGACCATGATTGATACAGACTCGCTTGCGATAGTTCAATCGAACCGCCCCCAAAATGGGGCTAGATCACAGCCACCAAATGCAGGTTGAGGCCGCATCGCGGGAGAAGGGCAGATGTGCTTTAGTCTGGCCATGAGCTTCCTCTTCTCTTCTTTCAGTTCTTCCTCTCGCTGCTCTCTTCTCTCCATTTCTCAATTGACCCTCTGCCCCTCTCTTTGAATAGGCAGTACCAGTCCCTCACCATACATCAAGCGCCTAATCCTACACTATGGACCCGATCTCCTTCATCGGGACGCTCGCGTCCGCCGGAACAATCGTCGCGGCTATCACGAAATGCGCACATACTCTCGCTCGACTGCGTGGACGGTTCCAGGAGGCAGATATCACGCTGCGATTACTTCTGGCTGAACTATCTGCTGTGAAGGCAGCACTGGTACAAGTTGAGGATTGGGCCAACTATAATGCCTCCAATAGCCCAGTCAACGAAAACCTCGCAAGTGGCTTCTCAGACTCTTTGGATGGATGTCAACTGGCCATGGATCTTCTGGGTGAAGAGGTTACTCGTCTTGCAGCTGGTTTCGCGAACATTGAGGATGATTTGGGAGCACGAATGCGGACTGTCTGGAACGAGTCGAGCATGAAAGGCCACCAGCAGAGACTACATGGACAAATTGCGGCTCTCCAGCTTCTGCTTCAAGCCGTACAAATGTACTTCTTGTGGGTCTCTGTTCCATCTGCATAGCTAACATGAATAGTCGCACAATCTCTGGACAAGCACAGTTCCTACGCGAACCTCGAAGTCGACAAGTCATTGAGAAGATGAAAGACGACACCTCCTCCCTACGAGCCATCGCGCGGTCCTCCCGAACGGCCACCGAATCCTTCCTAGCAAGAACAGAGTCTACATTGGGCAGTACCGTATTTCCGTTCGATCAAGCGATGTTGAACACGAGAGTTTACCAAACAAATGGAGGAGAAGCAATCGCACGGAGAAGGGTGCATACTGTGGGCAACAATTCGACATCTCCGCCCCTAAGAGTGGAAAACGAGAGCACACCTGCTTCTCCTCGGCCCTCTGAAAGTGTCAGCTCTCCCACAATTTCTCCAAGGATTCGAGTACAAGACACAACGAGTCCACACATTCCACAAGGAGAACAATGGACGAGGCCAAGGCCGTATGAGATTTCTGTGGCATCAGAGCCAGTGCCGAGTCGACCTGGTCATGCAATGCCTCCTGCGGCCCTGTCTGAATCCGCTTTGCTGAGGGCCGGCATGCAGATCCCTTATCGGACAAAATCAGAAGAAGCAAAAGGTGGCATCTTTGCAAGGTTGAGGCAAAAGACGAACCGCTTAAGCATCAGCTTTTCGAGCAAAGGCCAGCTCTCTCCGAGAAGCCCAGATAGTCCCTCCGCTGGTTTGCAGCGAGGCCGAAGAAGATCCGAGAACGATATCAATCGGAGTATTGACTTGAATTCTGGCCATTCAGTAGACGCAATACCTTCAATAGTCCGAGCAGCCCAGGAAGGCTCAGTAAGAGAGATTGAAGAGCTACTGGACCAAGGCGCAAAGATCGAGCAGATGACTTCGGCTACGCGACGAACAGCTCTGGCGGTTTCAGCACATTGCGGTAATGACGATATTGTTGGCGTTTTGTTACAGCGAGGTGCTAGTCTGAGAGTGGTCGACTTCTGTGGCATGACTCCATTGCATCTTGCTGCTTCGCGGGGACACTATCGCGTTGTTGAACAACTGCTTCATGACCGTGCGGACATTGACTGTCTGACACCGGATCGGAAGACGCCTCTGCGATTGGCATCGGATGAAGGATATGAAGAAGTCGCTATGCTATTGTTGCATCGCGATGCTAAAGTTAACGCTCGTGATTCCCAGCAATTGACCGCGCTTCATGCAGCAGCTAAAGCAGGCGATGTTGGGATGGTCGATATCCTCGTTGCCAACGGCGCCGACGTGGAAGCCAAAGATGCGGTTTTCATGGCTGCGTCTCATTACGCTGCAAAAGGTGGACACAACGCTATCTTGGAGACACTGCTGAAAAAGAAGTCTAACGTTGATTGTCCCGGGATGGCCTCCAAAACGCCTTTGATGTTTGCTTGCGAAGCAGGCCACAGGCAAACAGTCGAGCTGCTATTGAAGAGGCGGGCATCACTGAAGCAGAAAGCTGATGGTGATATGACAGCGCTTCATTGGGCAAGTTACAATGGCCATGCTGAGATTGTGGAGTTGCTTCTGCAAAAGCAGCGTTCACTCCTGGAGGCTAAGACAAGTGATGGACGAACGCCTCTTCACGTTGCCACCCTTGCGCGGAGTTTTGCCACGGCTGAACTATTGATTCGCAAAGGAGCTAGTATCGAGGCACAGTGCAGTGTCATGACCAGGCCTCTCCACTATGCATGCGATTCTGGCGATTTGAGCACTGTTCAACTCCTTGTCAGTAGTGGTGCTAGTATCGAGGCAGAGAACCTGGTCGGTCGTCGTCCAATGCATATAGCTGCCTTGAAAGGATCGCGAGAGATAACAGAGCTCTTGCTTGCTAGAGCCCCTGCGATTGACGTTCGAGATGCAGTTGGAGAACGACCATTATGCCTAGCTTCCGCCAATGGACACCTCGAGCTTGTTCAATTACTCCTCGATAGTGGTGCAGCCATGCGTGCGAAGTTCAGAGACGGACAATCACATGAGGATTCGCCCTTGTGTCTTGCTGTGAAGCATGGACACCTTTCTGTTGTTCTCGAACTGCTTGGTCGTGGTGCATCCGTGCGGCAAAGGGATGAACAGGACTGGCCTCCTCTCCGTTATGCGGCATTCTTCGGGCATCCTGATGTCGTCGAAATCTTGATCGAAGCTGGTGCATCGATATCAGGCATTTCGGCAGGAGGCTGGGGCTTCAACTTGACAGCAGAGCGCATCGGGTTTGCTAATGCCAACATCACTGAAGAAAGCAAACAGCGAGTTCTTGAGCTTCTCCAGCTTGCAGAAGCACGAGAACGATCACAGATGACAGCAGCAGGCTCGCCACCGACGGCACAAGCATACGTTCCACAACGAGATGGCGTTGTGGAAGCAGACGATCATGTCCCTGTCCTAGAGATGCCAACGAGGCCACCTCCCAATCCTAATTCAGTAGCTGCGATTGCTGCGCTGGCATCACAGGTATCTCAAGATCGACCTACGGGCTTCCATTTCCTTGCGCCTGCTTTCGAGTCTGGCGCGCCGAGTTATTCTCCCGGTGTTCCGTCTCCGTATCGAGCTTACTCACCACCCACCTCTCCAAATTCGACCATCTTACCTTACCAATCCATGGCATACGCGAGTCCAACTATGCCTGAAGCCGCTCCGCCAGCGCCACTAGGTCTTTCTGCAGCTGCCGTATCGTCTCAGCTCTCCACGACACAAGCAGAGCTCGACCGATTACAGACCCTGGTTTGTGATAGTTGTCGACTTGATGGTAGTGCCGCACCCGATTTGACGTGCTCGACTTGTCGGAGAGCAGTGTTCAGATTTAGTTATGATCAAAATTCTAGCGAACCTAGTGGCTTCGCATCTGAGAGTGAAAGACCTGTTAGTTATGCGGATGGGATGGGGGCTTTTGTTCATGAGTTGGGGTCGTGAGCTATGTTCTAAGTCATAGTGGCACAGTGGGCAGCCACTCTCCGCAATCCACGACGGGATCGTATCGCTCGTTTAGCAGGTTTAACTCGAGACCGATATCGATAAACTCCCGGCGACTCTACGGGATCATCTCGCTAAAAATTTCTTAATATCGGTCTTCAAGTGGTGGCACTATTGCGGATTCCACGTGTTTTCGAAGGGCAGAGAATTGATGAATCCAGCGTGGTGGGGCTGAGACAGGCAGGAACAGAGGTATTATCGATTCGTGATCGTTTCCTGTTTCACAACACAACAGAACTTATGAGCCTGGTCTTCCGGGACGAGGTGGACATCAGAATTTTGTGCGTCCAAATTTCTTGGTGGGCTTGAAATGACGACACAACTGTGTCGGAGCGATGATGGAAATGGGTTTGATTTGATGGTCGGATGAAATTTGATACCCCGGTCTCACTGAATATCCAAATTAACAAGTAAAGGACTGCAAGCCTTTTCTCAGCATTGATCATTGGATGGTAGCACTGCACGCCAGCTTATTTCCTCCATTTGTTTCCGAGCACTACGAATCCAGCATATGCAACGATGTTTCGGGATTTCGGGAAGTTTGTGGACGCTTCCTTTGTCAGAGCCAGCGTTCTTCGCAGAGCCAGCATCTTCGTCGTTGCTACCGTACCGGGCCTCTCCGTCCAGACACGAAAGTGGGTTTTGCTATTAAGAGGCTCAATGCACTGCAGTCTTGAAGAGCCAAAGTGGAAGTGAAGTCGCGGGGCATGACGTTGAGGCTTTGTCAATAGGATGACAGGTACGATGCGACCTAAACATGACAGGTTGCCTTGGCCGGCAATGGTGGGAGTCGCCTTATGGCTCACTGACTGTCTCGAGAACGAGGGTCGCTGTTGGCCATAAAGTTCTGGAAATTGAAATCCGATGTTGATATGTTTGGCCCCAATTTAGGGCCAACCTTGTGTGATGAAGTGGATGGGTGAAGAAAGACACCGGTGTCAAGAAACCATTGAAGCAAACGGCGCTCTTTTAGTTTGGGAGCGATATCAATTAATTTCTGGCAATTTACCAAATTCGAGTTGCCAGAAACTTGGAGAGATCGATCTCGAGTTAGGTAAGATAAAAAAGATTGGAATTATTTGCGTGAGGCCTTACCGCATCAGCATCTTATTTCAAACCTATATGCAAGCACCGAACGAATTTTTCGAAGCGAACTAGGGTCGAGATTGCAAGCTGACTGCCAAAGAACTGAGAGAAGTAACAAGATTTGCGGCGAAATTGGTTGTTAATAATATCAGACCACGTCTTTAGCGAATATCGAGCTTCGCACACAAAACTACGGGTCACTTTCGACGTCCACTCACAAGACCCTCTCATTGTCGTTGAAGACAGTGGAGAGTAGTGGTCGGTAGTCATCCAGCCCGCGGACATCGAATCCATCTAGCGTGCTATGACTAGAAGTCGCCGAAGATAGCAGCATTGCGAAGAACTCTGCGACGAATCCATCAAGAAAAACGTCTGCTACTTACACATCCAGCTGAAGCAGACAGCGGTGGATATGGGAGAGGAAAGCAAGGTGCGAAAATAGCTTGCGCACGCGAAAGACATGGAGATATGGAGGAGTTACATTGCAGGTATCGATGTCGGTTAGGATTGGTTTATGCTCCGTATACGCACTACCCAAGAGCATGGAATATACTGGGGTGATGCCTCCAAGCCAAACGAACTTCCTGTAGCTGAGTGGCTTATCGAAAAAGGTGCTGGTAATGTCGCCCAGTTGAGCCCTAGCAATTCTTCAGCACAAGGGAGGTCTACGAGAAGAGAATGAAGATCGCAAGCCGCCGTCTCTCCGAAGACTTTGAGAGCACCATCGCATCTCTCTTCCGCAAGACAAACCGTCATCGAGCGTTCGTAGCTGCGCGTGCTTCGATGATGAATCTGTACACAGTACAGATTTCCTTAAGCTCGCGTTCGGATGTGGACCAATCTCCTGCAGTCAATTTTTACCAGGAACCACTTTTTCTGTCGACGTTTTCCCAGAAGGCGCATCAATCCCAATCCCTGTCGGCGCCGGTCAGGTCATTGACTTTGACACAACGTTGAAGCTCACACTACTGTTACCGAGTGCCCAAAAGCTTGGACGCGGCTGGCAGACAGTGGCATTTAAGCTGGAAAAGATGCTATCATCGTTGTCACTGCAAGAAGATTCAATCTAGAAGGCCATGAAATTCGACCATCAAGCTCTCACTTTCTCGCTCGCCGCTAGCCTGCTCAATCACAGCAATGAGTCCACCGCATTTGCGCCGGACGTCTTTGTCTCCTACAAAGCCGCCGCAAACGATGCAAGAGCCTGAGGCCGAAGCTGCTGAGCTGGACCAAGTGGATGCCGGTGATGATGTCTGGATAGATGCCGTCAGCGACAGCGACTTGGGAACACCCTTGGTGTATTTGAGAATGAAGATAACCATGGTGCTCACGTTCCACGCGGTCCCGAGATAGCTAAGAAGATGAATTGGAAGCAAGGAGACACTTTGGGAAAAGGCGATGCCAATATACTTTTTCCAATCACGGCGCACATGCGAGAGAAGCGGATTAGCCTTGGATGGAACGCCATCAATTCAGACCCGGACAACTTGGACGACGATGAAAGCGAGAATGAAGGCGAAGAGAACAAGACGAGAACAAGGCCAAACGCTTGACGCGCCGATATGAAACCCTGTTCTTTAAACTTGCCAGATCCATTGCTGCAACTCAGCCCCGGAATACAAATCCACCTTCAGCCAGTCCATCATCTGTTGGGCTGGCTACCGCTGATGAATCTGATGGGGAGACCTTGGTACTAGCATTGCGCACCCTTCCGAGCCTTGAAGAAACGATTCTCAATTCCTCGAGTCCAACCAATTCACCATCTGGAATTGGCTATGGACACCGACTCTGCTGAAGGAGATTCCGATGCTTCCAGCCCAGTATCTGACCAGCCAGCCAATCCGCCATCTGGGAACACGGCGAACCTGCTTTGACCGGATCTCGACTGCCATCTTTCGTAACACCACAATACTTTGTCCGATCAGGGTGCAGATGCGTGAGTTAATAATGATTGGCCTTGGATGACTACTAGAAAAACCAACAATAGCACTCGGCTTGTTCAGCATTCGTGACGGGGAGCCTTGACAGCATAAAGATGAAGAATTTACCACCTCCAGATTGTCAAGCCCTTACACTTTGTTGTTTGCTAATCGATAGAGCGTACCGGTCCACGAAGTCGTTATCGATACGCCATTGGTCACAGCAGCAGAAAATTGGTATTCTCTGGATTTACGACGCACAGATTATAATATGCTTTAGGTTTAAATTGTGGACATATGGAATCAACTACGACCGTGTAGCTCAGTTGGTTAGAGCGTGATGCTAATATTCCTTGAAAATGTAACGCCAAGGCCGTGAGTTCGACCCTCGTCATGGTCATCTTTTTTGCTCTTTCGGATAATGCAAAAGCTGTGCTGTGGTTGGCCCTTATTGTACTGCTGGGAATGAAACGCTCGCAGAGGCCGAATGTCTTCCTGGAGCGGAGAAGAGCCTGGCTGAACGCGCGAATGATTGGCGTGCGAAGTCGAAGAATGAGGTCCATAAGGCCGCAGCCTACACTACACGAGTGGTAGAGCGATAGACCACGCAATCGCCCATCTGTCACAAGGACATGTGCAAATGATCAAGCGTATCATGCTTTACGTGGGCCACGCGACTGGGGATGACGCATTGGACTTCGCTTGGTCGCTCCGCTACAACGAGGACGAAGAAGATTTCAAGGGATCGAACTTCGAGAAAACCTGGATGGGAAGGACAAAGCTCTGAAGGGATCTCGAGACCACCGCCGTATCTACAAGGCTGTCCTCAAGGGTGTCTTGAAAGTACTTCACCAAGCACTTGCCCCTGACTTCAATCTCCACAATCTACCGTATGAAGTCACAAAGGCTCTTCACCAAGCACTTGCCCCCGACTTCAATCTCTACAGCCTGCTGTGTAAAGTTACAAAGGCCCTTTTAGTTAAGTATTGGAAAGACATGCCAGGCCTCATGACCGCAAATGCGCTACATCAACTCGATATCGCCGGGATCTTCTGGAAGGCAACCATTGACCCACAAGACAACAACAGCGAGGAGCGGAGGATCTGACGGGCATATTTCCGCAACCTCTACCTAAAGTTTTGCTGGAGATACATTCAGATTTATCTCCGGGACAATGCCGAGAAGAGACTGCATGAGGTTGCTGCGGAGACAGCTTTAATCTTAGCTATTCTCTTCTATATTTGTTCTTCGGACTTATTAGTACTTCTGTATTCTTCATTGATCTTGACTAGTCCATTTTGCACCCGTTCTTCAGACTTGGTTAGCGCATCTGCGACGTATTTTTTCATTATTGCTTGGATGTTGGAATTGTTTGAGAGGGTACGGGACTCAGTCGGGGTTATAACGAAATTTTCTTCTACTTCTCTAGATACTAAGGCTTTGAACAAATTTGATGGCCGTGGATTTGGTTGCTGTGCGTGAAAGGTATAGCTTCGCAGTGAATGATGCGTGGATTAGCTTTATAAGAAAGTCGATATCAAAGCAAGATATATAACTAAGATAGTAGTATAGCCACTCTTCGTTTCTTAGGTTCCGGAGTTAGACGAAGAGTATAGTTTACTACTAGGGACCTCTTCTTTAGGCGGTCGCCCGGGGTTTAAGGGGAGTTCGTTTACGTAGTACTCATTTTCCTGCCGCGGGAATTGGTACACATTATTATGAGAAACGGGCGGTATTAGAAAGAAGCGAGTCTTAGAGATTTGAAGTTAAGCTTTGTATTTACCTGGGTTTGTATCGCTTTAGCGTCGATGTAGCTAGCTAATATAAGACTGAGACGCCCCTACTAATAAACCACTCAACTTTTATTATCATTCGCGATTTAAGATCGATATCGATAGATTTCTAGCTACTGGGAGAGATTATCTCTTGAGAAATTTATCGATATCGATCTTATGTTGGTAAAGATTTATTGTAAGAAAATATTGAGTTGCTAAAGCTACTTTAGTTTCCCGGTCTCTGGAAGTCGCTACTATAGCGGCTCTATAACGTTGTTCAAACTTCGCAACGTTGTTGAACCTTTGCAACGTGTGTCTCGGCAACATTTGACTCGGTAACATTTGACTCGGCAACGTTTGTAGCTCTCCGAAACTGCTCAAGATACCAGTGATAAGTATTGCCGCTACGAGAAAGAAGGTAGCACTTAGTAGTTTACAGTGGCAACAGCCACAGATACGTCTGACAGGTACTTTTCAAAGCGTTATCGAAGCCAAGGCCACCACCAAGAAACGCCAGCAAAGACCTTTCGGATAGTACGTCGTCCGACTTTCTTTCGTAAATTAGATGCAAGACAAATTGCATGGAAATCCTGATACCAGACCTTGGGAAAAAATATCGGAAGAGATGGCGGATGACCTGGAAAGCATATAAAAGAGTTCCCGGGGCTTGTCAAAGTCGAAAAAAAGAAGGGAAATCGGTCGGTTCGATGAGAACTGCAGTTGGGCTGAGTTTGGATCGTTCTTCCACGAAAGCCTCAAATTTTGAGCAAGTCGTTCTTAGGACATCGGCCAGTTCACGATAGTAGCGGCCTGGATCTTAAATTTTGATGTTGACCAGATGGAAGGATAGAAATACGAACCATTGAGAGTGTGTAAATGCGCCCGCGAAGCAAGTCGTTAAGATACTCAACAGGGTGATGAGGCACGCATACAATTCAGACACAGCCGGATTGAAATAATGTTATAGAAGATAGAGGTATTGACAATATTGCCGTGTCAATTGCCGTACATTGGCGTTTCAGAGAGAGAGAGATTAAGGGGCCATGTTAAAGCGTCAATCTTCTGTATATTAGGTGGCTTCATCGCCTCTCAATTGAAGCCTCGTGCAGTTCTCTCAATACATTGAAATCTCGTCAGGTATATGGTCGTTTTCGCCACAAGTGAGCGTAAGAGGACAAAGTAGAAGACTTCTCACGGTAATTGATAGGCGGAAAAGATGGTTTCAGAGTCCATTTTCCCGTCTATCTATAATCGTAAGACCTTCTTCACTTTTTCCGCTTATTCTCGCTTGCACATTTCTTCTAATATGTGTTGGGGAAATCGAGGACGAAGTTGACTAAGGGTAAAGACGAGGCTTTATACGAAACAGATTTCCAGTGAATCCGATTAGACAATTTATACAGTGAATCTGTTGAACAGTGGCATGCCAGTCCTTGATACCTCAGGCATAGTGCACGTGATAGATGCCAAGGAATGCATTGACATGCATATATATGCATGCAGATGCAACGGTGTACTTAACCTCTGCAGTCAATACAGTCAAGTCACAGGGTGACACTCGTTCTGTTCATCGGCTCCTATCGTTAAGTTCGTGTTGAATCTACTTCCGAATAACTCTGTTTTGCTCGTTCAGCGTAACAGAATCAGCACTAAAGTTTTTGGTTGTAGTGGTTGAATTCTGAAGTTTCGCAAGGCTGAAACTTGGTACCTCATTCGCGCCTCCGCCCAACTAAACGCCCGACCGAAAGTCTACTACAAAGTATTAATCATAAACGAGAGTTCTGGGGAGCTCGTCTATTATCTAAGACGAAGAGATTGCGTATTACTTCAGTCTCCAGCAAGGCACTATATATCAGTGTTATAATATATAGCCCCACAATATTTCTTATAATAGGCGGTACAGCCCAAGATAGTATTGGTATTTAAAGCCTCCTCTCAACTCAACTTCTTTTTCCTTACAACTTACTTCCTAAATTTTATTCTCGTCAAGCCTCAAACGATAGCAGTGTTACGGATACTGTCACGTGAGCGTGTACAGGATTATATTTGATGCATTCGTATGCATTTGGATTCCTAAGTGCATACCATCATGTCTTCTTATGATTGGATGATTGTTACACGGGGTTGAAGGATCACGTGGTTGATCATTCTTGGCAAGGTAAGCAGAATGAACGTTTGTGTTCATTCCGCTCAGGCTGTTCAGCATGATCGGGATGATCATAATGAACGGAGGATTTTCATAGAGATGGGATCTCTATATAAAGGACGAGACACTGCTCCCTCAGTATCTCGTATCTTCACTCTCATAGTTACTTCGCTATTGCTTTAGTTACTTAGCACAATTCACGACTCTTATATCTCACAAACTTCGCTACACTTGTTTGATACGATATTGTCGCCCCAGGATTACTTGAACCTCACTGTACGGAATAGCCAATTCCAGCTATATTACTTGAGCCATAGCCTCTGCGTAACAAGCAGCCAGGAGCAATTCCATCTCCAACCTTTTCTGGGCTGTACCAGTATCCTACAAATCCCTTGTATTAAATCTAACCGCCTGTAAATCCTAAAAGAAAACCTTTACTCTTTAGTATCTCGTTATCTTCTTCTTAGTTTTGATAATAATCGTCTTCTTGGTCTTAGTAATAGTAGTCTTCTTAGTCTTAGTAATAGTCGCAATATCTGGAGAATACTAATTCTGTATATCCTCTTCCCAGATACCAATATATGTACCCCCCCCCCCGAGTACATCGTCGTCGCTTGTTTGGGCTCTGGGGTACCTAGTCCAGAGGGGGAGAATATATAACGTAAGCTTTGCGTTTCCGCAACTGGTCTGACATAAACTAATAATGGTTCTTTGTCAGTGACTCTCTCTAATCTAATGCTTGTCTGCCTAAGTCTTTAGCCTTGAGAGAAGTTAAAGATGTACCATCATTACATGTTTTCGCTGGAAGAGATGATTTACGAGGGTAGAACTTCCAGCGCTACAGAGTAGGACACGGTCTAGGGTCAAATTGATATAGCAACTTGAAATTTGTAGAGGCTTGCACATAGCAATGAGCGTGGTCGCAAACAAGCGAAATGCCCAGAACAAGGATATTGAATACCGGGTGATTCGGGAATGTGAGCAAATAGGTTTGATGAGACAGAAAATGTCGGAAACGGTCTTGGCTTTTGGACCCAAGAGACTCCCTGCTGGAACCGAGCAAAGCTTCACCCGATCAGGTGCAATGCCAGAACGTCAGGTCAAATCTCATTTTCCCCCTTACAACTGTGGTATCGATGGATCTGCACTCTTAATGTGTGTGTGGGTAGTACTTTATATTGAGGGTCAACATCGCAGCCATGAATTAGTGAACCAGAGGTATTATCATTAACAGCATCAAACTCACCACTCCCCACCCTCCTCACCCATCCAAAGGACTACGACAAGTAAAAGCCGTAGTACTACTACTCCTAAACGCATTCCCCAAAACCTCAATGGCAGAATACGCCCCCAACGCCGCCAAACAAGGTGCCCCCAAAACATAAATAACATTAAAAATATTCAAATACCACTTCCCACCCCTAAACCCCCTAATCACCCTCTTCATCCCACCATCACGTCTCATAACGCGCCCAGTAGCAGGATCAAAAGCCTCGCCTTCTTGCATGCTGAATTTTTTGATCATGAAGCCGATGGAGAGGAGGGGTGGGAATGTGTATGTGAATTGGAGGATGCAGAAGGCGGCAACGACGGCGGTGAGACCGGAGAAATTTGGGATGCCGGCGGCGAGGACGAAGGCGATGGCCCAGTATATTGGAATTAGGATGGCCCAAGCCCATTTTCCGGCTGTGGTTTGGAGGGATGGAGCGTGCAAGATTTCGACGAAGACGCCGTTGTAAATTACTAGATTGATTTGTTAACGGAACGCCGAAAGGAGAAGGGTATCGGATTGTTTCACCTTTGATGCCGATGTTTCCGTAAAGTGCTGCGGCGATGACGGCACTCACCATGGCGAAGACGTTGCCAGCTGTTTGGAGGTTGTAGAGTCCGATTCCGAGGTAACTGGGGTTGATTGCGTATTGGCCCTGGTATCCGTACATGAAGAGGCCATAGAACATATACCAGAGGTAAATGAACGCCTGCGAAAACCACATTGCTTTGAGAAAATCTGCTGGTCGTTTCATCTCGGCCATGAATTCAGGGAAGACCATTGCACCTCCATAGGCGAATACAGCATTCATTGCACCGCTGACGGATCCAATAAACCCTCCCGCACTAGGAAGACCGCCACTGGTCTGGACGGGTGGAAATACTCCTTGCACATTTGGCGTGATGAGTGAGCCATTATCGATGACAGCTCCCGCGGATTGGGCAGCTCCTCTGTAATTGGGCAAGGAATTTGCAGCCGCACCCATAGTAATAAACATGCAAGTCAAATTGATCCAAACAGCAACATTGGCAAGCCAACCAAACTTTTGCAACGTGCGAATTTGGCCAACGGCGAAACCAACAAGTGCCCAGATAAGACAGCAGATAATATAACAGAGGCGGAACTTGGTTGCTTGCGACAAAGCTTCTCCATTGGAGATGACAATGAGTCCGACATTTAGGAGTAGTTGAACACCTTGGAGGAAATTGAATAGATATCTCATCCAGGGTCCGTAGAGGCGGTAGCCGAGGTCACCGAAACTGCGAATAGGATATTCGTATGAATCGAGGCCCATAAACGTTTCCCAGAGAAGATATCCTGAGTAGCCTGCAAGGCCTGCGAAAACCGTGTACAGTGCGATACCAGGGCTGAAAATCTTAGCTATGATTGAGCGCGGTGGTGAGGAAATGGAAACACATACCCCCATCCCATGGTCGCGAAAGCATAAGGCTAGTGGCCGTTAGCATGAGCTCTGATCAGGAACAGGGAAGAAAATGTACCAAACTGAACGGTCCGAGAATGTCAGTCGTGATCAGATAAAAGATGGCGCCTCGGGTAGCGGTACGTAAAGCTCTGGAAGCATTATTCCATTCCTCGTCTGTAACAGGCCCTCGAGTTGACAAAGTTCTGTCCTTCTCATCATGTCTATTTGAGCTTCCGTTAGACCCCTCATTCGAGTTTTGGCGAACCGCTCCACCACCAGACTTTGAAGGAAACAGGAGGGACAGCAGTTTCATTTCATGACCCGTCGCTGGGTGATTGGCCTCCTCAGCACGTGTCTTTTGCGCATAATGGTAATATTCTTCGAAGGATACCGAAGGGTCATGAATTGGGCGTTGATGTGGTCTGAGACGGGCGGATCCAGCAGCTGCCGCAATCATATCTTGCTTTTCGTGTTCTGCTTGGTGAAGTCGTGGGTCAACGCCATCTAAGACTACATTCGCCATTTTGATTTCGCTGGGCAGTAGATTGGCTGAGTTGTTCTTCGATTGAAATGAGTCTGAGAGCCAAATCTGGCGGAAGAGGGGTTAATCAAGGTTTGTAGACACATTAAACTCGGCTATAACATCATTTGGAATTGTACCTCAATTAGAAGCCCTTCCTCCTCAAATGATGGGAATATGCATCGACAAAGAGAGCAGCGATTAATAAGGACGTTCCAATTTGGGTAAAAGCATCGCCAATCGCGCGCTCTCTAATTAGGTTATCGCTGCGTCATAAGCTCTCGAACTCGGTTAAGGCGGAACTTCGAGGAGATGTGCAGTGCTACAACGATAATATGGTAACGAGGAGAAATCGTTCGCGGGAGCATTGTCGAGAAGTGTTTTAGAATGTGCAGCTTCCCAGTTGGGCTCGCATGTCGTCCGGTTGTGTTAATGACATTGCAGGAGCCCAATGAGTCTAATTGGACAGCTTAATCAAAGTCTTTAGGGAGGGAAGCTGGACAATGCAAGCAAAGGGGCGGATGGGAGTCTTATATCTCCAAATTTGCCAAGTTGTTAGGATGCTTGGCTACATGTAGCCGCGTCTTGGGAGTCGGAGTCCGAAGACATTGAACTATCACGTCACGTTACTCTTGAATGATACACAGTGAAAAGATGAGGAGGATTAAGGATTGCATGAGGTTCATAATGAACCGGTGACCGAGCGATAGTTATACAGATGTGATTGCTTTGAAATCAAAAGACGGGTACATGATTCCGACGGCTGTATGCCACCGATATCCACTTCGCGGCTAACTGAAATTGTGGTATCATCCAACAGCGGCTGTATCATCTAACAGTTACCCATCATCTTCTAAAAATGGCACCATGTATAAAGTCGTCTCCAAATTACAGCCACGATACAAATTCATGACACTTTCTTCCCGATATTGCCTCTGTGAAAAAGACGTGGACACTGGGCGTTGGAACGAGAAACCTTGTTTCCTGTTTCCTGTAGACTGGCTACGGATTTTGAGAGTACCCTCACCTAAAATAACTCTTAATTTGATGCTCCTCGCAATCCTCGCCTAAATACGGCCGTTCTTCAGAATACCCCTGTATGGATCAAATCTACGCCTACCGAATTGACGCAGAGGCTTTACAGATTTCTGCCAGGTATACACGTCTTTCTGGCAGAGGCAATAACAACTTAAATGTACGAACTCTGAAGAGAGTGCTGCAGTTCGAAATTGATTTCGTCACGTTTGTAGCGAAATTTGGAGTTTATATCCCTGGAAAGTTAACAAACTTGGTCTCCAAAGCCTGGATTGTGTTGAAAGAGAAAAAGTTTTGAGATTGTCGGTCCGATTATGAAACCAATCTCAACGAATCTTAGTTCACGTCGGAATTGATTTGCTTGTCGCGATTCCATAGATCTAGATGGCATACTCAAGTAGCTTGAGTAGATACTTACTTCGAGATCCTATAGAAAGGCCAACTTTGAACCACTGAGGGACATCTCTGGCATCCTCCTCCATGATACCGCACTCCCATCGACTAAATCGGGAACCATCATCATCTCCAGGCAAGCTAAAGCGTGGTCATTATTGCTCCAATTACAATACCATAGTCTTGCCTTCAAACTGAGATCGATACCGATTAATTGCCAGTAATCTTGTGGAAGTAAGTTGCCAGAAAATTATCGATGTCAATCATCATATGAGAGCGCTATGCGAAAGAGAATTATCCCGTTGTTGGCGGGCATAAACCGACGAACCAAGTGCGTTTCCATCGCCTATATGGAAACCCCCATCCGGTCCCAGCTTTTTCAGTGATTTGGTAGCGTGGGCATTTTAACCACCAGCCTAAAACGATGTCTGCGCCAGTCTGAACAAACTTGAAGAGCAGCTCTGTATCACCCCAGTACTGCTGAAGCCCAGATAAGGGATACCTGGGGGGCTGGTTGTTACACAACACCTTGGCATTCGCATTTGTGAATGCTGACTTCGTAAAGATCCAGTAAGGCCGAAGTTATTTCCACCCGAACTTGCTCTCCTCGGTCGTTAGTATTATACGAGTACTACGTAGTCGATGTTATAGCCCCCGCCCTCACGCCCCCCTCGACCAGCAGATGATCTGCCTCATCTCAGTCACCGTGTACGTTATTTTCGTTTTGAAATCACCTTCTGCCAAAGCGATGGCAGTTGAGGATTGTGAAGGGGGAGTTATCCTTCCTGCTTGCAATAAAACCTGCGAATGCCGGGGGAAATTTCTTTTGATTGGGCCGCGGTTGACCTCTACTGGGCGTCCATTTGTGCCAGTAAGTCCGCTATCCGAGCCTTGGCTTGTGAGCCTATGCTTCTCCTAATTCATTGGCTATAGCTTCTCGCTCCTCCCATCACGCATCCCGCTTTGCTAACTGGCCCAATGCTTATGTATCTGTATTTTACTTGTTTCAGTACCCTGTACAAGATTGGAGAGCATCCAGAAAAGAACGGAACTGCCTCCGGTATCTTCCTAAAAATAGTGATTTCCAGACCCTCAGGTTTGCCATGACTACGTAGTAGAGATCACATCTCGCCTCCACTAGATATTATGATCTTTCTCCCTTATCTTAGCTACCACCAAGGAGGCCGATGTCACCCAAGTCCTGTGCATGGTGCATCAACATACTTTGTATGTGCTTGGGGAAAGGTGGAAAAGTGAGCGAATTTACACTTTCTTGGAAAAAACGTAGATGGGGCAGCCCTGTATACAGTAGTTCTATAGAAGTGCGGAGGTGGAGCACAGGAATCTATATTTATTCGCTCGGACACCGCAGCAGTTGGACAGAGTAGCGGAAACTGTTTTACCGTTACTTATAAATAGTTTGCGCGAGCACTGTGGACGCCAATTCTCAATCATACATTGCCACTGCTAGTAAGACGTGGACACTTGGCAGAAATTCTACAGGGGAAAAGACTTTTCGTTCAAACGCCAAGTGTACACGTCTTTCTCGCAGAGACAATATTAGAACGGACGTGGAGAACAGCGTATTCATTCCTGCAAGCACAATACCACCTCCAATAGGGAAATCTTCCGTTGAAAGTTCAAATCTACGAATAATGCGAATACAAGTGGAATAAGATTAAAGACTATATGATGCTGATTAGGACCCAAGGATCTCTAACCCAAGATAGGATGTGTGTACCAGAAAATTCATATAATAAAGACTTCCGTCTCAGCGAGACTCGAGGAGGAGTCCTCTGAGCCTCTTCTAGTCTAGAAGCCGGCTGCCTATTACTCCGTACCCACCCCTACAGTCTCTGCACTGATCTCAAAAATCCTTATCTCGTCTACAATTTTGCACGGAATTTACGATACAGTAGTACCACTACTCCACAATTCGGTTGAAGAATGGGCTCTTAGCGCGCTAATATCACCAATTAGAAACCGAGCTCCCAGGCAATTGACCCTGTAGCGCTAAGTCCGCCAGCATTCTTCAAATAAATAGAGCAGGATGGTATATCTTCCAATCGAAATACCATCCAAACGTCAGAAACTAAGGATCGGATTCGAGATACCTAGGCGACCTACAATCACGCGATTAAGTGGCTGGTATATAGTGAGCAACCCAATAGGCCCGTAACCAATCTTTACCTCGACCATAAACTTCGTCCTCTGCTTCGATTTCAGGATTCTTCCTCATTCAAAGTTCGTCACCGGCCTCGACTTCAAACTTGGACTTCAAACTTCAATTCCAAATTCCCAAACTCCGAGGTTTAAACCAATCTCTACCTGCGAACTTGGTCAACAAGTAAGGAGTCTGACCGCATCATCTCAATTTCGCTAACAAAGTTGGTCTCAGTGAAGCTCCCCACATTAATCATCACTCTCGAGTTATTTGTTTTGTCAGCCTATGCTGCTAACTACAACACCTACGACTGCCTCTTGACAACTCTGAGCCTTGATCCATCGTTCTTGCCGTGCTTCAATGAAATCCGAAAGCAAAAATGCACACAAGACAAAGGATATAACCTACCTGCTTCAAACAATTGCGTTGCTCTCAGTACAGGAGACCCACCTCAATATTTTACTAGAGTTTTCCATCCGATATTTGCGGCCCCAGGAAAAAACAACATTATTGTTCGCGCCTATTACGTCTGTGAGAAAAGGACCTAGAAGGAGAAAGGTTCTCCTAGCTTCCGACAAGGAGGAAGGTATAGCGGGAAGATGGGAAAAACATCGTCCTTTTTGCAAGGCGTTTTAGAGATGAGCACCGCACAGAAGCGGATGCAACTTGAATGCGGTCGGGATCCTCGAAATTCGGATTCTATCCATTTCTTTGACCTTCTCCAACGATACAAGTGAGCAAAAGCTCCGTATTGGTCTTGCACCACTCGTAGGTACCAGCCGTAGTCAGAGTCGGCCATCTCCGTCGAGTCACCTAAGTGGTGCCGGCGTTGCTATTTTGGTTATGTGCATCTCCTTTGAGCCATATCCACGGCGAGATTTAGACCTGGTCTAACAAGGTATAACGAAGATTGTCTCGAGGGATGAACAATGAGGTTTGTTGGTGAAAAAGGTGCAGAGGTTTGTTGGTAAGATATGTGGGCGCTTGGACCAGTCGGTAACGACGTTGACCTTTCACATCATCTCTCACCTCTTTCTTCCACCCCCCATCTCGTCTCATCTATTATCTATTGGAAAGAAGAATCTGCCGCTCAGTTCTCTACTCGCATATAGTCACCATCCACGACGCGAAACCTCGTTGAATAGTTCCAGATGAGACAACTCTCTCTGCTAAAAACTCCACCGAACCGCATTTGACGCGAACCGTCCTCTATCTCAGCAAAGCTACTGAGTGGGTTATACATGATCTACGGCATGAGACGCGAGAATACACGTGAAAAACGCGTCTAGAACATGAAATCATAGAGTCATCGCTCCACATTCTAGCGTGGCTGTAAGCTAGATGTGAGCTTGAATCAAGGCCATGGTATTCGCTATTGACAGTTGCTGTAGAACACAAAGGCTGATACAAACTAGCTATAGCGTCTATAAACCACCAAGCCTTCTTACACGAACTTACTGCTCCCACAGCCCCAAAGCCTCCCTCCTACTCGTCGACTCCTTATCAAGATAAGGGCTCTCCCCCAAACTAACAGCCCGCTGTCCCAACCGACTCCCCAGCCCTGCATAGTCATAAGTAGCAGTATGATACACGCTCCTATTATCCCAAATAGCAACATCATTCGCATTCTGCCACCTGAATCTAACCTGCAAATCATGGTTCTCCACAATCAGAGTCTTGAACCATTCTAACGCATGCTCACTTTCTGCTTCTGTGAGGCCATTGATGGATTGAACGTGATGGCCAACTGCGAAGATGGATTTCCAGCCTGTGACGGGGTTCGTACTGATGACGGGATGTTCGGCTCCAAGGACGGAACCGACGTTTTCGGGTGCGCCGCGAGGTTCGGTGTAAAGCTCGAAATTATTCTCTTTGGCGGCAAATTCGAAACCGGGTTGAGCATAGACCGCTGTTAAGCGTTAGAAGAATTTTTGATATTCCGTCGAAAGGCGGTCGTAAAGTTCATAGCCTGAGGCCCATAGTGTATCGCCGCCAGTTGAGGGCAGCTCGGTGAGGCGAAGGATAGCATAGTCGCTAGGGATTGGTTCGAAAGTAATGTCACTGTGCCAGCCCTCTTTGGCACTCTGCTTGTTATTGAAGGTCAAATACTTGTTCTTGTATAGCTCTTTGGTTTATTCGGAGCTGATCACGGAGATTTCGTCGTCTTTCCCTCCTAGACGTCGGCCAGAGTTGCTGACAGGGTGGATGTGTAGCTTTGACGTCTCGGGCTTCCCTGAAAGTTCGCCGAGGCGTTGGGCAAGTTCCTTTTGAAGATCATTGTCGAGGTCGTCCTGTTTGCGGAAGAAAACGACGCCTCGTTGAGAGACTGCTATTTTGAGTATGAAACTGATTGAAGAGGTTGGGATTGAGACTTACTTGTTATTGCAAGATCCCGGATGAGTTCGTTAGAGTTCTCGGCTCGAAGTAAGGACTTCAAGTTGAGGTCTGGGAATTCTTTTCCGATTACGGGGGTCACGTCAAAGGATTTGAATTGGTCAAGGATGCCCTTGAGTTTCAAAGGTTCTTTATGAATGTTTTCAGCTGTTCTGGCCTCTTGCGCGACGACGGTCGTCGTTTCTGTAGTGGTTGAAGTCATTGCAGAAGAATTTGGCGGCTGATCTTTATTGAGGATAATGCTTTGAAGCAGCCATAATTTTGTCTCACGTTCGTCTTATACACACCTTGATTCTTCTTATTCGTGTGGTGTGACTTTTAAGCATCTTTTTGTTGTGATCGAGTGCAAATATTATGTGATGCGGGGGTCTGGCCAATGCCAGAAGCGGAAACCTGTTTCCAACCAATGGCATCGAGTTCTCAAAAGGAATCGTGGGCACGCAAATCTTAACCAAGATTGCTGTATCAGTCCGTTGTGGTATGTGCTGCCGTGATACCCCTTGGCGGTTCGGAAGGTGGAATATGCTTCACCAATTTTTAGCAGGAGTACATGTGTTCTTTAGCAGAATTTACTGACCATGCTCGACTTACTAGACAGAATGCTCCCCAAGAGGCTGCTGAGATGGTAAATAGTCGGGGTTGGATGAAATTCTAAGGGGTGATGGTGAATTCGATGGCTGTTTGAGGGTCGGTATCAGACATGAGATGAGAAAGTGAAGGGGTACGTGTTACTGTTCGCTGGGCTGTGGTTACTGATGCTGCTGACAAATTCTGCCAATCTCCACCAGCTCTTTTCTCCATCGCGTCGTTCCTCTCTCGTCAACACCTTCGTGACCTTTCAACATGCTTTCTCCATATCAATTTGATTCTCTCCATCCATAAAGAGTGTACCAATGAATTGCTGAGGGATCCGAGCATTGCTCAAGGCTCCGACCACGATAGATCTCCATATCTTTTCCAAGGCTAGAGGCCCTAGACATCTGTCAATTGACATGTCAGGCACTCAACTACGAGCCTCGGCGTCCAGGCTTTCTCCATCGTCTTTGTGTAACCGCTGGCCACTTGCCGTTTGTCAATTACATATCCGAACGCACGGCCCAATCTCGATATGAAGTCAGGTGGATCTTCGGCTTCGGGGAAGAGCTCAAATGCTGTACGCTCGTTCTTTCTGATTGGTATCTTGCCCGTGGTCACAATTGGGGCAATCTGTATTATTTGTCCGTGGCCGAAACTCCTCCCAGATGTGGTCCCAGATGTGGTCCCAGATGGCAAATGGTACACTTCCACCGCCACAACTATCCCTGGTGTCAAAGATCGAACCCTCTTAGAAGAGATCGTGAGCAGGATGGGAGTCTTCGGTCGAATTGCGACTTTAGCCCTCTTCTCATGGGCTTCCAACGCATCTTCTGCTGACCCGGAGGATTCTTTCGAATTCGATTGCGTCGCTTTGCCATATCGCCTCAATGACACGAATGCACCAAATACCACCATCGCGTTGAGTCAGTACATACCTGGCGGTACGATTCTCGATCTGTCAGATGTGGTTAACAGCACTTGCCTGAGCTCGAACGCAGCGCCTGTGGCACAGAAAGTATCGCTCGACATTTGCAGAGTGGCTGCATACACCAAGACATCCGAAAGATCTGGCATCCACTACGAACTTTGGATGCCACGCAGTTGGTCTGGCCGGTTTATGAGTCATGGGAACGGAGGATTATCTGGATGTATTGCAGCAGCTCCTCCAGCAGGCGGTTAGAGTAACTAACTCATCGCATTATAGGTATCGACTATGCAAACTTGGCATATTCGACTTCCAATGAGTTCGCCGCAATTAGTGCAAATAATGTGAGTCCATCAATTCAACTCGTTGAATTCAAGTCCTAGTCTGGCTTTTGAGATCGAGCCCGGACAACCCTCAGCTTTTTTGTATAAAACCGCCGGAATTTGGGAAGCTCGATGTCGGTCTGAAGACGTAGTGATATCACATAATCGACAAATTGATTGCCGCATGTTATTTGTTCCGTAGTCTGGACTGATTTTATAGGGTCACAATGGCACAAGCGGGGGAGCATTCTTCCACAACTCTGATGTCGTCGCGGACTTCGTATGGAGATCGTGAGTATTTTCATGCAAACAACTACTATTAGTACTGAATAGTGTCAGCGTGCATACTGGCGTCGTCATAGGGAAAGCAGTCACGAAAATATTCTACGGAAAGCCTCATTCCAAGTCATATTACCTCGGATGCTCTACGGGAGGAAGACAGGGATTTAAAAGTGTTCAAGATTTTCCGGAAGACTTCGATGGAGTGGTGGCTGGTGCTCCAGCTTTTGCTTTCAATAATCTAACGTCATGGTCTGGCCACTTTTACAAAATCACCGGCCCTCCAGGATCGCCTACTTTCATTCCAGCTCTAAAATGGAATGGTCTCATTCGGAAGGACATTCTCAAGCAATGCGACGGACTCGATGGTGTTGAAGATGGCATCATCGAAGACCCTTCTGCGTGTCATTACGATCCGAAAAATCTCGAATGCGGTTCTGCTTCATCAGCAGCAAACAACACTTGCCTGTCGAAAGCACAAATCGAAACTGTGAAGGCCGTCTACGCTCCATTAATACAAATCGATGGTAGTCTCATCTATTCCGCTCTGTCAATCGACGCTGGACACTCTTACATTTTGGATGGTGCCCCATTCCCATACACAGTGGACTGGTTTCGATACGTTGTGTTTCAAAACGTCAGCTGGGACGCTGGAGCTTTATCGCTGGCTGATATGGCCTATGCTCATAAATTAAATCCTTCTAATGCTGAAACCTGGAATGGTGACCTCAACGCATTCTTCCATCGCGGTAGCAAGATTATCCACTATCATGGGCTCAGCGACTCGGTCATCTCTTCTGAGAATTCAAAGCGTTACTACGAGCACGTCAGATCCACAATGGATCTCACTTATGCCGTCCAGGATGAGTTTTACCGCTACTTCCCCATCAGCGGGACTGGGCATTGTGGCGGAGGAAGCGGAGCATGGGCCATTGGGCAAAGCCAGAAGGCCGTTGCAAGTTTGAAGGCACAAGCAAACGTTCTTTTAGCGATTGTGCGATGGGTGGAGCAAGGTATTTATCTCTCGCTACCTTACGAATTTGATCTCCATTAATATGCCGGTAGACATCGCACCAGAAGCTCTTTTGGGCACGAAGTGGGTGGACGATACAAGTTCGAAAGGCGTTGCTTTTCAGAGGAATCACTGCAAGTACCCCGCGACAAACAAGTACAAAGGAACGGGTAACAGCACGGACCCTTTGAGTTGGGTTTGTGTCCAGCCAAGCAACAAGACAAAATCCAATAATTTAGACGAGAAATTTCCATAACACTAGTTTCCAGCTCGAATTCAGGATTTCCTATCGATTCCATGCAGTCGCACATGGCAACATGGCAACACCACCTACTAAAATATTTAATCTAGCAGAGAGTGAGTGAGACATACGTCAAGACACTGAAAACGACGACAAGCCACTGGGGCCACAAATGACAATTGACGACCCTTTCAACGGCGGTTCACGCAGACAATCAAAGCTTTACGACAACTATCAGTTACACACACCTACAAGGAACGATTCCTCTCTCTGAACTCATCGGCTGTGACAGAGTTTACCCACAATGGACGCCATGTTCCAGCCTAGTCCTTCCCAACAAGATCATGAAATGGAATGCATGCCATCCCCATCTCATGAGTTATACACTGCCTCAACGAACGATACCTTCCAACCTCAATCTCGCCAATCACAGTCTTCAACGAATATTACCTTCCAATCTCAACCTCGCCGACCACAGCTACCAGTGAATAATTCCTTCCAACCACTGCCTCGTCGACCACAACTTCAAACTCTCCGCCGAGCAAACACTGAATATCACCTAGGGAGACAGCCGGTAATGACTGGCCCTTTCGAGCTAGAATCCTCACAACACTCTATATTCCCACCTTCACTCTCTCCCGCTCTTCCATCCCAGCGCCAACCTATTCCCACGGAAGAATCGGAAAATCCTTTCTGGCTCCCTCATCCCTCACATTCTTCACAACCCATGGAACCTGCAACGACTCGCCAAAAACGCTTCAAAGACTCGTTCCCTACTAATACTGAAGACTCCGCGCAACATGGATCCTTGGGAGAATCTGCAAGCGTAGGAGAAGGAGGAAGGGAATGTGGAGAGTGTGCGAGGAAAGATAGGGTGGCTAGGGAGTATTGGAATAGGAATAAACAGTTGGAGGTGGAGGTTAGTGAAAAGGATGAGTTTATTAAGAAGTTGAAGGAGCAGAGGAGGGAGTTGGAAGTGAGGGTTAGTGAGTTGATGGGGGTTGTTGAGGGAAGACGGTAGAGTAGGGGTAGGAGTGAGATGTAAGGAGATGAGATGAGAGATGGGGGCTCATAGTAGATCGGTGTTTGGTGTTTGTTCCTTGTGAATTTATGAATTAGGAAAGGGCAAAGCTGCTAAAACACCGGATCGATGGCGTTTCAGCCGTTGGAAAACTACCCGCCATCTCCATCACCATTCTCATCCAAGCCGCGATTGTACATGTCTAGTTAGATATACTACACATTACACGATGAACTACATAACGTGCGATCTGCTCCTATACTTTTAGATAACGCTAAGTACCACAGGCGTTCACTCTCCATCCTTGCCTCTGGACTCCACTCCACAGAGTCTCTCACCTCAACCCAATCTCCCTCCCTACATATCCTGCAACAATACCACATGCTCCATGCTCCGCAGAGAAGTAGAATACAAACTCAAACCCGAACTCAAGAATGTCTGGAAACTATGCGATCTCTACATAGTGCATTTTGAGGAGAAAGTGGTTGAGGTGGGTAGACTGTATGAGGCTTTGAAGATGGAAGAAGAGTGGATTAGGATTTTGGAGGCTTCTATTATTGGTTCTGTGGGTGCTAGTACTTGACTCTGTGAGGATGCGGTGTCTTCTCTTCAGAGCGAATTAGGAAGGATGAGAGGAGATGGGGGTGTTTCTCTTGTATAATTAACTAGTAATGACTCGTATCTCGGGAGGAGATTATGCAGCAGTTTGCTACATTATCATATCGATGGCAGTAAGAGTCATAGCAAAGCCGAAGTATATATATAAACAAAGCTCCACATTCTCTGCAAAAACAAAGTATTCAACCTCATCATCGCCTTCCCCAATTCATCTCCTCACCATCAATCCACAACACCGTCCCAGCCATGTCCTCGTCCTGCACCAACCTCGACCGCACAAGAGACAAAAAATCCATCAGGACGTTACAACTTCTAACGGCACAGAAATGCAACTTTTTCAAAACCAGCTTCGAGAAACAATGTGGCGAGCTTTTGGAGTTGCGACATTTATCGGACACGAGAGGGAGAATTATTAAAATCCTACAGGCGAAGAATATCGCGGCACAAGGAGAAGAGGCTCAACCCCACGGCGATGGTGCCGTTTTTCGTTGAGGCTTAGAAGAGGCTTAGAAGAGGCTTGGGATTTTCTTGGGAATTGCTTTAGAGAGATCGGCGGATGCTGAAGAGAGTTGGCAATAGAGCTGCAGTATTAGTATTGGATTCTGTCTTCTTAGATTTGGTCTGATGATAAATCTCGGAGATGCGACGATTTAATTGTGAGCGGCGCAAGCATTTTCTACAATTTATCGTCTTATGATTTTGGGGTGGTTTAAGGGTCGCCTATGTATTCAACATGGCTATGAACAAGGCAGTGGCAAATCCCGAGGCCGTGGAAGATTCTCGTAGAGCAATGGGTACATGCTCAGGGCATTACCTTGGCTACGCGGGTTGACGACGCGAGAGCGAGTGACGGCGTTTTCGTATCAGATTGGAGCGGTGCGGACGCGGAAATTTTTAGAAATGTGGGATGTGATGAGTTGATGGAATACCTGCAAGTTATGAGAAATACTGGGCCTCAACATGGCTAGACCTTAGATATATTTAGCTATCCAGCCGGCTCATGACTGATGTCTTCGTTCAGCTTGAAGCCAAAATAAATGGCGTGGCCCAAAGTCAGTGGTGATGAGAGAGGGGAAGGAGCATCAATTGGAACATACATGACAACGCGAAGACTTAACGATAAAGGACAATCCGAGGAAAAATGATTGGAACTTGATTGTGTGGGAAGAATGAAGTTGATGAGTATTACGCGAAGTGGACGCGAAGTGAACGCGAAATACCCACAACCGGCAATTTTCGGTTTAGCGTTAATCATGTGCTTTTTTCCCCCACGTCTACAGCTTCAAAACTCGCAGGTTTGCTATTTCCCAGAGAAAAAACAGCGCACACAGCGAGAACTCAATTTTTGGAATTTACAGAAGTATCATCTAAAGATCATCAAAACACCTCTGCCAGTGGCCGCTCCGGCTTCTAGAGGCCATCGCGCGTCCCTCAGCGTCGATGAGATACCTCTAGAGTCGCCGTCGCGGCCACGGCAGAGCAAGCAGACGAATACATGAGCAAGCTACACGAACGATGCGTCCACCAAAGACAACAGCAACCATCTAGTCACTATCTTCCGGCTAGTCCATCACCCCAGATGACACTGCAACGCTTCGAGTCGACGAGTCACCGCTAGAACGGCAATAACTTCAACACAACTCAAACACCAGACGCCCGGTGTGCAACAATCGGCACCACACACCACTGCAACGACTAGACAACCTCTCCCAACGTCTTGGCAAACCGTCCTGCTACAAGCTGTTGCCCAGAGCCTTGAGCCTCTCCCCAAACTGTTGCCTCCCAGTTATGGCATTGGCAAGAGTAGGTGCGCGACACAGTAAGTAGTAAGGACGCATAGAAGGAGCCTATTGGCGGCAAATCCCCTCTCTGTAAGCTAGCAGACGTAGCCTTGAGCCTCTCCCCAGACTGTTGCGTCCCAGTTATGGCAGTGGCAAGAGTAGGTGCGCGATATAGCAAGCAGGGAGAGCGACTAGCAGCAGATAGGCTCCGACTATAAGACGACAGGTCTACAACACAATCGGTGCGACACGATACGGCAGCTGCTAGAGAACCTCATCTACTATCGTCTCCGCAAACCGTCCTGCTGCAAGCTGATGTCCAGAGCCTTGAGCCTCTCCCCAAACTGTTGCGTCCCAGTTATGGCATTGGCAAGAGTAGGTGCGCAACACAGTAAGCAGTAAAGACGTATAGAAGGAGCTTATTGGCGGCAAATCCCCTCCCTACAAGCCAGCAGACGTAGCCTTGAGCCTCTCCCCAGACTGTTGCGTCCCAGTTATGGCATTGGCAAGAGTAGGAGCGCGATATAGCAAGCAGGGAGAGCGACTAGCAGCAGGTAGGCTCCGACTATAAGACGGCAGGTCTATAGCACGATCGGCGTCATACAATACGGCAGCTACCAGACAGCCTCGTCTACGGGCATACCCGGAGTATCACACCCAAGCAGCGAAATCACGACTACGATGGTTACTATTGTCTCCAGCATCACACAACCAAATACACCGCCGCATAGGAATCTGGTGCAAGGCAACTTTCACAAGCAGAAACATACTTAGGGAACCCGTTGGCCTTGAGGGATAAGGCGAAACAGATAGACAAAGCTGAGCACTAGAGGGAGACTGTAGGTAGAAGGATAGCGAAACACGAGGCATTGCCTCTTGAGTCTACATAGCACAGATATACTAGCAGAGTAACCAGTATCTACAAGAGCCAGCGGGCATTTGGAGATACTGGTTAAGGGAAAAGAGGGAGGACCGAGGGGACAGCTGGTCTTGTTTCAGTGAACGGGGCGAAGTGGGGCGCGGTGGATTATATAATCTATCACGTGTCGGCTGTCTGATGAAGTCCTCCTAACCGGACATAGCTGCGTGATTAAGCGGCTGCAACCGAGTAGGATAAAATCAATCAATCAATCAATCAATCAATCAGTTTGCTATTTCCCATCATGACCACCGAAAATATATCGAACTGATAATCTTTTGCATATGCACTTCGGCTACCATCGTCTTGTCACTCCGATATCCCTATTTACATCGAAAGCATCATCATTACCACATGATAAAGATGCGTCGCGATTTTAGACTCTCTTCTTTCCGTTGGTAACTCTCGACTCTGTCGGGAAATTCGAGCCTTGAAAGGTAGTGGTCGATGCAAAGACGTGCGCATGTCGTTGAAGCTTGCAGTCTTCTGTTGGGGCATCGAGGAGTTATTAGCAAGACTGTTTGTACCTTGGCACCCCTCTTCTGTCTCTCCTTCGATCTTTGGCTTTTTAGTAAGAAGCTCCGAAGTTTCAGCCGGTCCAGCGGTTTCGAGGCGTGGAAGAGGGCTTGAGGTCTTTACTCTGCCATCTGTAACCGGACACCAAAACACAATCAAACAAGATATATAAGGAGCCAGATCCTTCCTCTCTACATTCATTACCCCACAATCGTTCAATCCAGCTTCCTCGTCTTTCACTTTCTTCACAATTCTAATCGTTGATCGATTATTACCTTCATTTTTTGCAACTTTTACTCAAAAAACCTTACTCAATCAACATGTTGTTCTCCAAGCTTGCCCTCGTGGCTTACACAATCGCTGCCGGTGTCGATGCTGGCAAGATGCACCAAGTCTAGTGGCAAGGGATCCAAGGCCGTTAAGACCACCATGAAGACTGCAGCAAGCGCTGCGCCAACGGCCGCTGGTACGGCCGCTGGTACAGCCGCGGCTACAGCTGCGGCTACAAACGCTCCTGCGCCCACGGCCGCTCCTACCGGTACCAAGGAGGGCGGCTCAGGTGGTCGTTACAACGGTGGCTTGCAGACTGTTTTGTCAGCCGCTTCTGGCACCAGCCTCCTCAAGGCTGCTCAGACCATTGCAGCTGGTGCCTCCTTCGACGGCAAGATGTTCTTGTTCGACCGTGCCGGTGAGTTTGACAAAGAGTCTATTCGCACGTGAACAAACGCTTACAATGATTACAGACAACACATGCGCTGGACAATCTGAAGGTGGACCCGCGGATGGTGTTTTTGAGCGATTTAGAGCGATTCAAACGCCAAAGACCTTAAATTCAAGTAATATATACAGTTTAAAAGAGACTTGCCCCCATCGATTCAGGCCCAAAGGCTGCCTCCTATACACCCTGAGACCGCCCTCCTTGTTTTTCAGTCACAAATCAAGCGATTACACGCTGCACACGGCTCAAGTGGGCATTTGGCCGTGGTATGGCCAGTACGCTGGCATGACATACACTTCGTAGGCTCCCTACGATCCCTCTTTTGAAGTGGTAAAGTTGCTTGCGAAGGGACTTCATTGTTTGCTGTACGGCGTGAATCTATCATACGCTGGTTATATGACGACGGCTCATTGCCCTGAGTAGAGTTTGGAGCCGTATTCGAGGGCAAATTTGAAGCGGGGTTCAAAGCTGTTACCGTCGTAATATCAGCCTCGTACGCAGCCTCCCTTTCTGCCCGCTTTTCCAGAATTTCGTTAAAATCAGTATTCTTGGTGGCCGTAGTCTCTTCGTCAGTCTCTTCAAATACGACTTCATCCGACTCTGACAATGATGAGGACTCTGACGAGATCAAAACAGTGACGTCTACTCTCTGGCAGCGCTTTGCAGTGGTTTTGGACGTTGGTTTTTGAGTTCGAGTAGATCTATCGGCGGAAGTAGAACCCTGGCGTTTGGCATCCCTTCGAATTCGAGTTTTAACGTTATCCTTGCGATATCTGTTGTGACGAGGCCGTCCAGGCTTGCGACTAGCCTCATTTGACAATGTTCTTTTATCAGGAATGAGATTTTTGAGTAGAACTGGGCGAAGAGAGGCTTCGTATATATCTCGCCAAGCCTGGCGCTCATATATAGACGAAAGGCCATTGTTGTAGACGAGAGATATATCGTACTTATGGTGTAGCATCGCTGCAAAGGCGTGAGCGCATGGTGATCGTAAATATTGCCACTCTAGGCATGAACAGTGTTGGTCATAGACGTCTACAACCCATCCTACAGCGCCGGGTGATCCATGAAGCCTTACGATCGCCACTCGCTCATTGGATGGGTAACAGAGCATCCGGCGGCCGATATTGAGCCTATCAGTTTGATGTTGAGTGCCGAATTTTGTGAATCTTTGCCCATAAAACTCCTGCTTACCGTTATTGAACGACTTGCGCTCATAACAAGTATACATGTACTTGGTCCAGAGAGCCTCAAGCATATGTAGAGGGTTGAGCTTTCTTTCTTCACGAAATCGGCTGTTCATAGACTCTCCAATATTGGAAGTTGTATGACCCTAGCGAGGATTCAACCAAAGGCGCATAGGCAGAACAATAACGACCTTTATCGCCAATGCCGTCGATGTAGGTAACTGCCGCAGGGTTGAGAGCATGAATCTGATCAATGAATTGAGCGTGTTCACTGACTGAAGAAGCCTGCATCGCCTGGCGAAAGAGAGCCTCAATAGGCTTACCGAAACTACCTGACACGTTCTCTGCAAGATGCTGTGTACAATAATAGTGAAAAGCATACGGTTCTGGGAAGAATTTGTTGATCGCAGGGTCAAGGCCTTTGCCTCTATCAGAGATAATAGCAAAGCGAATGTCATCTTCAGCTTCTTGAGCCTCAATTGTGGTGTATAGCTTAAAAAGGCGCGGCTGAAAAAGCTCAAAGAACCGGTTAATTGCCGTATGAACACATACATCAAAAAATCTAGCCAACACATACATCCAATTGCTAGGACATACATAGAAAAAAATTGCTGATACATACATTGCTCTAATTGGTCAATTTCGTGCATCTTTCGCGAACACGCGTACGTGACTCTAAATTTTGTTTACCACATTTTGATATCTACATTTTTTACTTAATACAACTCAACACTACGCACTCAATTATGCCTCGCACATCGTCATTCGAAAGCCCTGGGCCTGAATATAGGCCTCCCTATCCATCCCTCACCATTGGTATGCAATTTGACTCCCTGGAAGACGGCGCAAATGCAGTCACAGATGCGATTATTGAAGCCCACGAATCTTTCAAAGTGTTGAATGGAAACGGCAAATTTTGGGCAGCAGAATGTCGACAAAAGATAGCTGAGACTTGTGGTTTTAAGGTATTATTCAGTCTCTCAATTCAGCCCTTTGCTAATACCTTAAAGGCGCGCATTGCCTTCATTGGCGACGACCCACGACCAACTTTACGCATTTTCATACCTCATACCTGTCCAGTCTCTACTCATTATGGTTGGCGACGTCCTCATAGTGTTGTATACCAAAAGCGCTTGAATGGAGACCTTATCACCAACGATAGAACCACTAAGCCAAAAGCCGTAAAGAGTAATGCTCGTATGAAGGCTGGCATCACTCTCTCGTACAGCCAAGCCCATCGCACAAAGGCGGCTATTTTACGAGACCTTGACCGAGACCTTGACGGAGACTCAAACATACAATATCAGTTGATCAAACCAATGTTATCGTATCTTCAACAACGCGGCAATCTACTCGAAGGCAGCGGCTTCACTAACGACATCTACCAAACAATTATAGAAGCCGGAACATACAATGGAGCCTTCTACAGATTCAAAAGAGCAGAGAATAATGTCTTCCTCGCCGCCGCAGTGCTACTCTTGAATGATACACAGTGAAAAGATGAGGAGGATTAAGGATTGCATGAGGTTCATAATGAACCGGTGACCGAGCGATAGTTATACAGATGTGATTGCTTTGAAATCAAAAGACGGGTACATGATTCCGACGGCTGTATGCCACCGATATCCACTTCGCGGCTAACTGAAATTGTGGTATCATCCAACAGCGGCTGTATCATCTAACAGCTACCAACGGCTGCAATCATTACCTGGCATGCAAATCGCAAATTTCTTGTTTTGGATGGCGCACACTGCTCATCAAAATACGGAGGTATATTACTTCTTGCTACAACCATTGACCATAATGAGAAGACGCTTATCCTTGCTTGGGCAATTGTGCCTTCAGAATCAAAAGAATGGTGGAATTGGTTCTTAGAGTTCCTTCAATTAAATCTTATCCAGCCATATCTTGATGAAGAAGATGAGAATGAAGGCGATGAGACGTACTCACCACTGCGCTTCGCAATCATCACCGATCGCGGCAAGGATTTGGATCCTGCAATCAAGAAGTACTTCCCAGAACCTTATACCTTTCACTACTTCTTTACACAGCATCTCGCAGAGAATGTTTCCAGCGCTTACGGCAAACTAATTGAAGCGCTCTTCCGGCAAGCGATGCAGGCCGAAACTGTGAGTGAGCACGCTGCACTGATTGGAAAGATTCGTGTAATCTCGCCCGCTGCGATTGACTACATTGACGGCATTGGTGATTGCAAGACTTACTGTAAAGCATATGCGCCGTTGACGGAATACCCTCGATATGGACATACTACTTCCAACATTGGAGAGTCAATGAACAGCATATTACGTGAAGAGAGACATCTCAATCCAGTCCATATGCTTGAGGCGATCTGGACCAAGCAAATGCAGCTCTTCTTCAAGCGCAGTCAATTTGATCACGGTAATGAGGTCTTCTACGGCAAGGAGTTCACCAAATTTGCGACTCAACATCAACACGATCGCCTCAATCTTGGTCGCAAAATGGTTGGCTACCCTTCTAGCCGTACGGTAGTCCTTGTGAGGCTTCATGAGTCTCCCGGCGCTGCAGGCTGGGTTGTAGACCTTGATAAAGGAGTCTGCGATTGCCTAGAATGGCAGGACCATCGTCTACCATGTGCTCACGTTTTTGCGGCCATTCTAGCTCTCAAATACGACCTCAAAATTGTGTATACTGACGGCAATTCTACTATTTACGAGCGCAATCAATACCGCAAAGCCTACAGCGGCTCACTACGCCCAGTTTTGATCAAGAATCTCATTCCAGATGGTCAAACTCTCCCTAGTGAGCCAAATCGTAAGTCAGGACGTGTGAAGCATCTTCGTATGCGCAAGCATAATGTGAATAGCCGTATTCGAAAGGACTCTCAACGCAAAGGAGCCACGGCCGCTGAACGATCAACCCAGGGTAAAAAATCATCAAAAGCAGCTGTTAGATGATACAGCCGCTGTTGGATGATACCACAATTTCAGTTAGCCGCGAAGTGGATATCGGTGGCATACAGCCGTCGGAATCATGTACCCGTCTTTTGATTTCAAAGCAATCACATCTGTATAACTATCGCTCGGTCACCGGTTCATTATGAACCTCATGCAATCCTTAATCCTCCTCATCTTTTCACTGTGTATCATTCAAGAGTTATGAGCCCGGCTTGCCTACCCTCGTAAACACACCTTACCCTTTCTGGTTTCACCGCCGTGTATTGATACAGCCCCCTCTATCAAACCCCATACACGCTAGTCCCATTAAGCCCATCTTTCAGTGTTTACAACGATTCTGCCATCGATCCAACATCCTCTCGGAATATACGAAAAGATCCCCGCCCACCACCATGACGATGTCAGCTGCATTAGCATCGTCAAAGCTCAAAGGAGACTCCCTTGAAATCTTCCTTTCGGACCCTACAAAGTGGAACGCCTTCCGCGATTGGATTCGTCAAATAGCAATTACCGACAATCTTTGGGAATACATTGATCCAGATTTTGAGCCCAAACCTATTGCTCTTACTCCATCTCAGCAAGCCCAGAACCCTCCCCCTGCTCAAGCCTATACAGAGCAACCTCTGTTGTACCTCCGAAGGGCCCCACTACCCGTCGACGTTGGCCTTACGCCAGCAACAATTGGCATTCCTGACAACGCGGCAAAACGGTGGGAATTTGAGTACGAATTGGGTGTTTTCAGGATTGAAAAAGTTGAGCACGACTTGAAAGTTAAGGCAATGAAGGAGCTGAAAAACAAAATCTACGCCAACGTCTCCGCTGCATACGCAGGACATCTTACTGATTGCAACACAGTTCAGGAGATCATGGCATCTTTGAAGGAGCATGTTTGCCCTACTGATCGCGCCCTCAAAATTGAGGTTCGCCGCGAATATCAGTACCTTAACTCCATTGGTCCCAAAGGCAGCGACGTCGATACTTGGATTAACAAATGGGTGTTCACCCATGGTCAAGCAGTCAAACTAAATCTTGGTCAGGTTGAAGATGAACAGCCTATCTTTGACTTCATCACAGCAGTTCGCCGGTATGATAGCCACTGGGCTGACCTTCAAGAAGCCTTCATGAACAACCTCCTCTCCGACGGCCTAGACCTCCCTCCAATTGACAAAGTAGTCGCCCGATTCCGCAATACACGACGTCTCAGAGTCGTTGAGCATCGCACACATGGTCAAAATTCACCTCTAGCTTCATTTGCTACCTTCCAAGATGAACCTTCTGACACTAAAGCCTCTTCTACCGGCCCACGGGTTCCTCGCACACCAAAGGAATGTCTCTGCGGAGAAGTCCACTTTTGGAGTGACTGTGACCACATTGTGGAATGTATTCGCCCTCCCTACTGGGTTGAAAATCCGGCAAAGAAAAGTAAGATTGATGGAGCCATCAAAAAGAACAAGAAGTTGGTAGGCATCATCAAGACAGTGAATGAGAAAGCAGTTAAGAGACTCAAAAACGATGCCTCATTACCATCGACTGCGGCACCAGAGCATATCATGGCAAACGCTACGTCTATCCACATCCCTCCCACTGAAGAAGTTGCTGATGTTGAGCCAGTTCATATCAATGCATACTACTCTTCAGTGGTAGAAGCCCTGGGTAACCCTATTGCCGCCGCATTCTCGTCTCAAATCACCATCCATTCCAATATCTGGTATCTTGATTCAGCTTCCTCTCATCACGTCACCAACAGCCTTCAGTATTACACGACCGAATCCACCATGCCAATAGGATCGACTATCACCTCCGGCACTGGTCTTTCTCACGTTGTATCTAAGGGCACTGTCAAACTGCCGGTTACTACGCCAAATGGTCCCAGCTTCCTGGTGCTATCTGGGGTTATCTATGCTCCAGGCTTCAGCACAAATCTTATCTCTCTCTCTATCTTGATTGACAAAGGTTTTGATGTCAATCTTCGCCTCAATCGCATCACCAAGAACGACAAACCACTCATTATCTTTCAGAGAGAAGGCCCAATGTGGGTCATCGCCAGGGAATCTTCAAGCTGACTATCCGCCATCACATCACCTGATACTGCGTTACCGACATGTTATCCCAATGACACTCCAGCCGATTTCGAGACAACTGCTCTCACTACTGGCTTCAAAGGTGTTGCTGCTGCAGCTCTAGCCTCACAAACAACACAATCTCGACCGCCAAAGAAAGCAACAGCTCTTGAATGGCATGAGATGCTTGGTCACGTTTCTCCTGCGGCGTTGACAAAACTACAAGCAAATACCACAGGTGTACACATCACAACCAACAACCACAAGCCACATCATGCCAAATGTGAGTCCTGCTCCTTAGCCAAGGGTCAAAGAAAGGTCTCAAGACGTTTTGGGCATACTGATGTTGCTGTTGGACTCCCATTTGAGAGGGTGTCAGTAGATATGGTCCATCATGGAATCTCTATTGACCACAATCGCTACTCAACTCATCTGGTATGTGATACGTTTGGCTACCATATAGTCACCAATCACTGGGAAGAGCACCAATCTGTTGACGCAATCATCGAGTTTGTAATGCTCATTGAGTCAATGGGTTACAAGATCCGATTCCTTCAAACTGATGATTTCAGATCTCAACGCCTCAATTCATTCCTTGCTCAACACGGCATCAAAAGAGAATCCTCTGCAGCACACACTCAAGCCCAAAATGGAGGGGCTGAGAAAGCAGGACATTTTCTCTGCCGTATCGCTCGTTCAATGATAATACACGCAAAACTCCCACACAATCTCTGGTCCGATGCCGTTAAATGTGCAGCATATCTGTTCAATCTTTGGCCAACTCGGCGCCTTGGATGGAAAACGCCCTACGAATGCATCACTGGCCGTAAACCAAATCTTGCACATCTTGAAATCTTTGGCTGCAGAGCCTATCCTCTACGGTATCGCCTCGCTAAACTCGACAAAATGGAACCTCGCACCCATATTGGTTACCTTGTCGGCTACGATTCATCAAACATCTTCAGAATCTGGGTTCCTTCTCAAAAGAGAGTGGTCAGAAGCCGAGATGTTACCTTTGACTCCACCAAGTTCTACAAACCTTCCGAAGTAGACTTGGGCATTATCATGGAGGTTGAAGAAGCTATTGAAGTCCAGCAGCCATTACCCTCACTCAACGATGGAATAGAAGAGTCTCTACTTGACACTTATCAGTTCACTCCACCAAACTTTGGTGAAATTTCAGTAACTGAACCAATTCAGCCCTCCTCTCCTGCCCAATCATCTTCGCCAAAAGCTCCTGCACCTCAATCTCAGCTTCCATCTCCATCACCAACTCCATCTGCCACTCTACCTTTAGAGTCAACCACTGACTCCTATGACACTGAAAGTAACAAAGAACAATCCGGTGACAGAGAATCTGATGAGGATGGCGATGATGAGAAGGAAAGCGGAGAAAATGAAGCTGAACCCAGTCAAGTACAACCTCCTTCCCCAGCACTATCATCAGCTCCCACTGCTAGAACCTCCTATACTGCAGAGTTCTCTGAGGAATACACCGCAGTTGGTGCTGAAACTGACATCAGAAACATCATTTCTGGGAAGAGGACTCGTCATCAGGCTCATATCACTGCTGTCAATGAGTTGTCCGGCTATCTTGTAGGCTTCAACTTTGCCCTCTCTCTTGCTACGTCCACTACCAGGCTTCATGTTAGCGACATGCCTCCAGTTCCCAAGTACTGGCATCAAATGATTCGCCATCCATACGCCGATCAGTTCATTGCAGCTGCAGAGAAAGAATTCAACCACCTCCGCCGTGCAGGAACCTTCAAACCTCTATCACCCTCTGAGATGGATCCCAGCATTGTGCAACTCCCTATGATGTGGGTATTCTCGTACAAATCGGATTCTGACGGCTATGTCACCAAATTCAAAGCACGTCTCTGTGTAAGAGGTGACCTTCAAACGACCATGGCAGAAACTGCAGCAACAACCCTCGCTGCACGAATCTTTCGCTTCATGATGGCCCTCATTGCTGCTTTCGGACTCGACATGTGGCAATACGATATTGTCAATGCATACATCAATGCCAACGTTAACGAGACTGTGTACGTCAGGTATCCTGACGGCTTCCCAGGCAATGGTGTCTTGTTACTCCTCCGTGCATTATACGGACTTCGCCAATCACCTCTTCTTTGGCAACGTAACTTCAGCGAAACCCTCGAATCTTTTGGCCTTACTCCTATGCCAGGAATTCCATGTCTCTTTGAGAAACAAGACTTGCTGGTATTCTTCTTTGTGGATGACATTATTGTCGCTTGTCATCCAAGATCTCGTCACCTCGTTACTGAATTCGAAGCCAAACTCAGATCTCGGTATGCTATCAAACAGATAGGCCTCCCTGAGTACTTCCTTGGTATCCGCATTCTACGCAACTTTGAGGCCAAAACCATCAGTCTCTTGCAGGATGCATACATCGAAAAGATTACCAATCGCTTCAATCTAACATCACGAAAAGCCGTCTCTTCACCGATGCCAAATGTTCCTCTTACACCACGTCTTGATAAGGCCTCTCCGCAGTTCATCTTTGCCTATCAACAGAAGGTTGGATCTATCAACTTCGCAGCCACAATCACAAGACCCGACATCGCCAAATCAGTCTCTCTCCTTTCAGAACATCTGCAAAACCCCAGCCAGCAGTGCTCTGACGCCGCAGACCAAGTCATCATCTATCTATATCACTCTCGGTACCTCTCAATTCAGTTCAATGGCCTCAAAACTGAGAACGTCTTTTCATGTCATTCTGATGCATCTTTCGCCGATGATATCGCCACCCGCCGCAGCAGTGAAGGCTTCACGTTCAGCCTTTACGGTGGGCTTATTGACTGGAGAGCCACCAAACAAAAAACAGTATCAACTTCTACCACTGAAGCTGAACTCCTCGCTCTTTCTGGCGCTTCACGCGAAATGATGTGGTGGAACCGCTTCTTTGAAGCTATCAGATTTAACCCTCAAGAGCCTACAATCATCCACTGCGACAACCAGCAGACAGTCAAACTAATGAACCATGAATCTCCAAAACTAGTCACTCGGTTACGTCACGTCGACATCCACCAAATGTGGCTCCGCCAACAGGTTCAAGCCTCTCTCATTATTGTTATCTGGATATCCACTGCTATGATGATCGCTGATGGAATGACGAAAATCCTGAGCCCTCAACAACATCAAAACTTCTTATCTCAACTCAATATGGTTGACGTCGAGCACGTCATCAAGGTATTGGCAAAATCACCTCCAACGACCACACCAAAACCAGCCAATCAGGCTTCACCAAACCTCAACACCAAGGACTGAAGTATCACCACCTGTCTATGTCATGTCAGGCCTGAGGCTAGCCCTGAGAGGGTGTGTTAGATGATACAGCCGCTGTTGGATGATACCACAATTTCAGTTAGCCGCGAAGTGGATATCGGTGGCATACAGCCGTCGGAATCATGTACCCGTCTTTTGATTTCAAAGCAATCACATCTGTATAACTATCGCTCGGTCACCGGTTCATTATGAACCTCATGCAATCCTTAGTCCTCCTCATCTTTTCACTGTGTATCATTCAAGAGTACCTCATCAGGGAGCAATCGATAAGTTCAAGGCAAGGCTTGTGGCCAGAGGATTCTCACAGAAACTAGGTGTAGACTTCACGGACACCTTTGCACCTACTGTTAGGCATGATACCCTGAGATGCTTTATGGCTACTGTTGCCAAGAAGAATCTCCACATGCATGTAGTTGATGTGAACAATGCATTCACCGAATCATTCCTGAAAGAGGACATCTTCATGATCCCTCCCCCAGGAGTAGACATTCCACCAGGCAAAGTCTTCAAGATGCTGAAGAGCTTGTATGGTCTGAAACAAGCTTGCAGCAAGAGACTGGAACCAACTCTGTGTAGAGAAATTGAAGAAGCTGGGCTTTGCCCAATCAGAAGTTGACCCCTGTCTTTTGGTTCACAAGGAGAGAGACATCATGATTCTTACATGGGTAGACGACATACCTATTGCATCCTCAAATCTCGACAATATCAAATGGTTCAAGCAAGAATTTGGCAAGATCTTCAAGATCAAGGACCTAGGAGAACCAGACAAGATTGTTGGCATGAGGATCGCCAGAGATAGAACGAAGGGAACCCTGAAGCTTGACCAAGGACACTACATCAGGGAGGCCCTCGCAAAGTTTGGAATGTCGGTGGAAAAAGGGAAGCCAACACTGTCACCCATGGATTCCTATGATGATCTGAGGAAATCAGGACCAACAGATCCTCGCGCAGATAGTGGGAGCTACCAGGAGCAGACGGGAACTTGGATGTGGCCAATGGTGATGTGCAGGCCAGATATAGCTTTTGCTATTAGAAGACCCAGCTCCTATGCATCTGACCCAACGGTATTCCATGAGAAGGCAATCAAGAAAGTAGCTAGGTACCTCAGGTCATTTCCAGATCTTGGACTGGAATACAGCATTGGAGGACATACTGGGCTTGTGGGATACTCAGATGCAGATTACGCTATGGACAAGGCAGATAGAGTCTCCATCCTAGGATGGGTGTTCTTTCTTGCTAGAGCACCAGTTGCCTGGATGAGCAAGAAGATGAAGTCAGTAGCAACCTCTACGATGGAAGCTGAATACATGGCAATGAGCAGCGGTGGTAAACAAGCTCAATTTCTTTCATCGCTCTTGAGGAAAATGGGACATCCGGACATGGTAGGCAAGAACGCTTTTGAGCCTCTCATGGTTCTGAAGGGAGACAACCAAGCTTGTCTCAGCCTGGTTAAGGACTCCCATGCTCATGAGAGGTCTAAACACATTGACATCGCATACAACAATGTCAGAAGAATGAGGGAAAGGGACCAATTGATTGTGGAGTTCTGTCCTACTGCAGACATGGTTGCAGATGGGTTGACTAAGCCAAAGAATGGTCAACAGTTCCAGAACTTCGTACATCAACTGGGAATGGTATAGTTAAGGTCTAGGCATGAGTGAGAGTGTTGAACAGTGGCATGCCAGTCCTTGATACCTCAGGTATAGTGCACGTGATAGATGCCAAGGAATGCATTGACATGCATATATATGCATGCAGATGCTACTGTTACGGATACTGTCACGTGGAACGTTTAGTGACATGTATGGCGCGTTTCCTTTGTGATTATAGTAAGTTGTTACACGGGATCGGAAGGATCATATGAACGCTCGAGCCTTGGCAAAGCGAGCGCTCGACACGCTCGATTGCGAGCGTTGTGAGCGCGCTCGATGCGCTCGATTGCGAGCGCCACGAGCGTAGGATTTCTTAGGAGATGGATCTCTATATAACGGACGAGACTCTGCTCCCTCAGTGTCTCGTATCTTCACTCTCTAGTTACTTCGCTATTGCTTTTAGTTACTTAGCACAATTCACGACTCTTATATCTTGCGAGCTTCGCTTCACTTGTTTGATACGATATTGTTGCCCCGGACCATTTGAACTCTACTGTACGGATTAGCCAAATCCAGCTAGATTACTTTGAGTCATAGCCTCTGCGTAACAGCTACGGTGTACTTAACCTCCTCAGTCAATACAGTCAAGTCATAGGGTGACACTCGTTCTGTTCATCGACTCCTATCGTTAAGTTCGTGTTGAATCTACTTCCGAATAACTCTGTTTTGCTCGTTCAGCGTAACAGATAAGGTATTTAATTTGTCCCTATTTATCGTTATCAAGGGTAAAGTAAGTGTCACGGGGCGGGTTCGGGTATCAGGAGGAAGGAGCAGCAGCAGGAACAGGTATCATTTAACAGGCTATATACGGGCTGGCAGGCAAACCAACAGGCAGGTTTAACGACAGGACGTAGCTCAAAGAGCTATGAATTGGTTGAAGCCACGTAGGCTTTAAAACCTTTCCTCGGCAGAACTCCGGTTCTGCCTTGATCACGTGCCGTGGGGCCACCCCAACGGCGGGAAGGACTTGTCCGCGGTCGTACCGTGACATTAAGGGTATTTCTTCTTTATATTTATAGTTAAGGGCCCCCTTAGCTTACATACGCGTACTAACATATAGAAGATCGAGTTCTATCTTATAGCGATATCTGGTACTAAGTAGTCTAGATTCCAACGAAGATAAGAAATCGTCTCTCGCTTGAGTTAATAAATATTAGGGTCCCCAACGGGGCGGTGTCAAACGGGTTGGGTCGGTTGTGGGGCGGTGCGGGGCGGGGTATTCAGGGCGGGTTTAGGTCCTAGACTGCAACCCGACCCACCCCGCCAAGACTAGGGGCAGCGTTTAGTAAACGGGGCGGTTCCACGTGACTAATCCTGTTACAACCCGTATTTGGTACGTATACAATACGTATACAATACGGAAAAAAACACCACAACAGCGAGAACTGAGATCTTTGAAACTGAATAATTATAACGCAAATACACATCGCCTCAAGAAGGCTCCGGTTGTTCTAGGCTCGACGCGTCGCCCAGCGCGTAGAAACGAGAGATGACAATACCGTGGCCTCAAGAGGTGGTCTGGCCGACCGGACTTCATGAGGAGGTAGATGTTAGTTCCGGATTAGGCGACTAGATTGTGTTAGTATATGGTTCAAGCTATGAGGTAATAATGAGTACACACCTGATCCCTTGACACCGCTGAGGGTAAGGCCAGTGATCGGGACACCAGTGGTTGGGCTACCAGTTGGGGAACCGTTCTCGTAGTCCTGCTCAATGACGATACCGTACTTGGCGATGTTCTTGAGGGTGATGTCTTTGTAGGTGACGCCGGAGACGGAACCGGTAGCACCGGCGATGGTCTTGATGCGGACACCGTTGTCTGAGTTGGAGATGGTGGAGGAGGAGATGGTGACATCTTTGACGACGTTGTCGGATCGGCCACCGACACTGCCGATGAACAAACCGTGACCACCATCGCAGGATCCACCGGTGAAGGTGATATTCTATGTTGTGTTAGGGATAACTACTGCAATTTGAGAAGGCTTCACTTACAGTTCCAGAGTTGATGGCGAGGCAATCGTCCTGGTTCTTGACAATGGCGTTGGAGATGATAATGTTCTTTGAGGAACCGACGTCGTATGCGTCAGTGTTGTGTCCCAACTCGCCAGAATCACCGGCCGAGTTGTCGGTGGTAACGGAGTCGATGACAAGGTTGTCGGCTCCGTTGACACTGAAGCATTGGACCGGGTGGTTCTTGATGTTCAATCCGGTGATGGTCGAGTCGATCATCTTGTGGGCATAGAAGAACTTTGGCTTCTTCTTTCCACCGTTGGTGCCCTTTCCGTCCCACCACTTAGCGCCGTTACCATCGATGAGATGGCCAGATGCACCGGAAACCTTGATGCCAGTTCCCGCGATGGAGATCAGGGGACCTTCCCATTCCTTGTAACCAAAAGTTGTTTTGCCAGAGAAGACGACACTGATTCTCTTAGTCAATCCAGTGAGATCAAGGGTGGTACCGGCCGGCACGGCGATGTTGCTAAGAGTTATGGTACTGCAAGATTTTGTTAGATGATACAGCCGCTGTTGGATGATACCACAATTTCAGTTAGCCGCAAAGTGGATATCGGTGGCATACAGCCGTCGGAATCATGTACCCGTCTTTTGATTTCAAAGCAATCACATCTGTATTGGTACCTCGCGGTTCCCAGCTTAGATGAAAAAACATGCAATTCTAAACCTCATCTTTTCACTGTGTATCATTCGAGAGATTTCTTCCCTGAAATTGCGGCGGCTGCAGTGGTGAAGGTGCAGGAGGAGGCACGCTCTTCAATGGCACTGTCAACGGCAGGAAGAGCTGGCGCTGCAGCAGCAATGTAGGCCAAGATGGCAAAAGCAGAGAATGTGTTCATCATGATGAATAGAAGTGAATAGAAAGTGAATGACTGTGTGAATGGAATGAGTGACTGTAGTTTGAACGGGACGATGAGTAACTTGGAGCAGAACGATGGGATACTTATAAAATGAATTGACGCTCATGAATGCTGCAGGGTACTTGTCATGCTAAGCAATACGAAGCAAGGCGATGGAGAGCTTATTTCCCGCAAGAGTAATACGTGCCGGCAGTCAAAGCTTGAGGACGTTAAAGCTCCACTTGGCAGCGGGTCCATGGGTGCATGATCCAAACAAAGAATTAGTAGTAGAATATTTCTGGATGCTCCTGCCGCTGCCTTTTGATGTTTTATTAAACATGGACTAAAAGCCATAAATCCTGCATCCATGGTGAAGTATCACTTTGATGACATCGTCGTAAGGTTGAGATGGAAGCCAAACAACGATGAAAATATTATCGTGTTCTACATCGTGTTTGGCTGTTCGACAGTGCTGCCCGCCTGTGTCGTGCAATCGGAGATGAGTGGGCCATTACTGTTTCGACACCCTGTCAATTTCCACGAACGCGGCACGTTGGGGCGTAAATGTTCATCGTAAGCGAGCCGTTCGTGAACACGCTTCCTTTTCGAGGGCTAACGGGGCAAGTACGGCTGCATGATGCTCCTGTTGTGGGAAGGAGATTTTACTCAGTGGTTCCCTGCAGGCCCAGTCCTGGCTGTTTCCGATCCTCCACAAAAACAACTGGTGCTGTGAATTTCCTGCGCCCGTGCATGATGTAAATTCCAAAGCTGATCAGCATTACACTGATCCATACAAGAGGTGCCCAGTTGGCATCCTCCAATGTCGTTACCTACGCCGCGTCAGATCTTTGTCAACATCATACGATCTCACCGAACTTACAGGGACTGTTACCGGGAAACAGGAAAAGACAATCGCAAATGCGGAGTAGGCGACGGCAAAAGCATTGATAGGAAGGCCCCACATCCCCAGATCCCAACGATGAGGCGGCAGTGGTTCTTTCAGTATTCGTTTCCTCAGGACACAACCTACAGAGACCATGTAGGTAGAGAGCAGGGCCAGTAGCGAGAGTGATACAATTATGTTGAACGCAATGGTCGAGCCAAGATTGATGAGACACAAAACCAAGGTCAAAAGTGTCGTCAGGTATACCGCATTATCTGGAACGTGTCTTTTGTTGTTCATTTTCGAGATCGTTCTGGAGAATGGAAATCCAAGGTCCCGTGAAAATGCCCATACCTCCCGAGAACTGGTAGCCAGTGCGGTGATATTGCCGCTATAGATCAGCAGAAACAGAATGATGGTTAGAGTCAGGGCTTGTCACGGTACGACCGCGGACAAGTCCTTCCCGCCGTTGGGGTGGCCCCACGGCACGTGATCAAGGCAGAACCGGAGTTCTGCCGAGGAAAGGTTTTAAAGCCTACGTGGCTTCAACCAATTCGTAGCTCTTTGAGCTACGTCCTGTCGTTAAACCTGCCTGTTGGTTTGCCTGCCAGTTCGTATATAGCCTGTTGAATGATACCTGTTCCTGCTGCTGCTCCTTCCTCCTGATACCCGAACCCGCCCCGTGACAGGGCTACGCCTTGACTTCCCGTGTTCGTAAATAGCTGCAGGTACGGCGCACCTGATTCTAGGACCGTTTCCAGCGGACCTATGCAGAATAACATCGTGATTAAAATGACGATCCCCAGAAACACGTTCATGATGTACGACCACCACATGACACGTGGCACAACAAATCCAGCATCTGCTACCTCTTCGGAGATGTGGACAGCGCTATCGCTTCCAAGATTGCAGTACAGTACTGTCACCTGGGAGACAAGGTAGGTGGTACCTGTAATTAATGATTAGTTGGACGGTGAGTCGAATTATGTACCATGCCGCTGGGTTTAATACCTTTACTACTCCAGCCACCATTGTTAACGACAGATGTGAATACTTCGGAAGCCGAGTTCTTCGGACACAAGACCAGAAGCGGTATCATGACGACCAGAAAGCCAACAAGATGACCATATAATGAAAGAGTCTCGATGAATGGCAGATACGGTGCTCCCCAAGTGTTGAAGAAGATGGTGATGACCAAGAAGGCGATCATGATGAGCGTGTATTGCCAGTTTGGAAATGCAAAATCTGGTGCGCCAACTTCAATCATCGCCTCAATCATCGTCGTGCACACGAACACTGAGCTGGCGACACTGGCAATCCAGCCTAGACTGCTCATCCAACCGACCGCGTAGCTGAGAAAGCGCTGATACTCCTCAGGAGCAAATTCACTTACCCAATGATATTGACCGCCTGAGGTTGGGGCCATGCTCTCCAGCTCAGCCAAACTCGCGACAATGGTTGAGTAGCAGATGACAGTGCCTATAAAAGTCCAGAAAAGCCCACCGTAGCCTCCATTCGTGAAGCCAGCACTGAGAGAAACAAGGACGAACTCCCATGTAGCCATGTAAATGCTGATAAATCCCAAGGTACTGATGAAGTCGAAGTTGCGATTAAATTCCTGCTTCTTCCCCAAACGGGCCATATCGTGAACATCGTGCTCAGTGTTTCCTAGAGCGGCATCGTAAGTAATCGAGGTGCGGCCGACGTGTTCTTCTTCATCATGATGGGTGGATTTATAGGGCTGTTTGAGCTCAACAGCATTCATGATGGTGGCGCTTCCGGTGGATTAGCGAAGGGGGGTGTTTGGAATGAAAGTAGAAGGAGTAAAGAGTCTAGGGAGAAGAATGGCACAAAAGAAATACGGAATGCATGATTAAGTACTAAGCTCGAAGTGGGAGACGGCCTGTCGGTAGAAAACGTCGCAATTGGCCAGGTATGCAGGCCGTATGCCGTAGCTTAGGACTAGTAAAGAAAAGGTGGGACTCTGAGCCGCTGGAGAATACCATTATCGGACATTGTGGCCTGCTTGCGGAGTACATCCGACACGCATTATATCCATGGTACACGGCATGTTATTGATCCTTGGGCTTGGGCGTTGTGGGAATGAAAAGCTCAAAGCGACGAGGTTGAAGTTTCAGGTCCAAGCCGTTGAATACGCGCCGAGCGAGAGACGCGCTGATAAATATATCGAATCATCTATTCGAATTTCTCCTTGCTTACAATATTTTTCAACCAACTACAAAAGCTTTGGGTTTGATCTCGTTGTTGCGGCAGTATCGCACCATGGCATGCTGAAGCCGATACCAAGAAATCTGAATTTCCAGCTTCTATGGGCTGAATGAGCCATCATACCGTTAGGTACCGCTCTTGGTGAGGATAGGTTGAGCACAAAGCGAGCCATCACTTCACGCCTATCAAACGTATCTGGACAATTCTGATCATTTAAACTTGAGATGGATGTCACCCAAATTATGGTGATATATCCCGATCAAACTTACCAGAAATTCAGCGATATCGATCAAAAATTGTGGTACTAATCCACGCATCTGAAATCTGTGCACATATGGCGCATTAGATCCACGACTGCTTCGCCGACGCTATTTACGAACATCTAGAAGAGAAATATACGCCATGAATTGGGCGGCAATACCCTATCTATCACGTTCAGAAATTTTGCTCTAAGAGAAAGCCAAAGCCAAGCTATCACTTCTTTCCGAAGTAGTTCATCAATGTGTTGCTCTGCTTACTTGGACCCTCCTTCTTCTTATCTTTGCTTTCCTTGGGCGGTTTCTCGCCAACCCGCAAACAAGTCATCAACTCCTCGAATTCGACCTTTCCAACAATGCCACCAGACGCTTCTTTGTGGCCTCTAGCAAAAGACTCACCGAGCCTTTCCGTCAATGTCTCCGTCGGACTTCCGGCAGCAATCTTGCATAACGACTGGATAATATTGACTGGCGTATCTCTGTTTCTAGCGCATCGAGGTATGCGACATGAAAAGTTTACTTTGTCTTCCAGATACCCCTCATTAGCCACGAGGATAATCTCCAGTTTCGGTGACTGTAGATGCCCAGCCCACCGCGTTGCGATTATTGGATGAATTTGAGCCGCGCTCGAGATTCGAAAGACAGCAATTTTGCCATCAAAGGAAAATTTGGGAGCTGTATGTGTGCAACGCTCTACCTCGGAGGCGACCTCATTACGAGCAGTAAGCAGCCGTGCATTCGTCAAGATCTCTTTGGGTTCTTTCGCGTTCAGTAGCGCATCCCATGCCGATCTCACATCGTATGTAGCAGTTCTCCTAGGTGCATTGATTCGTGCTACTGCGTCGTTGATGGCTTTCTTCGTGTATTTTTTCATCGTGCTTCTCATATCTGGAAATAGTGGATCCCATTTGAGAGCAGTGCCAAGGTCTCCGTGAGTGCCCATAACACATAGCCAGTCACATTGCGTTGGCACATCTGGATGGAGTGGTGCGCAGAGGGTATATGTGAGGAGAGCACTGGTGGCTACGGGTGGAAAATTACACGCGTTGATGAGAGCCGCCCCTTGAGGATGATCTTCGAATGTTGCGAAATGGTGATCGATGACGAGAGCTTTATGTGGACTTTCGATGATGGGTGGAGATTTCCTGGATCCTTGGTCAAGCACAAATGTCCATTCCGGATTTTTCTCGGCAATTCTTATCCTTTCCGATTCTTCTATAATAGAGGTGCCCTTCTCGACCGGATGAATGTCGATAAGGTCAGGATCCAAACCAAGAAGAACCAGGATGCGAAAGAGGATGGCACCCGATGTCAATCCATCCGTATCTTTATCAGGAACGATTACTGTCTTCTGGTTTGCTTTGGCACTGGAATATTTAGTATAAAGTTGGGCATGGCTTCCATTTTGCTCACCATTCTATGATCATGTTGCGAGCCATCTGCATTTGTTCCTCCGGCGCAGGCCATATCTCTGATCCGTCCTCCTCTTTCATACACAGTGCGTTCGATAAGCAATTGAATTGATTGACCGACGCCGACGCCGTCAGGCGAACGAAAATCGGCCTATTTAGGCCATCAATCAAGCTTTGATATATATGAATCAATCAATCAATTGAAGCCTCAAGATTGAGTGATTGCTCCATCCATGGTGTTGAGTTCGCTTAAGTAACGTGACGTAGTTTTAGAAGGTAGCCCCTAGAAATTAGTGGGATGATCCACTAAATTTAGCGCCGACCGGCGCCGAAAATCGGGCTTTTCCTATGCTTCGAATATGTTTGAACATTGGATTAATTATATTCATTTTCTACTAATTTTACCATCACAACCACTACGTTTTCTCTACAGACTATTCAAGATGATGACTAGATTCGTACAGCGGAGAAGGCCTGAAGGCTATTCTCAAAGATCCGGTACAGCTATCGACGAAGCCTCACTGTCGCAAGATCTACCTCCAGAACCCGAAAGCCCTATACCAGTAGCTTCTATCCTTCCTCATAGGGTTATTACAACTCCCTTACGTCCTCTCAATCTCCAGCGTTGCAAGTTCGATATACAATGGTCACGGCTTCAAAAGGACGGCCAGAAACTGCGGAATCCAAGGCTTAGGCCTGTTACCAAGCAGCAGCTATCCCGACTCGACTCTTACATTTGGGAGCACGGCGCAGAGATCCAAGCGGATGGTGAGAAGCATAAGAGACTTTGGTTCTGTAAGAGGTGTCATGAATTAAGGAGTTGGCATGCAGGAATCTACGTGGCGACGTCTACCGGCGGCATACAAGGACACCTTCTCTCTCGGCACGGCGTCAAAGATCCAGGAGATTCCGTTGAAATGAATGGATTGCAAGAGGAGGAAGTAACTGAAGCGCCGTTGACACATTGCGAGACTTGTGGTCTCAAAAAGGACGATAATTTCGATGCTATCGTGTACAGACAGCAATATATTGACTGGACTATCAAGCACAATATTGCCTTCCATACAGCCTCCCATCCCGATACCCTCTCGCTACTCAAGGCCGGCGCAATTGAGGCTCTTACAGCGATTCTACCAACCGCAAAGTCCTCCGTCATTAAATGGGCTTTTGAGTCCTACGAAAAACGGTTACCGACCATCCTACACGAGATCAAGGGCGCCAAAAGTCGAATCAATATCTCAGTAGACGCCTGGAAGGGAGGAAACCATAAGAACTACCTTGCTGTCTGCTCCCACTTCATAAATTCAAACTACAGGCAGTCACGGATTCTCATCGGCTTCCCGCGCGTTTTTGGCTCACAATCTGGAGAGAATCAAGCTAAACTGATCGCCTCAGTGCTCACTACATTCGCCATCGATGGGACAAACTTGGGAGGCTTCACAGCGGATAATGCATCAGATAACGACGCCTGTGTTGCTCACCTTGAGGTTCTGATCTCTGGGCTATCCTCCGGGTGGTCCAGAAGATGGCGCATTCGCTGTATTGGCCATATCATCAATCTTATTGTAGAGGGCCTTCTCTTCGGCGATAATGAGCAATCTAAGCACAATAAGTCACTTGCCGCGGCCGGCGATGATGAACAGTTTGAGGTCTGGGCGCGCCTAGGACTTATCGGTCGCGTACACAATCTCTGCATATTCATCAATCGCTCACCTGAGCGTAGAGAAGCTTTTGAAGCGCTTTAAAAAGATGCCACACTCGATGTTTGGTATGTACTTCTCGTTGGCGGCGGGATCCGATGGCACAGCACTTTCGAGATACAACGTGTCCTTTCGCTCAGGGCGGTTATTATCAAGTGGCAGAGGCACTACAACTACACCGGTAAAGGCGTTGATATTAGGAAGTCCTTCCTCACAAATGACGACTTCGAGATGCTTGAAATTTGGTGTGCGATACTAGAAGACTTCAAGACGTTCTGTCTCAAAGAGGAGGGTAATGCGACAGAATCTATACAAGGCACAGCCGCCGGAGCCATTAAATGGTTGACTTGCATTCACGAGAGACTCACTGACGCGCAGAATGAGGTTGCTTCTCTCAATCTTGCTACTGAGTTTGCTGAACCTTACGTAGCCGGGCTCAAAGAAGCGCTTCTGAAGACCTCAAAGTACCAGACGATGATTGAAGAGTCAGATCTCTACTACGCCGCCATTATCTGCGACCCAAACCTACGATTACTATGGTTCGAAGACCACTGGGCTAAGTACAACAATCGTACCTGGTACAAACGCGCCGAGAGAGGTATGCAGCGCCTTTTTGACGAATACTGCGACAAACACGGGACCTTACCTTCACCATCACCGTCACCTACGCCAGAACCATCCTCAGAAGCGGAGAGTGAACCCAGCGGTAAGCGGCCCTCATACTACGACAAATTCAACAGATTATCAGTCCACGTGATCACCAAAAAGCGCCGGGTAGTCACCAAAGAAGACGATTATACGAGATACATCAAATATTTCGACCCTACCACCTGGAAGCCAGTTCACGACGTTGTTGGGTGGTGGGAGCAGCACCGCAATGACTATCCGATCTTATCTCGTCTTGCTTTCGATGTATTATCGATTCCTGGTATGTCTGCAGAGGTTGAGAGAGTATTTTCACAAGCCGGTAGGCTCATTACCGATGCTAGAAACGGTATGAGTGATGATACAATTGAGGCGTGTCAGATACAGCATCAAGGGCTTAAAAATGGTGTATTTTAAATCTCTCAATTGACCGATCACTCAAGCCATCAATCTCACTGACACCGACTCAATCAAGCCGTCAATCAAGCCATATATTGGCCGAATTGGGCAATCAATCTTGAGAATGGCTCAATCGATTGATTATCGAACGCACTGTTCATACATTCCGATGAACAATACTCGGGTACTTCGACTCGTTTTCTCTTCGAAGCCAAATTCGAATCGGCCGCTGTCTTTGAGCGCTTCATGATAGTCTTTGGTGCTGTGCCTGAATACGAAGCTCGGCAACGAGGGATCCAATAGTAAGGTTTGAGTCGCGTAATGTTTACACGTAAGGCTGGGTTGGAACCCCTCGATCCCCCAAGCAATCGATGGATCATGAATACGATGGAAGACGATTGTCAATGGGAAGACTCAGAAGACATTGCACAGATTTATTGCTCCTAGGTAATGACGTCTCCAGTACCCATGACTCGTGAAGCTCGATTTGGCGAGGTGATAACAAACTCTAGGATTTGCTGCTGGTGCAGGAACGATACTTAGCAACATAGAGTCGCAAGAACTGGCAGGTCTGATGTTGAGTCTGTTGTTGTTTACTACCGTGGTTGGGTGAAAGTTATAAGACATGGCCCTCATCAGGGCAGATGTCAATCTCTCGACCACATTCGTATCTCATACATTGTATTTTCTTTGCGAGGAATCTTCAAATTTGGCATACTGACTTGAAGTCTTTTCCATTGCGTGTTTGGGATTTGTGGTAGGAGATTACTGTACTGGAGACGCGATGGCCGATCGCGGAAGACCGTTACCCGAGGTCAACAAAGCCTCCACCGTTACCGTTCCATCCCATCAATCAATTTCACTACTCGGCATCCAAGTCGATGGGAAGGATGAGTCGTTTCGGTACGAGAGGGACACAAACGTGCCACACCATTCTCTGCACTGCAACCTTTGAGCTCTCGACTTGTGTCCGCTGAAGACCGCGAATCTTCCATTTCCTCCTGTCTCCCTACGCATCTTGATCCGAAATAGCTTCTCACGCTTCAAAATTCGCTGTTCCTGGGCCTCTGGACACGGAAGCTATGCGCAAAATGATAAACCAAATGACGACTCTGGGTTTAAAGGGACTGGGCACGCCTACGGACGATATCGAAGAGTTCTGGACAGATATCTCTCTCCCTGATGGCTGGATTTCCAAATCCCTAGTCATACGTCCAAAATCGATATCACGCCAAGTCTCAATGTCTGAACGCAAGGACAAGCACCCTTTGATTGTCTGCTTTTACGGTGGAGGATTCACCGCAGGACGACCAGATCAAATCACTCGACCCGGGAGAGAATTTGCAGAAAGGTTTGGAGCCGTAGTTATCTGTCCAGATTACAGACTTGTTCCCGAGGTGCGCTGGCCAACTCCGATGGAAGATGGCTATAATATTCTGTCCTACCTTTCCAAGAAGGCCGAGACAGCTTTTGGTGCAGATCTTGATGGACCTGGTGGTGGTTTCATTCTCGCGGGCGACAGCGTAGGAGCCGCCATTGCGGCAGCTTTATGGGGCGTACACTTCTTTGGCGGCAAGGACTGAGAGACTTGCCAAAATTGTCACAGGGTTATGTGTTTGCATTGCATGGCTGTTCACAAATGAGACTGTGCTACATCAATATCGCAATATATGGACTTCAAGAGAAGATAACAAAACGACTGCGGGCTTCAATATCGCCACCGTCTTCCAAGTTGAGGCAGGCTTGCAACCAGACGTCAAGTCGCTCTGGTTCTCACAGTGTCATAACATGAGCACAAACAAATCGAAAATGCGATTGCCTCCAGTCTAGCTACAAGCATGCGGTCTTGACCCACTTCGGGACGATGCTGTCGTCTTTGAAAGGATGCTTACTTCTGCTGGTGCTGAAACTCGGATCGATGTATTTAAGGAAGACGGGCACACATCATGGACAGCGCTGCCGGCTAAACTTAAGAGCCGTGACCCGACGATCGGAGGGGCACTCATGGATGGGATGTCTTGGTTGCTCCATGGCAATCCAAAAATAACATCCAGTCTTTGATCACCGAAATCCAACAATCCCATTATCCGCCCGCCAGATCAAAACACGAAAAGTGAAATCCCCCACTGGCATCGTGTTTTCTACTGAGCATGTGGCTTCTGGGATTCCTCTTGCAGGAGTACTAAACGCTAGGTTTTATGTCCGAACACGCGTCAGAAGACGAATGTAGATATTTCGTACTGGAGTAAATTAAGCTGCTGGACCGACGACTTATAGACATGCGATATACTTGAAGTTTTATACCACTGATCTACTGCTCACGATTAATTACCGAGACAGATTCGACAACCGTATTTGGAGATCTGTATTGCGAACATTCTGGCAATCTAATTGTTGATAATGGCCAGATATTTATCAATATTGATCTCGAGTTGGCGGAACTTGTTTGTAAATTGATATCGCTAAATTTCCAACAATTTGATAGATGTTGCCAGAATTTTATCAACAATAATCCCGAATTGGAGCATTCTAAATTTTGAAAAAAGTTTGAAGTGCTTGATTATTTATCGCTATCGATAATTCCCTGGCAATCGAAACTTTGAATAACGTGTTCGATCACCCAACCCGTCAGATCGCCCAACCGGTCAAAATTTGCCAAGACCCCAACTACTCTTCTTATTCTACTACGTCTCAACAACGTAATGAGTTACTACTCCAACACGAAGGGAGAATTCACCTTGCAATCCAAGCTTTGAATACCGCCCAACTCCGAAGCCAACGGGCTGCTGCGAGCGCCTTCAACGTTAAACAACAAACCCTCTCCGATCGCGTCAGAGGAGTCCCATTTATCCTCGAAAGACCACCAAACGGTCGGAAACTTACCCTTACCGAAGAGCAAACGCTTGTCCGATATATCCTCGACCTCGATTCGCGAGGATTTGCGCCCCGGCTGTGTGCGGTGGCAGATATGTACTATAGAGTATGGGACTGCAGCAGCGCAGGTAGCTGCAGAGGCGTCTGTAGCACCTCAGGGATCGAAGAAGGCTCGTGGTAGTGGTGATCAAGAAACAGCCCGACCAACTCAACGGCGCTGTGGGAACTGCTGCGCAACTGGGCATAAAGCGCGAACTTGTAAAAAGATATCGAGATATCTTCTGAATCAGATAGCAGCACGACGGACTTGGAATCTATTGTTAATAGCGATGAAATTGAAGAGTCGTAATATAAGATGGTCGCGCCAAGAAATTTTGACCGGTCGGGTGATCTGACGGGTTGGGTGATCGAATACGTTATTGCTAGAAAATTATCGATATCGATATTCATTTTAGGTGTATCTAGCTAGATAAAACAGTTGTTCGCCTTTTCCGAGAGTTGGAAGGCAAGGAAGCGATTCTCGATATAATACGCCCGATTTCAGTTTTCGCAATGCCCTCTGCCGGTGAATGAGCTTTTTGCAAATTGTTACACGCGATGGTCCCTAGGATATTTCAGTATGCTCAAATTTCTGCCCTAATGACGGCCAATCTTCAAGTATACTCAATGATCCCGAACCTTTAGACCACGCTTCCAGTCTTCCAACTCTTCTCCTGAGGCTGCTTTCTGAGAAATGATTTGATTTATCGTCTCGATCATAGTCTGGCTTTCTTTGCTTTGGGGATTTGGTCTTGCCAGCTAATCTTGACCCATCACCTTCAACCTCGGCTATCAACTGTCGCAATCGGTTTCGACCAGTCTTCCTGTCTTCCAACTCTTCTCCTGATACAGCTTTCTTCGAGATGATCTTACCCACCGTCTTGATGACAGTCCTGTAGCGGATCAGGTCAGGAATTCCACTGCTACGAATCTTCTATCCTTCCAATAAATCCTGCTTATCCTCCCAGATTATATCTCGCATGAGGGCTGCTCGCTCTGTGGGATTTAGAAATCCAAAGAACTATTGAGTACGATATCGAGTATTATCTTTATTGTGATGTGAAGAGGTTTCGCTCGTGGTATCGTCGTAAAAGTCAGACTCTCTGCTTGCCAATTATCAACGTTCACCAGCGCTGAGCTTGTGGCTAGTAGGAAAGGTAGAGTGCCCATTAGATGAGGAGACTGATGGGCTGGGTCGGAAATGCTTGTTAGAGTTTGGTGTACCCGCCGTACTCTAGGGAGTGTTGGGAGACGGCCTCACTTGCAAGCGCGCAGTTGGGTTCGCCGACCGAAAAGTGTCAGCCGTATTTCCAAGCTCTTCACGATTGTCTGGTTGTGACTACATGATGGATGGTTCAAGAGTAGATGTGTAGGCAGTGACGACTGATATTTATGAAGTAGTTGTTGAGTTGATGGAGGATAAGATGGTGGAAGAGCTTAAGGAGTGAGTTTTTGTGGAGCCGGCGGAACCGGGGATAAAGAAGGAGAGTGATGGGTAAGGTGAGGAATGGAGTTACGGGTAATGTCAAAGTGAGATTTGACACTCAGGGGTACCGTAATGATGTGAAAAGATGATACGCGCCGTAAGGAGGGCCGATCTCTGCGTTCAGCAGGAGATATTAAATTGAAGAGTTCCCTCATAAGGCTTATTCGATTCGTTCAAGTGTGAAAGGACCATACCCGCCGTAAGCAGGGCAAACCTCTGAGCGCGGCCAGAGATATGTAGAAAGTATTGATTGAAACTTGCTACGGAGGTGGCCGGAAGGCCCCTATATAAGCGCCCAGCGCTATCCCCAAATGGGACACAAACAAACAAGGAGAATAGCCACTTCCTCCAACAAGATATTGAGATTGAAGAGTGCTATCAAATAGCTCATTGGATTCCGTCAAGTGTGAAAGGACGAAGCGGGCCAATTTGTCGGCGGAATTTTGAGCGCGCGGCGCGAGGCATTACGTCTTGCTATATCGGGTGCAGTTTTTGTGGTAGCCTGCTTAGGTAAGTCTGCAACCTGTCCAATCGTCGACTTTCACAGTCTGTCCCTCATAGTGACAACAGATATCCCATTGCGGTATTTTCCGTGTGGGAAATCGGCACTTTAGCAACAAGAACGACAAAGGTTAGTAATCGAGCTAGCAGTACGCGATTATGGTAGCATAGGATCTTAGGCCTACCTTTGTTCTTTCCGGATCATGCTGGTATTGAGTCCCATCTACACCTTGTATTTGTTTCGTACAGCAATAGTTTGTTGCTGGATTCTTGAATTTTTCTTCTCCTTTCTTTTTAGGGTTGCAGCAGGCTCGCTCACTTTCCGGGCCTGCTGTTGCAAGACTGCGGGTTTTAGCTACGGAGACTGGTGATTAATTATCCGAGATACTTACCAGATAAGGTATCCGAAGATAATAGCAAGAGGGGCAGAACGCATGATTTAGTAGGTAATAGGAAGTTGTTAAACGTGGGGTAAGAAACTGCGGTTAAAGTGGGCAGACTGAAAGAGAACTGGGCTTTGGGAAGAGGAGGTGAAAGAGAACTGGTCTTCGGGAGAGAGGAGGCGTACGAGGATATTAAATATACCCCTAGACCGCCTAACGAGGCTCGAGGAATACCAAATACTTTAGTATATAGGATACTATATTATCTGGGTAAAGCAACGTGCCCCATTGGTATAAAAACGTGCGGTGTTCTACGGGGATCTATGTTCATTATTAGATACCCGCCGTAATGCTACGGATACTGCCACGTGGACATGTATTTGTTTGTATTCGTGTCACGGGCTAGACCCTTGTGCCTTCATCTAGGCTTTGCCTATCTCGCTAGGGCAAGCTTGTGAATGGCTTGACATCTCCTGTCAAACCTCGGAATGATTCTGTGGCAAGCATGTGAATGGCTTGGCATCTCCTTCAAGAGGAGTTTGCAATCGTGTATCTATCTTTTCCTCCTTAGCTAGATTGTATTGCACATTTGGGTAGTTCTCCCTGGTATCCAGGCATGATCTTAACCCGTCACAATTACTCTAACTCGAAAGCGGACAGGCTCTACCTGTGCCCCCAGACCAAGTCAAGGCAATTCAGCTCAAAAGCGGAGATCTGAGCATCAGAACGGCGACAGATAGTGAAATGCAGCTTCTCAGACAATTCACGGAGGACTGGACCCCACCTATTGGGAACGGGACGTCAGTACGAAATTCAACGTATGGCGTTCTTGTACATAGCATACGTACTAGTACGATGGATACAGACAAATTCGAGGAAACTAGAGACGCCATTCTGCAAGACAATAAGCCGTTTATCCCAACCGCGGACATCAAATACATTGGATGGTTGACCCGGAAGACGCCAACAAAAGCGATGTCGTCGGTCATCATCGAGTTCACCAAGTCTGAGGACGCAAACAAGATCATCGATGAAGGTTTGGTGTGGCAAGGGGAGATGTGTCAAAGCGAACGATACCAGAGACAATGCCGACTGAAGCAGTGCTTTCAGTGCTACAAATACGGCCACATAGGAACTCAATGCAAAGCAGCGAAAACATGTGGCTACTGTGCGCAAGAACATAGTTCTAGGGACTGCCCTTCGAAGACTGGACAGACCACACTTAGAAAATGCGCCAATTGCCAGGTAGCCCATGAAGCATGGAGTCAACAATGCCCAACTAGGAAGGAGGAACTCACCCGGACAAAGGCAGCGTATGCGAACAGACCACGGTATCACCCTACGATGTTCACCTGTGATGAAATACCTATTCAAAATTCCGCCCGAGAACCTCCTGGAAGAACGAGGTCAACCACAGACCTGACCTCACGCCAAGGGCCAAGGACCAGAGGGATGCAACTATTACCTGGAAATGGACAAAAGAGACCTGCTCCAGGAGACAAGGAGAACGAAGGATCACACCAGAGTCAAAGGCCACAAAGAGCAACGAAGATGTCGAGGAGGGCGCTTGAGGCGCTAGAGGGCAATACCCTAACATGTAGAAACACACAATACATGGAAATCGATGAGGACTCGGATCTATGAAAGAGAAGGACCAACTTAATATACTACAGTACAACGTACGCAAATCAAGGGATACGGTTATGGCAACTCTACTCCGTGATCCAAGAGTAGCAGAATACGATATTATTGCTATCCAAGAACCGTGGCGCAACCCCTTCATGTCGACAACACTCCACCTAGCGAAGATATACTCCACTTATACTACCCGACAACGAACGAGGAGGATGGCCCAGCAAGGGTGTGTTTCTTTGTCAACAAAAGGCTAGACCACGGCAGCCTGCAGTTCGAACAGCACACAAGAGACGTCTGCTCATTGAAAATCAGTATCAGCAATGGCGATCAAACAGAAGACGAGCTGGTAATACACAACGTCTGCAATACGGTCCAAAACATGCCAAACCGCATCAGCTCACTGCCGACCCTAAGAGCTCGATTGGAGGAACACGCGCTGACAGAACAGATGGTATTAGGCGACTTGAACTTACACCATAGAATGTGGGGCGGCGCGCAGGTCGTACACGAAGATCGAGAAGCGGAAGAACTTATCGAAATTATGGAGAGATTTGATATATCAAGCATGCTACAGCCCGGTACGGTAACATACTGAAGAAGGTAGCAGCAGGACGACGATTGATATGTGCTGGATGACATTAGGCTTGATTGACAGGACCATCAGTAGCAGAGTAGACAGAGAGCTAGACCACGACTCAGACCACCTCCCCATCAGCATCATACTGGATCTCCGGACGCGCTCCACGGAAATCAGGCCAAGATACAACTGGAAACTCCTAGACTGCAAGGAGTTCTGCGGGACGCTCAGGAGACACCCTACCGGCACGAAGGAGACCAAGGACGAAAGCAGCGCTAGACATGTACACGATGGAGTTATACAAAGCGATCAAAGATGCAGCAGCGAAGACAATTCCCCTCACGAGACCATGTACCAAGGCGAAAGAGGGATGGGACGGAACATGCTCGAGAGCATTGGCAGATACAAAACGCCTAAGGCGTATACACGAGAGAAGACACACGGAGGAGACATGGGAAAACTACCGCGAGGCGAGGAACCACAAGACACGGACGATCAAGAAGGCGCTCCGGAAAGCACATAGAAACCGCGTAGAAATGGCAGCAAGCTCCACTGAATCCCTCTGGAAAATGGCCAAGTGGGCGCGCAATAGAGAAAGCCAGCCCCCAAGTGTGACGCCAATTATCAAGTGTCCGACGACCAGCAACCAGGCTACACCCTCGGCAAAAACGATTCTCCTTCGGGACGCCTTCTTCCCAGCACCGCCAGAAGCAGACCTCGACGATCTACAGGATGCAAGATATGATGATTGTATACCATGCCAAACGTTACTGAGAAGGAGGTACTGGACGCAATACAAGCAGCGTCACCCTTCAAGGCCCCGGGACCGAATGGGATCCCAAACAAGTCCTTGCAGACGGCATCTTATATGTTGTTGGGACACCTGATGACAATCATGAATCAGCGCCTACAACTGGGCCACTACCCGACACATTTCCGAAGCTCGACCACGGTAGTGCTGCGCAAACTAGGGAAGGACGACTACTCGATTCCAAAGGCATACGACCTATTGCGCTCCTGAATACGATTGGCAAGGCCATGGACGCAGTAATCGCTAAGAGACTTAGCTCCCTGGTGGAAACACCAAGTCATCCCAAGGATGCACATGGGAGGCAGGAAGTTAAGATCAACGGAACACGCACTACACGCTGTAAACGAGAGAATCTACAACGCTTGGAACAACAGAAAAGGACAAGTCGCTAGCCTGCTGCTCCTTGACGTGTCGGGCGCCTTCGATAACGTATCCCACAAGAGACTCCTACACAATCTTCGGAAAGAAAAGTTGATGAGAGAACAGTACGATGGATTGCTAGCTTCCTGAGCGATAGACGCACGTGAATTGTCATCGATGGCTACGAATCTGACGAGTACACGGTCGAGACTGGAGTACCACAGGGATCGCTCCTATCCCCCATCTTATACATATTCTACAACTCTGACCTTATTGAGCAATACGACTCAGGCGACGATACTGCAGCTACAGGCTATATCGATGACGCAGCCATACTTACATGGGGCAACACAACAGAGGAAACGTGCAAGAAACTCGAAAACGCGCTAGAAAAGGCAAACTGTTGGTTGGGCAAAGACCATGCATCAAAATTCGCCCCAGAAAAAGTTCCAACTGACACACTTCACAAGAAGACGCACCCGTATAAACACACAACAGCCCGTTCAGACGGCATGGGGATGCATTGCGCCTAAGACAACGTGCAAATATCTAGGCGTGACGCTAGACAGCAAACTCCAGTGGAAGGAACACATCGAAGAAATCAAGCGGAAAACTACGAAAACAGTGAACGCACTGTGCTCTCTGGGTAGCTCAACATGGGGCGTCAGTCTGCTAGATATGCGAAAAATCTACCGCGGAGTAGTAGTCCCTCAGATGATGTACGCGTGCTCAATCTGGTCGAATTTAGGACTGAGGGGAGAAAACCATACACGAGAAAAACGCTCGATACACTTCAGTCAATCCAAGCACGTGCAGCACGAATTATCTGTGGAGCGTTCAAAGCGACATCCAGAGTCGCCCTCGACATTGAGACCTACCTGCTCCCAGTCGAACAACAGATCTGGAAACACAACACCGAAACCCCCAGTCGTATACTCACGTGCCAAGACCTCCCTGAATTGCTAGATACTCAATTCGGAGAACCAAGGTCAAGACAACGAGCAAGCTACGATAGCCCATTATACAACAAATATCGAGATGCCGAAGAGAAAGGAGCAGCGAATCTCGACAAGCGAGAGATAATCCCGCCGTTCGTAGCAGCACCATGGTGGCAAGGCCCAAAGACACATATCGCACCAAGCGATGAAGCGGCACACTCTGAAAATGACTCCGTCACTAGATTCGAGGGTAATATTTGCATCTATACAGATGGGAGTAGCATAGACGGACATACAGGCGCTGCAGCAGTCTGACCGCTGAAAAGACAGACGAGAAGCACGTACATGGCCCTGAGTCGACCTCCACGGTGTACGCAGCTGAACTTCAAGGAATAAATCTAGCGCTGCATATGGTTCAAACAGACATCGAGGCAGAAAACGAACGGAGAGACATCAATATCTTCACCGACAACCAGGCAGCGATACGCTCGCTGACAAGGCCGGAAGGCCGATCAGGAGCATACATTGTCAAGCGGATTGTACAACGGATCACACAACTTCACGAGTACGGAGCTATCGTGAACATCCGATGGATCCCTGCCCACGAGGGAATTGACGGGAACGAGGCCGCTGACCAAACCGCCAGGGAGGCCACTGGATGGAGAGAAGACGGAGAGAAAGGACCAAGAGCTGATATGCCACCGGAACTGTACCCGCTAAGAACGACACTCAAGACGTGGTGCTGGAAGGTAGTGAATAGACAATGGTTGACTAGCTGGAAATCCGAGACAAAGGGGAAAGCCACGAGGAGATGCACACCTAAGCCTACTAAAAGGGTGCTCCAGCTCCATCAAGACCGGAGCAAACGAGAAAGTGCAATCCTCGTACGGATGAGAACTGAAAAGATAGGGCTCAAGGCCTTCCTCTTCAGCCGACGTGTCCAAGGTGTCAAAAGGTGGATGAAGCAGACTAAAGTCTGAATTGATGGTGTCAAATGAACTCATTTCATTCACCTCATTTGTACTAGCTTGAACACGAGCCCCTCAATCGTGTATATATATGGGCATGCCCACGATCATCAATTCAGACTTTAGTCTGCTTCATCTACCTTTTGACAGGTTATGAGCCCGGGCTTGCACTACCGCTGTGCCCATATATAATTTGACCTACCACGCAAAGCAGATTCCTTGGTGTTGAATCACCACGCGGCCAACGGCCTTTCTATGACCCATTCGAACCCTCCCGCTGATCTCTCTCGCGTCAAGGCACACGAAAAATCTCAGAACCTCGTCGATTGCGCTTCTAGTTACTACAAGCCCTGTTCACGCCGCTTCTCAGGTCTCTCGCTCCCCTACACGTCAGAAACATCACCCGTACAGTTCCTATCGCTCATACAAATCCTTGCATTAGCTAAGTGGTCTTCGATCATGTCTCCGTGACCCGCTAGGACGGTGAGCAGACATGCACTCATGGCTGAAACTTAAGCCAAATCTCTCGATCATGTCTCCGTGACCCGCTAGGACGGTGAGCAGACATGCACTCATGGCCGAAACTTAAGCCAGATCTCTCGATCATGTCTCCGTGACCCGCTAGGACGGTGAGCAGACATGCACTCATGGCTGAAACTTAAGCCAAATCTCCTCGACTGCGACGATGCGATACAATCACTAAGTCTTCATATTCTCAATCTACACTCATGGCTGAAACTCAAGCCGGATCGGCTCTGGATCCTTCAAATTCAAAGACATACCAATACTTCAGGATGGTTATTCTGTTACTATGTGGATTGAACTGGACACCTATCTTCTCCACCAGGATTTCGAACTTATCCTTGACAATCCCATCTTATCTCCTACCGTCGAAGGCGTCACTACTCGAAACTCTACAACCCTAGACTTATCGGTCGTATGGAAGAAATCACAAAGACTTGCTCTCTCCGCCCTTCGCACGCGTCTCGGAACAGAAGCCAAGTCCTGGGTGAAGGATCCTAAGTTTGACACTGTCAAGAAGCTCTGCGATGAGCTGCTTAAGAGATTCAGACCTCAGGGCGCCGGCACATTCGCAGAACTATGTAGGGAATGGAACAACCTCTCATATTCGAACTCTCCAGACCTTCTTTCCTACATCGAAGACTTCAGACGTATTATCCGCGCCTTCGACGAACTCAACTCAGACGTCGTGCTTCCAGTACCCTTTATCGTCCAACATTACCTAGGTAACCTTGGCCCTGCCTTCGATACCTTTATCAGTACCTTCAATCAGACCGCCAACATCCTCAAGACTGAAAAGAATGACCCAATCTCCTTCGAAGAAACCGTTCATCGCGTCAGGAACGAGGAGCGTAGTCATCTTAATACCCACTCTACAGTCGCTGCAATGGTCATTCAACCCTCCATTCCTTCCCTTCCAACTACCTTTGTGCGAAAAGGCGTGTACAGCGAAGAAGTCATCGGTGATACAGTCAAAATCCACGCATCTTATTGTACCAAATGCAACCGCGCATTCCATACCAAGCACGAATGCTTTCACAATCAGAAAGGCAACCAGAATCAACAGAAGAGACCTCGCGCTGATACCGAAGACACCAAGAAGCCAGATACCAAGAAAGTTACCGCCTTAATGGCTCGAGAGGACTTCCCTTGGACTGACCTTCTTCACCAATGGCTGCTTGACAGCGCCTGCGGCCGTCACCTTACCTGGGATCGCTCTGTATTCGTCGAATATCGCGCCCTTCCTCCATCTCAACAGCGTCAATTCAGTGGTCTCTCTGGCTCTACAGCAAAAGTCATCGGTACAGGCACAGTCAGACTCTGGGTCACCACTACCAAAGGCTCATTTCGCCCTGTAGACTTTCATGGAGTCGAACATTGCCCTGAGGCAGGTGTTAATCTGCTATCCTTTGACCAACTTCTCTCTAAAGGCGTCAACTTCTCAGTTGACACATCAGGCTTCAAAATCTATATCCCAGACAAGTTCACATTCACCACCGGTCGCGTCAATGGCGTCTTCCCTCTCCATCTTCGCCGTCAACCCGTATCTTTTGCAGCCATCAATTCAGATACATTACAAATCTGGCATGAAAGGCTTGCACACATCAGTCCTCCACGCATTCGCGCTCTCGAAAAGATGGTGACAGGAATGGACCTCTCAAGACCTATCGATCGCCAACCTCCATGCGAAGCCTGCATGCTTGGGAAGATGAAGAGGACACCTCACACTGGTCACATCATGAGAGGCCGCTTCAAACTCGATCTAATCCATTCAGACATCACTGGGCCCTACCCAACGCGTGGTTTTCGCGGAGAACTATGGGTTGTCAGCTTCATTGATGACTATACTGGCTATTCTGAGGTCCATTTCATGAAGCATAAAGATGAGGTGTTTGCTCTCTTCCAGCAATTCAAGCTCACCCACGAGACTGCTACTATGCGAATTCATTTCTACCAGACTGACAATGGAGGAGAATACGTTAAATCAGCAGATGAAGCCGTACTTCTCTCTCAGGGAATCACTCACCACTGCACGACTCCATACAATCCTGAGCAGAATCCTCGATCCGAGCGCTTCAACGGCGTCATCTCGTCAATGGCAAACCCTATGATGATTGCCTCACAACTTCCTACCAAGTACTGGCCTCTCGCATATGCCTACGCCAACTTTGTACGCGTCTTAGGACCCCATCCCAGCCTTACAATGACCATCTTTGAGGCCTGGACCTCCATTGCTCCCTCAGTCTCCAATATGCTCATCTTTGGTAGCAACGGCTGGGCCATCACAAGGAAGACCAAAGGCTTCAAAGATCGCTCCCTAGCAGGCAAATTCGTTGGCTTCGATGGCCACAGCATCTACAAAGTCTTGCTCGAAAATGGTCGCATCATTCGTACATCAACCTTTCACGCCGACGAATCCATCAAGCGCCGCCAACCTATCACTTATCATCATCAACTCCCCATCTCAACCACACCCATTGACCAACCTGGTCATCTCTCTCACTCACCAACCCCTCAACGCGTTGAGCCACCAGCTCGCGAAGAGGCTACTCTCCCAGATTCCGAAAACTCTGACTCCTCTAACCTCTCTGACCCTCCATCAGTGATGGGTGACGCGCCACCACGAGAATCCCACTCCGTCGCGGTGAGAACACGTCGCCCAGATCGCCCAAGCAAGAGAGCCCGTGAGGCTGCAGGCCTTAACTCATTTATTGGCCTGTACAGCGTCCACAAAGCCACAGAAATTGCGAAGCTCATTGATGAATATAAGCCTACCCACGATCGCGAACCTATTGTTCTTACTGAGGAGCAAGCAGCCCTCGCCTTTCACGCCAATATCGCCAAATCTTCTGCCTACTGCCTCCTCTCCTTCCTAAGCCTCGCAGCCTCTACTGAGCCATTCGAGCCTACAACATACAACCAAGCCATGTCATCACCTTATGCTCCTCAATGGCTCAAGGCGATGAAGGAGGAGATGCATTCAATAGATGACAACAACGTCTGGACACTCACAACACTCCCAGAGGGCGCAAGGCCACTGACGGGTAAGTGGATGTTCAAATTGAAGCGCGGTGCCGACGGTACTGTGCTGAGATTTAAGGCAAGATACGTGGTGAGAGGTTTCGAGCAGGAATTCGGCATTAACTTCCATGATACCTTTGCCTCTGTGGTAAAGCCGATGGCATACAAAGCTCTCTTTGCTATTGCTGCCTCCCTTGACTGGGAGATTGAGCAGATGGACGTCAAAACTGCCTTTCTCTATGGCGAGGTTGATGAAACTATCTTCGTTTGTCAACCTCGTGGCTTCGAGGTTGGTGATGACTACTGTCGGCTCAATCGTGCATTATACGGCCTCAAGCAGGCACCTAGGGTTTGGTATGAAACTCTATCCGCATTCCTTGTCTCTCTCGGGTTCTCAATGCTAGATAGTGACTTCAGTGTCTTCCACAAAGGACAGCTGTTCGTCGCTATCTATGTTGACGATCTTCTGCTTGTTGGGCCCGATATGAACGAGATCAATCTTCTGAAAGATGCCTTGCACAAGCGCTTTCAGATGACTGACCTAGGGCCGGCAAAGTTCTATCTCGGCATGGCACTTCAGAGGGATCGTCAGAATCGCTCAATTGCAATTAACCAAACTGCATACATCACGAAGATTCTCGAGGATCATGCCTTCTCCGATTGTTATCCCAAACCCATTCCAATCAACCCATCTTGCCGCCCTGAACCCGCCAAAGAAGACTACCGTGCAGACCCTCAGTTCAGAACTAAATATCAATCCGCTGTCGGGTCACTCATGTATGCAATGCTCGGTACCCGGCCTGATATTGCCTTTGCAGTCTCTCTCGTCAGTCGCTTTGCGGCCAATCCAACCATCGCACATTGGTCCTTGGTGGAAGACATCTTTCGCTACCTCAAAGGTACCATCTCTGCCTCACTCGTCTACAAAGGTGAACTCAAAAACCTGGTAGGCTTCACTGACTCTGACTGGGCTGGCGACGTCGGTACAAGGCGATCAACATCTGGATATCTTTTCAACATCGGCAGTGGAGCAATTAGCTGGTCATCCAAACGACAAGCTACAGTGTCACTCTCCACTTGTGAGGCCGAATACATTGGTCAAACGAATGCAGCAAAAGAGGCCATTTGGCTGCAGCGACTACTTCACGAGATCAACCCCGAATTCGGTCCTACCACTACAGTCATCTATGCTGACAATCAAGGCGCCATTGCTCTCGCCAAGAACCCACAATCACACGGCCGCAACAAGGCTATGGACGCAAAGCATCACTGGATTCGAGAGAAGGTCGCCAAAGGTTCCATCATTCTCAAGTACATACGGACTGCAAAGATGGTCGCCGACGGCCTCACCAAAGGCCTGCCAAGGCCCACATTCGAAAACTTCAGGGCCGCCCTGGGCATCATGATTGACGCGATTCCATGGCCCTCATTCTGAGTCGACTGGCGGCACTTTCTGATCATTATATTATCTCAATGTGGTTAGCCTGCTGGCGGTCTCAATCTCTCTCCTCTATGTCTGCTGGCATTCTCCTTGGTCTTTCAGGATCTTTCAATGGATTTAATGTCAAATGAACTCATTTCATTCACCTCATTTGTACTAGCTTGAACACGAGCCCCTCAATCGTGTATATATATGGGCATGCCCACGATCATCAATTCAGACTTCAGTCTGCTTCATCTACCTTTTGACATTTAACTCATTTGCACGATCTTATTCTGTCTCAAGCAGGGGGACTGTCAAATGAACTCATTTTCATTCACCTCATTTGTACTAGCTTGAACACGAGCCCCTCAATCGTGTATATATATGGGCATGCCCACGATCATCTGTCAAAAGGTAGATGAAGCAGACTAAAGTCTGAATTGATGATCGTGGGCATGCCCATATATATACACGATTGAGGGGCTCGTGTTCAAGCTAGTACAAATGAGGTGAATGAAATGAGTTCATTTGACATTAAATCCATTGAAAGATCCTGAAAGATCAAGGAGAATGCCAGCAGACACAGAGGAGAGAGATTGAGACCGCCAGCAGGCTAACCACATTGAGATAATATAACGGTTAATTGCCGTATGAACACATACATCAAAAAATCTAGCCAACACATACATCCAATTGCTAGGACATACATTGAAAACTGCGCATACATTCGCATACATTCTAGACTGTAAATGTATGTATTAGCAATAAATTTTGTCTATGAATTTGACCCACCTTTTGATGGCGACAACGTCGCAGTCGCAGTAAGCATACGCGCTATACCGCATGTAAATAGTATATAGAAGGCTTTTATTGCATTTTTGAGCAATTCAGAGTCAGCTGATATCGTATTTACTAAACTTGTTACGCAGAGTCTATCTCCATCTCGCCACGCCTTCGGATCACGGTCATCTGGCACGTTTTATCTGTTGATTGGCCGGACGCAGGCCAGGGCACGTGAATTTTCATTGTGAGCGAGCAAGCCATTGAGCCCTGAGCCATACAGGCTTCCTCAGCCACACGGGGCTTCAGCCACGGGGTAGGTCTCAGGATGGCATGCCCACGGCTCAATTGCTTCTCGATTGAAGGCAAATGAGGTGCCCTACTGCCCGCACGTATAAGACGTTGACTACAGGGTGTAGGCGGGTGGGAATCTAGATACAAGACGAGCCTCAGAGGGCTCAGAAGTCGTGCGATATGCGAGATCGCCATGTTGTTGTTGTCGCTTGGTCGGACGAGGCCCTTGCTCCACCAGATAGACACTAGCATCTATCTCCATCTCGCCACGCCTTCGGATCACGGTCATCTGGCACGTTTTATCTGTTGATTGGCCGGACGCAGGCCAGGGCACGTGAATTTTCATTGTGAGCGAGCAAGCCATTGAGCCCTGAGCCATACAGGCTTCCTCAGCCACACGGGGCTTCAGCCACGGGGTAGGTCTCAGGATGGCATGCCCACGGCTCAATTGCTTCTCGATTGAAGGCAAATGAGGTGCCCTACTGCCCAGAAGCGAAGCGCCTGCGGCCCAGACAAACAAGAAGGAAACGAGGTGGGATAGGAGGCGAGTCTGTACGACATACTCGGTCCGGGGTAGAGGCGAGAAACACAGCGGTGTAGCGAAGCAGAGTATAGCTTTTGGCGATCGGGTGAACACAACGGTGTTATATCAGGAACAGGCGACTGATTGCAAGCTGCTGTTCGAACGAACGGGATATGTAACGGAGGAAAGCTTCGGAGGACCATCGACCCGCTGCCTTAAGCTCGAGCTCAGGCACTCCCTTCGCAGCTGCGTCCGTAGCAGCACCCCTGCGGAAGGAATGGCCTGTGTAGGACTTGTCGTCCAGCGAGGAGATAATACCAGTAGCGAGGAGGCGTCGGCGTAGTTGCATGTGTACAGCAGCGGCCGAACAATGCCCTTTGCCGATGTCGAAGAGAGGCGCCGAAAGCGGCTTCGGATCGTGCCTGAAAAGTCTTACCAGGGCGGCTACTGCACAGGTAGGTTTTCCCGTTGCGGCGATGGAGATGGGAACGCCCTGATTAGCGTAATCGGTCTTGCTACGCTTCAGGAAAATAGAGACCCCGTAAGGCTGATGGCTAGGCGTATGACGATGGAAGGCGATATCGCTCCGTAAGACGTGAGTATAGGAGAACAGCGGGTGCTCCCTATCTCTTCTAGTGTAAGCCAGCTCGCCAAGGCGGAAGAAACCAGCATAGGCCACCTTGAAGAGAGTGTCGAGATTGAGGTCGGCTCCGGTGGTCGGTTCCACAGCCGTCAGTCCCTCAAGGATGCGTACAGTAATAGGGAGCCTATTCTTGCGCTTCGGAGGCCTGAGGTTGAGAGCCCCCTGTCTTGCGCGTAGGAGCATCGGATCAGCGAACGCGCTGATAGGGTATCCCAGGTCGATATGCTTTGAACGTACTACGGAGAGGTAGCTGGCCGCTGTAGCGCCGGAAATGATGCCTTTCGCTCCTCCAGTAATGACACGCCTTGCCATCCATTCGCCGAGATTGAGGGGTTCTGCGGGATAGTCTACACAGCCCTCCAGCGTACAGAACCTCTCCCAGCTCTTGATACCCGCGCCGTACGTGTTGCGCGTGTTCTGGGCCAAGCCGTACCATAAGAGGGTAATATACTCATCAGAGAGGCCAAGGTTTCGCTCGCGAAGGGTACGGAGGAAGAACCTATGAACTGTAGGGAGGAGCTCGCTATCGTAGGAAGTATACTCGAGGCTAGGTGCTGGACGAAGCACGTTAGCAAGCTTTGTACGAGTACCGGAGTCCGACCAGGGTATCTGCCGAACGTCGGCGATAGCAGAGTAGCATGGCGCTTAAGCCGATGAGCCTGCAAAGAACGGCTGCCACGAACAGCGCGCCAAGCCCAAAGTTGCAATCCCCGGGATAGCAAGAATTCAACGGAACTGTAAGGACGATAGCGGAGAGCCCCATCGGAGGCAGAGCCAGACGATACGATCGAAACTAGACTCGCGAGGGCGTCGGCCAGATGTACCTATAGAGATGGTCCCCAACGGAGGAATGCAACGGCAACGGCAACGGCCTCCATCTCTTAGGGTTGATAAACGCCGAACGATCGGACGGCTCAACAATAGTTCAACGGAACTGTAAGATCGAAAGCGGTGAGCCCCATCGGAGGCAGAGCCAGACGATACGATCGAAACTAGACTCGCGAGGGCGTCGGCCAGATGTACCTATAGAGATGGTCCCCAACGGAGGAATGCAACGGCAACGGCAACGGCCTCCATCTCTTAGGGTTGATAAACGCCGAACGATCGGACGGCTCAACAATAGTTCAACGGAACTGTAAGATCGAAAGCGGTGAGCCCCATCGGAGGCAGAGCCAGACGATACGATCGAAACTAGACTCGCGAGAGCGTCGGCCAGATGTACCTATAGAGATGGTCCCCAACGGAGGAATGCAACGGCAACGGCAACGGCCTCCATCTCTTTTGGGTTGATAAACGCCGAACGATCGGACGGTTCAACAATAGTTCAGCGGAACTGTGAGATCGAAAACGGTGAGCCCCATCGGAGGCAGAGCTAGACGATACGATCGAAACTAGACTCGAGAGAGGGCGTCGGCCGGATGTACCTATAGAGATGGTCCCCAACGGAGGAATGCAACGGCAACGGCAACGGCCTCCATCTCTTTAGGGTTGATAAACGCCGAACGATCGGACAATTCACCAATAGTTCAGCGGAACTGTGAGATCGAAAACGGTGAGCCCCATCGGAGGCAGAGCTAGACGATACGATCGAAACTCGACTCGCGAGGGCGTCGGCCAGATGTACCTATAGAGATGGTCCCCAACGGAGGAATGCAACGGCAACGGCAACGGCCTCCATCTCTTTAGGGTTGATAAACGCCGAACGATCGGACGGTTCACCAATAGTTCAGCGGAACTGTGAGATCGAAAACGGTGAGCCCCATCGGAGGCAGAGCTAGACGATACGATCGAAACTAGACTCGCGAGGGCGTCAGCCAGATGTACCTATAGAGATGGTCCCCAACGGAGGAATGCAACGGCAACGGCAACGGCCTCCATCTCTTTAGGGTTGATAAACGCCGAACGATCGGACGGTTCACCAATAGTTCAGCGGAACTGAGATCGAAAAAAAGGTGAGCCCCATCGGAGGCAGCTAGACGATACGATCGAAAACTAGACTCGAGAGAGGGCGTCGGCCGGATATGCCTATAGAGATGGTCCCCAACGGAGGAATGCAACGGCAACGGCAACGGCCTCCATCTCTTTAGGGTTAATAAAGGCCGAACGATCGGACGGTTCAACAATAGTTCAGCGGAACTGTGAGATCGAAAGCGGTGAGCCCCATTGGGGGCAGAGCCAGGCGATACGATCAAACTGGACTCGAGAGAGGGCATCGGCCAGGCCGTTAGCCGTAGATGGAAGCCAGCGGGCTTCGATAACAATATCGCAGGCAGCGGCCTGAGTAACAATAGTGCGGAGATGGGTGTTGCTCTCACCACGAACAGCCTCCTTCGTCAACCCGGCCACGGCCGTAGAGTTGTCACAGTGGATAACGACCCGATTATGTGCCCAGAGAGACGGTCCCCAACGGAGGAATGCGACGGCAACAGCCTCCATCTCCTTAGGGTTGATAAACGCCGAACGATTGGACGGTTCAGCAATAAAAGCATGCTCGATTGCGATACTATTGGTGTAATCCCCCCAAGAGACATCGGTCTCAGAGGACTCGAAAAAGAAGCCGCCGAGGCTTTGTTGTCCGGAGGCATCAGTGAAAAGGTGGAAACAACGGCGCTTTCGATAATCGAAGAAGTAGACCCCGTTGGTTAGCTCGAGCGCATGGAGCCACCAGAGAAGGTCGTCTCGTACACCGCTAGTCAGGGCTCGGCGAAAGTGCCGATTGACTTCTCCGTATGCTCCGCTCAGGTAGTCCCAGATCGATCGAGTGTAAACCCGGCCAAGGCGGATGACGGCACTGGCCCAACTGAGCCGCCCGGCGAGGGACTTCGTATCCCGGAGCCGCGGCCTTGTCTCGGAGAGGTGATCACGGATAGCCTGGATCAAAGAATCTCTCTTCTCGTCGGAGAGACGCAGTTCCAAGCGTACCGTATCAACCAGAAGACCTAATATCTCGACGGCCGTGCCGACCACGTCTTTGGCATCCTTGCGAGGAATCCCAAGTCGATCGGTGGTCTTGATCCAGAGTTCCGAAACGCGGTCCGAAATTTCTTGAGACGTACACACAAACATAAAATCATCAAGGTAGTGCTCGATCGCGGTAGGGATACTGCGCGTGCCGGCCTGCTCGTCGAGAGCCCAATGGAGACCTTCCGCAAAGAGATTGAAGATAAATGGCGCAGTCCTGAGACCGAAAGGGAGGCAGAGTTCTTGATAATTGACGCCGTTGAGGCAAAACCCAAGATACCGGGACGAAATGAGATCCACAGGGATGTTGCGAAAAGCGTGCGCAATGTCGCGTTTCATCAGAAGACAGCCCCGGCCTGTACGAAGGACGTGCTGAACAATTCTGTCGACTCTGGTGTACTGTAGCTTGCCAAACACGCGTGGAATGGCGTCGTTGACTGAAGTTTGGGGCGGCCAAGAGAGGTCGTGGATCCGGCGTAAGGTTCCGTCTTGTTTTGGGACCATCCCAAGAGGAGCGATAAACAGGCCCGGGTCTGTAGAGATAGCCAATCGGCCGGCGGCCAGCTCCTTCGCAACGTAGCCCGTAGCTTCGGCTGCGGTCGCCTCGTCGGAGAAGTAGTTGTTCGAAACGCCGCGTACGCGAATCGTATGAGGCTCGCGGATCCCGATGGAGGCGCCGTACGTGAGTCCGTACTGTTATCCGGCTCAGTCGCCCCCGGACGACTGGTGCCATGCGGTAGTTCTAGTAAAGAGCCCTCCCTAATTTTTGCAAGGCGCGCCGCCGCTTCTTCGCGTTTGACCTGCATCTGGAGGTCGCGCTCCTCCTTTTCGCGGTCCATCCTTAGCCTGTGAGCCTCTACGGCGCGAGCCTCAGCGGCCTGGGCATTGTTGATCGCGACCGTGAAGATGACCTCTGGGTCTCGAAGACAATAGAGGGGGATCGGGTACGAGAGGAGCGAGTAGAGTGACCCGGTGGTAGGGATAAGTTGATAGGAACCGACGCGGTGATATCCTTCTTCGGAGGCATAAAGAAAGCGGTATAACTATTTAAAATCGTTAGCAGGTCAGCTCTGTTAATAAGTACAGAGCCCTAGAGATGCCAAGGAGCTCTTTGGAAGGGATTTCTGATGCTGGTGCAATATAACGATGCCCAAGACGTCGTCGAGGCCAGCGGTGTACTTGAAAAGTCTGTCGAGAAGCGGTGAACGGCTAAGCGCGGCGCGCGCAGCGGCGGGAAAGACTCGTAGGACGATAAGGAGAATATCGGGATGAAGGACGAGTCCTACAACAACAATCTAGATACAAGACGAGCCTCAGAGGGCTCAGAAGTCGTGCGATATGCGAGATCGCCATGTTGTTGTTGTCGCTTGGTCGGACGAGGCCCTTGCTCCACCAGATAGACACTAGCAGCTATGGCTCAAGTAATATAGCTGGAATTGGCTATTCCGTACAGTGAGGTTCAAGTAATCCTGGGGCGACAATATCGTATCAAACAAGTGTAGCGAAGTTTGTGAGATATAAGAGTCGTGAATTGTGCTAAGTAACTAAAGCAATAGCGAAGTAACTATGAGAGTGAAGATACGAGATACTGAGGGAGCAGTGTCTCGTCCTTTATATAGAGATCCCATCTCTATGAAAATCCTCCGTTCATTATGATCATCCCGATCATGATGAACAGCCTGAGCGGAATGAACACAAACGTTCATTCTGCTTACCTTGCCAAGAATGATCAACCACGTGATCCTTCAACCCCGTGTAACAATCATCCAATCATAAGAAGACATGATGGTATGCACTTAGGAATCCAAATGCATACGAATGCATCAAATATAATCCTGTACACGCTCACGTGACAGTATCCGTAACATAGCCCTCCTTCTTAGTAAGCTGGTCCCACAGCGCTTACTTAAGGTCACACGGACCCCGCACAGAAAACCAAAGATGTCTTCTGCATCATCTTTACGACGCAAACGTATCGCCGACGAGATCGAACAACAAGGTGATCCATTCGCTATCGCCTGCGAATACTGCTTCAAACATAACATCCTTTGCATCATTATGCCGTCGTCGAAGTCGCTGAAATGCGCAAGCTGCGCCAAGAAGGGAATTAAGTGTGTCGATGTGTCCTGGGCTTCCCTAGACAAAACGAGAGAACAAACAAAGAAGTCGTTATCTCGTGACGAGGAGAAGCTGGGGAAAATCCTTATTGAAATGCAAAGAGTGTTGAGTGAGCAACAAGAGTTGTTGTCTCGGATATCAAGGAATCGCAAAATCTTGGAGTTGGCTGAGGCGAGAGCAAAAACGAAAACAATTTGTTTATTAGAGGAACTCGAGGAAGAGGAGGAAGAGGAACGGAGAGTAAACGGTGGGCTTTCGAACGGTGAGCTCGCCGAAGCTTCTAACGATCTTTCCGTCTTCCTTGGTTCGATCGAGACTTCAGGGGTGGAGGTCTGGAATGCTCTGGATGTTCCCGATGGAAATCCCGCAGAGCTTGGAGAGAGTTCTTCAAGTGTGACATAGGCTCCCAAGTGTTTTCCGAGGTAGGATAGCCTTTCCACTTAATGAGGTACTTGTGCTGACGTTGCATAATAGCATGGTTAACGACAGTTTCGACATCATACTCAGGCTCGAGTTGATCGCCTTGGAGTATCGTTTTTTGGTCAAGCGGGGCGTCTGGATGTGCTGGTTCAAGCAGGGAGACATGGAATACCGGGTGTATTCTCATTCCCTTAGGTAGCTTGAGTTTGTAATTGACTGCACCTTTAACTTCGTCGATTTCGAAAGCGCCGAGCTTTCTGAAGTCAAGTTTCTCGCTTGGTCTTTTTGTCTTGATGTTGCGTCGCCATAGGTAAACTTTATCCCCCTTCTTAAGAACAGGTCCCACTGTTCTTTTCTGATTCACACGCATAGCCATGCGCATGTTCAAGAAGGTAATGTCATACTTCAATTGGTCGTGAAGCTGTGACAACTCAGATGCAACAACCGTTGCGTCTGTGGGTAATAGGTTTCCTTGCTCAATCTCGAATTGAGGTTCTCGTCCAAAGTTAGCAAAGAATGGAGACATCCTGATGGTGTCTTGAACAGTAGCATTATAAGCGAATGCTGCAAGAGGTAAAAGCGATACCCAATTGCTTTGATCGTCATCGACGTATATGCGAAGGTACTGTTCCATTGTCTGGTTCATTCTTTCTGTTTGTCCATCCGTCTGAGGGTGGTAAGCTGTTGATAAACTTCTTCTGATCTTTAGCATCTCACAGAGCTCTTCCCAGAAATGAGAGGTGAAGAGGCTGTCTCGATCTGAGATAATATTATCAGGAATGCCATGCTTGCTGACGACATCTCGTACGAATACTCCTGCCAAGTATCGCGTGTCGTAGCCTTTTGGTAGTGGGATAAAGATCGCGTACTTCGTGAGTCGATCTATCACAACCATGATATGTTCGTACTGAACACCATCCAAGCTTGGAGAAGGTGGCAAAGGTCCAACGAAATCCATGGATATGGTTTTCCATGCGCCGTGAGGCGCTTTGTTGGGTTGGAGAAGTCCGTAGGGCTTGTGTCGTTCGTATTTGGCTTTCTTGCAAAGAACACACTTTCCTATTTCCTTGAAAACTTCCTGTCGCATGTGAGGGAAGTAGAAGGTATTCTGGAGTCGTGAAAGGACAATCTCTGGTCGGCAATGACCGTTAAGCGGAGATTCATGTTGGTGTAGGATGTACTGTTTCCTTAGGCTTGCGGGAAGATATACCAGGTCGTTGAAGATAAACAAGCCATCTTCAATACGGGTATTCAGATCCGCTGATTGAATATAGCCTTGTACATCTGGATCCTTTTGTTGCGCGTTCCTGACCTCTTGCCAATAAGAGGGCTTTCCAGACTGGAGTAATGATACCTGGTGTATAAGGGCATTACCTTCCTGTCGGAATAAAGCGCGTTCGACTCTCTCTTTTTCTCCTGCCATAAAGTCTTCTCTTCGACTTAATGCATCGGCGTTGATATTTTCCTTTCCTTTCTTGTAAAGGATTTGGAAACTGTAAGATGACAGCTCTTCTGACCATCTTAGTTGCCGTCGATTCAATTCCTTTGTTGTCGTGAAATTCCGCAGGTTCTTATGGTCGGAATACACAGTGATCTTGTGTTTCGCTCCTTCAAGATAATGCTTCCAGTGCTTGAAGGCATCAACTATTGCCATAAGTTCTTTGTCTGACGTGGAGTAGTTGATTTCTGCTTTCAGGAATTTTCGTGCATGGTAAGCTACCGGTCTTAGCTTTCCATTTGAATCGGGTTGGCTGAGGCATGCTCCGAGGGCTCGATCGGATGCATCCGCCTCGACTGTGGCTGGTTTTTTTTGGGTCAAACAGTTGCAGAATAGGTGGTGTGGTTAACCGTGTCTTGAGTGCGTCAAAGGCCTTTTGCGCATGCTCATTCCATTCGAAAGTAATCCCTTTCTTCATCAATCCCGTAAGGGGTTCTGCAACCTCGGAAAAGCCTTCGATGAATTGTCGGTAGTAGTTTGCGAAGGCGTGAAATGACTGTACTCCTTTGACGTTCGAGGGTACTGGCCAATCGCGGACCTTCTGGTAGATTTCCGGATCGATCTCAAGTCCAGCTTGAGAGACAAAACATCCAACGAACTTGATTCGTTGCTTGTGGAATTCGCTTTTCGATGGTTTTAGCCGTAAGTTAAATTTCATCAGTGCGCGGAGGACTGTTCGAACGTGTTTGACGTGTTCTTCGAACGTTCGAGAGTAAACCAAAATATCGTCCATATAAACAGACACAAACTTGTCTAAATGTTCACGAAGAACATTGTTCATATAGGCTTGCAGCGTAGCAGGGGCGTTTGTCAATCCGAAGGGCATGACAAGGTATTCGTAGTGCCCAAGGCGAGTGCGGAATGCTGTCTTCCACTCGTCACCTTCCTTAATCCTAATTCGATGAAAAGCCGCAGGAATATCGAATTTTGTGAACCATTTGGCTCCTTGGAGTCTGTCCCTCAACTCCTGGATTAAAGGCAGCGTGTACGCATTCTTCTCTGAAATCTCGTTCAGATGTCGGTAGTCGACACACAATCGTTGTGAACCATCGGGCTTGGGTACGTAGAAAACTGGATATCCGGCGGGTGACTTTGACTCCCGGATAAACCCTTTCTTCGTGAAATCGTCGATGTACTCACGAAGGGTTTCAAGCTGATCTTCGCGCAGCGGGTAGATCTTGAACTTCTTGGGTTGTTCGTTGTTTTTGAGCTTGATCTCATGATCCCATGGTTGGTGTGGTGGAAGAGAATCCTCGATTGATTCCTCTTTGAAAAGTTCCGCAAATTCCTGGTACTCATTGGGAATTTGGAACACTGGACTATCCTCCTCTGTCTGGAGACGATAGCAGTATGCCACTTCAACGTGTGTAGGCCTTTTCCGCAAAGGTCTTTGTGCTGTCCGTGTTCTAGCGCGCATGCTAGCCTGCACGGGATATCGATGATCTGGGAACGTAAGTGTCAACGTCCCCCAGTCGATATGCGGATTGTGAGTTTGAAGCCATGGCAGACCAAGGATCAGATCCGAGTCTCCAATATTCGTGACGTCTAGAACGATCCGTTCTTTTCTCCCTTGTATCCACAAGGTTACGTCTGCTTCATAAATTACCATGCCTCCATTGGAGTCGACAGGTCTCCCATCAGCGATCGTTAATGAATATGGATACCGTTTCGACTTGATAGGTATTTTCCATTCATTCACTAAGGACTCGCTTAGGAGGTTCCTATCGGCGCCAGTGTCGATGAAGGCCAATGCTGGTACATAGTCGATCTTTGCTTCGACCAGCATCTTAGGTATACCAAGGTTATTCAGGGAATGAGGCGCTTCAATTGGATTCAACAGAGGCCTCTCTACTGTTGATCCACCTCGTTTCCCGAATTCTCGTGCCATTTGCATGCATGCTTCGTGTTGACTGCGATGTCCAATCGTCGGACAAGGTGTCGAAGGTTCCTTGTCCCATTCGGATGGTGTGGGCAGGTGAAGTCGATACAAGCATCTGGGTTGAGTCCCTTATGGTGAGGGTCATCCTGATCGATGGCTCGCTTGATGTCCCTGACAAAGCGATTAATTCGAAATGTCTTGAATTCTGAATCTTCCTCATCGTCGTCTGTGGATTCCTCTTCAGAACTGTCTTCTTCCTCAGATCCGTCGTCGTCGCTAGGCACGGTTTGAGAAGAGTTGTTCTTGTAAGCAATCGGTAGTTCCTCGTTGTTCGTTCCTCCCGGGGCATTCGCCAATGCAGCGTTGAGGTCGAGTTCCGGAACGTCGGAATCTGTTAGATGATACAGCCGCTGTTGGATGATACCACAATTTCAGTTAGCCGCGAAGTGGATATCGGTGGCATACAGCCGTCGGAATCATGTACCCGTCTTTTGATTTCAAAGCAATCACATCTGTATAACTATCGCTCGGTCACCGGTTCATTATGAACCTCATGCAATCCTTAATCCTCCTCATCTTTTCACTGTGTATCATTCAAGAGTTATGAGCCCGGCTTGCCTACCCTCGTAAACACACCTTACCCTTTCTGGTTTCACCGCCGTGTATTGATACAACCCCCTCTATCAAACCCCATACACGCTAGTCCCATTAAGCCCATCTTTCAGTGTTTACAACGATTCTGCCATCGATCCAACATCCTCTCGGAATATACGAAAAGATCCCCACCCACCACCATGACGATGTCAGCTGCATTAGCATCGTCAAAGCTCAAGGGAGACTCCCTTGAAATCTTCCTTTCGGACCCTACAAAGTGGAACGCCTTCCGCGATTGGATTCGTCAAATAGCAATTACCGACAATCTTTGGGAATACATTGATCCAGATTTTGAGCCCAAACCTATTGCTCTTACTCCATCTCAACAAGCCCAGAACCCTCCCCCTGCTCAAGCCTATACAGAGCAACCTCTGTTGTACCTCCGAAGGGCCCCACTACCCGTCGACGTTGGCCTTACGCCAGCAACAATTGGCATTCCTGACAACGCGGCAAAACGGTGGGAATTTGAGTACGAATTGGGTGTTTTCAAGATTGAAAAAGTTGAGCACGACTTGAAAGTTAAGGCAATGAAGGAGCTGAAAAACAAAATCTACGCCAACGTCTCCGCTGCATACGCAGGACATCTTACTGATTGCAACACAGTTCAGGAGATCATGGCATCTTTGAAGGAGCATGTTTGCCCTACTGATCGCGCCCTCAAAATTGAGGTTCGCCGCGAATATCAGTACCTTAACTCCATTGGTCCCAAAGGCAGCGACGTCGATACTTGGATTAACAAATGGGTGTTCACCCATGGTCAAGCGGTCAAACTAAATCTTGGTCAGGTTGAAGATGAACAGCCTATCTTTGACTTCATCACAGCAGTTCGCCGGTATGATAGCCACTGGGCTGACCTTCAAGAAGCCTTCATGAACAACCTCCTCTCCGACGGCCTAGACCTCCCTCCAATTGACAAAGTAATCGCCCGATTCCGCAATACACGACGTCTCAGAGTCGTTGAGCATCGCACACATGGTCAAAATTCACCTCTAGCTTCATTTGCTACCTTCCAAGATGAACCTTCTGACACTAAAGCCTCTTCTACCGGCCCACGGGTTCCTCGCACACCAAAGGAATGTCTCTGCGGAGAAGTCCACTTTTGGAGTGACTGTGACCACATTGTGGAATGTATTCGCCCTCCCTACTGGGTTGAAAATCCGGCAAAGAAAAGTAAGATTGACGGAGCCATCAAAAAAAAAACAGTATCAACTTCTACCACTGAAGCTGAACTCCTCGCTCTTTCTGGAGCTTCACGCGAAATGATGTGGTGGAACCGCTTCTTTGAAGCTATCAGATTTAACCCTCAAGAGCCTACAATCATCCACTGCGACAACCAGCAGACAGTCAAACTAATGAACCATGAATCTCCAAAACTAGTCACTCGGTTACGTCACGTCGACATCCACCAAATGTGGCTCCGCCAACAGGTTCAAGCCTCTCTCATTATTGTTATCTGGATATCCACTGCTATGATGATCGCTGATGGAATGACGAAAATCCTGAGCCCTCAACAACATCAAAACTTCTTATCTCAACTCAATATGGTTGACGTCGAGCACGTCATCAAGGTATTGGCAAAATCACCTCCAACAACCACACCAAAACCAGCCAATCAGGCTTCACCAAACCTCAACACCAAGGACTGAAGTATCACCACTTGTCTATGTCATGTCAGGCCTGAGGCTAGCCCTGAGAGGGTGTGTTAGATGATACAGCCGCTGTTGGATGATACCACAATTTCAGTTAGCCGCGAAGTGGATATCGGTGGCATACAGCCGTCGGAATCATGTACCCGTCTTTTGATTTCAAAGCAATCACATCTGTATAACTATCGCTCGGTCACCGGTTCATTATGAACCTCATGCAATCCTTAATCCTCCTCATCTTTTCACTGTGTATCATTCAAGAGAATCATCCGATTCTTCGAAGTCCTGGTGCTGGGGGAGATCGCACTCCTCGCTTGTGCACCAGTTCATAGGTACATGTTTATGGTATTCGCTCGTAGCGTCGGTTCGGACGTTGGGGATTTCCATGATCTTTCGACGGGTTGTATGATTAATCTCTTCGTCGTGAAAAGGATGGAATACCCAATCTTTCTCGCCTGGGTCCTGCTCGGATTTGTGCTCCCACATCAGGCACTCTTTAAGCTGGCACCAGTTTGCTGGAATGATCCAGTGGAGATCGTGTCCTGCATCTGTTCGAACATTCGGGCGTCTACTAACGAGTTTGACGGCCGTTGCTGTATTACCGACCCGAGCTTGGTTAACCCCGTACTCTGGTGTTGGTAATCCTGCTCGTTCGCAGATTTTCGCGATGCTGTCGGGTGACGAACTCATCATTGCGAGATGTCCTTTGCCTTGACCGTTGTAACCTTTCCTACCCCTTGGGTAGTATCCGGAACCCTCTTTCTCGGATCGGTGTACTTCACAGTCGTCCTCATAGCAAGCTGTCCAGCTTAGTACGTCGTGGTCTGAAGGTTTGACTGACAGTACTACAGCGTTGGATCGGATAGCGTTGAGGTGTCCTATGGACGGGTTTCCAAATCGTTGTCCCTGATTCGTGAAACGTCCATTGTTGTTCTTCTTAGGCTGTCGACATTTGTTGGCGTAATGTCCTGTTTTACCACAGTTATAACATTTTCCTTTCTGACCTGTGCCTTTCTTGGGTCCACGTGGAGCGCTTTGAATCTTGTCAAGCTCCATCGGCTGTGGTCCGTACGGATCAACGCGTCGAGCGCTTGTATTAGCTCGCCCGTGGTTTCCGTTTCCTCGATAAGAACTTGCTCCCTTCCTTTGGAGTTTTCTTTCGAAAAGGCGGTTATCGATCTTGATTGACGACTCAATCATCGAGTGTAGGTCCTGAGGCTGATCTTCCTTCCTACTGATTTCATCCTTGATATCCTCCTTGAGGCCATCGTAGTATCGGCTGAGCAGAGCCTCACTTCCCCAATTAAGGTGTGCAGCGATGCGCTGGAAGTGGGCGGAGTAGTCTGCAGCTGATGTATGTTGTCTCAAAACCTTCAGTTCTCTTTCGGCGATTCTCTTTTCATCAACATTTCCAAAGACCATGTTGATTTCTTTCAAGAACTCTCCGTGTGAAAGGAAGAGTCTCCTGTACTCGTAATCGTCGGGATCCGTAAGATACTCGTTGAGGCGGTCCTCAATCCATGCGTAAGCTGTTCCTCGCATGTAGCTGATAACAAACATGACTCTCTTTTCTTGGGTAGCGAACTCGGAAGCGTTCCAATACATGTAAAGATTGCATTGTGTAAGGAATGTCTTAAGTTTTCCGCGTTCTCCCTTGAACACTTCGGGTGGATTGACCTTGACCTTGTTTTGATCGTTTCGGGTTTCGTTCTGTGCCGAAGAGCTTGGTGTAGCTTGAGGTGCCATCTCTTCTTCGTCGTCGCTCGATTCTGGTTCTACCGTACGTTGTCTTTGCGGTGGAGGCGGCGGCGGCGGTGGCGGAACGGATTCTTTTCGTTTCCCTTGACCCTTGGATGAAACCGTGGACATAGGTTTGTTGGATACTTCGTCAACCTTACTGTATAGAGCGGTATCTTCACTATGTTACGCAGAGGCTATGGCTCAAGTAATATAGCTGGAATTGGCTATTCCGTACAGTGAGGTTCAAGTAATCCTGGGGCGACAATATCGTATCAAACAAGTGTAGCGAAGTTTGTGAGATATAAGAGTCGTGAATTGTGCTAAGTAACTAAAGCAATAGCGAAGTAACTATGAGAGTGAAGATACGAGATACTGAGGGAGCAGTGTCTCGTCCTTTATATAGAGATCCCATCTCTATGAAAATCCTCCGTTCATTATGATCATCCCGATCATGATGAACAGCCTGAGCGGAATGAACACATGATTGATTGATTGATTGATTTTATCCTACTCGGTTGCAGCCGCTTAATCAGGCAGCTATGTCCGGTTAGGAGGACTTCATCAGACAGCCGACACGTGATAGATTACATAATCCACCGCGCCCCACTTCGCCCCGTTCACTGAAACAAGACCAGCTGTCCCCTCCGTCCTCCCTCTTTTCCCTTAACCAGTATCTCCAAATGCCCGCTGGCTCTTGTAGATACTGGGTATTCTGCTAGTATATCTGTGCTATGTAGACTCAAGAGGCAATGCCTCGTGTTTCGCTATCCTTCTACCTACAGTCTCCCTCTAATGCTCAGCTTTGTCTATCTGTTTCGCCTTATCCCTCAAGGCCAATGGGTTCCCTAAGTATGTTTCTGCTTGTGAAAGTTGCCTTGCACCAGATTCCTATGCGGCGGTGTATTTGGTTGTGTGATGCTGGAGACAATAGTAACCATCGTAGTCGTGATTTCGCTGCTTGGGTGTGATACTCCGGGTATGCCCGTGGACGAGGCTGTCTGGTAGCTGCCGTATTGTATGGCGCCGATCGTGCTATAGACCTGCCGTCTTATAGTCGGAGCCTACCTGCTGCTAGTCGCTCTCCCTACTTGCTATATCGCGCTCCTACTCTTGCCAATGCCATAACTGGGACGCAACAGTCTGGGGAGAGGCTCAAGGCTACGTCTGCTGGCTTGTAGGGAGGGGATTTGCCGCCAATAAGCTCCTTCTATACGTCCTTACTGCTTACTGTGTTGCGCACCTACTCTTGCCAATGCCATAACTGGGACGCAACAGTTTGGGGAGAGGCTCAAGGCTCTGAACATCAGCTTGCAGCAGGACGGTTTGCGGAGACGATAGTAGATGAGGTTCTCTAGCAGCTGCCGTATCGTGTCGCACCGATTGTGTTGTAGACCTGTCGTCTTATAGTCGGAGCCTATCTGCTGCTAGTCGCTCTCCCTGCTTGCTATATCGCGCACCTACTCTTGCCAATGCCATAACTGGGACGCAACAGTCTGGGGAGAGGCTCAAGGCTACGTCTGCTAGCTTACAGGGAGGGGATTTGCCGCCAATAGGCTCCTTCTATGCGTCCTTACTACTTACTGTGTCGCGCACCTACTCTTGCCAATGCCATAACTGGGAGGCAACAGTTTGGGGAGAGGCTCAAGGCTTTGGGCAACAGCTTGTAGCAGGACGGTTTGCCAAGACGTTGGGAGAGGTTGTCTAGTCGTTGCAGTGGTGTGTGGTGCCGATTGTTGCGCACCGGGCGTCTGGTGTTTGAGTTGTGTTGAAGGTATTGCCGTTCTAGCAGTGACTCGTCGACTCGGAGCGTTGCAGTGTCATCTGGGGTGATGGACTAGCCGGGAGATAGTGACTAGATGGTTGCTGTTGTCTTTGGTGGACGCATCGTTCGTGTAGCTTGCTCATGTATTCGTCTGCTTGCTCTGCCGTGGCCGCGACGGCGACTCTAGAGATATCTCATCGACGCTGAGGGACGCGCGATGGCCTCTAGAGGCCGGAGCGGCCACTGGCAGAGGTGTTTTGATGATCTTTAGATGATACTTCTGTAAATTCCAAAAATTGAGTTCTCGCTGTGTGTGCTGTTTTCATCTCTGCGGAATGAACACAAACGTTCATTCTGCTTACCTTGCCAAGAATGATCAACCACGTGATCCTTCAACCCCGTGTAACAATCATCCAATCATAAGAAGACATGATGGTATGCACTTAGGAATCCAAATGCATACGAATGCATCAAATATAATCCTGTACACGCTCACGTGACAGTATCCGTAACAAAACTACTCCAACAACCTCCCAACCTCCCTCCCTCCCTCTATTACAACCCCCGTCAACTCCGCTCTTCCTATCTACTTCCCTCACCTTGTACAAGCAGCTCCTGAGTGATTTGGAGAGCCGTAGTGACGGCAATTGCCTTGTGAACGTTTTGGGCGTTTGTTGGAAGCCTGTAGTATTAAAGTCTGAGTTTCTGCTGTATTGCGAGAGCGCTTCTTGGTAACTTTTGGTGGTAATGGCTCTTTATGACTAACCTGAGTAGCCTTAATCTGTAGGAGCTCTTCAAGAGCATCGTCAGCATCGTCAAAGGCGGCCTCATCTTCAGAAATCTCGGTGTTTTGGGCCTGACGAGAAGATATAATCTCATCGTAAGTAGCATCCATTTCGGCTTCAAAATCGTGATCAAATACCGCCGCTTCTTCGTCAGATTCCGAGTCGCTAGATGATGAAGACTCGTCTGAGATTTCGATGGTTTCATTACGCTTCCGGCGGCCTTTGGTAGCGGTTTTAGACGCTGCTCTTGAATGATACACAGTGAAAAGATGAGGAGGATTAAGGATTGCATGAGGTTCATAATGAACCGGTGACCGAGCGATAGTTATACAGATGTGATTGCTTTGAAATCAAAAGACGGGTACATGATTCCGACGGCTGTATGCCACCGATATCCACTTCGCGGCTAACTGAAATTGTGGTATCATCCAACAGCGGCTGTATCATCTAACACACCCTCTCAGGGCTAGCCTCAGGCCTGACATGACATAGACAGGTGGTGATACTTCAGTCCTTGGTGTTGAGGTTTGGTGAAGCCTGATTGGCTGGTTTTGGTGTGGTCGTTGGAGGTGATTTTGCCAATACCTTGATGACGTGCTCGACGTCAACCATATTGAGTTGAGATAAGAAGTTTTGATGTTGTTGAGGGCTCAGGATTTTCGTCATTCCATCAGCGATCATCATAGCAGTGGATATCCAGATAACAATAATGAGAGAGGCTTGAACATGTTGGCGGAGCCACATTTGGTGGATGTCGACGTGACGTAACCGAGTGACTAGTTTTGGAGATTCATGGTTCATTAGTTTGACTGTCTGCTGGTTGTCGCAGTGGATGATTGTAGGCTCTTGAGGGTTAAATCTGATAGCTTCAAAGAAGCGGTTCCACCACATCATTTCGCGTGAAGCGCCAGAAAGAGCGAGGAGTTCAGCTTCAGTGGTAGAAGTTGATACTGTTTTTTGTTTGGTGGCTCTCCAGTCAATAAGCCCACCGTAAAGGCTGAACGTGAAGCCTTCACTGCTGCGGCGGGTGGCGATATCATCGGCGAAAGATGCATCAGAATGACATGAAAAGACGTTCTCAGTTTTGAGGCCATTGAACTGAATTGAGAGGTACCGAGAGTGATATAGATAGATGATGACTTGGTCTGCGGCGTCAGAGCACTGCTGGCTGGGGTTTTGCAGATGTTCTGAAAGGAGAGAGACTGATTTGGCGATGTCGGGTCTTGTGATTGTGGCTGCGAAGTTGATAGATCCAACCTTCTGTTGATAGGCAAAGATGAACTGCGGAGAGGCCTTATCAAGACGTGGTGTAAGAGGAACATTTGGCATCGGTGAAGAGACGGCTTTTCGTGATGTTAGATTGAAGCGATTGGTAATCTTTTCGATGTATGCATCCTGCAAGAGACTGATGGTTTTGGCCTCAAAGTTGCGTAGAATGCGGATACCAAGGAAGTACTCAGGGAGGCCTATCTGTTTGATAGCATACCGAGATCTGAGTTTGGCTTCGAATTCAGTAACGAGGTGACGAGATCTTGGATGACAAGCGACAATAATGTCATCCACAAAGAAGAATACCAGCAAGTCTTGTTTCTCAAAGAGACATGGAATTCCTGGCATAGGAGTAAGGCCAAAAGATTCGAGGGTTTCGCTGAAGTTACGTTGCCAAAGAAGAGGTGATTGGCGAAGTCCGTATAATGCACGGAGGAGTAACAAGACACCATTGCCTGGGAAGCCGTCAGGATACCTGACGTACACAGTCTCGTTAACGTTGGCATTGATGTATGCATTGACAATATCGTATTGCCACATGTCGAGTCCGAAAGCAGCAATGAGGGCCATCATGAAGCGAAAGATTCGTGCAGCGAGGGTTGTTGCTGCAGTTTCTGCCATGGTCGTTTGAAGGTCACCTCTTACACAGAGACGTGCTTTGAATTTGGTGACATAGCCGTCAGAATCCGATTTGTACGAGAATACCCACATCATAGGGAGTTGCACAATGCTGGGATCCATCTCAGAGGGTGATAGAGGTTTGAAGGTTCCTGCACGGCGGAGGTGGTTGAATTCTTTCTCTGCAGCTGCAATGAACTGATCGGCGTATGGATGGCGAATCATTTGATGCCAGTACTTGGGAACTGGAGGCATGTCGCTAACATGAAGCCTGGTAGTGGACGTAGCAAGAGAGAGGGCAAAGTTGAAGCCTACAAGATAGCCGGACAACTCATTGACAGCAGTGATATGAGCCTGATGACGAGTCCTCTTCCCAGAAATGATGTTTCTGATGTCAGTTTCAGCACCAACTGCGGTGTATTCCTCAGAGAACTCTGCAGTATAGGAGGTTCTAGCAGTGGGAGCTGATGATAGTGCTGGGGAAGGAGGTTGTACTTGACTGGGTTCAGCTTCATTTTCTCCGCTTTCCTTCTCATCATCGCCATCCTCATCAGATTCTCTGTCACCGGATTGTTCTTTGTTACTTTCAGTGTCATAGGAGTCAGTGGTTGACTCTAAAGGTAGAGTGGCAGATGGAGTTGGTGATGGAGATGGAAGCTGAGATTGAGGTGCAGGAGCTTTTGGCGAAGATGATTGGGCAGGAGAGGAGGGCTGAATTGGTTCAGTTACTGAAATTTCACCAAAGTTTGGTGGAGTGAACTGATAAGTGTCAAGTAGAGACTCTTCTATTCCATCGTTGAGTGAGGGTAATGGCTGCTGGACTTCAATAGCTTCTTCAACCTCCATGATAATGCCCAAGTCTACTTCGGAAGGTTTGTAGAACTTGGTGGAGTCAAAGGTAACATCTCGGCTTCTGACCACTCTCTTTTGAGAAGGAACCCAGATTCTGAAGATGTTTGATGAATCGTAGCCGACAAGGTAACCAATATGGGTGCGAGGTTCCATTTTGTCGAGTTTAGCGAGGCGATACCGTAGAGGATAGGCTCTGCAGCCAAAGATTTCAAGATGTGCAAGATTTGGTTTACGGCCAGTGATGCATTCGTAGGGCGTTTTCCATCCAAGGCGCCGAGTTGGCCAAAGATTGAACAGATATGCTGCACATTTAACGGCATCGGACCAGAGATTGTGTGGGAGTTTTGCGTGTATTATCATTGAACGAGCGATACGGCAGAGAAAATGTCCTGCTTTCTCAGCCCCTCCATTTTGGGCTTGAGTGTGTGCTGCAGAGGATTCTCTTTTGATGCCGTGTTGAGCAAGGAATGAATTGAGGCGTTGAGATCTGAAATCATCAGTTTGAAGGAATCGGATCTTGTAACCCATTGACTCAATGAGCATTACAAACTCGATGATTGCGTCAACAGATTGGTGCTCTTCCCAGTGATTGGTGACTATATGGTAGCCAAACGTATCACATACCAGATGAGTTGAGTAGCGATTGTGGTCAATAGAGATTCCATGATGGACCATATCTACTGACACCCTCTCAAATGGGAGTCCAACAGCAACATCAGTATGCCCAAAACGTCTTGAGACCTTTCTTTGACCCTTGGCTAAGGAGCAGGACTCACATTTGGCATGATGTGGCTTGTGGTTGTTGGTTGTGATGTGTACACCTGTGGTATTTGCTTGTAGTTTTGTCAACGCCGCAGGAGAAACGTGACCAAGCATCTCATGCCATTCAAGAGCTGTTGCTTTCTTTGGCGGTCGAGATTGTGTTGTTTGTGAGGCTAGAGCTGCAGCAGCAACACCTTTGAAGCCAGTAGTGAGAGCAGTTGTCTCGAAATCGGCTGGAGTGTCATTGGGATAACATGTCGGTAACGCAGTATCAGGTGATGTGATGGCGGATAGTCAGCTTGAAGATTCCCTGGCGATGACCCACATTGGGCCTTCTCTCTGAAAGATAATGAGTGGTTTGTCGTTCTTGGTGATGCGATTGAGGCGAAGATTGACATCAAAACCTTTGTCAATCAAGATAGAGAGAGAGATAAGATTTGTGCTGAAGCCTGGAGCATAGATAACCCCAGATAGCACCAGGAAGCTGGGACCATTTGGCGTAGTAACCGGCAGTTTGACAGTGCCCTTAGATACAACGTGAGAAAGACCAGTGCCGGAGGTGATAGTCGATCCTATTGGCATGGTGGATTCGGTCGTGTAATACTGAAGGCTGTTGGTGACGTGATGAGAGGAAGCTGAATCAAGATACCAGATATTGGAATGGATGGTGATTTGAGACGAGAATGCGGCGGCAATAGGGTTACCCAGGGCTTCTACCACTGAAGAGTAGTATGCATTGATATGAACTGGCTCAACATCAGCAACTTCTTCAGTGGGAGGGATGTGGATAGACGTAGCGTTTGCCATGATATGCTCTGGTGCCGCAGTCGATGGTAATGAGGCATCGTTTTTGAGTCTCTTAACTGCTTTCTCATTCACTGTCTTGATGATGCCTACCAACTTCTTGTTCTTTTTGATGGCTCCATCAATCTTACTTTTCTTTGCCGGATTTTCAACCCAGTAGGGAGGGCGAATACATTCCACAATGTGGTCACAGTCACTCCAAAAGTGGACTTCTCCGCAGAGACATTCCTTTGGTGTGCGAGGAACCCGTGGGCCGGTAGAAGAGGCTTTAGTGTCAGAAGGTTCATCTTGGAAGGTAGCAAATGAAGCTAGAGGTGAATTTTGACCATGTGTGCGATGCTCAACGACTCTGAGACGTCGTGTATTGCGGAATCGGGCGACTACTTTGTCAATTGGAGGGAGGTCTAGGCCGTCGGAGAGGAGGTTGTTCATGAAGGCTTCTTGAAGGTCAGCCCAGTGGCTATCATACCGGCGAACTGCTGTGATGAAGTCAAAGATAGGCTGTTCATCTTCAACCTGACCAAGATTTAGTTTGACTGCTTGACCATGGGTGAACACCCATTTGTTAATCCAAGTATCGACGTCGCTGCCTTTGGGACCAATGGAGTTAAGGTACTGATATTCGCGGCGAACCTCAATTTTGAGGGCGCGATCAGTAGGGCAAACATGCTCCTTCAAAGATGCCATGATCTCCTGAACTGTGTTGCAATCAGTAAGATGTCCTGCGTATGCAGCGGAGACGTTGGCGTAGATTTTGTTTTTCAGCTCCTTCATTGCCTTAACTTTCAAGTCGTGCTCAACTTTTTCAATCCTGAAAACACCCAATTCGTACTCAAATTCCCACCGTTTTGCCGCGTTGTCAGGAATGCCAATTGTTGCTGGCGTAAGGCCAACGTCGACGGGTAGTGGGGCCCTTCGGAGGTACAACAGAGGTTGCTCTGTATAGGCTTGAGCAGGGGGAGGGTTCTGGGCTTGCTGAGATGGAGTAAGAGCAATAGGTTTGGGCTCAAAATCTGGATCAATGTATTCCCAAAGATTGTCGGTAATTGCTATTTGACGAATCCAATCGCGGAAGGCGTTCCACTTTGTAGGGTCCGAAAGGAAGATTTCAAGGGAGTCTCCCTTGAGCTTTGACGATGCTAATGCAGCTGACATCGTCATGGTGGTGGGCGGGGATCTTTTCGTATATTCCGAGAGGATGTTGGATCGATGGCAGAATCGTTGTAAACACTGAAAGATGGGCTTAATGGGACTAGCGTGTATGGGGTTTGATAGAGGGGGTTGTATCAATACACGGCGGTGAAACCAGAAAGGGTAAGGTGTGTTTACGAGGGTAGGCAAGCCGGGCTCATAACTCTTGAATGATACACAGTGAAAAGATGAGGAGGATTAAGGATTGCATGAGGTTCATAATGAACCGGTGACCGAGCGATAGTTATACAGATGTGATTGCTTTGAAATCAAAAGACGGGTACATGATTCCGACGGCTGTATGCCACCGATATCCACTTCGCGGCTAACTGAAATTGTGGTATCATCCAACAGCGGCTGTATCATCTAACAGGTACTTCACGTCGAATACCCATTTGGATGTCACAAGATTGGCTTCCTTGGGGGGGACAACCTGGCTCCATGTGTGGTTGCTCTCCTGATAAAATGAGTGAAGAAGATCAAACTTGTTTGAATCTACGTGGCAGAAGTGAGGAATATATATGCTGCGTCACGTACTGTCACATGCAGTCACGTGCACAATGTGGTGATCGCCCTTATTCTAACATCTCCAGTGCAGCCAGTTCCTTCTGAATAGCCTCCTTCCATAGGTGGCCCCATTTCTCGTCCTGGATCGCCTCTTTGTAGGTCTTGGGGATAGAGATGTTGTGCTTGGCTCCCACTGTCTCCTTGCACGCAATGAAAGCAGCTTCGTCGATCTCACCTAGAAAATCTTTCCCATCTGCAGCAAGCTCACTAGCCATCATCATGATCTGGGCGAAAATAGCGTAATCGAGTCTTTTCGATGGTCTCTCGTCCGAGGTGATAGAGTCTGACCTAAGTCTCTTACGCCCTGTTGGTTCCTGAGCTTGAGTTGATGCAGGTGTAGAATGCACAGGTGTAGAAGTAGGTTGAGTAGGGATTGCTGTCTCAGATTCAGCCGGGTGAGATGTCTCTGTTCGACTTGTTGCTTCTGGTCCTTGGGAGTCTGCCAATGCAATTTCTTCTGGCGTGGATTTCCTAACAATTCTCTCAAAGACTAGAAATTTAGGTACCAATTCCCTAGCTAGCCTGGGTGTCTCAACAGTCTCTGGGATTATTGGGAGTTTTCTCGGTCTTCCTCTTGGATTCCTGTTAAGGCTTGCTGAGTTGGTTTGACTTGCTATTCCGAGGTTCAAACTCAACTCACCCCCTTTTTTATCTTCAAGGAACCTTACCGAGCTGTGTGTCTTGATGTCCCTGAAATCTGGATCCCAGAACTTCCACATTTTTCTTGTACCTTTGACATATCCCATGAAGACTACAGGCTTGCCAGTATTCATGAATTTGTCAGCCCTCGACTTTGAGGAGTTGTGTATTGCCCCTGCAAGCTCCTCTCTCGGGACATGTACGATAGCCTGACATCCCCATACTCGAAGGTGATCAATTGAGGGTTTCTTTCCTGACTATGCTTCTTCTGGGGAGAGCCTGAATCCTTCAACCTCTGGACCGTTGGCGAGAAGATTGCTGACATAGGTATGGGTTTCGATTGCTTCTGGCCAGAACTCAATAGGCATTCCGGAATCCTCGCACATAGCCCGGACATTGTTCTCTGAGGTCTGGATATTCCTTTCCGCAACCCCATTCTGGTTGGAACTATATGCATCTGTGAACTCAGGGTGCATACCCTCTTCTTTCTCCCAATCTCTCGCCAGCTTGACAAGTTCTCTCGCATTGTCGATCCTCACAGCTTTCAGCTTCTTCCCAGTTTCAGTCTTAGCTGACACTTTCCATTGTCTGAGTTCTTGAGGTGCATCCGACTTCTCTCTCATTGGCCTTGTCCATTTTTTTCGGGAAGCATTTTCGACGATCTGTAGAAACTACTTGAATCCCTTTCTTGACACGGGCAATGGTCCACAGATATCGACTGAGATAAGTTCCATAATTTCTTGCTTCGGTTTCGTCACCCTACCATAGCTTCTTTTCATTTGGGTAGTAAGACAGATCTTGTGTCACGGCTAGTAGTCACTAATGAAAGGCGTGAGCAGCAATCAGATATGGGCGAAATGTGATAGTGAACTACAGGTAGCTATGTAAATGGGGGCTGGGGGCAAGGCCTACTTATAGGTCTTGCTGTGGCCCGTGTACTGTGGCGCCTTGTTAGGTGCTTGGACACTGTGGTTGTTCCAGTAGCCTAGCAAGCCGTTACATGGCTCGTGTACTGTGGCGCCTTGTCAGGTGCTTGAATACTGTGGTTGTTCCAGTAGCCTAGCAAGCCGTCACATCTTGCATGGACAGTCTCTTGACTCAAAGGTAGGAATTGGCTGGTCTAAGGTAGTAACCTTGTGGACGTATCTTAGAGACTTAGCCCCATAATGGGCAAACCTTCTATGCCATAGCTCCCACTGGGCCTTCTTCCTAGTGAGAGATGGGAACAGCTCCTCACTTTCGTCAAGGGGAATAGGTTCGCCTTCTGCAGAAGGGAAAGCCCATTCAAGCTCATGGACTTTTCTCCCTTTCCTCTTTCCCTTTTCCTGCAAGTTCTTGATGTTTGTAACGATAGGAACTCCTCTTCTAACGATAGTTTGAAGAACAGGTTCGCCATTGGTGCTTGAGAGAACATTGAAGTCTGGTGGCCGAATATCAAATTGAGTCGAGAGTTTATTCCATGATACAAGATTGACTCCGAGTCCAGGTACAAGCAAAACCTTTTCGAGAACTACCTTATTGCCTCTCCTATCCTCCATGACTGCATCTCCTTCATAACTCGCAGAAAGGATTCCGCCTCCAACCTTAATCAGTCTCTTCATAGGTAATGGCTTGAGTTTACCCCTGAGGAGAGATTGTCGGTCAGTCATATGAGATGAGGCGCAGGAATCGAGCATGCCTTGCTGGGGTAGGAGCTTACCCATCGCTTCAACGCTGGTATGGGCAACTTCATCGTGGATCTCATCCTCGGAGGAGACCTCTTCTGTTTCCTCGTCTCCAGTCTCAGGTTCTGACTGAGCAGCGTAAGCTCTTGCTGTTTTCTTGGGTCGCTGTTTCTTGACATCTAGGACTATCTTGGAAATCAGTTTCACAAGCTCGTCTTGGCTGAGGTTCTCGGAGGATGAGGCTAAATGCGAAGGCAATTTGGAACTTCGTTGCTTGGTTGTCGACTTCTTGAGGTTGGGACTCTTCTCTCTCTTCTTTTCTCGACGGTGTCTTTTGCAGCTGAGAGGTGTTCGCAGTCCATAATTAGGTGCGGGCCGTGATAGAGGTAGCAGCTGACATTCTTTCCGCTTCCAGATTTGTTCTTCTGGTTCTGGGCTACCATTGTCGTTTCGATGATCCTGATGTCGGCCTCTCTTCCTTTCAGAAGCTTTAGGATGTGTTCTGGCTGCAGGTATGACTGCGCTTGGATAGCTTGTTTCATTGCCGAGTACTCTGTTGGGAGAGCTGCCAGAAGGTGTCTCATCCTCTTCCCTGGGAGTTGGTAGTGCGCTTCTACCGGAGAGACTGATGCGATCTTTACCCCAAGATTGGTAAGATATGTCCACGAGCCATCGATTGTATCTCCCTCGTCCATCCTGAAGTTGACAAACTCCTGGATAGAAGAGGTAATATCCGCTGTCATGACTGTCACGTTTGACCTCGGACTTGATTTGGAAGCATGATTTGAATTCTATAAGATGTGCGAAGTTGTAAGGATGAGGAGCTAACTAAGAGGTAGAGACGAGTCTAAGTACTTGCGACCAGTCTCGCGCTAGACCTGATCGAGCAGAACCACCACATTTAACTACATTTAACTGCATTCGAATACCAACATAGTTCGATCATGACAATGCGACCAGTCTCGCGCTAGACCTGATCGAGCAGAACCACCACATTTAACTACATTTAACTGCATTCGAATACCAACATAGTTCGATCATGACAATGACCTCCATGTACTTCGTCATCAGGACTTCCCACAGATTTGATGCCCTCTCGTAGATACTGTACAGGTTCTGGTCGTCCTCTGACAGGCACATCATGATCTTATGTATCGCCTTGCTGTTAGCAGACACCCAGTCATCGTAGGGCCTCATGGCTGAACCTGCCCTTGTCTTGTCTGACGAAGTATCTTGAGAGTCCTTCTCTTCCACGAAAGTAAACTCCGGGTGCGGGGGAGTATCTCCTCTAGCCTTGGCATCTTGATTTGCTGCCAGCTCTTTATCATCTAGCTGTAGAGGGACTGTCACGAAGGTCTGTTTCTTTGGGCGAGAGGAGGGCGGAGCGGGGTAGGAGGATGTCGAGGGTTGTGAGGACCAAGGAATGAATCCTTGTCCCTCAGCACCTGGTGGTTTTGGTGCTCTTGTCTGTACCAAATGGCGATCATCTGGAAGGTCGTATGTATTGTACTTGATGGCCTGGGAAATGATCCACCAGGTCCCTTCACCAGTCAAATAATTCCTTGCTCTTTGGAACTACGTCCTTGAGTTCTCGCAACTCAGTGTTGGCAGTGGCTGCCTGGATTTGTGCTCTGAAGACATGTCCCTTAGTCTTCCTTTCCTGACTCTTGTCAAAGCACTTATACACCTCTTGTCCTTAGGAGGGTTGTTGTTCCTTTGTTCGATCCTAACCCCGTCAGATCAAACGCCTGCTCTTATCCTTGGGAGAGTTGGTGTCCCTGTTTGAATGCTGAACCTGTCACATTCAACGCCGTCTCTTATCCTTGGGAGAGACGTAGTTCCCTTTCTATCGGTTTAGTCCTGTAGAACCTAGGCAAAACCCGGGCTCATAACCTGTTACGCTGAACGAGCAAAACAGAGTTATTCGGAAGTAGATTCAACACGAACTTAACGATAGGAGCCGATGAACAGAGCGAGTGTCACCCTGTGACTTGACTGTATTGACTGAGGAGGTTAAGTACACCGTAGCATCTGCATGCATATATATGCATGTCAATGCATTCCTTGGCATCTATCACGTGCATCATGCCTGAGGTATCAAGGACAGGCATGCCACTGTTCAACATTATCGCTATTCTCCATCCGTTTGTAGTATATACGTCGCTTATTGGCGCCTTACTGTCACGGTACGACCGCGGACAAGTCTCTCCCGCCGTTGGGGTGGCCCCACGGTACGTGATCAAGGCAGAACCGTAGTTCTGCCGAGGAAAGGGTTTAAAAGCCTGCGTGGCTTCAACCAGTTTGTAGCTCTTTGAGCTACGTCCTGTCGTCAAACCTGCCTGTTGGTTTGCCTGCCAGTTCGTATGTAGCCTGTTGAATAATACCTGTTCCTGCTGCTGCTCCTTCCTCCTAATACCCGAACCCGCCCCGTGACACTTACGTAACTCTACTATCTAAGCTACTAACATGTTTCACCATTCACTTGGCCACCCCACTCACTTGGCCACCCAACCAAAAAGTCTAATCCCTTCGTACAATTATCGCGATAATGTCAACACCAACCCCCGGATCGGCTTGCAAAGAGGCTAGATTATTTCTTGCGAAGCAGAGCTTTCAATCGAATCCAAACCTAAGTCAACGTCAAATCTCAACGTCGTACGATATTCCTCGATCTACACTTCAGTCTCGTCTTCAAGGTAGTAAACCACGAAGCGAATCTAACCACCAAAAGAGAAAGTTACAAATACATGAAGAGCAGGCTCTGGTTCAGTGGATCCTAGACCTTGATCGACGAGGATTTCCGCCCCAAATTATCGACGTACGACGAATGGCAAACGCTTTACTCGAAAAACGCGGTACGAATCCTCCACCGTCATTAGTCGGGAAGAACTGGGTATCCCGCTTCATCAACGCTTAGCCGGAGCTTTGTACAAAGTGGAATCGTAAATTCCATTCACAGCGTGCAAAATGCGAAGATCCAGCGACAATCAGCGCATGGTTTCAGCGTGTTGAAGAGACGCCCTCACCACCAGGTACACCCCATGGAGTAGCGCCACAGTGGACGTCAGAAACTCCTCGTACGATAGCTCAGCTTGAGCAGCAGGCTCAGCTCGTCCGAAATCTTCTTCATCGCCAATCTCAGAGCCCAAGTAGTCAAGCAAATGGTCAACTCATCAAAGATTGTCAAGTCGCAATGAATTCAGCAGTAATACTTGCAGAAGAGAATAGGAAGCTTCGTACAGAGAACCAACGACGAAAACAGAAGCAACAGTATCGTAGACGATATATTGCATATGGAGGCGTTTTACAAGCTCAACAGGGTCAGTTCTTGGTCGAGGGATGAGAAAATAGCTCTAGAGATAGTGTTCACGATCAGGAAGTCGTCGTACGACAGCGAGCATTACCAACATGTAGTGGCTGCGGTATTCAAGGTCATAAGATTAATCGATGCCCAAATACGTAAAGAATGTATTGTTAGAATTATTTTAATAAAAGCTGTATTGGTGGGAGGTTTATCACACGATGACTTGAGATTTAGTGGTTGGGGTGGCCAAGTGAGTGGTGAAACATGTTAGATATATACTATCTAAAACGCTCTCTCTATATACCTTGAGAATACGGAATAGACGCTTAAAGAGAAGTGTTACAGATCACCTCAAGGCTGAAGAGCAGGAAGGCAGGACTCGCAAAGAATGGTTGGATGATAAGAAGTTATTGGTGCGACGGATTCAGTCCTAAAGGAGAATAGTACGTGCAGGAGTCACGTGATATTTCCACAGTTCCCACAGGTCTTGGCAAGGCTTACAGGTGTGGGAAGTGTGGTAAAAGGCCAAGAAGTGCGGGGAAAGGCCAAAAGGTGTAGGAATACATCTTGGCCTTCTGACTTGTATCAGCAATTGCATCGCACAAAGGCAGGGATTTGGCTCACCAGCGTCGAGATGGAGCTCTCACCGCTTTTCAGAACGAAAGTCGCAAAGAGTGGCTGCCGTGAGTGTAGTAGAAAATGTGAAAGATGATCTTGTCGAAGTAATAAAGAAGCAGGAAAGCGGAAGATAGGAACTCTTATATAGCCTTCCAAGAACCCAGCCGATCAACTCTGTTAAGCTGACCCAGTTACCCAGCTCAGATCTGAAGCTCAAAATGAAGGTAAAACATGGGTCACCGTGGACTGCAATTCCTCCGCACAGAGTTAAACAACAATCAGCCATTACCAGCCCCAAGACTCGCCTTCCGCCTTCACTTCAAATTCAAAGACCATGAGCTAAACCATAGTAAGCAAACATCACCAAACTTACCAAATCATAGCGTCCATCGGACCAACATGAAAAAGGCCTCGCATTCACCTACATACATCATCATCCCTCCCCAACACCTCCCACTCCCACTCCCACTCCCACTTCCACATCAAAATCCCACATCAAAACTACCCAACGCTCAACACCACAACACTAACGCGCCTCATCAACAAGAAAGTTTGAAACATTACAAAAAGTGTACCTAGTATATACCACGAGAACCCCCTGCAAAAAACAGCACAGGTATCAAATCTCATTCCCCACCCCATCCCATCCCATCCCATCCCACCCCTTCCCTTCCCCCCATCAAGACCAATCGCCATACCAAAAACAAAGCAAACAGAGTTTTAAAAGCGCTCCTCTATGCGTATAAAAAGAAGCCACAACGCAAAACGCCCACAGCCCAAATGCCAAACGTGCGATGCAAAATCAAAGCAAAAGCCTCATGCCATCTCCCAAAATTCCAGATCAATCCCCCGGCGGCGTCAAAATCCCACCGTTGACTTTACTAGGCGTAGCATGCATCAGATCCGGACTGGGCGGACTGACAATAACAAGCCCCCCATTCGCCTTCGGCGTCTCCCCACCTTCTTCATCTTCCTCTCCATTTCCATTTATTTCTCCACCCTCAGAACTCATCGCCGATCCCCGATCAAGGGAAGGACTATGCTGGTTCTCAAGACTAGCCTCACTGGCACTAAGCGCCAACTGTCTCCTCCTCCTCCTCTTACTTCTCTCATCCTCAGCCCCTTCTTTCCTCCTCCTACTCATGCGAATACTCTCCTTCGGCACAGGAATAAGGTTCTCCTCCCCCTCATCGTCACCACCAAGCCCCTGCAAAAGCTTTTCGGCACGATCAGCAACATCCTCATCATCCTCTCCTGTAGGAACAGTAGGTGCATTACTATCATTGCTAACAGAAGATTGCCCACCTTCACTGCGTACAGGTGATAGAAGACCGTCGGCAACATCAGACCGAGGTTTGATCAGTTCGTCGAGTTCGGGCATTTTTTGACCAGAGGCGACGCGATCTTGATACTTGTCCTTTAGTCGCGCTCTTCTGCGTCTGTCGCGTTGATCTCTTGCTTCCGGTTTTGCAGCTCGTAATTTGGCGAGCAGATCGTCCATGGCGCCTGTGCCGGCGGGTGAAGGTGGGCCAGCTGAGGCGTCGAGAGATGTAGTGGAGGCGGTGGGTAGAGCAGCTTGTTTGCGTTTCATCGATACTTCGTTACGTCGGCGTGTCTCCTCGAGTAGCAAGTTCTTCTCTTTGGATTTCTGTAGCACATGAATCAGTATCAATTTTTCCAAGAAAATAGAATGGTGTAACAAACCTTCCACTCGCCAACGAAATCGGCCAGCTGCTTGAAGAACACGCGTCGAGCATTCTCATCCTTGTGATCCTCACCAAAGAAATCCATAATAGCGTTGTATGTGTTGTCCATGTCGTCCAGCAAGAGCTGCATATGTTCTGCCTTCAATCTAGCCTCTTTCATACTTCTTTGCACAACAACGACCACGCGATCGTCAGGATGGAACAAGCTGGTATTCGAAAGAGTTCCAGAATCAAGCGACATCTGCACATTCTTGATGTTGTTGATGTACGCGGTTGCCTCCTGTTTGAGCATATCAACATTGAGCTTTTGCGCAGCAACAACTCCAGCAATGTCCTGGATGAAGTCTTCCCAACCAGGGAATTTGTGTCGACAGGTCCTTTCGACGAAATCTTGAAGAGTGCCTTCATTGGTCGCATCCTTGACGACACTCAGCCGTCCAAGAGAGGAAATCTTGAAACCCTGCGCCTGCTTATTTGTCTCGTTCATGAAATTTCCAATTCGCAGAATGAAAGACATAACGTTCAGCAGACTAGCGGACTCGGTGATGGAATTTGAAACATTCACAACCTCCTTCAGCTTGACCGAAATCTCGTCGTACTCGGGTTCAAATTTCCTCGTGAGGACAAGAGCCCGCATCCTCTGCCTCCAGTAGTGGCGGAGCTCAAAGGCAGTGTAAAGATAAAGCTGGTCCTCCCTCGTCAGTTCCTCAGGATCCAGTTCCCGCTTCGCATCTCGGGGACCAGTCCAGTCCTTGCTGTACGGCACCATAAGTTTCGCAACATTGTCCGGAACATTGCACATATTCTCGTGCTTCAAGAAGTCCATGACAGATTCGTGGTCTAATACCTCCTTGCCGCACTGAAGGATCATTCGCACAACGTCATTTACAGATTGAGACTGGTACCTCTTGAGAGAAATTTCAATCTGTTTCTGTAAGTCGCCTGAGATGAGTTGTTTCTTCTCTGGCTTCCTGCCGGCAGCTTTGCCAATTGCTTTGATTTCCTTTGCTAAAAATAGCTTCTCGACTTCGTCAAGAATACCCTTCCGAGACAACTCTTGGTACATGGCTTCGCGCTCTTCAAGAGAAAGGGTTGTCTGGCCCCAAATGGTGGAACCCGGTGTGTCGACCTTCTCCCAATGCAGAGCCTTCATCTTCTTGCTAGGTCGCTTGAAGCCAAGAGCAGGCGCTGAAGCCCCAGACTCCATCCCAGGACCACGGTTCAAAAAGCCTGGCCCACGTTTCATACCTGGCATACCTGGCATAGGTGGCGGGGGAGGCGGGGGCAGTCCTTTAGCGCCAGGCATTCCGGGCATTCCAGGAGGAGGCGGCGGTGGTGGACCGCCTGAGCCAAAGCCCGGAATGCCAGATCCAGCACCTGGAGGCGGTGGAGGAGGTGCACTTGCACTAGATCCGAATCCAGGCATCCCAGGGGGAGGAGGCGGTGGTGCAGAGCCGAAGCCTGGCAGCGGTGGAGGAGCTGGGGGCCCATCGTGACCGAAACCAGGCATGGGCGGAGGGGGAGGTGGTGCATTTTTTCCGAAGCCAGGCAAGGCAGTGCCTGCCTGTTTCTGGGGTGACTTGCCAGGACCTGAGAACTTCTCATCGACAGGCGTCCGAGGTGAATCGGATTCTAGACTTGGATGTGTTGTGCCGGTAGTAGCCCCGTCGCCAGCGCTTTCATCATCACTGTCCACATATTTCTTGACTTTCGAGGCCATTTCACCAAACATGTCCACTGCTTGAGTCTTAGGCATCTTCGGACGAGTGATGTCGACGAGTACAGGTCTCTTGAATCCATCTCCGCCATCTTCATCGTCGGATTCTTCCACTTGGATTCCGCCAGGCCGCTTACCAGGCAGTGCCTTGCGAGGTATCCTTCGTCCACCTCCAAGTCCAGTGCGCGATGAAGCCATTGCACCCAAGTCAAACGCTTCAAGACTAGCATTATATTTAGCAAGTTCTTCTTCGGTGGCTCCAATGTCGCCGTCCATCTTCTCCCGGAGTTCACGGAGCTTGTCAGACGGTGTGATTTGGAAAGCTTTGCCTTCGAGTTTAGCCTGTGTCTTTGCACGTTCAAGTTGCGTCTCCAGTCTCTCCATGAGTCTTTGCCTGTCTAGAATACCTTGAGCTTGTGTTGGGTCAATAACAGTCGTACCGGATTTCTGGGCTGAGGCAGCGGCGGACTCTTGCACATCACGAAGCATGAGGTACAGCTCTCTAGTTTCCAGCTCATTTCGCTGTGCTTCTTGCGCACGAAGTCGTCCCAGTTCGGAAACTTCAGCTTTGAGGGCGTCGATTTGCCTTGACTGGATAGCAACGACCTCGTCACGCTCAGCCAATTTTTTCTGCAGTTGAGCAACAAGCCCATCAGCTCCGAGCTGAACTTGTGCTTGCACCTCATCACGCTCAGCCATTGCAGCATCTGCAATCTGCCGTGCCGCAACAGCATCGTCACGAGCTTGGCGTGCTTCAGAGTCCGTGTATAGCTTGTCGAGTAGACTTTGCACAGTGAAATTGAGACTCTGTTTGAGGTCCATATCCGGTAACCTTCGATCCATCACAACGTAACTCATCATGGCGTCCACGAGCTGGAAAGTCCTTAATCGATCCTCTGCTTCATTGTCCCGCAACAGAAGCAGATGTTGCATCAAAGACACAAAGTAGTCGTTGGCTTTGGTATTCAGCAGCTTGGACTGAATGGCTTCTGCGATCTGAGCCGGATCGTTCAAATCTTTGCCCTCGCTTTCCACACTGTCCACCATGCTACTGTTCTCCCGTTCCAGGAGATCCTCATAGTCGATAGACTCATTCGTCCTGTATCGCTCGATCTGCTTGTCGATGACATCGTATTGAAACGACTCCATCTTCGTCAATATCCGCTTGATACCACATGCTGTAAGTTGTGCTCGCAGATGACATCGCAATTGCAAATCTCGTTCCGGTGTATCCACGATCATATTGATGAGCAGTAACGAGGCCACCGCGTATTCCATCAGTAAATTCTCAACACCAATTCCTCCACTCCGATACTCATCGCTAGCACCAACCAAACTTCCCATCTTTCCTCGTCCATCGATGGTGATCTCAATCCATCTCATCCAGTGGTCAAATCGTCCAGTCTCGCCTTGCTGCGTTTTGAGCTGATCCAGAGACTGGATGACTTTGAGATGGCCCTGTCCATCCGCCCAGTGGCACAAAAAGGTCAGCACTTCGCTGACCAGTTTTCTTGTGTTGAGCCGGTGCGAAACTAACGACCCAGCCAAGGCCGTGATAATTTGTGGATGTTGAAGAGCATTGTCGGCGCCATATTTGTTGTTCATCAAAGCTTTGAGACACTTGACGATATCATATTCACGATCAAAGTCTTTATCCTGTGCTGGTCCAGTGGACGAAGCGCCTCGCCCCATTTGCCTTCTGTTGATCTTCCCAAGTACATTTGTAAGAGCAATTTGACCCTGGGCTTCCACGAACGACTTCACCCATTGAATTGGTTGTGTCCGCAGGCTCACACTCAAACTCCCCAGTTGCTGTGCATTGATCGAATTGTCCATAATCTTGCGCACATACCATTCAGGACTGTTTTCCACATGCGCTCGGTCCAGTATGCTACCTTGGGAAGACTCTGGGCCATATCGACTTTGGTGTCTCCTCTTTGCCTCGCCAGATGCCTCGGCAAGCTTGTCCTGGCTCACGAGTGTCCACTTCTTCTGGATAGGGTAGGCTTCCATCTGACGTCTGGCGCCCTCCGGTAAGCTCTTCCACCCTCGCTTCACCATCAGTTCAAGAAACTGCGATTCGACTTCATGGTCCGAGGGTCGTTGCTGGCTGAACCCTTGGAGACCAAAGGAGGATGCGGATCCGTTCGTTGACATCATGGAGTAAGTCTGGTTTTGACGGAGTGTATTTTGCGAAGGCGAGGGAGACCAGCCATTGTACCCGGTTTGATCACCATCTCTTGAGTATGAACTCGGGGCATAGTTCCGTTCTCGTTCACGATCCTTGGATCGCGCAGAATCAAAGGAGTATACTGAAGCTTGATCTGACGACTGCCGCGTTGCATTCGTTCTCTCAGGATATCCTGCCTGTGCCATTTCGTTGAACCCTATTATCGTGCTCGTGCTTCCCCTATGGCTGTGCTGCGATCGAGCGTATCCTTCCCTCTCTTGCCCATGTCCCCCTCCTGACGTCCCCGAAGAATGCGGCGGTGGTTGTGGGGGCCCCATATTTCGCGTAGGCGTGGTCGCTTGAGCAGTGGGATACTGGTGGAGATCGCCACCGCCTTTGTTCAAATGGTGCGGCAGCGGTTCTCTTCTTTCGCCGCTCTTTGGTAGATATTCGACATTTCGCGGTGAATTGCCTCCATGCACACTGTCATACGGGATTGTGGTGATGAGACCAGCATTCATGCCATTTCCAGCGCCATCTCCTCCCACTAATATCGACCGTTCCTGGGAGTTCTTTTGTGAATGTCGCGACGAAGATGACCCGGAGTCGTTTCGGCGGTATGGGAGGTCGCTCGGGTAATCGTTCTGGTTCGATCTGTCCTTGTCTGGTTTATTGAAGAATCCCAATAGGCCTTTTCCCCCAGAACTGGCCCTGCCCTTTGAATCTTGCGGCATTCTCTATGGTCGTGTCAGCCAGAGCGGGAAAGAGACTGGCCGTCCCGCTCAGCAAGTTGGTGTTGGTCGCGCCTTCCTATCCTGCGGGTTCGAATTCGTCGCGTGTAGGAATAGCCGACTGATCTGGTGGGTTTGGTGGGTTTGGCGGGTTCGATATGGGAATTGTATATTCCGTGGTGGTTGGCGCAATTGTCTTGGGGGCGGTGGCAGGTGTGGATATCGGGTCCGAGAGATATTACAACACCCCTGGCGACATAAGGGATATATCCTAGTACAGACAGTGAAGGCATCCGGGTGTTTCTCAGGACTCAACCAGCGACAGTTTCTGTCCGATTGAAGAGGTTTCAGCGAGTAGGACGGCTGGGACAGCTCCAATGCAGGGGATGGCTTGGGCTGTGTTATCGAGTTACTCCTGATCATAATAGGGGAGGGACAGCACTCGAGCTTGAGCTCGACATCACGTTCTGGCCTCGAATTAATTAAAAGCCAAATGTTGTCTAGGACTCTCGGTGCGGGGAATGAAACGGCGATTGTTTATTTTCCTTCTGCTCGAACAATCAAGCCGTTGCCTGTTTCCCTCCAACTAGAATACGATACCCGCATGCATCTCTCGGTCCACCAGCACCAGATCAGCACCAGCAACGGTCAAACACCACATCACCTCCCCAATGAACTCATCGCATACGAGTTCGCCGGCGAGGAACACTTCTCTACCGAGTTCATACAGTCCCTAACATCGCCATACCAACACTCGCCATTCTCAATCCTAATACCCATTCTACTCGCGCCCGTCAGCCTTCTCGCAATCTACACTTGGGCTTCTCCTCCAGAAGTCATGGCATCCAACTTCTCCTTCCTCAAAGTACGTCTCCCGAACGTAGCCGTCCCTTTGTTAGAGTTTGGATAGGGACGTGGTAGAAACATTACTGGAATAAATGACATAGCTGTCCCAGCTTTCATACTATACATCCGTACAACGGCATATGTTGATGTGAATGGGTACCAGCAGCTTGTCAACGCGCGAATACCGCTGTCACAACGGAACCACATCGTCGGACCAGACTTAGTACTCACTTACAACCTTTAGTCCCTCCTCCTGCCGGCTCTTCTCGCTCTTCTTCTCTACGTCGTCCTCTCGCTGTTAATAATTCCGCTATACCGACGGCATCGCGCTCGCTACTCGCAATACCTCCCCGTCCATACGAATCCCATATCCTCCTTCTCGTCTTCGACCCAAAATCTACGCTCAAACATAATCTCTGCGCTCTTCTCCTTCCTCCTTCCCAGCCGTTGGGCAGAGTACAGGCATCGGCGTCAACAAAACAATTCTCGAGTTGTGGACGCGAGAGATGGCGACGAGGAATTAGGGACCGGAACGACACATCATTTTGAAAATGGGGATTTGGGATATGGAATTGGAGATAGCGAGGATGAAGATGATGAGATTGCGAGGGGCAGAAGGGATGGGTTGAGTTTGAGTATGGATGCTAGGACTAGGAGTCGGTCCAATGTGGAGGGGGTAGACAGTACTAGGCGATTGAGTAGGGAATTGGAAGAGGGTTTCAGGGATGATAGCGATGACGAGGAAGAGAGCGTCGTGATAGAGACGATACCGCGGCGGTGACCATTCGATATTGTAGGATATGAGATACGGATATGAGATACGGCTGGCGCGGCGTTTTTTGCAGAGATACCCTGTTTGCGTAGCATGAAAAGACAATTGGTTCTTGTGGGTGACTTGGGATAGCTGGTTGAGCGCGCAGGTAAATATCGTATGCTCCAAAAGTACAGACACTGCGATAAAATCCTGGGTGATATCTGATTTTCGTTTTTGCCAATGTCAGAAATTCATCGCCCTTGTTGTCATCACAACATTCGAACTGCTAGCACAAAAATTCCAAACCATTGCATCTTAACCACTTTACTTACATCCATATCCACCCACCTACACCGGACCTTCGAAAACGCACACATGTGTTCCAATTCAACATCACCTCCCGAGAGGAGAATTCATTCATACGATGCACGGCACGTCAAAACTGAAGATCAAGAGGTACGAAGGAATCTTTCTGCCCATAACAACCACCGGACTTCACGAACATTAAAAAAGGAGACACTTTGGCCGCATGACGGCCATTCACTAATGCCACGCATCAAAGATGAGCCAGACATGTCTGAAGACGCGTCGAGCATAAAAATCGAAGACAGGTTATCTGGACACGATTCACACAAGTCTTCTCACTAGCACAGTCGCCCTGTTCAGGCGCAGGTTCTATCTCATCACCGCCCTCAGCAGTCGTCCATTGGTATCGTGAGACCAGTTGAACTTTCACTCCAACTCATTGAACCTCACTCGTGGAGCAAGGAACAGATCGATCACTTGTGCACGGACATCCGATCATATTTGGATCCATAAGGTCAATAATCATATCGCCAGACGAGGATAGATAGTCAGCTGCGACGTCCAGATCCCAAGGCTTCGAAATCGCTAACACCTAAAAGTACGAACTCCTGGTTTCTCCTTTGTCTCCAAAATCGAGCTTCGTGGCATTGCCAGAGCCCAGCGTGATCATATGGCAAGGCAATTTGTTAACCTGGCATTAGATTACGGCGTGATCGAAGAATGCATCCCAATTCCATGGAGCTGGCCAGAGGACTGTCTACCACAAGAGGAGGAATGATCGTATCCATCAGAAACAAATCTCAAATCTAACATTCATCCATCCATCCATCAGTAACCAAAATCTTCCCAAACCACAGAACCACAAAACGGGTCATACCCACCCCAAAAGGTTAACACCAACCGCCGCATCACCAACCAAAATCATCCCTTCAACTCCTTCCTTACTTTCCAAACTCATTACTATGCCATCAACCATCAAGGTTATCCATCCCTCCCCCCACCTCCCTCCTCAAATGACAAACGCAGTCAGTGAAAAAGGTAAGACGACCTCTATACCTTACCGGAATACCAAAAATATCCACGCGTCGTGTTTCCTGTATTCATGTACGTACGTACGTATCAAGAATGCAATTCCCTCTTAAAAGTATCTGTCTTCAAGCAGAGAGAGCGTCACCCGAGAAAGAGCCACTCAGGTAGTAAAAAAGGGACCCATCCAACCAACCTCAAAAACAATTTTCCATCGCCTCGTCAGGCCAAGAAACTGTCCAAGGCAAGAAGCAGCACTCAACGTTACGAACGTCACGTTTCGACGGCCTTTAGAAATAAGAAATCGAAGCTTATGCATCCGTAATAACGGAATCGGAGCGAGTTCGGAGAAAGAGCACGGGATATATATAAAACAACTCTTGTTACAATTTACTCAACTTCGCCAACCAATTTACATCATCTCAAACCCACAGCTCAAGACTTAGCCCCAACGTTCCTCTGTCCATAGGCCTTGGTGGCATAATCCCCCTTATGAACAATCAAATCCTGAGGCCTGTAATTCTCACGGCCAGAGAAGTATTCCTCCAAAATAGCCTTGGTACCAGCGGCATACCGCGCTTGCGCATCGATGGAAGTACCAGACATATGAGCCACCATGGCATTTCCACCGCCCCATGGGTTCTTCGCAGTTCTCAATGGATGATCCTTTGGTGCCGGTTGAGGGAACCACACATCACCACCGTAACCACGGAGGTGTCCCGATTTCAGCGCAGCTGCGACATCCTCCTTGACGACGATGGCACCACGGGCGGTGTTGACGAGCCATGAACCTGGCTTCATCTTGGCGATGAGTTCCTTGTTGAACAAACCCCTCGTCTTCTCGTGGAGAGGGCAGTTGATGGTGACAACATCACACTGTGCCAACATCTCCTCCAAAGATTCGACACGACGGCATCCAATCTCCTTCTCAGCCTCTGGGCTCAGAGGCTGGTAATCAAAATATAGCAATTCCTTGCAGTCGAAAGGCTTGAGACGGCGGAGGACACGCTCACCGATCCGTCCGACGGCGACAGTTCCGACGACCTTGCCTTCGAGATCGTACTCGTTCTTGGCCACCTCGGCGACGTTCCAATCTCCGTTCTCAATTTGTTGGTGGGCGGGTGTGTAGTTGCGGACGAGGACGAGGATGGTCATGATTACGTGTTCGGCGACGGAGACAACATTAGAGCCGGTGACTTCGGCTACAGTGATGCCGCCATTGGTCTTGTTGGCTGCGTCAAGGTCGACATGGTCGGAGCCAATACCTGCGGTGACGGCAATCTTAAGCTTCTTGGCTTTGGCAAGACGTTCGGCGGTGAGGTAACCTGGGTGGAAGCTGGTGTAGATTGTTAGCTAATGTTCTTTTATATACTGAGTGCCACTCACGGTGTGGTGATAATAACCTCAGCATCGACCAGTTCCTGGTCGAACTTGGAACCTTCTCCCTCCTTGTCAGATGTGGTAACAAGGGTGTGTCCCTGCTCCTCGATCCATTTTCGGAGACCAAGCTCGTTCTCAGTAGTTCCTAAGAGCTTTGGTTCTTGCTCGGCGTGAACACCACCCTGTAATCGATTAGTCTTCAAACAATTGGAAAGGTATGTGGGTTACTTACATCATATAAGACAAGAAGAACTTTTCCCTGTCGATTGGCAGTTGCTGTTAGCGTTCTGGCGCCCAATGGAAGCTTGCTTGCAGCTCGAGGTGGAGCAATTGAGGGACGAAGCAGAGACGAAGCGGGGCGCGCAAGACGCGAGAATGAACGGGCAATAAATACCATTATGATTGAAAACTATGACTGTTCGAGAGTGTGAATAAGCGGTAGGATCTAGGAATCACGCCTTATTAGCTATCCAGTCTGGTCGAAGGGAAGAGGTACCCCGATGAGTGAACGGAAATACTTACCACGATATGACGGGAACTGGTCTTCTTGACAGTAGTGCGGGGAACGTTAGTGGGAATAAAAACCGTGAGACGATGCTACTTCTTCAAATGAGGTACAAGTTGTGGTAAGCTGGAAAGTAACAAGCAACGATACATCAAGGCATCTTGTTCGCTTTATACGCGTCCCTCACCTCGTGGCCACACCTTACCAACCTACTTCATGGTATTCTTCTTTCGTCATATAGTCCAACCCCACCTGGCAGTGGAACAATGGAAGCTCAAGGTACCGGCACCTCCACAAAATCATCATGCTGATGCTGAAAGAGGGGTCATGGCGGGCAGAAGGCACAAGGTGGGGCTCTGAGCTCCTTCGCCTGTCCAATGGGTGGACCTGTCAGTCGATACTAAGCGTATGGGTTGCCCTAATGCGGAGATGTCCTCGTGCGTGGTGGTCGTGGTTGGAGATCTTTCTTCGGGAATTGAACGCGGCGAAGCTGCGGAGAATTCTATAGGGGAGTTGTGATGGTGAATACGGTGAATATGGTGTCCTAGAGAATAGAGCAGTGGTCTGGAAATGTCGAAGAAGCAGATGATGCGCGATTAAGCTTAGGTAGTTTACCATGGGAGCTTGTTTGCTATGCTGCAGTGGGACAGTGGAGACACGGACGCGTTGTTTTCACGGTCGAAGAGCTTTGCAAGGTGCCAAACCCGAAGCTAGACCGAAAGCTTCCGAAGATAGCCCGAGTCCATTTTCAAACACCATGCTTAGTAATTGCTATGACGTCTCTCCGCATTCACTTTCCTATCCAGGCAAATATCTGCTTCATAATTCCAGCCCTGGCAACACCAACACCGACGTCGCATCATCCATCTAAACACTACCAACAACCAGACACCACCAACAACCAAACACCACCAACAACCAAACACTACCAACAACCAAACACCACCAACAACCAAAACCCTCCAACTTCTCCGAGAAATCTGCGGCACCAAAACCACCACCAACACAAAACTAGCCCAACACTCCCAGGCCCGGCCCGTAACAACCACACAACCTACACCAAGCCACCCACCAATCTAGCAAGTAGCCCGCCACATATCCGCCGGAAATCTAAAGCCGATAACCTCAAGCAATGAATGACAATGACAAATCCCGCTTCTCAACGTGTTTCCAGACTGGTACCTCCCAACTAACCCTTTCCCGTTTCCCGTTTCACATCATCCATCCATCCATCCATCCATACTTAGCCGTAGCCGTAGCCGTACAAGAGCTGTGCATGAACGGGCTGACACCCCCCCCCCTGTCAATTTTGTCTCAGTCATGAAGCTAGCAAAATGAAGCACACTTTGTATACATTACCACTTAGTGTGGCCGCCATTAGCTGCGATAACGGCTTGTACGCGCTCAGGCATCTCTTCTATATACTTAACAAAGTCATCTAGCTCAAGTTTAGCCCATTCTTCCTCAAGATACTGTCGTACATCTGCTTCCGAGTACGGAAAGCGCCTCCCAATTCTATATGTTAACAGCCGCCAGACATTCTCAATTGGGTTGAGATCTGGTGAGTTAGCTGGCCAAGTCATCCTATTAAGGTTGTACTGAGAGTGTACTGCCTGAGTAAGCCTAGCCGTATGTACGGAGGCGTTATCTTCCATCAAGATTGCTCGAAAGTAGCCTCCTATATGCTTCATCTCGTGAATATGACTATATACCCCTGGCAGAATATGCTCAGAGTATATAGCAGCAGTAACCTTGCCCCAAGCCTTCTCACAAACTACAAGAGGTCCCTTTGTTGTCCCAGAAATACAGCCATGAGCCATCCAAGAAGAATAACCTCGAAACTTTGGTAATAAGCAAGAAGGTTCATACTTCTTCTCAGGCCTCCTTGTTACGTATATGACGCCAAAGCCTCCTATTGTAAAAGATGCCTCGTCTGTCCAGAGGACACGTTTCCACTGCTCAAAGTCCCAATGTTGTGACGTATTGCCCACTGCAGTCTTGCCGCTCGGTGCGCCTCCGTAAGAAGAGGCTTCTCGACGGCGATACGGCGGAAGAATCTCTCGCATTTAAAGGCTTGAAAAAGGGTTCTCCGGCAGGCTTGAATACCCTCAATCGAGGCAATCTGCTCAAGCGGCATTCGTCGGTGTAGAGCATCCTGGGTAGCTCGGTTGATTAGACGGTGGCGGCGGTGGATTGTAAGCATAAATGGCCTGCCAGGTGGCTTACGAGGAGTATAATAGCCTTCTTGAATACAAAGAATAACCGTAGATCGAGCAAGGCGAAGCTTTCGAGCGATTTGGGTCTTGTTCCATTCTGCAAGGTGGTATAAGGTGAGGATCTGAGTACGCTCGCGCTCAGAGAGACGTTGGCCTTTCGGCCGCTCAGGATCACGAAATGATTGACGGTTCTTATGCTTGCCAGGCATTTGAAGCTGTATAATGAAGAATATGAGGTGATAGTAAAGGTAGAGTCTGCTTTATTTTGCTAGCTTCATGACTGAGACAAAATTGACAGGGGGGGGTGTCAGCCCGTTCATGCACAGCACTTGTAGCTGTAGCTGTAGCACGTCTGGACCGGTCGGTCGGTTCCCCTTGGACCTGCCGAGGGAAATAATTTTCCTACCATTTTTGGGGGGTTGCTCTTACTAGAGGATAGCAGGAGAGATATATGTGACGAGATTGTTTTTCGCTTCGCTCCGCTTTGTGAGACTTCAAACGTGTAACGTATTCGATCACCCAACCCGTCAGATCACCCAAGCGGTCAAAATTTGCTAAGACCCCAACTACTCTTCTTATTCTACTATGTCTCAACAACGTAATGAATTACTACTCCACGAAGGGAGAATTCACCATGCAATCCAAGCTTTGAATACCGGCCAACTCCGAAGCCAACGGGCTGCTGCGAGCGCCTTCAACGTTAAACAACAAACCCTCTCCGATCGCGTCAGAGGAGTCCCATTTATCCTCGAAAGACCACCAAACGGTCGGAAACTTACCCTTACCGAAGAGCAAACGCTTGTCCGATATATCCTCGACCTCGATTCGCGAGGATTTGCGCCCCGGCTGTATGAGGTGGCAGATATGTACTATAGAGTATGGGACTGCAGCAGCGCAGGTAGCTGCAGAGGCGTCTGTAGCGCCTCAGGGATCGAAAACAGCCCGACCAACTCAACGGCGCTGTGGGAACTGCGGCGCAACTGGGCATAATGCGCGAACTTGTAAAAAAGATATCGAGATATCTTCTGAATCAGATAGCAACACGACGGACTTGGAATCTATTGTCAATGGCGATGAAACTGAAGAGTCGTAATATAAGATGGTCGTGCCAAGAAATTTGGACGGGTTGGGTGATCTGACGGGTTGGGTGATCGAATACGTTAGTTGATAACATTGGTAAATATTTCGGTGGTTCGTTCTGTGAGTTCGTGCTTGGGAATAACTCAGTAAGTTGCAAAAGGTAGAATTATCATTGAAGAAAGCAAGTGAGAAAAGTGGTTAAACAAGTCTTGAGAAAGGAACTGGTAATATAATCTTCGACATAGTGATAATTCATATTTCGCATTCTTTCATTAAGTTATATCCTTCATAATCATTATTTCTTCCCCATATTGTTCATACATATATGCATCATCATTGTTCTGTCCCAGCAGACCAAACGAGCGTCAGGTATCCACCAAGCCTAACCAGACACCACAAAAACGGCGCCAAAGAAAAGCATGATAAGTACAGTGGATATCGAACCTTTTTCAATGCGCCTCTCCAAAATACATAGAGTTCGTGAAAGCGCCGCCCAAAAGAAGAGAAAGGTTATTGCTAACAGGAAACCTCAAAAGAAGCCAGACGGTTTACCAGCATCAGATCTCGACCTCAAAGAGCCCTGCTTACTGAGCGAACCACTCCGTTCCAAGTTCGCGATCTCATACCGATTCGACTCGGCAGTTGCTCTCAGCGGATACGGCACCATCTGCGTCCTCAACGGCGAGTCCATCGAAGCAGGTGAATTCGCGATATCAAGCCACGCATACTCCGACGTGCCAATCTGTTGCTTGGGGGAGAGAGGTGATTGAGGATAAATTGGAATCTTCGACCGAGGAGAAGGTGATGTGCCCACTGAGCTGACAGACTCAAGGATACCCAATCGTTCAGGTTGGGGCGATGAGCTGATACCCGAGGCTGCGAGTGCGGCTGGTGCAGTGGAGAATCGAATGCCGATTTGAACAGTCGCCATGCTATCTTCACTGCTTCCACGACGATGGCCTGCTTTCCAAGGCATATGCGGTGGTAGTAAGGCTTGATCGTCCATGGCTTTTGGACTCGTCCCTGCAAAGGGATTGGTGAAGGTAGGCGCAATGGCACTCACTGAAGCCTTCGACATTGTACCCGGTGTATACACTGAGGCAGGCAATCGAAGATCATCGGTTCCTGGAAACAAAGAATAACTTGCCTGTCGTCGGTGATTCGAGCTTTTCCTAGGGGTGGTGGTTGACTTGGATGCCAAGGTTGATTTCATTGGTTGATCCTTGGGTGGGGGGATGGGTTCAGTCAGGGGCCATGGTGACACCTTGGCACCTGCTTTTTGAGGCAGGATGGGGAAGGTCCAATTCGCGTCTACTGGACCACCGTTCTTGGAGGTGTCATCAATAGACATCCACCTAGTAGAAACTTTTTCGTCTGGAAGGAATCCTTGCTTCATGATTGGGGAGCTGATGCGCATCAGTTCCAAGTCGCTAGGCCCGAACAGTCTGAGTCCTCTCCGCTCTAGCCAGGGTGTATTGCTTGGTCTGATAGCGGTGCGAGCCGCGTTTGCTCGTAGGAACAGGTGAGTAAATGCGACCAAGGCTCCTGAGAAGAAAAGAATGAATTCTGCAACTCGTGAGGAAAGATGCTTGTCGAACGAAGACAGCATTGCTTGTATCCAAAAAGGTAAGACCAAGGTCTAGCGAATGGTCAGCAAGATTCATGTAGAGATCGTTGATCAAAACTAACATATAATACTGCTGACAGCAAAAGATAATATACCATTCTAGTGCCAGCAACACGCTCGTTGGGGTCCACGTTGACGGTGCGATACAGCTGTAATGCAATGATAGCTGCCATCATGATGTATGCAGGTATCAAAAATGAACAGATAACAACTCCCAATGGAGCGCTTCTGATGGATCGCCATATCATGTCCCCAAAGCATTTGTTTCTTGGCATGCGAAGCCTCGTCGAAATCCAGGTGAGGACAGACATGATAAGCGCAATAAGCGTGCATGCCGAGGTTGTGTACTTCGGTCTAGGTGCGAAGCGCGTACGCCCTAGCGATCTGATGGTCATCTCGAGGCCGAACACGAAATGAATGTAACCGATCACAAAGATTTCTGCTCAGAACGTCAGCACTAATTCTACCTTTACATGGGCAGACTCACGCGTGAACACGATTTGTGACGATGCCGTGCAATTGGCAACAAATATCTTGCTCAGAGCTTGTGCTTGTATCGACACGAACGATATTTGCTGTATCAAGAGGAAGAATCCTAACAGCAACGGAAAGGATTCGGCAGGGTGGAGCTTCCACAAAAAGTCGAGTTTCCTATAATGTGTTAGCCCATCGTTTGCAGAACGAAGACCTATCCGACATACCTTCTCCGTAATGATGGCGATAGTTTTGACGCTCGCCAGCTGTCGTACCATATCCGCAGGATGATATAGACGACCAGTACGATACTGACAATTCCAAAGGCCATGTGCATGTATCGTACTTGCTGGACTTTGTCGAGGACGAGTCCATCCACGATCTCCCTTGTTCCATTCGTTAAACCAGCTATGGCGCCTCGACCAAGAGCCTCCATTCCGAGCTTCCTCGTCCTGCCAGTCTTGTTCTCCGCTCTTGCGTCGAGCCAATTGAGTAGCGTCGGATCCATTTTGGGCAAACGATGTATGTCAGGCGAGTTGAAGAGAGAGTTGAGTTGCTGACAGCCAGCTGAATAAAAAGCTTACACACTCAATACCATAGACACCACAATGTGCGAAAGGTTGTGATTAGGTCGAATGGTCGGGAGTTGGGTTGGTTGTGAGATGCACGAAGTTCGTCGAGCATTCGGAGGGGGAGAATGATGCTTTGAGACGAATTTGGCCATGAAGAACGCCAATCTCCTGTCTGTGCAGTGTGTGTGGGGTTTCGTGACGGATGATCGTGCACGATTTCCTTCAACTCCTGGACATGTTTCCATCGGCTTGATGTGATCTCTGCCTTTCGGATCCATGTCCCGGGCTCACTCGTGACGAACCAGCCAAGTTTGTCGACATCGTTTCAGCGTCTCTTTTTTGGCGTGGGCTGCCGGGCATTTTTGAAAAAGGTTTCGCCGCCACTCGCCGCCACCAATGTGGCATGAATTTCTGGAAGGCCAGACACTGCAATTCAGCAACGGGTACGACGTGAGGAAATATGTTCTGCGATGTCTCAAATGTGCTGGAAAAATGTAGGCTGAAAATCTCCAAAAGCTGACCATTCCATTTGGGAACACGTAAAGATTTTGCGGATTTTCTTGCCATTGAGGTCCAATATTGCTATTCATTTCCAGTCATCATATTCGAAGAAACGTGATTGATGGCTGATTCGAGAAATATGCAAGACGCGAGAAGTGGCAAAAATCGTCTCGGGCATGCTGAAACGTGCAATGCGACGCGGAATAACACGCGATTAGTCGCTCGCCAAATATTGTTTAGCCGGCCAGTCCTTTTATTGGAGTAAAGAAAAACATAGAGCGATAATAAAACACAGAACGTTAAGCAATGTCGTCCTAGTCGACTTGCTCCCACCATCTCCTGCAAGCATCATCCATGAGCAACATCGTCTGCAGCTACTCCCGGGTCGGCGGGAAGAACATGATGATGCTAACGACTTCTTTTTCTCAGCCGTTGAAATTTGAACATTAGTGACGGCGGGAACCTTCGCCATCACCAATAGCATCCCGAGATTCGCCAGGTGGAGATAAGCAGGACTATCTTTGAGCCAGCATTATCGCAACATAATTGCAGCGAAGCCTTCTCATAGTGGATACGCCATGATGAGGCCCAAACAAAGGCTCACGGGGCAGTGCTATCCGCCCGCCAAGGAGTTTCTTTGGTGTGCTTAACTCAAACTAGATATACTTTAATGGCTCCGTTGCTGCAATAGCAAGCCATTATTGAACAGTTGGCATTTCCAAATCCAAAGGTTTGACCATCGCTAGCTTTAACACAAGGCCGTAACTTTTGGGATTTGTCCTTGGCTCAATCGCCGCTGTCGACTCGAGGGATATAGCAGCTACTGCAAGTCATGGATCCAGGCTTGATATCAGCAATTGACTTGCGCCCTCTGTGGCTCGAAAATTCCCGTAGAAATTGGAGCAAATCTTCAGAAACCCATTGCACCGATGCGGAGTTGAGATTGGCGAACTGGCGCTCCTGTTTTGAAATGCCATGAACTGACAATCCTGCTGCGTTTCCAAAACAATCTCGACCGAGGACCTGGCAAGAAAGAAACCAGAGCGAGACTGGACCCCGAGGCAGTCATCAGTTCCTGTATCATTTAGACAAGATGATGACGGCGTGCTAGTCCGAGGAGGATTTTGGAAGGCTGATCAAGCCGTGTCGAGTCCTGGAAAACCGTACAGAACTAGTGCGGTCCATGCTTTTGTGGCTCCCCCAAAAATGGAACATCTTTGGGCGAGTGTGCGTCGTATACTTGTATTGAGATAGGGCAAAATGGCACTGCCCAACATAGAGCTACCAGAACAGCTACAGCGACGTTGCAATCACGGTAGCATTGATCACTTGATTTCTGGAGGTCAGATACGAGGCCAAAATTGCCGGCAGAATTGTTCAGGGTTCTTAAAGCCGTCATTCGATGCTCTGGCATTCATGCTGGTCCATCCAAAGCAGGAGTTATTGTGGTTAATGTCCCGTTTGCTGAGTCTCGGTTGGAGAAAGCTGTTCGTTTCTTGGATATAATGATTTACATAACAAGGGATTGACAAACAAAGGCCTTCCGCATGAATTCAACGAATATCTTGATTGAGCGTTCGGGTTAGTCCGATAGACGTCAGGCCATCTTTTTGGATCGTCATGAATACTGTTTGCGAAGAATTCCGATGCACTGGGCTGGAGTTTCATAACATACTCGATCAATCTGTGGCTTGGAAGACAAGTGCTCTTTGAATCTGGGAAGGCGGAACGGGTTGGGTCCAAAAATTGCTGGCAATTACGGAATTGATATCAGTGTCTTGAGGCTGATGACGATCTGAGAGAAGACTTGGAGGAGTTGGTTCAATAAGAGATTGAATCGAGCTGATCATGTGTGACCTATCTCACCACAGAGCACCGAGGAGATAACTTGGCGAGCCTTGGGAGCCAGAGAAACATTGTTTCGCGTGGTCAATGAGATGATACAGAGTAGGCTCCGCCTGTCAAAGCATGTGTTGGCCATGCTGTGGGTATTCTCTGGTTGAACAGTGGCCCAAACTTGCCCCATACGCAATGCTTGCCATGTCAAATAGATGAATTCCTGCCACCGAACCAAGTCGTGCTTTGTCGTCGTCTGAATAATGTTTGCTCCAGATGTGGCAAACAAGTCTATTTTTGCGGTGTGGAGTGGATAGAGACAGAATTCGAGTCAAGACCTTGGGTGAAGCTGTCCGAAAACGACGAGAGACACTTCCCGTGGAAACATCTTGTCTGCCATCGCGCTCGCTAGGATGGCATCCACGAGACTTGCGATTGATCTGGCATACGAGGTGGACGCTGTGTATCTGATGGAATCGGCGACGATGAAGATGAATTCATGGATGAGTCGTGATAAGTGCTGATGGCCGATGGTCAGGAATATGCGCAGATTGCCAGGAAGGTGATGTAGGCATTAATTCTAGGTAACACTTAGTAAGTTCGACGAGAAAAGGACTGGTAGAATGATATCCGTACTAACATATTCGCCTACCCGGTCTCTAACCTACTGCACGGCCACCCGCGAAGGCCACCATCGTGAACACCCAAACACCACACCATGGCAAACGAAGGACCCGACCCTTTGACATTCAAATCGTGGGAAGATGCCTTTAAATATCCAATACCCCAAGTTCGTAAGCTCGAGCAGCGACTGCGAAATCATGGCGAGGACAACCGACAAAAGCTGCGCAACCTGGTTGGGTATGTCCAACTGGAATCTACACTCGTACTTCACAGGCTAATGTACCTACAGAATCAGTTATCGGGAACTATTGGGGACGGCCGAGCGGATCATCAACATGGACGAGCGAATGCACGAGGTGGACGTAGCATTGGGACTAGCAGGACAGAGGTGCAATTCAAGAGCTGTGGATCGGATATTCAAGAATCAGGGACGATTACAGAACGCGTCAAAAGCAAGGGGTAGGGGAAAGGCATATCGGATTTTTCGAGGAACGCGAATTGACGCCCGTAGTCTCACAGCGCAACGCGCTCGCCGCCCATCTTACCATCCTCCAAACCTGCCCTACAACTATAACTCGACTGCTTAGGCGAGGTGTTTCTCCCCTTCTCGCCGCCAAAATATTGGTGCTATCGCGCCTTACACTTAAGACACTTTCTCAAGAATCAGAGGCTGCACCTTTTATCGAATCGCTTCGAAACCGACTGGCATCATTACGGCAAAAGACGCTTGGTGCAATTGATAAACGACTGGCTAGTACAGACAATGATGTGCATGGTCTTATTCAGGATATGTGCGCCTTTTCGCTGGCCACAAGCTCTACTCCCACCGATGTCCTACGCCATTTCCATGCTGTCCGCCTCAAGGCTATTGTTTGGCATTTGGAGCAAGAGATCGATACAAGAAGGCATGTCGTCGACGCGGTGAACCTGCTACTCGCTACTCTTCAAGACTCACAAACCATTTTCCCGAAGCCTCTCTCTGACGGTTTGGCAAAATTGAAAGAGCTGCCGTTAATGCGACAACCTGATGTTCTGTCAGTGACTGAACTCAAATTTGACCTACATGAAAGGTGGGTTGCGGACGAGCTTCGTAACTACACTCCTTGGCCACGACACGATGAACTTCACAAACCAGAGGCAGACAAACAGCTGAAATCATGGGCAAAACAAGCTCTAAAAACGTTCATGGCGGGGCTTGAGGCTGTCTTGGCAGAGAAGACAGACTTCAAACATGTCATGTACATCAGAAAGGATTTATTAGATGCTTGGCCATGGTCCAATACACGATTACCCGGGTTGCATTGTGCCGACGTTGTTGACGGCTTCCGGGAAATTCTGAACACTCGACTCGTGGAGATTATACAACAAAGCGTGGGAGAGCTTCAACGCTTGCCAATTGCTATCTCGGGAGCACTAGAGCACGATGACATGGTGTCCGAAACATCCACGTGTCTCTGGGACCATTCGCTGACAGCAATGGACTATGGAAATGGCGCGACCTTATTCAAACAGGCCGTACTAGCTCGCTATCATGGCGGAGAAGCACAATTTTCAAGCATCGTGCCAGTTTTTGATACGTGGACTGAAGGGATTACATCTATTCAAAGCATGTTGAAAGAAATGCGTGATGGCCGTTGGGACGACGATATCACCGAGGACGCCGATGATCTGGATTCTCGCCAGGCTCTCCTTAGCGAGGACGATCCTCGTAAACTTGAAGAGACTCTAGAAACCTCCCTCGAAGATGTCTCCAAGAATCTACATTCTGCTTTACTCAAGATTGTGAAGTCTGTGGAAAAAGATGCTAGCGGCAAGAAGCCTGCGAGGGCCATATTTCTACTTCGCCTCTTGCGCGAAATATCTCAACGTTCAGCTTCTCAGGAGAAACGTCTTGCGACTGTGTCAACGACATCGACGAGCTCAGCCCAAATTTTATCACCACTCCATTCAACTCTTGTTGCATCCGCGACGAGTCCAGCGATAACACAGTATTGGAAGTCTTTGTCCAAAATGTTAGGTGCTTCAACGCTGGAAGCACGAACCTTGTGGGAAGGAAATCCGCAACTACCCGTTCAGCCCTCAGTTACTGCTTTCAGATTCTTGAGAAGATTGACGAGGGATATGGCTGGTGCTGGTTCCGATCTTTGGGCTCAGGGGGCCTTGCGAGCTGCGAAACTCAGACTTGTAGAACAGCTGAACGCTGTGGCTTCAAAGGGATTGGTTCAGTTGGAGGATACTAGCAAGAATGACAAGGTCAATGGCCACGAACTTCACAGCAAGGAAAAGACTGGCGACGAGCATGAGAAGTCCGAAGCCGAGACTGAAGATGAGGGGGCGGGAGCTGAAGCTGAATCTAAGACTGAAGTTGATGCGGATCAGAGCAAACAAGTCAGGAAGGAGAAGTTGACGCAGATGCTGCTGGATGTGTTATACCTGCAAAAAGCATTTGAGCTTGATGATCCATCGAGTCGAGATACACTGAACAAGACTATCGATGGCATTTTGAGCGACGTGGGTCTCGGTGAGACGGAAGTTGGGAGGATGCGGAAAAGCGCCACGGAGTATTGGAAGAGGACATACCTGCTGTTTGCACTGCTGTCAAGTGGTACTTAGTAGGTAAAGTAAAAGATGACAATTTATGGGCTCTTTTCCTGCGATTTTGAAACTAAGCTGAGGGAATCAACCAATTATTAAGGCTTAAGTATCACGCACCGTCATCTATCTTTCATAACTCCAATCGCTGATTCCAAGCAGTCGTGAAGCCTTCCACTCAAGCATTAGTGTTCCTATGACAATGTCAAACCATTACATTACTCCTATCAAAAATCTGCCCTCGCCTCCTCTCTTTTGTATCTCCTTACATAGCTACTCCTTCTCCTCAGCAACCTCAACCTGGGCTCTCAAATTCGGTGCTGTGTTGCCACCCCTCTTCAACTCCAAATCTGAAGCCCACAGCGCAGCACCGCAGGTGTTCGTAAATGCAAAGAAGATACCAACAAAAGGCAAGAGCTCGAGAAATGAAGCCGGAATACCGAAGCTGGTATAAGCTGCCTTGTGTTTCTCAATGAAATCCTCCTTCTGACTCTTGCTCATCCTCTTCAATTGAAAATACCTCGCATGGGCATTGGGACCGAAGCGCCGTCCATTCATGATTATGAAAAGCACAGTTCCGACGATAGGGATGAAGTTGAGTGGCAGGTACATGAAGTAGCGGATTATTGCTGAGGGAGTGAATTTCGCGAAGGGCTTTTTGGCGAGTTTGCCGAGGCGGGCTATAGAGTCTGAGCCGGAGGTTACGGAACGGCCTTCTTTCACGATTTCGGTTTGGTTTTTGGAGATGAGAGTCTGCTCGAGGTTAGTCGGGGTGTTCATGGGAAGGTTTTGGGGGAGACTAACGCCGTCGAAGGTGTCGATGAGGGCATCTTCGATAAAGAAGGTTTTTGTGATGACGTTTGTTAAGGTTGAACTCTCGGAGAGAACCAGCATGATTGTTGAGACGAACGCGAGGGGTCCATTGAAGAGTGCCAATGCGGCAGCTTGGGGCACGTATGTGAGCACGAACATTGCTGTTGTTACGCCGATTGCTGTTGTGATTATTGGGGCGAGTTTGGACCACATTGGGCGCCAGAGATCTTTGTGGGAGGCAAAGTAGTAGATTCCCTTTTTCTTGTTAGTATGAATATGCCCAGTAAGACGAGAGTATTTACCTTGATGGGGTAGAGGTAGGCCTTCGATTGGATGGCATCTTGGGCGAGGACTCTGATGCGTTCGGCGTCTTCTTTGGCGACCTCTTTCGCGCGGTTGGCTATGTCAGCCATTTTTTCCGATTGCTGTTGGTTTGGGGAGTTCAGATGTGGTTGAGAAGGAGAACGAAGCTGATGTTGACAAAGGAGAACGAAGCTGAGGTTGACAACTTGTCCAGAATTCAGGTGCAACTGCCAGTGACGTAGATTCTCGCGCGTACCCAAATCGAACCTAGCTTCGTGCCACGTGCCATCCTTGCAGCGATCAGGTTCTAAACAATTGCACCCCACCACCACCACTGCCACCTCTTCCTTGAGGCCACATTCCCTTGAGAAGGAAATCTACGTGACTAGTTATTATAGACAGTAATAGCAAGCACTAGAAATTCTGCGTCGTATAACGCGTAGATTCCTTCGAAGTCGCGTTGGTGGTGGAGCGATACACAAAGGGCGATCAACCAAAGCGAACACATCACAGTAGCCCCAGAACGACAACACGCACGACAGGCACCCAACCTAACTAATCAAACTCAAGATACTCGGTATTGCCTTGAGAATAAGAGATCCAGATGTCTCTAATAGAAGGACCAACTACGCCGTTGCAGGAAAGAAGCGCGCCAACTACGCCCCCTCCGATGGCAAAGCCAACCGGCCCAACTCTACGACAGTCAACTATAGCAAGCAAAGGCAGGACAGCAGCGATAATGGACGGCTCCCTGAACCAGCAGAAGCGTACTGAGGTAGCCAAAGCACCGAGGGCTAAATCACAGCGTGCAGCGCAAATACCTGAAGACAACGGCGAGATACCGGTCAGAGAGATACTCCAAATTCTGGTACAGCTTCAAGGCGATGCAACAAGTAACAGAAAGGTTATCGAAGACCTGCGAAACACTCTCCAACAACGTGACGTAACATTCCAGAATGAGATGAAGGAGATAAAAGAGAAACTCCTTCAGGAAACTAAGCAGCTCCGGGAGCAACTTGCCCAGGAAACCCAGCAGCTAAGAAAGGATATTTGTTTGATACAAGCTCAGCTATCACGGGCAAACTCACTAATCAGCTCACCAGCACAATCGTACGCGTCTGTAGCTAGGACTAACTCACTTACTCCATCTGCTTCTATCAGTCAGCAAGCAAGTAATACAAACACCTCATCGATCAGCAGACCCGGCCTAACTCTCAACTTCGCACGCGCTCACACACACATTGACCTCACAAACCCTATCGAGATAAAAGAGAGAGTAAAGGATGCCATTGCGGCAGGGCAAGCTACAAAGAACATACAGATTGCAGGAATCGAGAAAATTGGCAGAGAAACAAAACTGGTCCGAGTTGTCCTCAAGTTAGAGGAGGACGAGCAGGTAATACGGCAGAACCAGGAGCAATGGCTCAAATTCTTCCCTGGCGCGTCTGTTCAAGGCGAGAAGTGGTACCCCGTTAAGGTCGATCGCGTGGACAAAATGGCTATACTGAACGAAGATCGAATCACGCTGAAAAGCAGTCTGAAAGCGGATATGTCCGAGGAGAACAACGTCACCATTACAAAGATCTCTATGCTCAGCAAACCTGACCCATACAAGAACTATTGCTCCATCCTGGTATACCCCAGCTCTAAGATAGAAGCTGACAGAGCGCTGAAACAGCTCGAGATTGGAGGAGAGTTGGCCCGGGTCAGCCCGTATGAGTATCGACCAAGACCGAGACGATGCTACCAATGCCAACAGTTTGGACACATGAGCACACGGTGCAACAATGAGCTGACGTGTGCTAACTGCGCGTGTATTGGGCACGAAGCGCAGGACTGTGTAGAGCAGCATCCCAAATGCAGCAACTGTGGAGACGCTCACCGAGCAACGGCACAGGATGCCCTGAGTACAAGAAGGCGATGGAACAGACCCGAGCGCGCCATCTATGTTAGATACAACCCGTGCGACAACAAGAGGACATTTCAACGTGATTTCATATAACACAGGGAAGAGGGGAGAGACGCTACCTAGTCTACTTAACGACGAATCTATCAGAGATTTCGACGCGCTGCTAATACAAGAACTACACTGCTTCAAAACACTGACAGGGCAGGTAATGGCGGCACCAGCAACAAACAACAAATTTATTCAGATTTTCCCAACGTGCTCTAGAGACGACACATGGCCTATACGATCGATGATCTGGGCCCGGAAAACGCTCGACTACAAACAGATCCCGATTGCGTCTCCCGACATCACGGCAATCCTTATCAAAACTCAAGGCAAAGTCATCTTTACAGCTTCAGTGTACGTGCCAGCAGGAGAAGCACACCGAGAGCGGGACAAGACCGCAGTGACAGAACGGCTTCAGTTACTAGAAGATGCAATCAAAGATACAGCTCAAGAGCTTGGACACGAGCCAGAACTTCTCATCACCGGAGATTTCAACCGACACGACCAGCTCTGGGGAGGCGAGCAAGTAGCAGAAACAAGGCGACAGGATGAAGCAGACGCCATTGTTGAGTATATGGCGGTATATCAACTCTCTAATCTTGTCCCCAAGGGAGAGGCCACATTCTACGGAACGCAAGTAAGCAGTACCATCGACCTCTTCCTTACCTCACCGGCTCTCACCGACAGCTTGGTACGGTGTGGATTCCACGTCAACGAACACGGATCGGACCACCGGCCCATCAGTGCGACATTAGCTATGATGTGCGTGGAGGAGACCACAACACCCAGACGACTTTACAAAAATGCAGATTGGGAGCGCATCCGCCAGGAGGTAGAACACGCAAAGCAGCGGCAAGCAGTTGCCCCACCTGAAGAGAAGGCAGACGACAACGTGGACGATATGCTGCAACGATTGATGGAAGTGGTAGTCCCTGTTATCGAGCAATACGTTCCTCTTGCAAAACCGTCGCCGTACCAAAAACCATGGTGGACACCATATCTGACCAACCTTCGCAAGGAATACACACACGTCAGAAGACAGCTATGCAGAGAAGTTAAGGCGAGCCGGTGGACGAACGAAACGAACGCTCTCACACACCAAACACTGCAGCGGCTCCGAACGGAAGCCAGAGAAGCTCAAAGCACGTACCATCGAGCAATCCGATTGGAAAGAAACACTCACTGGAAGGAATTTCTAGACGACGCTGAAAATGTATGGAAGGCCGCTAAGTATCTTGACCCAGAGAGTACCTCCTCTTTTGCAAAGATTACAGAACTAGCGAGGCCAAACTCTGACGACACGACCGAAAGTAAAGAAGAGATTGGATCTATCCTGCTGCAAGCCTTCTTTCCCCCGGCGGCTGAGGTGATCGAGCCAGAACCAGCAGCAGAGCAGCGAGCAACACAACTCCCATCACCAGCACTAACAAAATACGAAATCGAAGAAGCGATCATGGGCATGAAAGCACACAAAGCACCAGGCCTAGACGGCCTACCCGCGGTTGTATGGAGATAGCTCTGGCCAGTCCTCCAAGACGAGATAACGAGATTGTTTCAAGCGTCTATGACACAAGGCATCCTCCCAGCGCAGTGGAAATGCGCGCGAATCCTACCACTTCGAAAGCCAGCAAAAGACGACTATACACAGCCAAACGCGTATCGACCAATCTCCTTGCTAGCAACCCTAGGGAAAGCACTGGAGGCTGTGGTCGCTACCCGCATCTCCTACCTAGCTGAAGAACACGGCCTCCAACCAGAGAATCATTTTGGAGCTCGGAAGCAACGTAGCACAGAACAGGCACTGCTGCTCCTCACCGACCGCATCAAACAGGCGCGAAGAAGGTGCCGAGTCCTTAGCCTGCTCAGTTTTGACGTCAAAGGAGCGTACAACGGGGTCAACAAAGAAGTACTCTTGGCCAGATTACAAAGGCGACGTATTCCAGAGGAGCTTGTTCGTTGGATTGAGAACTTCTACTCAGGCAGGAGAGCAAGCATTACAGTGAACGGGCAGAGCAGCGAGGAAGTGGATTTGCATTCCCCAGGGCTGCCTCAAGGCTCACCTCTATCCCCAATACTCTACCTCTTCTTCAACGCTGACCTGGCAGAGAGAAAGATCAGCCGGCACCAAGGCGCAATTGCGTACGTGGATGACTACTCTGTTTGGGTCACCGGGCCAAATGCTGAGGAAAATACTCGGGTGCTTCAAGAGACAGTGATACCAAAAGCGGAGCAGTGGGAACGTCGTAGTGGAGCTACATTTGAGCCCAAAAAGACAGCCTTCATCCACTTCACACCAAGCGCGGAAAGACTGTCAACGACGCCAATTCAAATTGGAGGCTGCTCGGTGGTGCCAGGCTCCTCCGTCAAGCTTCTAGGCATTATTCTCGACCAGAAATTGAAGTTCCACCTACAGGCTGCCAGAGCCGCCACAAAGGGACACGATGCCGCGATCCGGCTGAAGAGACTGAGTGGCCTCCGTACCAAGCAGGCACGGCAGCTGTTTGAGGCAACATTGGCGTCAGTTGTCGACTACGCATCATCAGTCTGGGTAACAGCGCTGAACGCTAAGGATACACGCTTGCTTGGACGACACCAAAGATGGGGGGCACAAGCCATTGTTGGATGCTTCCGAACCACAGCATTGGATATTGCGCAGTCTGAGGCATCAATTGGGACCTTCCACCAACGACAGACAGGGAAATGGATGGGCCTGTGGGTCAAGCTAAATACATTACCGGAGCGCCACCCATTGAGGTTCAGTATTAAGGCAGTGCATCAATCATTTAAGTTTCCCTCGTCACTGGGCCTATTAGCAGACAGGTTTGCAGGAATTAATATGTTCCAGATTGAGATAGTCACACCATTTGCCAAAGCACCGTGGATCGAAGGGCCTTGCGTGATTATTGAAGAGCGCGACGAAGCTACAAAACCCACCACAACACAAGATGAAGACGAAGTCCACTGCTACACTGACGGCTCAGGTAGAAATGGCATCCTGGGGACGGGTATGGTGTACATTCTACCAGATGAGAACCGGACTATACTCGAGCAATACGCAGCAACAGGATTGCTTGCAAACGGCAACATATACGCGACAGAGCTGAAGGTAATTAATACTGCTCTAAGCCAACTGGCAGTGTGGACCATGGTTCCGCTAGAAGGAAAACTCACCATCTTCTCGGACAATCAGAGTGCGCTAAAGAGTATCCGCAAGCCAAGACAGCAGTCAGGCCAGCATATCATCAAGGACATCTTGTTAGCCACGCAGCGATTACATTAAAAGGATATCACCGTGGTTCTTCGATGGATCCCGGCACACTCTAGCATCAAGAGCAACGAAGCAGCAGACAAAATGGCCAAAAGAAGTACCAAAGCAGGGAGCGCAGTGCCGTCAGAGATACGACTACGCTCAGCACTGATTAGGCAAGCAAAGAAGAGCTGTCAACCAAGCGACAAACTACTGCGAGGAGGGAGATTTACCAAATCCATTGATGCTGTTATCCCAGGAAAACACACGCGCACCATCTACAATCAGCTATCTAAAACAGAGGCTCAAATACTAGCTCAATTGCGGACGTCACACTGTCGGCTGAATAAGTACCTGAACCGAATTGGAGCGGCGGAATCACCATTGTGCGAAGAATGCGGAGTTGTGGAAAGCGTGCAGCATTTCCTACTCGATTGCAAACGATGGAGCGAGCAACGACGGCTCTTGCGAGAAGCAACCGAGCCAAGGAGTGACGTCTCCTATCTACTAGGAGGCCGCTCAACACTCACAAACAGAAGAGGAGAGATGATCGATGGTCCAAAATGGACGCCAGATGTAGCAGCAGTACGAGCGATAATTGCGTTCGTAGATGCTACCAAGCGATTCAGCCGAGAGACGGAGTAGTCTCTACCAAACCCATAACCAACTCCGAGCATGTGGACTCACTCATTAAGATAGTACCCATGCAAGCAGCCATCCTAGATCCGATACCCCCCTCTTACCAACAGCCAATATCTGATCCGATCAGTCTGCTGGCCAACGATAAGTTCGCCTTTCGTTTTTGTTGTTGTTTCGGGAGTTTTGGTCAATTTGATAATTCAGTATGTTAAAAAGATGCTACACAAAAGTAAATGCTTGGGCTTGGAATGAAGGGAGCGTTGATAGTTGGAAACAATGTATGATAGACAATCGGTAGTGTCCCCCTGGAGCCATACTGGCCCGACGGGTGTATTGAATCCATCCATCCATCCATCCATCCACTTCTTCCTTCAACACACCTCGTTCTAAGACATACTTCCACGACAGCAGCGCTCCGGACTACAACTATCTCCTCTCCTGCGCGTTGCCTCAATATCGAAATGCATCATCATGGGGAATGGCAGACCGAGTCTTTTCCGTGCGTGATAGAAACAGAACATCTCACTGAGCAAAATTGAACAGGCAGAAAATCAAAGAAGCGTATCGATGTTGGCTTGGAGAAGCGCCCCTCGCAACTGGTTCCGTACGTACAGTACTAGGGCAAAAGTTTCCGTACAATTAAGCGAAAACGTGAAATCTACACCTCTCATTTTTTAACACATTATCTTTGCACTACCATTATGCCACCTCAACGAAAGCCATTGACTCCTTATAAACCCGCAGAGGCTTCCTAATCATCGTCTTACTCCATATCAACGCGGCAAAATTGATGCGCAGCGTGAAGCTGGGCTCAGTTTAGGCGCAATTGCGGCGCTACAAAAACTACCGCGTTCCACCATCCAATACAGCCTTGAAAAGGCCCATTACGCCAGAACGGCGAATCCCTACCTTCCAGCGGCCGGCCACGCTCGTATACAGACCGAGATGAACGATCCCTGTTACGCATTATGCGTACGCAGCCTAAGTTAACGTACGAGGAGGTCAAAAGACAGGCTTGCATCGATTTTTCGAAGGATACCATCAGGAGGATATTGAAAGAGTACGGAATCGCAAATTGGAGGTCTGCAAGGCGCCCTTTCCTCACACAGGTACATGCTGACGCCAGGAAGCTCTGGGCAGAGCAGCACATCTCGTGGAAAGCTGAAGATTGGGCGAAGATTATATGGTCTGACGAGTGCTCAGTTGAGCGAGGGACCGGCAAGGCAAGAACATGGTGTTTTCGCACACCAGGACAAAAATGGGAGACCTCAATGATTGATACCTATAAGAAGGGTAAAGGAGTGTCTATCATGATTTGGGCATGCTTCTCTGGCCAAGTAGGGCGCTCTGAATTGTACATTCTTAAGCGTGACCTAGAGAGCAAGCGTCAAGGCTACTCTACGAACTCGTATATCAAGTTACTCGACGAAATGCTACCTACAGCATACGAACCGGGCCTTAAATTATGCAGGATAACGCGCCTATCCACAAAGCCAAAAAGACTATAGTCTGGTTTAAGGAAAACCTCATTCCACTACAAGATGCGCCGCCCTACAGTCCTGATATGAACCCGATTGAAAACCTCTGGCGGAGGCTCAAGGAATTGGTCTACAAAGTGGAACCTATGATTGAATACGTTACTGGCGGTGTAGACAATATACGAGAGGTTCTAGGAGAAGCACTTATTAAGGCCCGGCGGCTTATCGAACAACATTATTTTGATGCTGTACTTGAGTCAATGCCAAGGAGGGTTGAGGCATTACTGGCGGCAGATAGTTGGCACACAAAATACTAAATAGCTCACTGAATGGTTCATTTTGTAGCCCTGGTATTACTGTACATTATACGAGAATATGAGCGAAAATGATCACGTTGAAAGCGCGATAATGTAATTACAAGAATCACCATTTTTTGAGCGATCTCGGCTGGACGGAAACTTGTGCGACCCTACTGTACAAGAATTTCCGTCCGCTGAAGCACGACGCTGGCATATCGTCCTGGTTCCGTTCCTCGTGCCTCCACCCGAGAACTCGACTCATAACCGTAGTGAGCCTCCTGAAAGAAGGAGAGTTTATCGAGGAGGTCTTGATCCTCTTCCGGGACACTGTTTAGTGTCCTCCCTCTTTTTTCGACAGCAGATATAGCTGATATATTGGTTCTACAATCGCGCATTAATCAGGATTGCCGTCGTAAGAATAACGGGAATATGGTAGGATAGTAGTACATACGACATCGCCACCCACAGTTCTCTTCTGGAAAAATTGCACCATTCTGCAATGACCTTGCTTTATGCACTCCTGATTCCCATGCCACTGATCAGGGGCAGGAACGGCATTGGGTGTAGTTTGGGTATTGATTAGCACCGCTTTATTATCTTGACAAAATTGTTCCTGGCCGAAGGTTGAAGGTACCAGGAGGAGGAGCAGGGGGAGGATTTGGTAATACATGATAAGAGCTAAGATAAGAAGTTTGGAGGTTGGTGAGAAATCGGCGCATTATCAGCCCATTCTTGGACCTCTCATTTATGTCATTCCAGTGCTACTAGGATTTGTAGCCTCGGTACCATACCTAACTTTATCTCAATAATATATCTGTTCAGATTTTATTCAAGTCATTGCATTACAAGCATTATCGTGGACTCGGTATACTAGTACGTGTAGTACAGGGATAATATATTACCAGCAAAGCGGATAGAAATACTAAATCTACGATCGATAACGTTAGCAGTAAACGTGGCCCCTGCCTGAAGTCAGACTTTACGAGCTAGGTTGAATCTTTCTACCTTAAATCCCGTGCAAAGTGCGCGGCCAGATTTTATTCGATAGACCTAGAGGCAAATCATGTGGGCCAGAAAACATTAATAATCATTGTCGAAGCTACCCTTGTCTCGTCGAACGAAACAGCTTCCCGAGCAGATCCCAAGCAGAATCTGTAATTTATGCGAACGCGACGGCTATGTCCGTGCAAATTCCCTCGATTTTGAGCTCCAAACGAACACGCACGTCCGGAGGATTTTCCGAGTTCTTGCCTGAACCTGGAAATATCGTCCGTGTGGATTTCCGCTCTCTTGGAAAGCGGGTACTATTTGTACACCCAATCATTTTGAAATTTACACCCAGGAATTAAACTGCCTCCGCAACAATCGTTCCCAACTCGTTACCTACCTATAGCTACCGCCCACCACGGCAATCTCCACCTCCGTAATCGTCACCATCATATGTTCCTTGACTCCCTGGGCCAGCCTTCGTATAGTACTCTGCATTATTCTAGTTGAATATGTGGCATTGTAAAATGGGAATTCTCGTATGGATTTTGAGTGAACGAGGAAGGACGTTTGCGTCATGCAGTCGAGTGGTTTTCTGAGAGCGAAGACAGCTATAGATCCAAGACCCATTGTGGTTTTCGAGTGATTGTTGAATCTAAAAAAAGAGGTGAGGCGTTGTTAAACTAGCGCTCGGACTCGCCCCGCTGACGGTAGAGGGAACGCACTGGTCGTATTCCTTAATTACTTAACAAGATAAGCAGTTCTATTAGATTCGTTCTGCAGTACTTCTTACCTCGTATAATTGACTCTACTTCTTATCTAATAAGTAGGAGTAACCTGCGAAGGTAATCTTCTTGCCGGAAAGATCATACTTGGAGAGTAAGACCGCTTTCGCGAGAGGAGGAGAGGGTAGGCAGAAAGCACCCGCTATCAATACCTAGCTTCTAAGTACTGTTGAATCATAGACTACTTCTAACCGGTACGACTCGAAGTCTTCGCTAACTTCGCTTAAGATTGCTCGGTACGTAAGCCAATTGTATTACCCTTTCCTGCCCTTAGCCCTCTACTGAGAAGTGGGGTCAAGTATACGAGGTAAGACGTACTGCAAAACGAGTCTATTATACCTCGCCCTGTAATTATAGAGCCCTCTAAAGGGCTTCTACGAGATTAATAAGGAGTAAAATAACAAGTGCTAATTAGGGCGAGTACGAGAACTTGGATAAAATAGCCAGATCTCGATTCTTAGCCAATCCGCCCAGGAAATACCTACGTGTACGAGTGAGCTTAGTCTAAATGAAAACAATATACTAAAAAGCCGGACATTGCTTCAAACAGTTGAGCTCTACGCGGTCATTCAAATCTAGCCAATTAGCAGCCTATATTCACTAATTAATCGAACCAAGCGGTCCCAGCCAGAATCTACTATGGTCGGCTTGGTTGGCCTCCAACCTGGCCTACGGGTACTACGTAAGATTTCCCAACTAATCTAAAATCTTCGACTTTACACGACGTGTTTGATCAGCATGATTTTCATGCTCAGCTATCTTGGCTCTTACTCCATCGCTTTACAAACATCCTCGTTCACTCAAAAACCACAGCACAGCGATGTACTCGTACAAGAAGGGCTCTCGAGGTCTATTTTATCCAATGTTTACGGAGACAAACAGGATGGCTATACTCATACAATATATGCCTTCGAAGTGCCTAGGATAGGCGCCAGCGTCGAAAGGATCAAAGTCTCGCAGTTATGTGATGTGTCGTAGCCGAAAAGTACGCTGCGATAAGCTTTCGCCGGCTTGCTCCAATTGACATCGGGCCAACATTGCCTGCGTTTTCCCGTATGACGATAGACCACCAAGATGGGCTCGAGGTCTCGTTAACAGGGCTTCAGTTTCGTCTTCTTCAGCAGGAGGCACTGCTTATCATCAGTTAGGGGGCGTGAAAGGTCACGAAGCACCTTATCTCGAGTTCCGAGGAGTGTAGCTTACATTTATCGTATTAAGTACCAGAAATCTCTGATGTCAAAACGCCTGCCCCTACCGCTACCTGAATATCCTACAAAATATTGTGTTATAACATAATTGATGACTCCAGCATTTCCGACTCCATGCGGCAAATAGAAAATCGCAAGTATTAACCCCATGGACTTTTGCGAGAAAATGCGAACGAAGTGATTCTTGAGGGAGCCTTCTTTGCTGCAGCCTTTTTTGTAGGCGTTTTCTTCTTCCCTCCCGACGACGACGGCGATGGCGAAGGCTGTGGCAAGATACCCTGCGCGACCTTATTACAAACGGTAGTGAAGTGTTTAAGTATCTCCTATTCCGAATCAGGAATCAGGCATACCATACAAGATCAACAAACTTACTTCAAACGGGTGATCATCCATTGAGCCAAAAAGGGGATTCTGACCACCGAGCTTCGCCGCAGTAATTTTGGGACTCGAAATACCGAATGCGATTTTGGCCAGATATCGTGCGTCATCTTTATCTGGCACTTCCTGAAGAATTTTGTTGAATGGGACCATGTCGAATGGCTTCGGTGGCGGTTTGACGAGTGGTATAGGTCGGTTCGTTAAACACCAAGTACAATGGCCACAGTCCTTTTTACCACCAATGATGGTATCACCGAAATGTTCGGCTAAGACCCGCGAGAAACAGGCACTGCCAGTGATCAAGCCCAGCATTTCATCTGTGCGCTTCAAATCCCTCTGTTCACGCTCTTCCAGCTGTGCAAAAACCCCTTTGGCTAGGGCGTCGATCTCAGCGTTGGTTTGAAGCAATTCGGAAAGCACACGGTAAACATGCAGAACACCAGTTGTCTTGAGTGTAATGACTTGCGTGTCGTTCCAGTCGTTCAATTTCTTAACAATGTCGACACGAGGCACGTAAGTCCTTTTGGCGGCTTCCGTGGCATCGATATGAGTTAGTTTCGTGGCCCTTTCCTCGCATTGGCGTATCGCTGCCGCCGCAGGTGAAGTGTCTGCATGGAACATCCCGAAGCGAGGCCCGGCTGTGTAGCTATATTTAGTGTAGATAGGGGTGATGGCTCTCAGAAGCTCAAATCGCAGCTCGAGTTGCGCATAAATGTTGCCCAAAGTGGTGGCCTTGATGGTCTCATTAGTTGGGAATGATAATTAAAGGACTTGATACTCACTCGAATGTCCCACGTTTTTGACTGGTCATACTGTGATGCCTGGATAGTCGCACCGACTGGGAGCGCCCTGTTGGTAAAGTTAAAGATCTCATGAAGAAGTCCCTTCACGCCTTCTCGAGATGGGAGATCGCCTCTTGCGAACACTTCGCGTAAGTGCAGATCCTCTCCACAGACGAAAAAGAGACACTTGCTTGCTAACCCGTCGCGCCCAGCGCGGCCAATTTCTTGGCTGTAAGACTCAAGGCTGGACGGGATGTTGAAATGGATAACATTGCGTATGTTGTTTTTGTCGATGCCCATTCCGAAGGCGATCTATTGGTGTCAGTGAAGGAACTAAATGGACAGCAACTATTAGCAGTACCGTCGCAACAATGATCAAGTTGTCTTTGGCCATAAAATCGTCTTGAATTCTCAGTTTCTCGGCGGTCGCCATGCCGGCATGAAATGATTGAGCTTTAAACCCTTTCCTCCTCAGATCGGCTGCGAGAGCTTCGGTCTGCCTTTGTAGCGTAACATAAATGATCGTGGGCCCGGGGTTCTTTGTCAAAAAGCTAAATAGCTTCGGGTACAATTCTTGCTTCGTCGATGCGGATTCTGCGAGCAGTTGCAAGTTTGATCGATACGATGATGTGCGGAACAGTCCTGTCTCGTCGATATCAAACTGTTCGCGTATGTCCTTGGCAACCTTTGGGGTGGCCGTTGCGGTCAGACACACGACTCTTTCAGCCTGCACTTCTTTCACGAATCGCGCAACTTTGAGGTAATCCGGGCGAAAGGCGTGTCCCCATTCAGAAATGCAATGTGCCTCGTCAATCGCCACCAGTCGAATGCCACCACGTACGTACTTCATGGACTCTACGAAACCTTCGTTGTTGAGACGTTCAGGCGCACAGTATAGCAACTTCAATGTCCCAGCGCGCAGCGATTCCATTGTTCCCAGGTACTGTTCTCTCGTTCTCGTCGAGTCCAGCACGGCGGCTTTCACTCCACGCTTCAGAAGAGCATCAACCTGGTCTTTCATGAGCGCTATCAAGGGTGAAACCACCAATGTAATGCCTCCTTCGCCCTCCCCTCGGTCTTCCACGAATTTATCCATATCCTCGAAGACCAATGCTGGTATCTGATAGCACAGGCTCTTTCCGCCCCCCGTTGGAAACACAACCACGGCAGAGCCTCCATGAAGAATTCGAGAAATTGCAGCCTCTTGCTTTAACCGAAACGCATCCATTTTGAAGACATCTTTCAGTATTGTGACAGCTGCCTCGCACGTCGTAGGATAAGCGTTCGCGATTCGTTTCGACGACGGTGCAACGTCGGACGAAGGAGGAGATTTGCGCTTGAGATTGGGTGAAACGTTCAATTCGGCAGCCAGGAAGTCATCATCGTCTGAAGATGCCATGCCAAATTCGTCTTCGTCGTGGTCGTCCATTTCGATGATTGCCAGAGTGATTGAATGGAGGTTTGTGTTGGGAAGTGAGTGAGATAGGGGGGTGCAGTCCAATTGAAGGCTGTATTGTTGGGGATGAGGTTCTCGTCGCCATTCATATGAAGACGCGTAGGTACTGTATAGATTACTTTGTCATGATACGCGCTAGACTAGCGTCGTCACGAGTCGTCCGAAGTATCTGCCCTCTTCAGTTACACTCTCTCCAACTTTCATCCACCGACTTCATCTGCCAGCAATCTTCCCCCGAACACTGTGTCACAGTCCAATTCAAATGCTGACAGACAGCTGCGCTTTATTTAGCTAAGACATCAACCGCCGATGCCGATCTCCCCTACCACAGATCCATCATTTTGGATCCGCTCGAGTCCGCTCCAAAACACCAACCTGTACTACCATAGTATGCAGTATGGACACTCCCGACCCTGCCGCGAATGCGGGGCTGCTGCACTTCTTACCCACTTCGTGTCGGGTGATAAAGTCGCAGCGCCTGAACGGAGGGGAAATGCCGTAGGACCCACAAACAGTGATGGTATTTCTTTCTTCATGTTCTCTCTTCTCTCTAGCATCAGATCAAATTCCCAACCCTCAAACCCGTCAAACACACGACCTTGTTACATTTAGCTTTCCCGCCATGCCTTCCACAAAGCCATTACGTTTACCCCCAAACTTCACGGAAGCTCGATTCTCAGATTTTGTCTCCCGTGCCGAGACGTTATGTGGTCATGAGAACGTTCGCATTATATGTTCTGTGGACGATCTTGTGGATGGCGACTACATGAACCCCTGCAAGGCACATGATATGCACGCCATCTACGATCGTGATTTTTTCGTAGCATCTGCAGTCATTTGTCCCAGGGATATCCCCAATGTGCAAGATATTGTTCGTCTTGCCAATGATTTCCGTATGCCCCTGTGGCCATACTCTGCAGGTAGGAATACTGGGTATGGAGGGACTGCGCCGCGAGTTTCTGGAAGTATCGGTTTAGATTTGGGAGTGCACATGAACAAAGTGCTGGATGTCAACGTTGAAGGAGCTTTTGCGCTTGTCGAACCTGGTGTAACGTTCATGCAATTACATAAGTACCTTGAAGAAAACAACCTTAGAGACCATCTCTGGTTGGATGTGCCGGACTTAGGAGGTGGATCAATTATTGGTACGTCTCATACCGGCGCTGATTCTGAGACCTCTTGATCCTAACAGGCATGCAGGCAATGCCGTTGAGCGTGGCGTTGGATACAGTACGTTCATGTCTGAAGGTGAAGCTAATCAGAGCACTAACATAGTCCTGCGAAGCACCATACGGAGATCACTGGATGATGCACTGTGGTCTCGAAATTATCTTACCCAACGGCGAGCTCATCAGAACTGGCATGGGAGCACTACCAGAGCCTGGCGCGGACAAAGGCCTTCGACTAGATGAGCAAAAGAGAAACTATTGCTGGCAACTGTTCAATTATGGGTTTGGTCCATACAACGACGGCATCTTCACCCAAAGTAGTCTAGGCATTGTCGTGAAGATGGGAATTTGGGCATGCAACCATTATCTCATAGTCATGCACTGTGCTAATGTCCTTCAGTTGATGCCAAATCCTGGTGGTTACCAGGCCTACATGATCACTTTTCCACGCGACGATGATTTGTCGGTCATAGTGGATACTATTCGACCACTCCGCTTGGTCAGGCACTTTTCCGTTAGTATCATATGCAAATGTTTGCTTACAACTGCGTAGCAAACTGTACTGCAGAATGTGCCCACTCTTCGGCATATCCTACTGGACGCTGCTGTCGCAGGTGATAAGGCCTCATACACTGACAAGAGAGCTCCTCTCAACGAGGAAGAAGTCGATGCAATCGCGAAGAAGCTCAATCTAGGCCGATGGAATTTCTATGGCGCAGTCTATGTGGGTATACCCGTCGTCATCAAGTGTGGGTTATTGACATGATGACTTCTCAGGGACCAGAGCCAGTGCGTAACGTTTTGTTAGATGTTATCAAGAAGTCTTTCCTTGCCATACCTGGTGCCAAATTCTGGCTTCCCGAGGACCGATCTGAGCCTCACAGCGTTCTCCGCACACGAGCAAAAACGCTGCAAGGTATTCCGACCTTGGACGAACTGAGATGGGTCAGGTAAGCTTCATCGACTCCTTGTTATGATAGAATTCCAACCGTCACAGCTGGATGCCCAACGGAGCACATCTGTTCTTCTCTCCGATCTCCAAGATATCTGGCAAAGACGCGAATCTCCAGTACGAAATAACAAGACGTCGATGTGCTGAAGCTGGCCTGGATTTCATGGGTACATTTACGATCGGCATGCGTGAGATGCGTAAGACTTATCATCCAAACTTACCAATAGGTGCGACGCTAACAGCTTAAGACCACATCGTTTGTATCGTGTTCAACCGAGAAGATCCCGTCCAGCGACAGAACGCGCGCTGGTTGGTGCGAACATTGATCAAAGACTGCGCAGAACACGGATGGGGAGAGTATAGAACCCACATCGCGCTTATGGATCAAGTCGCTGCAACTTATAACTTCAACGACAATGCGCAGATGAAATTGAACGAGACCATCAAGAATGCCTTGGACCCGAACGGAATTCTGGCACCAGGTAAAAATGGCATCTGGCCACAAAGCTATCCGAAGAGTGAATGGGTACTTGGCGAAGAGGAAACTCTGATCAAGAAGTCTTCCTTGTGAGAGACTGGTGTCCAGTATTTAGGAAGCCCTCATGCATTAACACAGCCTGCGATCTACGCAAGCTAACAATAGCTTTTACTATTACTTAGAATCCCGCCCCTCTGGTTTATCTAGACAGTTCACGGCGTTTATCGGCATCTAGGGCAATTTGATTTCGCAATTGCTTACAAGTGGGTGCGCGTGAGGATCGGCTGCCAGGAAGCCATGATGTTACGTCAAGTACAATCTATATTTTGATTGCGTTCCCTGGAACCGATCCTTCAGGCGTACCATGCGTTGTTTGCCGCTATATCCAGGATTTTCTCTTTCCTTTCTTTCGCATTGTTTGGATAAGCTTCATAACTTGTCGAAGGACCATAATTGACATTGAGCTTGTTGCACATATCGCTGGACCGTACGCAAGACCATCCGATTTGATTGACGAGTGTGAAGGGGCGCCATGGGTTCGCCTCAGTGCTATGTGAAGTTGAACAACACAGTCGTAGCGAACAATTGGAAAACTTGTGGCAGGACAGATGATTCTTCTCCGTAAGCTGAGCGCAGTTTTCCTCTCGGTACGCACGAGGCTGACTCTTTACCAGTAACCTGCAATGTTGCGCCGATGGCGACTTTTGTATGAGTAACGGTCTTTGCCGATATTCACATTCAGAAGTAGGAGCTTCGGGATACTACGCTGGGGGCTGTGCATCGCAGGATTACAGAGACGGGTCTTGTCCGCAGCTTTGCAGTGAGTCGTTAAACTCGCAGGAACATCGCCAGATCACTGACCGAAGGCAGATGCGCAAGGCAAAAAAGACGTCGTTTTCGATGCGAAGCAGAGGATATGGAGCTGCTGTGGAGGCGATGCGAATTCTCCTCCTCATTGCGATACACCCACCAACGATAATTTCGGCGCGCCGGCCATGAACCAGTTGAACACAATTTACCAGGCCGGTGTAGGAGCAGTTACACCCTCAACTTCAAATAATTCAAATCGGAATCGTCCTGATCTGATGCCCCCTTCGTCCTCTACTATGCCTTCACCAACAACTACAATGGAAACACCAACAAGACCACGCGTGGTCGTCATCACCAAAACTCCCACGCCGACAGCCGTTTTGTCGAGAATTTCGGCGGGGGTAGCAGGTGCTATAGGAGCCGGTTCCGCAGTGATGGTCCTTCTCATTAGCGGCATCCTCTTCTGGCATTGGCGGCGGAAGAGAATGGGCAGGAAATGGAAGAAAGAAAAGGCTTCTATACCGATAACTGGAGGGGAACAATTACCTAGGGCTAAGAAAAAGCACACTAGGCCATTCAAGCCCATGGCGTATGTAAATGCGAATGAGATAAGGGCGAAAGTGGTTCGGCATGAGATGAGTCGGGATTCGATGGTGGTTGCTGAGTTGGCTGCTGGGGATAGGAGAGAGAGGGGGGAAATAGGAAGGATGGGTGAGATTCAGGAGATGGATGGGGCGGATGTGGGGGTTAGGGATGCTGGCGGGAAGAGGTAATGGTGAGATGCTTGTAGAGAAAGTTCACTCCCGACTATCGTAGAATGTGATAGACGTTGATCTCAATCTGTCTGCCTGATGACTGCGCCACTAAGAACCCCGCTGACGTATGGACCTTTCCCAGTAGCCGTTGCTTGAGCCTCGTGCCTCAGTCCACTTCATCGCCACGAACTTGAAGCGTTGATAGCCAGACGACCATAAGTATAGAAACCATGGCCAATTCAAACACTCCCCCTTCACCAACAAATTCTTTCTACGCCATGAGCGACGACGAGGAAGGCGACTACAACACCATCCGCCATGTGAAGACGGGCAGAGGCGTGAAGCTGCTATATACAAAGAGCAAGGTAAGCACTCATGTCTCACCACATACAGGTAATACTGATATATACACCAGGTCTACGTCCATCCAACTCCCCAGGCAAAAGACAACATCTCCGGCTTCATCGCCCTCATCCAACAAAAACCTGCCCCCGCAAACCTCTCCTCCGACCGTCCCATATCTTCCCACTCAAATCCCACCACCACTTCCTCAGATTTCCTCCTAGCATGGGTTCCCGAATCAGGTCTCGGCGATGCATACGACACATACTTCAAGGTTGATCTCTCAGATTCCTCCTCTCCTCCCAGGCAAACACATCTCGTACCTGCCCCGCCTGCTACTACACATATAAGCGGTATCACACACGGTGCATATGCTTTCTCGGTACCTGTCAGCGAGATATACAGTTTGCTGGTTCGACCGCCAAACCTTGGCTGGTGGTTTGGAAGTCTGGTCATCAACACGAGAGCTGGAGATTCGTTTCCTGCTCTCTTCTTTCACGATAATGAATGTCAGTCGACGATATTGCAACGCAAGAAATTGGCCAGGGAGAGCTTTGATCCCTTCAAAGATGGGGGAGGCATGTTTTGGGGCGGTGATGAGGTGCTGAGGTGGCTCAAGAGATATGTGCGCGTGGAAAGAGCTGGAGCGGAACCGAATATTTACCTCTTGGAACCGTCAGCAGAGGATAAGAAGGGGTTCAGCAGTGTCGATGGCGTGGACAAGAATAAGAGAAAGGGTTCCATTTCTGGTGCGACAATTGGAGGAGCCGGTGGAGCAGCATCTTCGACACAACGAGATGGGGGTATGGATCCTGTCACCAAGTTCTTCAAAGAGACGAGGTGGAATGTTCTTGAGAAGCTGAGCCAAGTTACTACTTTCACCAGACGGACGGCTGAATCGGTCGCGAGTAACAAGAACTTGCCTCCACAAGTGAGGCGCTTGCTACACAATCCCGAAGTACAAACGATTCAGGATGAGTTTGATAGTGCTAGGATATATCTGGCACGATGGGCCATGCAGATTGCAGACCAAAGTGAAAGAGAACGGAACCAGCGGATTTGGACAGCAAGAGACGTTCTCGAGTTAGAAGATACAGGTGTAGGCGAGTTTGAGATATTAGATATGAATGTTGACAGCATGTCACTTGCTGAGCGTCGGAAACAAGTCGATTTGAAGGAGTGGAACGGGTTCTTCAACGAGCGCAATGGAAGACTGCATATTACTCCTGAAGAGGTCAAAGAGCGCATATTTCATGGTGGATTGAATCCAGAAGACGGTGTCAGGAAAGAGGCATGGCTCTTCATTCTTGGAGTTTACCCCTGGACGAGCTCGCGAGATGAACGACACGCTATTATGAACAGCAAGCGGGACGAGTACATTCGCCTCAAAGGCGCGTGGTGGGAGCGGATGGTTGATGGCAGTGCTTCCCTCGAAGACACCGAATGGTGGCGCGAACAGAAGAACCGCATAGGTTTGTGACCCCCCTGTCCTCAATGATCAAGAATACAAGGCTGACCTACGCCCATCTTATGGGGTCCTTGCAATAGAAAAAGACGTGCATAGAACAGATCGTCATATCCCACTCTTCGCTGGGGAAGATATTCCACACCCTGACCCTGATTCTCCTTTTGCCGAGCAAGGTACCAATGTCCACATGGAGCAGATGAAAGATATGCTCCTCACCTATAACGAGTATAACAAGGAACTCGGCTACGTCCAAGGCATGTCGGATCTTCTTGCTCCCATTTACGCAGTCATGCAGGACGATGCTGTCGCCTTTTGGGGCTTCGTCGAATTTATGAATCGCATGGAACGAAACTTTCTGCGAGATCAGTCTGGTATGAGGACACAGCTTTTGACGCTTGATCATCTGGTTCAGTTGCTGGATCCGAAGCTGTATCTTCATTTGCAGAAGGCTGACTCAACGAATTTCTTCTTTTTCTTCCGGATGCTCTTGGTCTGGTATAAGCGCGAGTTTCCATGGATGGATACATTACGACTATGGGAGGTGCTGTGGACCGACTACCTGACCTCAAACTTCCACCTCTTCTTTGCCCTCGCGATACTGGAGAAGCATCGGGATGTCATTATGGAACATCTTCAGCACTTTGACGAGGTACTTAAGTATAGTAAGTTAATCTCGTCTCTCCCAGCAGGTTAAGTTCAAAGCTGACAATCGCCACAGTCAATGAACTCTCCAACACAATCGATCTCCCATCCACTTTCATCCGAGCGGAAGCTCTGTACAACCGTTTCCAGCGCACAGTCGAAGCTGTCGACCGTAAGAATCATTTTCCTGTCCCTTCCAACGTCAGGCAACGCAGACAGGACCTGGCTACCTCGGAAGCCGGTAAAACGAGTGCGGAAAGTATCACCAAGCCTGGTGCCACTCATGCGCGGACAGGATCAATCGGATCGCGGGCGACGCCGGCACTCCTTGAAAGAAAAGGGTCGAAATCTGATCCTACTGAGGATAGTACGAGTGTTACTGATGCTGTTGTTGCGAGACCGACCACGGCTGATAAGGGGAAAAGGAAGAGTGTTGGCGATGCGCCTGCTACTGGAGAGGTGGTCAAAGAAAAGGTTATCTCTCCAGAACTGCGTGATCTTTTGCGGAGGGACCTTTATTATGCCCTGGAGAAGGGCGAAGTAAAGAAACATGGTGGTGGGGTCTGATTATGTTTGAAATGTTGCGATGAAAGTAGTTCTTTTTCTTTCAGTGTACTCATTTTTCCTGGCTGCTTGGAATGAGGAGGGGCGTTTATGGTAGGATTTGTTGGATGATGTTAGATGATGTTGGATGATGGCATGGGAAATGTCTTGTTATGAGATACTTGGTATGATTTTCGAACTGACAAGGAGAAAGTAACGAATCGGCGACGCCTTTTACGTGTGGAAATTTTCTGTCCTTTCCATTGTAATTCATCGCCTCCACTGACTACCTTCTATACACGCCAAAATTATTATCGTTGATCAACTTCATCCCTTCCAGCCGGTAGGTATCCGGTTCCGCATAACTACTCACATTCGCATCCAACACAATATCCATGGGATTACCAACATCATACATCGGCCACTCGGCCTCACTCCCATTCCACCCCACCCCGCTCCTCCAAGAATTCGGATCCAAATCACTCACAAACCCAACCCAAGACGAAGACATAAACCTAGCCAATCCCACCGTCTTCTCGCCCATCCCCTCAAACGGATTCCCATTCAGCGGCGCATACCCCACCCCTTTTGTATTGAAAAACACAAAGGCGACTTCCTGGAAATGGGTGACGGCGGTGACTGGGTTGACGTTTGAGGTTAGGGCGTTGAAGCGGTAGCAATAGGCTGGGATTTTGTGGGTGGCCCATGTTTGGCATGTTAGGCGGCGGGGGGCTATGAAGAGGGAGTCGCCGTAGTAGGAGGCTGAGCGGCGGAACTGGGTTCCGTAGGGGGGACCGGGGCGGTTGGGACCGAGGGAGGCGATGACGTTTACGCTTGGATCGTCTGGGTAGGCTTGTAGGAGTTGGGTTATTAGGGAGGGGGGGATGTTGGCTGCTAGGAGGCGGTTTGAGAAGTCGGTTGTTGTGTTTATGCCTTGCGGGGAGAATGCTGTGCCTTCGTCTGAGTTTGCTGTTGGTTGTTAGGATTGGGGTTGGGAAGGCAGGGGGGATGTGTTGGGTACCTCCTGAGATTATGGGGACTTTTACGAAATTGCCTGAGTCTAGTTGGAGGGAGGTGTATCGAGCGATGAAATCTCCGTCCACGGTGGGGCCGAATGCTGTTAGAGATGCACCGTTGGAGGCTCTGGTTGTTCCGTTGATAATGCCGTTTAGTGTCTCGTATCGCACTGAACGGAGACATTCTAGTGAGTTTAGGGTGGTGTTGCAGCCAGCTTGGGCTGAGATGGCATTGTATAATGGTTGATACCATGATCCCGTTTCCAGCGCTCCGTAATAGACTGGGTTTCCACTTTCCATAGCAGCAGCACGGAAGAGTTTGTCGTCACGTCCGTTGTAAGCGGTCAAGTGAAATCCAACACTTGAACCACCAGCTGATTCTCCAAAGATGGTGACTTTCTCCGGATCACCTGAACATCATCAGCAATTAATTACCCCTCAAGTTTGGGGAGATAAGGAAAATGTACCACCAAATCCCCCAATATTCTCTTGCAAATAGTGCAAAGCCAACCTCTGGTCCCTCAATCCCAAATTCGTATCACCACTCCCCTGCATCTCCCTCGAATACAGAAACCCCCAAGCACTAAGTCGATAATTGATAGTAACGCCGATAATCGGTTTTCCAATCGCTACCGAATTTTGAACGATAAAGGACATATTATAGCGTTGATCAACACCACCACCTTGCGTATACCCACCACCATGGATCCAGAAAGCGACGGGTAATTTGGTGTTTTCGTAGCCGGATGGTCGGACGACATTGAGGTAGAGGCAATCTTCCGAGACTTCGTAGGGCCATTGGTCGCTCTATGATACTTGATCAGCATTCTCACATCATATGCATGGTCTATCTTAAGATCGAGAGGGAGAATTGCATACCCCATACCCAACACACTCCATAGAATAACTCTTCGCATCCCTCGTCCCCGTCCACGTCCCATTCAAGCTCTGCGGGATCCGAAATCTCCCCTCTCCCGTGGGCGGCAACGCATAAGGGACCCCCAAAAAATAATCCTGTTTATGAACACCATCATGAACACCAACATAACTTCCATTCTTCGTCACCGCAATCGGCTCTGAAGAAGTCCCGTCTCTTGATTTGACAACTCCAGCAGTACATGCACCAGCAAAAAGCCATAACCAAGACGCAAGGGCAAACATGATGAAGCTCAGGGAAAAGATGATGTTCCTACGTCCGACAGGTACCAAAGAGGGGAAGCCGAGGATATTATATGTATTTCTTGGATGATCGTTTGCGACATCATCTCCCTTCCTCATGACTTTATCTTCTCCTCTCGATGTGAGCTAGAGGGGACGGCACGATCAGCCTACGACTCTTCCGTCATCGGAACGAGCAAGCGAAGCGAAGGAGGAATTAGCTGCCCCACAAGAAGCGAGCCAATGGAGGCGGGTCAACGAGCCGGCGAGGGAGAGAGTCGGCCAACGAGAAGTAAATTGGACAAACAAGAATTGATTTTTCCCCGGTCAATGATGTGGACCTATGTCACGAATGGGGTTGGGCAGCTCTACCAAAGGTCTCAAATGACCAAGAATTGAGGGGCGGTGACTAGACACTCGTCCTTCCCATCACGGATTTTCCGAATCAGCTTAGAGTAAACGCGGGGTTGGAGGATTGGCATCTGCATGACAAGTCTCTTTGCGGGGAAGTAGCCGCTCTGATTCAGAGCCTCATCCGATCTGCAAATTGGGTTGGCGATGATGTTGTCCTTGGATAGAATGGTGGTGTTGTACTAGAGAGGACTGAGAGGAGATTTGAAGTGAGGTGAACGAATATTGCGGAACAAGATAACCCGAAGATCCTAGCTCGATCTAGAATAATTGATCAGCCTTTGGTGGCATAGAATTTCTAAGAGGGAAATGAAAGGAAGTCAACTCAAGTGAAAACTCTGAAGGAAGAATTCTCGGACAAGTGACATACCGAGTTGACAAAAGGGCCCTTTACTTCACCTTTCGCCTGTGAACGACCAATAGCGGGCAACTCCTGATCCTTGTGGTATGATGCAAGAATAAAACTCGAAAACTGGACGATGTATGTACAGATCTTATGGGTATATGTATTTACAGCATTCCGTTCGAACCTTTAATAACTGCCAAACAAACTGCTATCCCAAACTAATCCCCCTCATTACCCTGCCATGCATGCCAATTGCAAAAAAATTGAACGCTCAAACAAATCGCAAGAAAGTCTGGAACCTAGAAACGTCTCGGTCGCGGACCACTAGGCAATCCTTGGCCTTGGCCTTGTCGTCCTGATCTTGGTCCATTCGGGAGTCCTGGAGAAGCCTGCCTATCATATCCCCCTCCACCACCACCATAATCATCCCCATTACTAGCCCAAGGAGCATTCGCCGAGACGAAAGGTCTACTCGATCCATCGCCTCCAAATCTATCTCTTCCTCCTCCACTATCAAATCTCCCTGGGTCGGGTTGTGCTTCTTCAGCGTAAGGATTCCTGCCTCCGCCTGAACTCTGATCTGCGTATGGATTCCGACCTCCACTCTGTTGTGTATTCAAGGAAGCGGAAGATGTCATGGAGTTAGTGGGACTGTTTGATCGTCCCGCGCCCCATAATCTCTGCCTCAACCTTTCCTGTGCTGTTATTCCACCTCCTGAACTTGTCGGCGGACTCGGATCTCCAGCGCCGAATCTTGGGGGAGCCTGCTGAGATTGATATGATTCTGCTCGTTGACTCGGTAGTGGCCTCGCCTGCGTCTCTGGTGCCAAATGCTGTCTCTGTTGTTGCGGAAGTTGCTGAGCAAATCTTCCTCCTCCCGATTGTAGTGCATTCGGATCACTGTTGGTATTTCGCAAGCCAGGTCTTGCTTGCCTCAGTGATTCGGCCTCTTGTGGCTGCGTATTCTTGTTTCCCGAGTCCCATAAATCACTTAGACCACCTCTTCCCCATCTCCCTCCCGCTGCTGGCTGTTGCTGTCCCTGTTGTACTTGAGGAACTCTGTTGGAGCTCACGAATTGAACAGGTGCAGCGGCTGCAGCGGCTGCAGGGGCTTTCGGGTCTGGCGGTAGCCATTCTGGCAATCGTTGTTCTTTCTCGATGTAGTAAGCGCGTAAGACCCGCGATATGTGAGAATCGTCTTCTGTGTCGCCGTCGGCCTCCGAGGATATTAGCTGGCGACGAAGATTGTTGTATTTGCTGGTAGTGGATGTGAGGATCGAGGCGAAAAAGGACGACGAGGCAGAAGGGCCTTGTTGTTGCTCGTATTGATGTTGAGGGGGGACTTGGCTGGATTCACTCCGCGACAGAAAGCGCGAGGATAGCATTGTGTTTGTTGTTGGTGGTCGGCTCACGAAGATCGCGAAAGTTGGCGTGTCTTGGTGACGAGGTAGAATCACGTGTATACAGTCTAGAAATAGACTTTTATCAAGTTTCAAACTGGAATTGAGATCGGGGATCAAATCTTAATGTTTAGAAAGTTCGGGATCGTGCAGTGAAGAAACTGGGAGTTGGTATGTATGTTCATTTTGTCTGTACAATTACAACACCAAGGCCGGTGAACATCGCTGAATCACAATTCACATCGGAGTCAATATTCGACCAAGATCCTTCATCGGCAAACGATGCCTTTTCCTTACCGAGAACCCATCCCGATAACCTCGACTTGCCCTGGCTCTTCTCAACAATTCTCTCCTTTGTCGCAGGAACACGTCCTCGAACAATTGTCGCCATAGTCGAGGATTGCCGAGGTGAATTGAGGGCTCAAGAATATTCCAAAGATATGGCAATGCAAGCTAGAGATATGAATCAAGCGATTCAATGCTCCTTGATGGGGAACTTTCTGATTATGCTGACTGGCACATCACGCTATCTGCCCAGTCTAGATATGCGGATACAACGAGATAGACTAAGCACTGCTTGATTGCAGCCAGATGTGGAGGATTCGCTGTAGCACAGCACCAATTGCTGTCTTATCGCAGCCCTTGCGGCATTCCAGGCCATGAGAAACGGCACTGATATTTATTCATCGGGTACAGAGACCCTAAAACATCGATGTTTGCCATGCACGCCGGCGACGTGTTCCTGGAAATGCCTACGATCCGTCAGCGGGTTGGCTTCCTCATCAAAAGGATCGTCAGTATCAGGCCAAAATGGTATGCCCAGCTACATGGGCATCAAAGTTCGCGTTGGCCTTGTCGCAGACGTAGATAACGGCAGAGTTTTAGAGGTCAGTCATTGACATCCGAAATAGCTACCGAGGGAGAATACTATCTCATCAGGCTGCGTTAATGAGGTGGACTTGAATTTGGTCTTGGCGGCACTGGATTGGTGACAGGCGAAGAAACGAGAAGGTCCGAGTCATATTGATTAATAGAATACTTCTACACGTGGTGGATTATACTGCTGTGGTACCATGATCCCAATTGCAATCCCATCAATCCCATCAACCCATCAATCCCATTAATCCCATCAATCCCAGTTCAATACCATTACTATATCAATGGTACCCTCCCTACAAGATTGGCCATTCTTCAGCTGATACAATATTTCATGAGGGATATATCTCGAACAATTTCCGACCTTAGTATTATTAAACAGCTAGTAACAACCGTGGCTTTGTGTATCCCCACATGGCCGATTAGATATACTTCCAAGTGAAAATTGTTCCCGAAGTCTCTTGGTTTGGCTTGGGAACCACGGAGAATCCCAATTTCTCTCCCAGCACCCCGACGTTACCTGGTAATCAAGTGTACTATCCCCGTCGGGTATTAGGACCTCCAAAGTGGAAGTACGAATAGGAATAGATCTATATTTGATTACCGGTACCCAGTAATCGTTTAGAACACGTAAGGTATGGGAGAACTCTCTAGTGGCTGGGTCTGTTTCTTTTGTCGAGAGATAAGTGCGTCTTGGTTTCTCGTAGATCGGGCTTCCCAACGGTGGAACTTCATCTTTGGGCTTGCTATCTATGAATATGAAGTCTGTGAAACGGATATTCGAGATAATAATATCCCGGGCTTCAATCGTGTTGCTAAGGTCTTGTGCTATCACGTTGATGGGCAGCCGGGAATTAAGGTATTCGTCGATCTAGGTTGTAAATACTCCCGAGGGCTAAGCCTTCGATGTCTCTTGCGATTTGTTAATAGGTGAGGGTAAGGTCGACATGGTGATGTTTGTTTAGTGCCTTTACACGTGACTCCTTACCGTCGATTTCTGAAGCTGAGCGTTCTTGGCAACAGGGGTTGATTAGTTTGTATGGATAAGGTTTTAGCGTTATTTCTAAACAGATGAATTCTACCAACTACTTTGAGCCATATGAAAATCACGTGATACCGTGCATAAGTAGCCTCAACTTCCCATTTATATAGCTCTACCTACCTCCCTCCCTCCCTCCCTCCCTCTCTCCATCTCTCTCTCTCTCTCTCTCTCTATCTATCTATATCTCTATCACTTATAAATCTCTACTCGAAATGACTTCTATAGCTACCGCAGGGTCCGTAGGAGGTGAACCACCCCTGAAGCCCCAGCCTCACTCAATTCAATTAAAGTTTGCTGATTAGAAGCGGAGTAGCAAGCTCCTCGCTCAATTGGGTCCGTTCAAATCTAAAGAACACCCAAGGACCGACTGACTATTTTATATGGCGCTGTTTGTGCTATCGCTGTTGTATGATGTGTGTTGTTGAGTGGGAAGAGGAGGAGGAAGAGCAAGAGATGTCATTATGAGAGGACATAAGCAGGGTAGGGAAAAGAAGAAGGCTCAATCGAGCGAAACATAGTAAGCACGCCGACCTACCTACTACTTGCTCCCCGAAACCTTTAAACTCAATCATATTGCGGAACTCGGGATCGATATCGATGATTTTCTGGCAATCTTGGGCGACGAGACCGCTAGAATTCTATCGTTATTAATCTCACGGTAACAGAACGCTGTGCGACAACCGCGTTTTGAAGATTCGGGTTTTGGGGCGGCGAAGTGAGTACGCGTTGAGTGAGGAAGTAACTAGCGTTGCAAAGGCAGTCGGGACTCTTTTCGTTGGTACCCTCGCCCGTTTTGATTGTGGATGCCTTCGAAGGTAAGGTTGAACGCTTGATTCTTCTTTCGGCCTATGTCGCTCATGAACGTGTCGCCCATGCTCCTATTGACTCGGGCTGAAAGTTTGCTCGTGAATAAGCCGACGTTATGATGTAGCAGCGGATTTATGGTCTTTGTCACGTAAGAGTCAAGCATATTCTCCGAACGCGATTGAACGCTAACTTTCGCGCTGGACGCAAGAAAGTCGACGACGTTCCTCTCGGACAATACGCGGGTGCTGGTGAGGTCGAGTAGCTCGTCCTGGGAAGCCTCTAAAAGACCGATGGTTTCTTTTGGGCTTCCATGAATTCAGAAGAGATGGAACATCATGGGAAGGAATATCGCTTGGTACTTTCCCTTGTGATTCTAGGTCAGGGTTGAAAGACGGGACTGCCTGCCGTTCCGGAGTTTTCACGCCTTCCGTGCTCAACGTAGGCTGTGTCCCCCTGCACGAGGAGTTAGTCAAATTGTTTCCGTTCTAGGAAAAGATCGAACTAGAACCACTTGCCTGGGAATCATGGCCATGACTTCTTCGTCGCGTATCAGACAATTAATGACGCTGCAAAAAAGGTTTTACCCGAAGGCTTCGGCGTTTTTTGTGAATAGTAAATTATTTCGAATGTTTTGTCTGCTTTCCATGGCGCTCAATAATGTCGAGTGACGACAAAACTTTGATCAGACACTGGAATTGCTGGTGCTCTTCCCGGCTCCAGAAGAGTTCAATATCGATTTCGTCAGTTGTGTCCGTCATGCTGGGCAGTTCTTGGGGCTAATTTTGGATATTGGGGAGAAGTTTTGGATGTTGAAGAGAAAATTTGGATGTTAAGATATTTATCTACTAGCGTCATTTGCGTCGCTTTGTCATCTGTTGCAAACAAAGCAATCCGGCTCAAAGCGGGAGGCTTGTGAGGGCGGATTGCTCGTCGGGAGTCATGCTGGACGGCTTTCTGCGAGCAGGTAAGTGCCTGGTGTGCCTGATCCTCGAAAGCATCGCAAATCTCGCGTGTTATCTCGTTTGCGGTCGCTGTATTACAACTTGCTCGTGGTTGTGTTTGCGCTGACTTACGTATGCCTAGGAGAAAGGGGTCTTCTATCTTATCCCCCAGTTACCCGGAAATTGTAGTCAACAGCCCAGATCAACCATGGGTCGCAATTGCGGTCAATTTACCATCTACGAGTCGGGGCCCGTCAATTTACCAACCGTTGCTTAAAGCGCCAGGTCTCAGCTCCCATCTCGTAGTTTACCTGCGTCCGCCTAATCAGACAGAAAAAGCTCCATTTGCGCGCAAGACACACCCGACGTCAAATTTCAAAGTGCTCGCACTTTGATTTTTTATCCTGTTAAGCGGACTACCCTTAGCGAGCGATGATAGGTAAATTACATCAAGCAGCTTTCAACCGGAGATAGTCCGTGGGGCGGAAGACAACCTAAGCTTCTGAGTAATGGAAGGTAAATGGACCTCTTGTTTATCAGTCAGCGAAAAGACACCATGGGTAAGCTCAAGAAAAAGCCTCACATTGCTCTCAAGTAAGCCGTCACGTGACCAAAAATGTCATTTCGAGTATTGAAGGATGTTTTCCTATATGAAGACCCGTAGATACTCTACAAGACATGCCGTGGCCATTGCCTGACCAAATGGCATGCTCGTACGCTCGATATCGATATAATGCTGCAGGTTGTCGCCCATTCCTGTTCCGAAGCTCGTGTCGAGCAGTTCGCCTTCCGGGCTGATCTTGCCCAAAACTGCTTTCACAGCCTTGATACCCATCTTTTCGTATTCTTTGCCAATGTATCGTTTTCTCACGGCCTTCAGGATCCCATATGCAAAGCCAGCAGTCGCGGAAGACTCGACGTAGCTGCCCTCACTCTCAGGAACATCGAGCAGAGTTCTCCATAAGCCATTGGGATCTTGCAGTCGTTTTAAAGCTTTGCATTGAGCTTCCAAGACGATGAGGAGGTGGGCTCGGAGGAAATCACCCTCCTGCAAATCGAGCAGTTCGATGAAGTCTGGAATCACCATGGTGAGCCAGCTATTGCCTCTCGCCCATCGTGCTCGAGCAAAATTGTGTCCAACGCCTCCTGGCGCACTCTCATCGAACTTCCAACCATGGAAGAAAAGACCCGTTGTTGGATCGAAGAGGTAAGTGATGTGGATCAGAAATTGTTTCTTTGCTTCCTCGATGTATGCTGGTCGATTCAGTATCTTGCCAATCTTTGCAAGAGGCATGACCGTCATCATCAGAGTATCGTCCCAAAGTTCATTCGTGTTGGGCGTAAGGTACGTGACATGCTGCATGCCATCGCAAGGTGTGCGCTCCAGTTCATGCATAGCCCATTCTGCCCATGAATCCAGCCATGGCAGATACGTCTGCTCCCCTGTCTTTTCATACAAGTACGCCAAAGTCAGGAACGGTGACATTGTATTTATGTTCTTGGTCGTGCCGAGGGCCAATTGTTTTCGGAACCAGTCTTGGATGATTTGTAAAGTCTCGGTGGATCCGGAGAGAGTGTAATATTGGTATAGTCCATAAAGACCTGATCAGAAAGGAATTAGCAAAGGCTCTCTGATGGAGCTATTCCGACGACTTACCAATCCCGTGTGTCCATTCCCAATCATTCCAACCCTTGGTGTCAATAACGCGCCCATCTGGAAGGACGAGCAGGAAATGGCCGGTCTCGTCTTTGATGTTGACGAGGTTGTTGATCAAGAGCCGGATTGACTCGTGAATTTTGGCAGCCTTGAGGCCATGAATAACCAGAGCATCTTGAGGCATTTTGGAGTATAAGTTTGGTATACGGGCGAAGAAGCAAGTGATCAACCGGGATACAACTGTCGGGCCTCACACGGAATAGACGCGTTAAGGCGGTAGGAGGTATGTACCCAACAGGAGTTCCCGCCGGACATGATGTTCATGTGGTTGGGGGAAGAGATCGTCTATCACGAAGCAGCAGTAAGCTACCCTGTTGATACATGTCGGTGCAATCCGCGGCGAAACTCGCCGCGGCCGAGCACCCAACCTCCCATCTGATCTTCCACCAATAACTCTACAACACCAACTTTCGTTCTTCGAGCCGCTCGCAAGCTTCATTTGCTGCGCGTGCAGATGGGTAAGCACCAGTGGCACCTCTAGGCGAAAGCCTGAATCCGGGTCGCATTCCGGGTCTCACTCGGGGGGGGGGGCTTTCGTTTCTCCAGAGACGCCCCAGGCTTCCCCATACCCCATGGGGTCTTCACGTTGATCTTTGCGGGTGAGGAGAAACCGGATGGCACTTGCAGGCATGTCTTCATATATTATGGGTCGGAGTCCATTAGTTGATTGTGCTAATCAATATCGTCTTGTCTGTGCATTTGTTCATATCGACTTTTGTCCTACTCTTTGCCTTTCCTCACCATGGCTGACTCGAAAGAGCATGGAATAGCGACTGAGAAGCCTGTGGCCGAGCAAAGAGAGTACTTATCCAAAGACAAGGCCTACTACGACGCCACCAACATCGAAAGAGTCATGTCTCCTGACGACGACATTCCAAAAGATCATACCAACTATGATCGTGTCGACGCAGAGGTTGCCAAATACTCTGGCCAACATGGAGTCGACATCTCGGAGGAGGAAAACAAACGCTTGAAGAAGTTGATCAACAAGCGCGTTCTAGCTATCATGGTCTTCACCTACTTTTTGCAAGCTCTCGACAAAGGCACAATGTCATTCGCGAGTATCATGCACATACGTGAAGACCTGCATCTCCATGGACAACAGTACTCATGGCTCACTACATGTATCTACATTGCCGTCCTTATCGTCGAATACCCAACGAACTTCATGATTCAACGTCTTCCTGTGGCCAAGTATCTCAGCATCAACATTATTCTCTGGGGTTCTGTGCTCGCATTGCACGCCGCATGCAAGAACTTTGTCTCTCTCGTGGCTGTCCGTACGCTTCTCGGTATCTTCGAAGCTGTTTGTCAGCCAGCCTTTCTTATCCTGTCCAGGTAAGTCGCATCTCCTATCCCTCAGCCAGTAAATTACTGACCATACAACAGCATGTGGTACAAGCGAGATGAGCAAGCTCAAATTGTCACTTATTGGTACATGATGAACGGTGGTCAGCAGATTGTTGGAGGTCTTCTCGCATACTGCTTCTCTCTCATTCCAAGCGGCGGCCCAATAAAGTCCTGGCAAGCCATCTTCATGACTTATGGTATCTTCTCCGTCTTCTGGGGTGCCTTCGTTCTCTACTGGCTTCCTGACTCCCCGATGAAAGCCAAGTGCTTCACCGAAGAGGACAAGAAGCTCATGGTCGAGCGCGTCCGTGGTAACCAGACTGGTCTCCAGAACAAGGTCTGGCGCAAATATCAATTCATCGAGGCCCTCAAGGATCCACAGACATGGTGCTACGGTCTCATTCAGATTTGCACAACCCTCCCAACTTCTGGTCTCGGTGCTTTCGCCAACATCATTATTTCCGGATTCCACTTTTCCGTCCTCCAGACCCAGCTCTTGGCCATGGTCTTGGGCGCATTCATCATCATCATTCTCCTCAGTTCGACCTGGATCTGCACGAAGACTGGCCAGAATCTGATTACCATGGGGCTCTACGTCATCCCCTCGTTTGTTGGAACCATTGTGCTTATGACAGTCGTGAACACCAACACATCCACCAAAGCGGGACTACTGGTTTCCTACTATATCGTCCTCAGTTTCTGGGCCGCACAAACCTTGGCCATGAGTATGCTTTCCCGAAACGTAGCAGGCCAGACCAAAAAATCTGTTGTGGTCTCCATCAACTTCGTCTGTTGGGCCACCGGAAACGCTATTGGTAGGCTACTCCCTTCAACCCACCTTCTCATACGAAGCTAACATGTTGTGTAGGACCACAAGTATTCCTTTCCAACAACGCACCTCGCTATTTCATCGCATTCGCAACACACATGGGCTGCTATGTCCTCCTCGTCCTTACCATCATCTTCATGCGCTGGCACCTTACCAGAGAGAACAGGAAGAAGGATGATATTCTTACTGCGGCTGGGTTGCCAGCTTTGGACACAGGGATGCTACATGCCTTTGAGGACTTGACTGATCGCGAGAACAAGAATTTCAGGTACATCTACTAAGACTTGGGGGTCTAATAGTGATGGAAACAATGTACTGTGCAAAGTAATAAGTCTCGACCAGTTCTAAAGTAGTGATGGAAGACGGCACTTGCATGTGAAATGTTCCAATTCCCATTTGTTGTTGTAAGAAGTGCACATTTTGGAAAACCTTTATTCCTCATCTCGTTATACTGTACATGTCTTCACCTTGAGAGGTGGTCATCTTCACCTGCTGAGTGATGCCATCTATACTTCCTCGGCGCAGGGCCAACATGAAACACATGGTTAGCCCGCGCCTCTCTCAACCCCCATGAAAAGGTTCGTCTACACCGAATATCGAACATATTGTCACTGCAATAATGATCTGAAAATGAGTGGAGCCGCGGAGAGAACTTCAGCTCTCGCCGCTGGGCGAATCCTTCAGTTATGCGCGCGTAGACTGAAGAACGTCTACGCTTCCTATTCCTAATATTACCCAGTATCGGCTTTCCCTGAGGTATAAGGTTCTTCGAGCGGAGACTCCCTTTTTTTCCAGATCATTTTTACACAGACGACAAGCGGCGAGATATACAGCCACTAGGGTTACGAAAGCGACGACACTCTCGAATAGTACAAAATCCTAGTACAATTAGCTATATCACTTCTTCATCAGCTTACTATACTTACAGATGAGACAGTGGCTCTTGGTAAATGCGGAAAGATAACAGTCCGTTTTTACACGCATGTCTACATCGTTTTTACTAGCATTGGAGCTGCATGTATAAGTTTCCATAAGGGTGGGTGTTACGATCGGTATAATTGATTGAACCAGATTCTATAATGCTAGCGCATTTGGTTGACTGGTGACGTTCTTCTGCATTTTATCAGTAATGTAGAGCTTGGAGGTGAAGCGCTTTCCGTACGAATAGATGGGTGTGAGAGTGCATGCATAGTGGGGCTGTTAAGATTGAGGCTGTGTTGATTAGGTAGAGATTGGCAGAGCAAAGAGTTGATCCATCTCCACCGTTTGCATTACCGGTCAATATACAGGGTGATGAAAGTCCAATGAAGGTACGATGTTCTCGCTGAACCCTGTCCACGAACTCTGATCATGGTAGTTATGTCCTGCTTTGAGTGCAGACGCACATTTGCTCATGCTAGTCATTGCTTTCAGCCAATCTAACTGCGGTATGTATCCTATGAGTGAAGCAAATGGGCATAGTGCTAAAATATGATGGCAAATACAGAAATTAGGAAGGAAAGATGTCTCCAATATCATAGCGAAACTCACATCAAAGCGACAGTTCTCCACACTTGATACCAATTAGACCACTCTCTCCGTATGACCAGGCTTCTTGTTCTCCATTAGAATGCCATCACTGTGCACCGTATTCTCTCCTACATTTCGTCCAGCGTCCTTCTTCTCTAACTTATCCGCCATTTTGGCAAACCATCCACCATTGCCAAACAAATGTGCTGGATCCATCATCTTGACCAACGTAGTCCTTGGCTTCGCCAGTTTCTCTTGCTTTCTCTTCTCCCGTTCCTCATTCAGCCTTGCCAACTCTTCCGGGGTCATATCCCAGAACTTTGTCTTTTTGTCTTTGCCCGTGACGAGACCGACGATGTCAAATGGGTCAAAGAAAGTAACGATGAACGGGCGCTTATCTTCCCAACCAGGCCCTAAGAGTTCAGTCTTCCCATCCTTGGCAAGAAAGATGTGGTTTGATCTCGGTAATCTTTTGCCGGGATGCCAGATATTCAGCATAGCGGTGTTAGTAAACATAATTGACGCTTCGAAGATCCAGAAGTAGACTTCGCTGTGTGTCAGTGGACCATTGCCCCACTCGAAGAATTCGACGATACGGTAGATACACCTTGCTGTGACGATGGTGCAGGATACATACAGAACCGTAAGGGTTGTTTTGAGTGGTGGGGTTAGGACATTTGCTTGTTGGGCGCGGCGTTGGAATACTACTGCTAGGAGGACGAAAAGGAGGAAGAGGACGGCTTGCAGTATTAATCCGGCTTTTGTTAGATCACCGCCTAACTTCCTGCCCGCCTCACTAATCCTCGAGTTCACGATTCTTTGGACGCCATTGATGATTAGGACTTCGCAGACCGCGTCGGCCGCGAGGAATGTGGTAAGAACCCGTCCCGGGTGGATTGGAGACAGGTAAGGAACGTAAAAGAGTATTCTGCTGAGCACAATATAGTTTATGGCTGCGTAGACAGGAGGACCAGACATGATCATGACGCTTTCTGCGATGAAGATATCGAGGTTGCGATTGCTGTAAATGTAGTTGAAGGCGCCGATTTCACGAAGGGTAAAACCGACGGTTAGGAGGAGGGCAGCCCATGGCATCAGGGCTGTTGTTCGCCATGAGCGGTAGCGGCTGTGGATGATTAGCTTTAGGTGGTAGAATGAAGACAGTGCAAGTTTGCCTACGCTGTTTGGTAGAAATGAACGATACCAGAGCTAAATAAGAGGACCGTGAAGAAGACTGGAGCGATCTTGTTGGGTGCATAGTAGTAGATGCTGCCTTCGGCATGTCCTCCCATCGTGTGTCGATTGTGGATGGTCTAAGACTTAGAATGTGGCGATTGAATGGGCTTTCGACTGCAGAGACCAGGGTCGGAGGGTTCATCAGTGATATAAGGCTGTCTCGAGATATCCTCACATGAATTTGAGTCAAGAGCAAGGCGTAAATGCGTTCGTATCCTTGCTAAAATTAAGCACAACCGATAGAATCTATAGCAAAGAGAAATGACCCAAATGTCTCTAGAGAACACGACGTGGCGCTGTTGTACGCAACTCCTACTGGTCGCTGTACGATGAAGTGTCAAGAATTCTCGAGATTGGCTGAGGCATGAAATGTGCCACTGCGATTCTGAAAATGGCTCAGGATAACAGAGACACCTGGATCTGGCATGATTCGTTATTGAAGGAATGCATGTCGAAGCGAGACGAGAATCAGAATACGAGAAGAAAGGAGGCGGTGCATTACACAAGGCAGACACAGGGCTTGGAGTGCCGGGGAGGCGGGATATCTGGCCAACTTGGGGGTTCTGACAGCGTCGACATGGGCAGACTCCGCGAGGTGATGGATGGGGTGAATTTTCTCTTGATGGTGGTGGTTGAGGTTTTTGATGGAGTGAGGTTGGAGTGGGTTGAGGTTGTTGATGGAGTGAGGTTGGAGTTGGAGTTGAAGAAGCAAGAAGGGACTTCGAAAAGCAAACCTCGCTAAGGCCGTTTGCGGTCTAGCAGCAGATGGATGCCAAGAAATGTTCAACGCGATCTGTCAACTGAACTCTCTATGATCACCCACCAAGACTTTGCGTGCCATACCATACTCCATGCTATCAGAGAGGAAGACGGCCAAGCCTCGCAGGGTAACCCAACATGGAAACCGGAAGTGCTTCCATATCCAAAGTCACGGGTATGCATTCTCTCCCTACTGTAGACAGTCTTCACGAGGCCTATTTTGCTAACTGCGTACCCAAAGTTGAATATCACGACCCGTCAGGCGTTTTTCCGCTGATATCGAGACAACTGCAGAATCGCTTGCCGCTTCGTGACTTACACTGGAAATCACCAACGCGACCACTCAGGTCAATCGAATTCCTGCATGTCGATTTGGTTCCAAGCAAAGAAACAAGTCCTGGCACACCTGCATCTCGACAAGGGATACATACCGCTGGAAAAGAAGAGAATCCCTTCACTTTGCCGCCCGAAGCACGAAGGCACCAAATCCCTGGATTGCGACAGACTCCGTATTTGAAGGTATATCTGTTGAGATGTGATGATTCGGAAACGTACAAAACCACTTCCCGGAAATTGGTACGCGAATGGCTGAAAAACCACACGCCTCCTTCGCAGAGTAGCTCCTCAAAAAGTGCCCAGGAAAATCACGATGCATTTGAATGGCTCATATTACATGTCGTGGTGCCAAACACTGCCGCGGCCACTCAACCGCGATCGAGTGGAAGTGCGACCAAAAACGAAGGAAGTCAAAACGAGAAATCAGGGAGTTCCAAAGGTCTGCTTGGCCGAAGCTCGAATACGATCTTGGAAAAGATCAAGGCAGATTTCAATGTTTCCAGTAAATCAGCACCTGATCGAGTAAGCCAAATCCGCGTGCAACCAGATGAGATGCCCCAAAATATCCTCGCTTCCAAGCCTGCAAACTCTCCTGTGGACTACGAGGAGGAAACCTCCGAGCGTGCCATAGCATGGCACGGTCTAATCTCTAAACTGAAGAGTCTAATCCTGTCCTCGTTCAATTTACGCGTGAGTCAATACGAAGAAGACATTCGCGAGCGGAATGCTCAATCTGCCTTGCCAGGTTGGAACTTTTGCACATTTTTTGTGTTCAAAGAAGGACTGGCGCGTGGTTTTGAAAGCGTTGGACTGGTGGACGATGCACTGGTGGGTTATGATGAGTTGTCGCTGGGCTTGGATCATGCCATTCAAGATCATCAGAATGGAGGCGTAAGCAGCCGAAGTGATTCCTTCCTTACTCATACGGAGGAGTTGAAGCAGCTCCTCGAGAAAATCAAAGATGACGAACCAGCTGGTCCGGTTTGGGAAACGGGAGCAAAGGTGATTTCGCCTTTCAAGAAAGCTTATCCAGAGATGATCTTGACCACCAATATCTCTATCTTTGACTTCCAATGCTACATCTTTGCCAGACAGATGACCATTCTTCTGCGAATGGGAATTCTTCACTCTTCTGAACTTGCGAGTTTACGACAGGATACTACATCAGTGACGGCGCCTCGGCAGATATCCGAAGCAGAGACTGACGACCTGGCACCGCTTTCTGAGCTATGTGAAAGAACATCGACATTCATAGCTTCCATATCTCGCGTCATGCGTGATGATCTTCTACACGCGTAAGACTCATGTCACACTCTTGGTCTCAACGCTGACGCCAATTACAGCGCCGAAACCCTCAAAATCAAGTCACCGTTTGCTTTGATAGAAAATATAGTGTCATCATGGGCTTTTGCTATCGCCGATCAGATATTGGGATCGACAAACTCGGCCTCTCTGTCATCTGTGCAGAATCAGACCTTCCAGGAGCACCCAGAAAAACCACAATTCTTGGCTGAGAAGGGATCTCGTCCTGCTAGAAACAGTTCTTTGGCTCCCAAGAAGGCTGCGCCTCAGAGTCCGATTTCTATCCTCGATCGAGTTGGAGAAAAGGTTCTTTCCAATTCGCTTTCCGAACAATCTGTGTCTCAGGCAACCGATCTCGAAACTCTTGCTGGCAATCGAGCAGATCTTTTCATGCTGCAGAGGCGAATTCTGGAGCGGTTGGCCGCTTCACGGAAATGGTCGATCGGGCTGAGCAAACTTGGTGCCGAGACTTCAACCAAAAGCGATGGTTTGAAGGAGATCGACCTGAATGATGCGTCCGAAGCCACTGATGATGAGCCATCAGCTACATCAGACCCCAGCACAAACCATTCTCCTCTCCAAGGCATTTGCCAAGCTACTATTTTCAATGCACTCTCTGATGTCAATCGATTTAGAGCATTATATGAGGAGCTCACAAATCTCTCCCTTGCCCATTACCTCACTGCAACTCGGGGAAACGCCATTGAACGTCTCATTGCTGATCTCGCACTTGTCAAATTCAGGTCTGGCGATTATGTCGCGGCTGCAACATATCTCAGTCGTGTAGCTCCAGTATACTCTGAGCGTCAATGGAGAATAATAGAGTCTTCTCTAGCAAAAGTGCATGCGGAATGTCTGAAGAAGCTCAACCGGAGAGATGATTATGTGCAGATGCTCTTAAATCTTCTAGCGCGATGCGTATCTCGGGAGAAATCATTTCTCGAGTTGAGGCAGAGAAAGCGACCTCTGGCAGACGTTAGCGGGCCATGGTTGGATGAAGACCTCATGGACACCAAAGCCTCACTGGATGAGCTGATATCGTACTCCGAAGCTCTGCCTTATGATCGATATGTCGCCATGGAGCGGTTTTTCTCTGATATCAACGTGGAGCCATATATTCGCCACTTGGAAGATAGAGATGGATGTTCGCTTCAGATAAAACTTCGTCACGTTCTTCACGAACCGCTGATAATTGATAAGACAGTCCTACGGCTGAAAATGGCAGATGATGGCACCACTCGCGAGATTTCACTCGAAAATGGTGATGCTGTTAAGCTCAAGACCGGGTTAAACAGCATCTCGGTTCATGCGAACGTATGTTACATCTCAGAACCCACGTGGCACTCGCTAACAGAACTCAGGTCACAATTTTTGGCACGTTCACCGTAGAGAAAATCACCTTGAAGGCGAAAAGGATCAGCTTCGAATTCGAGCCGTCCTCTACCGAGGAGAGGCTCAGTGTGCTCACATTGCCTGACGAGAATACTCACAAATCGAAGCTCTTCAAAAGAATGCCTCGGATCCTGTTCTATCCCAAATCAAACGCACTTGACGTCAAAGTTGGAGTATCACGCGACGTTCACATTGACAAGAAGAGACATCTCGAGGTCGAGTGTAGTACTGGTCAAAATCAGATAAACCGTGCAGAGCTACATTTCCGATCAGCAACAGCCGGTCTTCGACTCCATACAGCCGATGCGATCATGGCGAAGGGAGAAGCACAACTGAGCAAAGCCAAAGTGACTGGTATCATTGAGTTCACCAATGCACCTGCGGATGGTAAACTCACCATTCGCATACCATACGACTTGGAAGACGGTCAAAGAAGGATTGTAATCGGAGTCGACGTCACCTATCACACCCCTAAGGGAAGGTTTGAGTACCTATCCAATCCTTTGATACCCACAGAACTAGCCCTCGACGTCAATGTTCATGATCTCTTCAAGTCCTCTGCGCTTTTCTCCAGATTTAGAGTCCGAGCATCGAAAGGAATGCCCCTCCAAATTCTCGACGTAGATCTCGAAGAAAATGACCGCTTCGACGTCAGGGCACCGCCGTGCAAGATCACGCCTATGCTCGTGTTTCCCAAGCAAGAAGCCACAATCATGTACAAAATCAAGCAAAAGCCTGCACAAAAAGGACGACAGCCCGTCGCGAAGGAGAAACCACTTACACTGACTCTCAACTATGTGTGCATTCATGAAGCGGCCATTTTGGCAACTGAAAATCGCTTTGAAAAAGCGATTTCTCAAACCGAGTTCCACCACCTCAGTAGAGTTACTCTACGTAGTCTTTCAGCAGCGATGCGAAGGCTGGGGCCCGATTATTACACCCAGGTGGCACTTTTGAATGAAATTAGAACTCCCGTTTACGACTTTGTAGACTGGAAATCTTTGCTAGATCAGTTGCCGCCAAACACCAACAAAGGACTGGAGGCATGGCTGAGAAAATGGCACGGAGGAAACATTGTCTTTCCCATCACCCTACCTTCTTCGACAAAGGACTCCCCAACGTATTTGTATCAAACGATCACGATTGCAGTTCCTCTACCTCGCTTGCATATCCTCCATACCATTTCGCTATCTTTACCAACATCGTCGACCCATTTGTTCTCCACTGGATCCCTCATTCCAGCAACAGTAACGATATCACACACCCGCCAATGGGATACACCTTTCTCCTCCGACCCTCTCGAATTTACATACGATATCGACGCTCCCGTAGACACTTGGCTCATCGGCGGTCAAAGACGGACAAAGTTCATCGCCAAAGAAGATGAGGTTCTGACTTGGACAATCATGCTCATGCCTTTGAAGTCTGGAAGACTGCTCTTGCCAAGTATGGAGGCTAGGCTTGTGGATAGGACGGCGTCAAATTGGACTTGTGAGACGGATTATCGGAGCTCGGCAAAGACAGTGATTGTCATTAGCGATGTGCGCACCACCACTGTTGGACTAAGTGATGGGAATGGAGGAAGTGATGCGATTTTGATGAGCAGTGAACGACGGGTGAGGTGAGAAGAAGAAAGGGCTATTTTTGATAACATCTTCAACATCATGAAGCGTTCCTTGTCGTAAGTGATGACAGTCCTGCTGAGTACTGCCCATCAGCACACTTGTCGGGTTTGAAAGAGAACAATCATCTACCAACATATCCTTGATCGCCTTTCTTGATACTCATATAAGAGTAATGAATGTCAGAAGTCTTTACATTTTCCAATTAACATGTCACGAACAGCGTAAGTTGGACGTAACTGTTCTCACAGGTCACTCATCCACAATTAACTTCATAAAATTCTCCTAAATCCTCAATCAAACTCCATTAAATTCACAACAGCAGCAACAACAAATTCACGACAATCACCAAACGGTAAAACAACAGTCACCGCAACACACCAACCATCCAAAAAAAAAGCCACCAATCCCAACCCCAATCCCCCACCTCCTCCATCCCCCCCACAGCAATAATACCCCTCCTAACAGTCCTCATCCTTGTCCTCCTAGCGTACCGCACCTACCCCCGCACTCAGGAAAAGAAGAAAAATTCAAAGAGACAAATTCAGATTATCTTGAAGAAAAAGGGGAGGAGGAGGCAGTTACCGAGGTATGGGAGGGATTATGGGAGGAGTTGTGCGCAGAGTTTGCCCGGGGGTGGGGAATGGGGGAGGATGAGATAGGGATGGAGATAGAGGGAGTAGGGTGCCGGAGCAGGCGAGGGGAGCAGGGCTTAGGAGGGTTGGAGCTGGGAGGGTGAGAGGGTGGTGGGCGGTTGGATAGGGTTGAGGAGAGTAGGAGGATTGAGGAGGGGGACGGGCGGGATATAGGATTAGGGGAGAGAAATAATTTATAGGGAATTACTAAGTTCTTCATGAGGAAGTTGGGGATAATTTCAGGCGACTTAGCTTGAAGGACTTGTAAGTTGGAATTGTTAAAAGTAGCTATCGAGACCTACTGTAGTCGTTTTTCGAGATACCAACTACTTGAACTATTCTCTCCTCCTTTCTTTCTTTGACTTGGATCTACCTTCTCTCCCTTAGACCTCACCCCCCATCCCCTCCTCACCCTCGAAACCAAGCCAGTCCCCAAAAAATCCCACCCCCAACAACAACAAGAACAGCCCCAACAACGACACAGATCCGAAAACTGCGTAGAGAAACACATTGTCCGTGAGGCAATAGAAGCATCTTGAGCAGAAAACAAATCATCACTTTACTTTCTCTATTTGAAAGATAGGCGGTTGGACAGTCACGAAAAACCTACTTATATACCAAAACACTCCACCAGAAAAATAAAGCCGATTAAACACTTCTATGGCAATGAGGGAAGAACATGATTTCGCCAGTCTTCTTGGTATCCATCACTTTCTATGTCCTAGACAAGAAAAACCCTTTCCCGCTCCCAAGCCTCGGACATTTTCCAAATCACCACACTCAAAACCCCCCCTCCTTCCTCTCCTCTCATCTATATTCTCCCCACCACGCCCCCTAAAACAAAACCACCTCCATTCCCTCTCCCACAAAGCCTTTTTTCCCCTCCTGTACATGGTGTTCAACAATCCATCTTCGAAATAAAAAATTCCAACCTCAAGAAGGAACATCTGCTTCTTCCCACAAATAATCGCTCACTCCCATTCCACCCATCTCCATAGCCTCCACTCCCACTCCCCCAAAATACCCCGTCTCCCGCACTTCCAATGGCCACAGCAGTTTCCCTTACCGCCCCATCAGTATTTCGCGCCTTTTATCAAACTCACACGCTTGACAAACGAGATAAACCGACCCAAAAACAGTACCACAAACAAAACCAATCTCCATCCCTTCCCTCCCAAAAGCTTTCTCTACATCCCCATTTACCTCGATGAAAAATGGTGGCTATGAGTAGGCAGTCATCACTCCAATCAATTAATCAGATGAAGAATAACGGAAGCGAAATAAATGTGTGCCAAAAGAAGCAGAACGTATAGTACAGACCAGGACAAAAAGATAAAGATGACCTGCCCGCACAGCAAGCGAAACAATACAACAACCAGCTCATTCCCATCAGAAATAATGGCGGACCATGTAACAAAGAAAACCCTGTTTTGGGTACAAACACAAGACCACTCTGTACCACCGTCAGCCAGACCGTCAAAAAATGATGTTCCTTCCGAAAATTAAATACATACAAGAATGACATCCGAGTCAAGATCCCACCTCCCTACTATCTAAACAACTTTTTTTGTACACATAATATCCATTCACCTCCATACCCGACTCATCGAAACAGATCATGGCCACCGTATTTACAATCTGGCCTTATCCTTGGGTTTCTTAGCATCCTCAGCTTCAACCTCGAGATAAAGGTCGTCAATATGCTGTCTGTACCACTTTGCAGCCTGCGCCCTCTTCAATTTCATCCTAAACAAACACGTTAGCAACAATCCCAAATCAATCAACATCATTGCAAGAAAAGAGGAAGGAAAACTCACGTAGGCGTAATCAACCCATTCGCCTCAGTAAATGGTTCCAGAGACAAGAAAAGCGCACGGCAATACTCAAACTTCTGCAATCGATTCTTCTTACTGATAGTGGTCAACTCTTTCAAAGCCGCAGCTCTAACCTTGGGATCATTGCACACATCCTGGATCTCCTTGACATCAGTAGGATTGATCTTTCGCTTCAAGACCTTGGAAGCGAATGAGGCAAAGCCCTCTGGGTCAACACCAAAAATACCGACGAGAGCTGTCTTGTCAGAATCACCGTGCATGAAACCGGATGCTAGCCAACCGCAGTTAGCGAGGAAGATGTTTTCGATGCGTTCGGGGGAGATGTATTCGCCCTGGGCAAGTTTGAAAAGCTGCTTTCTTCGGTCGATGATAGCGAAACGTCCCATGCTATCCACGGTAGCGATATCACCAGTACAGAACCAGCCATCCTCGGTCATGGTGGATTGCGTACCTTCAGGGTTGCGCCAGTACTCGGTAAAGATGGTGTTACCTCGGACCAAAAGCTCACCTCGTGGTTGTGGTTTATCGGTAGAGAGGTATTCCATATCTGGGACATCTCTCAGGCACAACTCTGTAGCAGGAGCAGGTGCACCACAGTTACCGACAGAGAAATCACCTTCCATTTGGCAGGTGGTAATGGCATAAGTTTCTGTCAAGCCGTATCCCTGACCAAAGTTGTTTGCGAAAGCAGCCCGGAGGAATTGATGGAGTTTAGGATCCAAAGGTGCAGATCCTGAAATCATGGTGTGACATCTATCGAGTCCGACGTTGGCGGCGACCTTTTTAGACCAGATGCGATCCCAGAAAGCATGTTTGTTTGTTGCATAGCCAGGGCGGGTATCCTTCATTCTCTCCAATTTAGTGCCGACTGCCTTGCGCGAAAGAGCAGCAGTGATGAGTTTTGGCGAGTCTAGGGTCGCGTCGGTAATCTTGGTGCCGAACTTGTTGAAAAGACGAGGCACAGCAGTGAAAGCGGTGGGTCGAAGAAGATGCAAATCTTCCACTAGTTCGCCAACGTTGCCATGGAAGTAACCAATCGCGGCACCTCCCCAAAGAGCGAGATGTTCACTAACACGCTGGTAGATGTGGGCCAAGGGAAGGAAAGAACATACCACCTCGTCATCGTCCTGTCGCATAAGCAGCATGGCCGCACTGGACGCAGCAACGGCATTTCGGTGTTTCAAGACGACTCCCTTTGGATTTCCAGTCGTGCCAGAAGTGTAATTGATTGTGATGATATCTTCTGCTGTCGGGGGATTCATAGGGCGCGGGTTAGCGCGGCCCAATGCCTCGACATCCTGAATTGTGTACAATCCAACGCCGTAATCGGCAGCAAATTGAGCGAGGAGCTCAGCCTTGCTCATCTTGGGCAGATCACCCTCGTAGAGATTGTCCAGACAGACAATGAATTTGAGGGTTGGGCACTTTGGCTTGAGCTTCAAAAGGGTAGGAACATGCATAAGGGAGGAAACGACGCAGGAGAGACTGGCGTGATTGATGATGTATTCGGTGGTATCCGGTCCAAGGGTATCGTAGAGGGAGACAGTGAAGAGGCTCTGGGACATGCATGCCAGATCTGTTGTCAATTAGCAATATGCTCGCTTGTAAGATGGTGTAACCTCATACCTGTAATCTGCCATTCGGGTCGGTTCTGGCACCACAATCCCACGCCGTACCCGCTGCCAGTAACACCAAATTTCTCGTGTAACTGAACCAAGCCGGAGCCAAAGTCCTTCCTCCTCTCTCGAACCTCTCTGTATGTCAGCCAGACATAGTCCTGGAATTTCCTGGTATCCGAGTTCCAAGGACGGTGTCCAAGGCATTTGTTGGTGGGGACCTTGCTAGCTATAGATGAGATGTCAGCTTTACAAACTTGCCATGTTAGATGGAGCCGACGTACCGGTGTCCTCGAAGAAGTCGTGAGCCGTTCGGATCTACGCGTGTCAGTTTATGCCGTGTCCCGAGAGTTTAATCGTGTGGCACCTTGGGGTCCAATGTCTCCATGAGCCTATCTGAGAATCTCCAATGTCTATAAACATGGGATCTGCCCTCCACTTTCGAGCCGGGAACAGGGACTGCATAAGGATCTCCAGCCTTTGGAGGAGCTTCAAGCTCCCTAGCCCGGTCCACAGAAACAGAGTGTACCTTGACCATTGTGAATAGTCTGGCTCAAAAAATGTATGGTGGCGTGGAGGAATAGGATGGAGGTATTGTTTCCAAGGAGAAATATGAGGACGCGGTATCAACCAACTAAGAATTAACCGCGAATTAGTTTTATCGCTCTCTCTAAGTTGTTCCAAAACAAGTGACCCGAGGCTTGTAGCTGGATTTGGAGTATAGAGCTCGTTAACTCACGTATTTTTCCTGGGAGCGCGGACCAGGAAGCGTGAACGGAATAGAGAAATCCAGATCAGATCAGCCCAGGCACAGGGGGATTAATAAGGCAGTACCCGTAGAAGGCTCGATATGATTTCTAGATATAAAGGCTCAAGAAAGGTGTTGATCAAGGTGTTGGTAACGAGTACGGCGGAGGCGGGACAACCTTTCCTTCAACAACTGGGGATGATGCTGTGGACGGAGGATTTCCTGTCGGGTTTTACTCCAGCTGCCCAGCACAAAAGTCGAAGGTGATCCACTTGCGACGCAGCCTCGGCCTCGGCTTTTTGGTGTATTGGTCTCGTCTTTAAAGCAAATCTAGAACAAACTCGAGCAAATGAAATGGACGACGGCCCCGGGCAAGCTGCTAATTAGAGGCGGCAGATCCGAGAGTAGAACAGATACCTCTACGCCTACTGAAGCCACCGGAGATCGACTCTCTATGCAAAAGAAGCCGCTCATGGCCGCATTCACGACTTTCGTCCAAGTCTGGCAGCACGTCACAAGGAATCTTTGCCCTTTCACATGCTTGCAACATCCTAGGCATTGCTGGGTGCACCGGTCCGCTTCGGGTTACTCCAACGCCAGGCACCGCACCCATTGTGGGGTATCTAAAACGAGCCCGTCATCGGAGCCTCTTCCTCACGCCCAGACTGGACAAGAGTCATCACTGTGGAAAATCTATGAGACCAATCATCTTTCCGTACGAATGACTATCTAGCTAAGTCCTGGTCGACGACCATCTGCCAACGAAAAATGGAAACTTTGCCTAACACTTCTAATTCAAGCCGATGAATCCATCCTTCATATATCAAAGCAATGAGTACTCCGACATCATGACTGCCCATTGATTCCATGCCCATCCATATCAACAACCGCATGCTCCTTTTTCTTCTTTTGTTTTTTGTGTTTTGTGAGACTGTGGAAAGAAAAACTCCGAGGTGCACAGTAGCTAATATACATATGACTTCCAATAGATAAGACTAGCAAATGTCTCGTCAAGTCTTTTGTGATATCATGTTGCCATAGTCCTAAGACGCCGCCAGCACGAATCCAAAGAGCCCAACCCACCAGGTTGAGCGGTAGACACGAGAAAAGTTTTGAGATTGCGAAACCCGGTGACAAATCGAGGTAGCTGATGCCGAATGTTAAGATGTGTCGATACGTGAGCGCGCAGATTTCGGGATGTCGCAAGTGCGGAAAAGGAGATTAAAGTGTGAACCGAACGCGAAAATTGTCGCAATGGGGAATTAGAGGGCAAAGGTGGTCGATACAGGCGTGATTTGCTAATGAAGCTGGAAAACAACGGGATAAACGGTCGAAGTGGTGTGCAAATGACAGACATTTAGCGGAAAGTGGAGCTGGCATAGGTGGAGCCATTGTAGTTAGGATGGCTGTTGGGGCGGTAAGCTCCAACATTGTTGTAGCCGTTGCTGTAGCTATTGTAGGAGCCAACTGCAGGACGGTCGTATCCCTGATTCTGAGGGTAGTGAGGACCAGGACCAGGACCGTAGTAGTTGCTGCGCGCCGGCATGGAAGGCGGACCAGGGCGAATGGTGAACTGGGGGTTAGTGCAGAGCATAGCAACTCGGGAACCGTATTTGGAGCCACGGAGAGAAACCATGTGACGTCTAGGTGAGGTGTTAGCGAACAGTCTAGACGTAACGAGGAGAGAAGTGTTGTTCTCACCGGACCTCAACGGCAACGATCTCTCTGAGATGCGGATTGGCGTTGACGAGGATCCACTGGATAAGATAGTTGCCGAACTGATCAGAGCAGACTTGTTAGTGTTAGCGAGTGTGAAGTAAAGCAAGGGTTAGGGTGACTTACTGTCAATCAAAGGCATGCGAGGGTTAGTGGCGGAGGAGCGCGAAGTGACAGCCTTGAGATAGCGCTCGAGGAACTCATCACCACCGATCTTGAGGAGCTTCTCGATGACCTTGGAGGCATACTGATCCATGCTGTACTCGGAGGCCTTGGCTAGAATGGCATTGATGGCGGCCATGGAGTCGTACGGGTTGCCATGCTCACAGATGTGCTGGATGCACCAGTTGCCGAATTGACCCTTGGCGATCTCGTCAATGCGAGAGATGACCTCGTCGACGCAAGGACGCTACAAAACATTAGTTGGAACATGAGGTGAGAGGAGAGCAACATACCTTGTCAGCTTCGGTGCAGTTCTCGAAGATGTTCTGGACGACGAGACTGCCGGTCTCGCCAAGTGCAACCTCATGCCAGCGACTTTTGAGAGCACGGTTGACCGAGTCCATGATCATTGGAGGTGGTCCAGTCCAGCGGAGCTCAAAGAGCTTCTGCCAAACGTGGCAGGCATAGCGATGAATGACCGTGTCCTGGATGCGATCAAGAAGCTCATGGACCATGTTAAACTTGTTCTTCTCGGACACGCAGTCAAAAGCCTTTTGAACGACATGACAGCCAAAGGCATCCATGCTGAGCATAACAACATTGTTCTCCATGGTGTCAGCAATGGCAAGAACCTGTCCCTCAGAACCGTGCTCAAAGCAGCGCTGGATGAGGAAGTTTCCGAAACGGTTGAGCATCAACCCCAAAGCCTGCTTGGTGATGGATGCGATGATAGCATCCTTCTGCTCCTGTGTGCCGAGCTTGAGCTTTTGCTGAAGAAAAATGGAGGCTTGCTGGTCATTGTTGTAGATAATCTTGTCAACGACGTAGTTCCAATCGGTGTTCATATGACGCTCGAGAAGCTTGCGATAATTAATCGGCTCAGTTGGAGAGACGAAGACTTGCTGGGTCTGCATTGAGTTCCATGGGCCGGAAGAAGAGGTCTCAAAACTGAACTCGGTTGCAGTTGGCGACAAGCGAGACACAGGTGTGTGGAAGCCATTTGCGTAGCTGCGATGTCCCATATGGCCAGTTCCAACAGGTGGTGAGATACGCGAACCAACTGCACCATAATGATTGTGCTGCTGACCGTACTGACTACCTTGACCATGTTGATTGTGATGACCTCCATATGGCGCACTGTAGCCGTGAGGTGGGATGGTAGATGGCAGCAAAGATGGAGTCGCATTGCGAGGAAGTCGCGAGTCACCAATAGCACCAGGATGAGAAGCCCCTTGGGCTTGGGTGCTGTGGGCGTCGAAAAAGGCTGGCAGAGAAGCTTGTCCAGCTGGCTGAGGCTGGGCGTAGTGACCTGGGACGACGTTGGGCATTGTTGAATTCCAAGCATTGAGAGAAGGCATGCCCGCGTTCATGGCGGTGAGGTTCAGAGCTGATGGGCCGGCGGCAGTGTTGTTGTCCCAAATGGTCTGAGTCTTGGCAAAGGCGGACGGAATGCCATCGCTGCGATCAGAGGTGGAACGATCATCATCAGGGTTCGCCCAGAGACCATTGACGGGCTGATGGCGGGCAGAGTGTGGTCGAGCAAGATCGCGAGACTGAGCTGGATAGGCACCGGTGGCATTGTCACCGTAAGGGCCATTGCTGTAGCCGTAAGAAGCGCTCTCCGTCTTGATGTTTGGCGATGGAACATCTGGAATGAGGTGGTTGAGTGTGAGACTTGTGATGCGCATCTGAGATAGCTCTTCTTCCTTGCGAGACAAGGCTTGGTCCTTCTGAGCGATAGTCTGTTTGTAATGAGCAACCTCATACTGAAGCTGTGCGAGCTCGTCGTAGGGGGCACGAGGAGGAGCGCGTGCGCTGTCATCTGGCGAAAGACGGTAGGCGGCGGTGTTCGACACGGCATTGGGGTCTGGATCAGTATATGTCGCGTTTCCAGATCCACTGCTGGAAGAGCGAATGTCCTGCAACATTTGATGAAGCATCGCATTGCTGCCACCATGATCGCCCTTCTGGCCGCCGCCCACAGCAGTCTTCTGCTTCTGCTGAAGTCAGCATGTTAGTAGTTGTAGAAAGAAGAAAGAATGGAAAGTCGACAAACCTTGAATGGAAGCTGGCTGCTGTTCGAGTGAGCGGGCGCCTTAGCCATACCCGCCTCCTTGCCAGATCCAGAGCTGTCGCGCTTCATTCCCTATGGTCTGTGAGTCTACGCTCACGTCACAAAGCTCCGTTGTGGTGAGAGGTGGGTGAGTGAAGTCGGCTTACCATGATAAGGGGAGACTCGTCGTCACTGGTGTCGGTTACGTACGACTGAAGGTTTGGTTTGCGAGGGTTTGGAGAGCCAGTAGCGGGCATGTCCATGTCCTTTGGTGAGATCTTCTGTACGGGCTGCGGCGGCGTCAGATTAAAATATGCAAAACACTTCAGATTCTCCAGAACGACAGCGTGTGCAAAGTAATCGGTGGTGGTGTGTTGGTTGTCGAGCGGAAGAAGATGATGCCAGAAGAGAGATACAAAAGGAGGGGTAGATGGCAGGAACGAATGATGAAGGAATGTGGGAAGCCGCGTTGGTGGTGATGTTGGAAGGTCAAGGTGGCACAAAAGAACCTCAGATCGCTAATTTTGGTTGTGTGGCCAAAATCACACAAGATGATGTAATTCTTTCGGCTCTTGAACAGTTGTGATATTGTCCTGCAGAAAATCTCCATCGTGACAAAAAAAAAAAAAAAAGAGCGCAGAAGTGAGCAGCCGTGGCCGGGTCACTCACCTTTGGAGTTCTACCATTCTGGCCGATTTTCATGCCGACTGGGGCAACACCGCTTCGCGACCCAACGGGCTTTTTAAGGTCAACTCCTCGTGGAAAGTTGATATTGAACGGAGGAGGCATGCTAGATGTGGCTGGTGCTCTAGCCTGAGTGACGCGTTCACGATAGGAACCTGGACGTCCCTGTTTCTTCTCCTTCTCGGAGAACTTGCGGCGAGGGTTGGGGAAAATATCCTCCTCTGCATTAATGAGCTCGACCAATTGATTCAATGTGATACCCAGTTCATGGCGTGCATCATCCGGATGCATTCCAATATACTTCTCAGGGTCATCTTTGAACAACCGGCGAGTCTCCGCGAATAGATGCATCCTGCCAAGACCACCGTGACGAGCACCTCGAGGACAGACTGAGCCAATACTCCAGGAGTCATCGTCTGCATAAGGGGTTAGTGTATGGCTGAAGACGCACCGCTGAACCTCGTAAAGCTGCTTCATCTCACGATCAATATCGCTAAATTTTTGGCGCGTTCTGAGAAATAGATTGGCCTAACCTTTGCGACATCGATCCGGAATTGAGATAGCGTAAAACGAAGGCAGGTATGTCAGTTATGGGGAAATTAGCGTACCTTTGCTCCCATCTGTTCGTCTGTCGGAGAATCCGTCCAAGCCAGATGAACCCATTGAACCAAGTTCCTCCTCTTCTACCTCTGGGCCTGGCACTGGGACCAGCTCCTGTGTATCGGTCGTATGGGTTCCGTTCGTAGTGCTTCTCTCAAATCGACTGCCGCTGCCGGATCTTGGACCTGGAGGGAAGTGGGATGAAGTACTAACCTGTGGCATTGTCTCGAAACGCTTTGGCTTGATCATGGCAAGAAGCGAAGTCTTCGAGAAGCTTTTGTGTGTGTGTGTGTGTGTGTGTGTGTGTGTGTGGAGAGAGAGAGTGTGTGTGAGCAGGGTAGAGTGTGTCATGAGTGCAAGACGCCCGATCAAGGTCAAACCACGGACCAAACGTCAAGAATTGCTTGTGTTGAGGCGAAAGTGTGAAAGAGAGACAAGGCAACGACCTTATAACACTGTGCGGAAATGGCTCCGATATCTAAAAGGGCCCACTTGGTCTCATGAGCAAAATTTGCTTTGTTGTGTTGTGCTCGATCTGATTCCCAAGTGAGGTCTGTTCCCAGGTTCAGCCTAGAACCGATGACTGCGAAATCTCCCACCCAGCATCAAAGAACCCAAGAGATGTGCCTTCAACACCTTTCCATCTACTCTCACGTCTCAATATCACGAAATCTGGTTGTCCTATACCGGTCATAAAGGGGGTCAAACGCGATGCCCAGGCCAAATCTTCGATAGTCGAACCCCAAACCACCTGCTCCAGAGCCTCACTTCGCACTGGCCGCAAAAACACAGCGCCTACTTCATTATGGTTCGATCGCTTTGACATTGAGACGTGACCCGGAGCACGAACAAGCACTTGTGAGTCATTGGTGATTTGAATCGGAAAGTCTCGGAGCCGATAAGGAGGCAGATTTGATCCAGTCGCGATGGTGATGGTGTTGCCAGCGAAGTCCTCCTTGGGCGATTGCCGCTGGCCATCAACGAGCTCCGAGTCGGCAGAGAAGTATTGGTAAAGGTTCCTAGAAATTTGCAATGCGATGGGAAATGTTTCAGGTCCGTGGTACACAATCCGAAAATGTCCTTTAGAGCGAAGAATGGCATCTGCGCCTCCAAGCTGATGACGGGCTCGCAGAGTATATTCTGGGGACTGCTTTCTGTCAGTATGTTTGATCTCAAGGTTTTCTTACTGTAACGACTCACTTTGTTTGTCCAAAGTCCGTCTTCACTTTTGTAGAATCGTACTTTCTTTCCAGTCCTCTTTCCAGCTTCTGAAATCCCCGTCTCTTGTCCGTCTATTTTCAGGCCCGTATAGTTAAGATTTTGGTATTCAAAAGCAAGAACATTCCATGTTCGGATCAGTACATCGCTGCGAGAGGACTCAAAGGAGACCTGTATCTTGCCAAGTTGTCCAGGATCTAGGAGATACAAGATTTCGACCCCATTCTTGCTCCCTGTGTCACCAGGGTTTGCAACGACCAGTTCGAACTCCGAGAGAGCTTTCTCCACTGGCTTAGAGAAGCTCAATTGATCGCGGTAGAACTTTTGGAGTCCATCAGTGGTCATGACAGTTTCAAACCAATGACCCTTCCCACTGAGCTCCGAGTAATTGGATGACCATCCTGTCTCTTCAATGAGCTGGCTCATTTGCCGTGAGTGGTAGGCTGGGACATTGTCGTCGGCACTCCCGTGCTGTTGATATATCGGTATGCCATTGGAATTACTGGCTAATAGTTCGTGGCGATAGCTGTTCGCAGAAGCTTCGATAACTGCAAGCCGTCTCGGGTCCGCTGGCTTCCAGAAATGATATGGGACATAGGTGTGTATTGAGAGATAACCGGACACTGGTGCTGCAGCGAAGACTTTGTCCGGATGGTGAAGCAAAGTATACCACGTACCTTGCCCTCCGTTCGAATGTCCACTAACGAACCATTTTTCAGTATTCGCACCAATGCCCTTCCAACCTGTTGCCTCGATCCAATCTGGGATGGCGTTGACAGCATCTTCGACGTCAGCAAATCCCCAACTATGCCAGTCATCTGCACACCATGAAGTGACACCGGTGGGAAACAAAACCCAGGCGCAGATGTCAGAGACAGAATCCAAAGCATGCGCCACCATGTCATTATCAGCATCCGCGCCGGAGCCATGGAGTTGTAGCAGGACTGGAGCGGAAGTAGCATCGTTTGCTCCGCAAGTAGCGTTTTTAGCCGGTGCCCTGAGCATAGCATAGGAGACTATGCCGCCTCGGTGGAGGTGGGTGACCTTGTGCGGCTCATGGGTGGAACGACTGTGAAGCTTGATGATGAACGGAAGTTGTCGCTCGGTCCCCTCTTGACCAGAGGTCCTGTAAAGGAGAACTACCTGCTTCTCCGGTATGATACCCGTGGTGTCGTTGCCGTTAATGCCCAGGTGAAAGACGATGGGCCTTGTTTGTCCCGGGGCGATCCTCTTCGTGGCTCCGCCTGCAGAATGTAGGCTAATGGTAAAGTTCTGTACATTGTCAGCGAAGTCCAATTTCCGTAGGTTGTGATGAGGAGAGGCGGATCAGGAAAGTTTCGCCCGTAATATCAACCTCTAGTTTTGGGTCACCATGTCGAAATAGATGGCTCTCTATGTTTGACAATTTCAGAAGAGAAATGCCAGGAGTTCAAAGACTCGGTTTCGACTTCAAGACTAAGATCAAGTTGGAGGTGGGAGAAATCTTGTCCTTTTTTACAGACTTCTTTGTGCCATTTTCTTGACTCACACTTGCTTCTGTATCTGCAATCGCAAATACTTCAACCCAGCTGGTGCCATTATTTCGAATAGCGACAGTGCCATGAGGACTAGCCAAGCGGCCACCAACAACATCTGATACTAAGGCCAAATTACCCGCAACCTCCAGGTCATTTGGAATGACCCGACTTTCGCCGCCGGGTATTTTAAGATCAGACGGCACGACTCTGGCTTCTAAATTGGCATCGATGGTTGGAGCACCGACTCCTCCAAACGCTCGAACGTCTCGGGCAAGGCGGAGATCGATAACATGCTTTCCTGGCTTTAGGTGTAAAACCAAGGGCGCTTTTCGGAAGGAATAGAAATCACCTCCAAAAATTCTGACACCATCAACAGCATATTCCAGAATGCCATCCGTGTACAGGGTCACAGTCTGGGTTGCATCTCCAGTCACGAACATTTCTCCTCGGATCCAGGCTTGCCATTGCAATGCAGTCCATCCATACACTGATTGCAAGAAACTCCAATCGACGTTGGAAAAGCCAACAGTAAGGGAAGCTGTGGCCCCTGACGGGCCACTTTCTTGAGACTTTGACTTCAAATCCGTCCACGTGACGGTTCCGTTGGTGGTCAGGGAGCTTTTGAAGACGGTTGCATCCTTTGGCTGAAGACTTGGGAATCCTCCGTGGTACTCGAGAGGGTCTGCTCCCCACGCAGCTTCTGTCCTGGAATCAGCCTGGGGACATCAGAAGGATCAAAGTTGGGATGAAAGACCTCTGGTGCCTATCTGGAAAGGACCGAGTACGGACCAGGTATTGGAGAAGGAAATGACAGGAGCCTGCATGTTGATGGTGTACTGAGGAGATGGCCGAGGTGAATCCTTTGAGAAGACGTCGAGCAGGCCCAGAGCAAAGGTCCGGGAAAAGAGCATGTTTTGTGTGGATCTTGGAGAGCTTACTCAGGAGAGCATGCAGCGAATTCGAGCCACAACGGTCCTGAGCATCAAGATACCTAGGGCCGTGACATTCAGTATGATTGTTATTGTAGATGTAGATGTAGGTTGTAGTTGTAGATGTAGTTTTAGTTGTAGATGTAGTTGTAGTTATCGATGTAGTTGTAGTTGTAGATGTAGTTGTAGTTGTAGTTGTAGTTGTAGTTGTAGTTGTAGTTGTAGTTGTAGTTGTAGTTGTGGTTGTGGTTGTGGTTGTGGTTGTAATTGTAGTTTGTAGCTGAAGCTGTAGCTGTATAGTGGAGCAATCTATCAATAGCGTGGGCCGTTATCATATCATCCCGCCGTGCTAAGGTTCTGCGTGGCTTTACACCCTGTCTTGTCCATCAGTCAAAGTTCGGCTTCCCCGTACAAGGCGACAGTTGAGAATCACTCCCAACCAGGTCGCCCTGACTTCGTGACCGACTGCATTTCTTTGTGCCCACCGCTTCAAACCTGGAGCCCTGTTCTCCCTGTACTACCGTCGCACCTCCGGGGCTATACCGCGTACAAACCCCAATACGTCCACCTCCTTTCCGCCAGATTACGCACCATTCCACGTCGCCAATGGATCAGCACAAGAAAACGCTATAACACTGATCTCCCAAGCCCCGGCATACTGTGCACACGAACATGGAAAACGCGCCAGAGAAATTTCCGGCATTTGCACCGGATGCAGCACACTCCCCCTACGACGAGTCGGCATATCGCAACAACTCCCCAGCGCGCGAAGTGAGGATATCTGTGGATGGAGACAGGTGGCAACCACGGCGGAATAGTAGGGCCCAGCGATCCAATGGAGCACCATTGCATTCCCACGCAGGACCCTCGCGACACGGAAGACAAAAGAGCTTAGGCGAGGCTATCAGGACAATACGGACGAGGAGTGGGAGTGTCACGCAGAATGCACACGAAATAGCTGACGCTCTGAAGGCGCCAGTATCGCCCAAGTTGGTGGTAGGTGCTGGAAGTTGTGCGCTTTGAGGACTATAAGCTGACAGCTCTCTAGATACTATGCAGCGTCTGGTATGGCACTTCTATGCTGGCCAACACTTCGGCAGGCCAGATTCTCAAATCCTTTCCGAAACCGGTCACACTCACCATCATACAATTTGCCTTCGTCACATCGTGGTGTCTATTCCTCAGCTGGTTGTCGAGGATATATCCAAGCTTGAAAGACCATATCCCAGCCCTAAGAAATGGCATACGACCGCCGAGTAGAGCGCTCATTCGGACCACTCTCCCGTTGACCGGCTTCATGATTGGCGGACATATCCTCACCTCAGACGCCATGTCTCGTATACCTGTATCCCTCGTTCACACCATCAAGGGTCTGTCGCCTCTCTTTACCGTCTTCGCCTATCGTGTCTTCCTCAAAACCCGCCATTCATACGCTACCTACCTGTCTCTCGTCCCGTTGACCGCGGGCGTCATTCTCGCCTGCTCCACGCAACTCAGTACGAACTTCCTCGGCCTGTTCTCTGCGCTTTGTAGCGCCATGCTTTTCGTGACCCAAAACATTGTCAGCAAGCAGATGTTCAACGATGCAGCTGCAGCCGAACATGACAGTGGTCAGATGAAAGCTAATAAACCTGACAAGCTCAATCTCTTATGTTACTCCAGCGCCCTTGCCTTTTGTGTAACAGCTCCCATCTGGCTCTGGTCCGAGGGCTTCACAATTATTGGCGACTTCCTTCACGACGCCTCAATTGACCTCGCTGGCAAGCCAGGTACCTTCGACCATGGCCGTCTAGCTCTCGAATACGTTTTCAACGGCACCTTCCACTTCGCCCAATCCCTTGTCGCATTCACCCTCCTATCGATGGTCTCTCCGGTGACCTACTCCGTCGCCTCTCTTATAAAAAGAGTTTTCGTCATTCTTTTCGCAATCGTCTGGTTCGGAAATCAGGTAACGGGTGTTCAAGGCATAGGCATAGCCCTTACATTCCTCGGGCTATATCTCTATGATCGCACAAGCGATGCAAGCAAGGCAGAAAGAAAGGCAAGATTGTTGCAGATGCATACAACGCCGCTTCTGCCATTGCATGAGAAACCGTTCGAAAGCCCTGTGTTTGAACATAGTTCTGCGGGCTTGTCGCACAGCCCGGCTTTCGATGCAGGTGAGGAGAAGCGACATGATGCTGCTGGTCCGGGAGGGACGAGCAATGGTTGGTTACCGCCTGGAACAAAAGCGCAGGATACTTGGTCGAGTAATGATGTTAGAGGGCAACCTGTGCCTGTTACATAATTTTCTGTCTTACCTGTGTGTTGCATATTAGATGGTCATCTGGAGTTCTTGTGGTCATTTTCTGGATGTTACGATGGGCATCTACAGAACTATATGTACAGATATGGAACACGGGACACACGGCGGGAGAAGAGGAGACAAAAGGTGGTTGAACACAATTGACAAGATATTGGTTACTCACTCCAGTTTCCCTTCCTTTCAACATTCTACACATCCTCTAGGACATGGCCAAAGCTCGACTGGATTGACTTTCTAGTTGCCGGTCCCACAGTACGGCACAATAAATATTCATTTGTAGGCATTTGAGCAATGAACGACCTCCATTTCCCGAGGCGATGAGCTCTGAATTCAGGTCCCCCTCGAGTGCACGAACCACCAAGGATCTCCAGGCACCAATTTTATCTCCTCAATTATGAGTGGGAGACCTTGAGCCCTTCAACAACATCAGGCATTCCATTAATCGAATCCTGCCATGAAGAGTATTCCACAGCATCATTCTCTCAGCCTTCGCAACGCGCAATTTGGCCCCTGCCAGCACAAGAGCTGTGTATATCGGTCGGCTTGCTCGGCTGTCTCAAATCTGGTCGGCTCGATATTACTGAACTCAATTGCAACACTATCAATCTATTCACTCATATTGCCTGGGGGGAAAGCTGGCCACGACCATCTACACGACCCACAGCCTGGCAGACTCGGCTCTGTTCGCTATCCTCAATAATACGAACTATTTGGCTTTCCGCGCCTCTTCTAACGAGCTCGCGCGTATCAAGATCCGATGAATAGTCAGGTGATTTAGAACACTTTACCAGCTGTGAAACCTCGTATTAACGACTATTTGATGCGATTAGTTGGCGAAGAGTGGCCTGATTATTCACTGCGAGGAGGAATTACCACCAACGATACCCAAATTTCAAAAAAGCGTTTCTATGTCCTCACGATTGATAATCAGTCCAAAAGCGTGTGAAATCCACACTCTACATGGCTAGTATTGCGAACTCCTTTTTTATAGTATTTGCCTCGTCATGATCTCCCATCGCAAATGGCATATAAGGAACCTGGCTGCGCTGATCATAAAAAACCCGATATAACCAAGACCAAGACCAAGACCAATATTAATATCAATATCAATATCAATATCAAGTTTCTCCAACTCCAACTCCAACATCTTACAACAACTAGTACATCCGACATACATAGCATCATTGCCTTCTTTTCTCAACCATTTGTCCTTACTCCCACCACCCTAATCCTCGCCCACCCCAATCGTTCATCCGCCAAAATGCAATTCCCCCTCCTCATCGCAACACTACTCACCACAATCTCCGCCCAAACACCCGATTGTATCAAAGTCGCGAACATGATGCCAGAATGCGGTGTAAGTCTCCTTCATCCCTATCAAAGTCAACCCACCTTCCTCCCTCCTTCAGTAGACATATATATACTTACATACACTCACTCCGAGTCTCGACTCTCGAGTCTAGACCCCATCTAACACCCACCCCAGAAACTCTGCATCGAAAAAGCCGCCGACGCACCGCCTATAAACTGTGCCCACAAAGATTTCTCATGTTATTGTGCTGCGACGCCGAGATATGAGGTATGCCCATCTTCTCTTTTCCTTTCCATTTCCTTTCCCTTTCCAGCTCTGTCCTGTTTCCAATTTGCCGCGCTAGAAGGATGAAAGATTACGTCACCGAGTTCAACCTTCCCTTCCTTGGAAAACTGTTCGTTCTTGTTCTTGTTCGTTTGAATGGGGTGGATGTTTATGTTGACGATGATGATGATGATGATGATGATGATGATGATGATAGAATACAGCCATCCTCTGCGCATCGAAAAACTGTAAACCAGAGGAAATACCAAAAGTCACGGACGGGGCGAAGAATGTATGTTCCTGTCTGGGAGTTAAAACAGACACGATGGTTTGATCATGCCAAGATCGGACAGGGAGTAATCAGGCGGGAGGGATGGCGAAAAGATCTGCTACTTGATAGAAAGGAAAGGGGTCAGAGCGCATGGGAAAGCAGAAGATGATAGATTCATTGGGATTTGGGGTAATGGAAATTGTGTGTGGGATTGACATAGTACAATTCATACATACAACTCATACCATACCATACCAGACCAGACCAGACCAGACCAGACCAGACCAGACCAGACCAGACCAGACCAGCCAGTGCCCATTATCCAAAACCGGATGTATATGCATGTATCAATCATATCCACTCATCAACCAGGCGTCCAAACACCCCCCTCAACAAAAGGAAAATCCCTCCCCCAAACCCTCTCATCCCCAAAAACCCTCCACGCATCCCGTTCCCTACTCCTTGCCCCCCGAAACCGTCGCCACACAGTCGTCAAATGCCGCAGATCCACCATCGGGTCCACATCCATAACAACACCGTTTCCCAAACCGCCCCTGCAAACTTTCATATCGATTCTACCGCCACACATGTTTTCCACGGCGACGGGGATGGGGGATTGGTTGCTGGACCATATGACGCTGTATTCCTCTTCTCGGGGGTAGAAGATACGGAAGGAGAGGGATTTAAGGGATGGGTGGGCGGTTTTGGGAAGGGTTGTTCGGATTAGGCGGGCGAGAGAGGAGTTTGCGACGTCGTAGACACTTTTGGGGGTGTGGGGGAGATGGATACCGAGAGGATTTGCGAGGGTTGGGTTTGGTGTTGGGGATGATGAGTTGGGGTGTCTATCATCCGTTCCCTGGAACCAACCTGAGATACAGATCTTCTCTGCGTAGCGCAGGAGGGAGGGGTATAATGTTTCGAGCACGATGATGCCGTAGGGGTAGTTGACGTGTAGTGTCGAGCGTTCGGAAGTAGGATGTTTAATATGCGCCGTCATTTCCTCGTGGATTTGGCGGTTGGTGAGGAAGAGGGACATTGCTGTCAATAAGGGAACCTCCGGATGGTTTGGCCTGCCAAATTTCCCTCCTCTTACCGAACTCGAAGTATCGAAACTTCCGTATCCCGAGTCCATGCTTCCTGTCAATGTCCTTGTCCCTAGCAAATCTGGTAAAGGGATCATTTCCACCTTCCCAATCTCCATCATCTTGGGATGGAATCCATTCTTGATCAATGGGACGAATTGTCCGGGTATGCCCTCGACCGTCTCTTTAGGAGTCGAATCGTCGAATATGTTCTTCTCCAATTCGGCAACTGAAATTGTAATATGGTTTGTTTCTGCAATGGCGTATCCGTAAATAAGGAGCCGGACCTCGATTGGGATCTCGAGGAATTGACATCGTGGTGCAGGTTCCTCGGGTATATGTTCGTGCTTCACACGTTTATGTGGTCGAACCATTGTCGTGGACTTGGTAAAATCCAAAAAGTACGACCCGATATATGGGGATCTGCTGTTTTGTAGTCGATGTTGACAGGCAGAGGTCCCGATCGTTGTTAGTGGCCGCTCGGCAACTCTGAAACGTCCAGACAACGACACCGATGACTGTTATGGGTTCAACGCCGCCAAGGACGCCTCTTCACCAATCTTTCTTTGTTTACGACTCGATATGAGGTTCGTTGCGAGGGAACCGAGTGAGGCGAGGATACAGCCGAAGAGAGAGCAACGAAACAGACCAAAGGGAAACAAGCAAGGGAAGCATCTGTTCGACTCATAAAGCAGGCCCTTAGAGATATACCGAAGTGGTCAACGAGGGTTGCTTGTGATACGCTTCACCTGCATGACCTGTCCTGCCTCCCAATAATCTCAAAATGACCAGAAAGATACCTGATCACTTTTGAAACAAGCGTATGCAGGAACCGGATGACCTGCCAAACAAGAATCCTGAATGTCTGCCTCGATACGCACGAAAGCACTCCCAGTATGCAGGAACAATTCGAATCATCTAAAAAAAGCATCATCCATTTCCGACCATCTTCTCCTTTCTGTGCTTCGCCCTCGGATTCTGGCATCATAGTGATCTTCACTGGGTCTCAGCCATCGGAGTAGAGCCGTGGCTTCAAATAGGAGAAATGTAGAAAAAGCATTATCCTCGAACATGGACAATACGGCCTAAGATTGACTCCAACATACATCGAACTATAGATATTATTCATATGGGGGAAAATCCATTTTCGTACGCATCCTATCAAACGCCTGTAGCAGAAAAGTGAGGAAGAAAAATCACAGGATACTAGAGACCCCAGCCCAACCCTCATTTGCAAACCAGCAGAATCAATCCCATAAGAGTCCATGAGGGTAACGTGTGGTCTAAGGTGTCGGTATCCCTCTCAAAGCAAATAAAGATCATCCAACTGCACATAGAGGTTGATCAAAGAGGCAAAAGCCGACCGTCTAGCATGCATAATCCGCCAAATGATCCGAGTACATCACGGATAAAAGCACCGCTCCTTGACTTGATAGTGCTGTGTCCGTTCATGAAGCCAGGCTCCCGTCTACTCCCAACTCAACGTTCCAAGGAACCTCGTTCAGCAGCATCCTCCTCCGGATCCTGATTGTACGCTCTGCCCTTGTCCAATGTTGATCTTCTCCTTGTTCTGGCTGGCCGTAGCTCCCATGCGCTCCTTGATCTGGCGGGCCATTGTGAGGAAAGCTTGTTCGACGTTGGATGCATTCTTGGCTGAGGTTTCGAGGAACGGGATTCCGAGGCTGTCGGCGAATTCCTGTCAGACTTGTTAGTGACTTGCAGCTGGAAAAGACACCGGGTTTGCATTTGAGTACCTTCGCGACCGTGTATTCGACAACCTTCTTGTCCGACATGTCGCTCTTGTTGCCGACCAGGAGCTTGTTGACACCCTCAGTCGCATATCGGTCGATCTCTTGTAGCCACTGCTTCACGTTGTTGAATGAGTCCATGTCGGTAACATCGTAGACGACGCAGATACCGTGGGCGCCACGGTAGTAGGAGGAGGTGATGGTTCGGAAACGCTCTTGTCCAGCTGTGTCCCACTACAAGCCATGTCAGTATCCGGAAGTCGTGCGGCTTTAGGCAGACATACGATTTGCAACTTGACAGTCTTTCCGTCGAGTTCGATGGTTCGGATTTTCTGTGCTTTCTGTCAACGCTACCATCTCAGGAAAGAATCAAGGCAACCATACGAAGTCGACACCGATCGTGGAGATGTAGCTCTCCGTGTATGTGTCATCGGCAAATCGAAGAAGCAAGCAGGACTTTCCTACACCGGAGTCTCCAATAAGCAGGAGCTTGAACAGGTAGTCGTATCTATGAGCGCATGGTTAGCTTCCATCCGTGGAAAGCAGTCTAAGTATAGAGTGTCCGAGAGGCAGGCGAGCAGGTAGAACAAGGTGAACAGCGGAGGCGACTCTAGAGGAAGACAGTCGTTAGCATAACTCTTTCGCTGCTTGGCTACGAGAAAGCCGGTTCCGCCTCTTCGGCGGGCGCGGTGAGCGGACGGCATACGTACCACTCAGGATTCATGACGGCGATGGGCTAGATGATCAGGAGCGTAATGGTATGGTTATTGTATTGCGAAGATGTGGTGGATTTCGGTATCAGTGGTGGAGGGTGATCGTTGTTGAGTACATGGGCGACTTCAAGTTATGAGGTAGTAGGTCTTGGGCTTGGGCCTCCGGCAGGGTTATATGAGAACTGAAGCACGGGGAATTTAGTTTTACAACACAAAGAGACCGGCAGCAGGAAGCCTTATCACACGTCTAAAAGAATCTGCTGACTAGCAAATCTGTCCCTAGGCCTTTGTCTGGTCACAACTGAATCAATGAATCACCGAATCACGTGTGTATCGATGTGTAGGTGCCTAATGGCCTCTATTGGTGAGTGTAGACTGCTAGTGCTCAAAGTCCCTCCCAAATCTACTACGTCCGTTCATATGATAACAGCCAGAACCACGAACAAAGTTATTACAAGAAGTGTTGTACTTTTCCTCCAGCCAAAGTAAGATCGCTCAAACCTTTTGAAGCCCCGTGGCAATCCCAAACGCCGAACCATAAACGTATATCACATCAAACAAATAACATGCGTTTACAAGACCTTGTTGAATGCCGGAATCAATGTCTGTGCTAGCCAGAAAGAAAAGACAAGCTTGGGACCAGTCATGAGAAGCTTGGGCACCAATCCTTTGAAGAATGATGATGCACCCTCTTCCTTTGCCATACGAGCAACGATCTTGAAGCCACTCTCTGGATTCTCAAAGTTTCGGTTTTGGATACGAGTCTTGACGACATCGAGGGGTGCGGAGACGAGGAGAGATGCAGTTGCACCAGCGATGGAGGCGACAAAGTTCTGTCCCCAGGTCGCAGCATTGTAATCTTCAAGCTTGTACCAGTATTGTTTGGCGACTGCAGAACCACCGAACAGCTATGCGTATGTTAGAAAAGGGTTGTGCCTGGCGATCGCAAAACATACCGCGAATGAACCAGGCGCATTTCGTGCAGCTGTCCAGCCCCAACCTCTGTACAATCCGAATCCTTCATCCTTGACAATCTGCACAACACCACGGCCTCTGAAAGCTTCGGGGTTCGTTTGTCTCTTAATCTTCAAGACGTCGAGAGGCAAGAGAACGATCTCTCCAATTCCGATGAGACTTCCAGCAGTTGCGTGCATAATCGCCTTGCCATTGCCCTTTCCAAACGCAGCGTCGAATTCGTTGCCGTAGTTCTTTGCGAGGAAATCTCTTGCGAAAGGCTGTCCTCCATATTTGTACACTCGTTGTAAAATCTTGTATGCGGCAGCGTATCCTAGACCTGGGAAGAGAGACGTGAATCGACCGGTCACACCGAGTTCAGCTGCGTCTTTGAAGATGACTTTGTTGAGCTGTGATGCAGATGTAATCTTTCCATGGTTGCTCATTAATCGCTTCGCGGTGGTATCGACCTAGTGATGTATAAGTTTGAATTGCCCGTGGTGGTACTCGAGGTGGTTGTTCGTACTGGATGGAAAACAGCGAGTTCTGCAAGACCGGCAGATCCTACCGTTGTCAGTACTGGTCAATTGGGTCAATTGGGAACACTTACCTGCTCCCAATACACGGGCAGCTCCAGATTCCTTCTTGTATTCCTTCGCCGAAGACCCGGCAACTGGTAGAGACGGAGACATTGCGGTGGGATAAGAGGTGGACGAAAGAGAGGAGACGAAACGACAGGAAGAGAAGATGCGTGATTGTTCTAGGGGGATAGAGAAGTTTCAAAGCACAGAAATACTATGAAATCCGGGCGAAACTTTCTATGGACCCGGGGATGGGGATGGGGATGGTGATAGTGGAGCCGTCACTCGCGTCGTTGTGAATTTTTTGACAAAATGCGTGATCCAGGGTTCGAAGGCACCATCTTGCATGCAGCACAGAGTTTTCTCTTCGTTCTTTTCCACTTCTTTACCTCGTGCTATTCCACCTTCGCCATGGCCAATGGAATAGTTGTCCATCATGACCAGCAAGCACATTGGGTCGTCATATCATGTCCGCAAACTCTCGCGACTTGCGAAGCTGCATCGTTACGATAATCAAGAACAGTAAATTCCTGGTACGTTCAAAAAATCATGATTGCTAAACATTGAACGAAATTAATCAAGACGTGGGAGATTTATATTGATTCTTGATGGCCCTAAATCAATGAATAGGCTGTTGCACATAATTAACGAATACTTGGGGTCCTGTGAACTGTGTTTGTCTAACTTCAATATCAATCACGAAAACAGTGCAGCTCAAGGATAATCATTTTTGTCATTGGATTATGTCGGCGAGCAATCTGCGTTTTGAGGTGTCTCGATATCTTGACAAGTAGTATCTCCAATTAACATCATCTCACGTCGCACATGCTCACAACTTCGAGCCCTTTTTGCCCCTTTCATTCGCAACCTTCTGCATCTCATCCGCATCCGATGGCAATCCTGCACCACCATCTTGATCGGTAGGTTTTGAATCCGCAGATTCTGCCTTCAAACTAACATGGTCGCCCAACATAGCTGGCTTCTTTGCCTGCATCAGATATGCCGCATCTGGATGTGACATTGTTCCGCGCACTTTTTGCGAATGTGGTTTTTGCGAACCCGAAGAGTTTTGGCCTGGATCGACTCTATCTTCAGGACTGCGCTCGTAAGGGTCTGATGGGTGTGGATTTCCTGATTTGGTGGAATCGTGGGCACCGTCTTGGTTTGTTCGGCCTGGCACTGGATTGCTGTTTGATTTTTCGACCTTCAGACTGCCTGGATCTCCGAGTTGTGTCGGGTTGCCTTCCCCCTTTGCATGCTTTTGCATTGCTTCTTGAGTCTTGGGATTGCTCAATGTTCCCCGGACTGTTGCTGAATGTGGTGGCATTTTTATGTGGGCAATCAAGAGTTGTGGTTTCGCAGTGTAATCGAGCTGAGATAGTTTAGATGTTGATGAGTCAACCCAAGTGGACTCAAGGTATAGACCTTATACACAAGGTATTTGCCCCAACATCAAGTATCCGAGGTTGGCTGATAAAGGGGCTATCAGGTAAGGGATGAATGACGTACTTCTGACCGTGTCTTTATCCCTTTACAGCCTTGTGAAGTTGGCCGCAGAGGGGAAATGTCTCTTTGTCGTCAAGTAATGCCATTCCAATTACAAATCTTAGGCACTGCTTACAGTTCCTGGCTTTGGTCTCGGCTTCGATAAGGAGGCTTTGTGATGTGAGATCGTGTCCAATCGTGAATGTTGGTGTCGTTGTCCTGGAGTTTGCCCGAGGTGGAACTAGCAGAGCCGATGGCGAGGATTCCAAAGTTTTTGGCGCGACCAACTCCCAAGCAGAACAACAATCACCATTACCATGTCTGTCGGGCCTATGTTCGCCCTGCTTCAATGCTTCAAAGGTCCACTGACGGTAATCGAAGCCAAAGACGCCCAAGAAACATCAACCTCCTGTCTCACGAATACTCATCCATTGCCCACTCCACTTCACGCGACCCGACACACGAAAACCTGTCATTCAGCTAATATCTTCCTCGAGCCGATGCTGAACATAAGGTGAGAAAGCAATTAAAAAGATCCATCCCTAGTGGGCCGAGTCCTAGGAGGTATATTCGGGTGCTTTCCGAGCTTTTGAAACCTTAAAACAACTTTGATGATACGATGATATGAAACATCAACACCACAAAGATATCCAGCAACCCAGGCCTCGGAATGCACTCCGTTCATTCAAATGTGAGGTCTCGTTGTGATCGATCAGACAAGATATGGAACTTTTTCTCGCTCTATGTTTCTATCATGAGCTGTTGAATTGAGAGCTCTTTTTACAAATTCAAATTGTTACTTATTGTCCAATATGTTTTCTACACCATCAAAAGCAACCCTCTTCCTGGCCCTCTCGAGTTTGTTGAACTTCTCGCTAGCATTGCCCCAACATGAACGGGATTCATCTCGTATGTTACATTTGTTCCCGTTGAAGCGCCTTGAAATGACATGTTATCAGCTTTGGAGTCCTCTCAATCGCTCTCTCAGTCGCTCTATGACAATTACGAATTAGTTGAGCACTTTGCGGCAGCATCATACTGTCCAGGGAACAGTCAGAACTCAATCAACACGGCTAAGCTGTTGTGCCCCAAGTCGAACAACTGTCCGAAAGTAGAGGCTGCAAACACAAGTATTGTGGCTGGGATCAAAAAGTAGCCTCACCTCTCGAACTTGCCGTGAACAACCACTGACGATAATTAGCTCCCCCATGACCGATGTCGCAGGATTTGTCGCCACTGACATGACCAACAACCTCACAGTTATATCCTTCCAGGGAACCGAGTCAGCCAAGCAAACCAAGACTGATCTCAACTTCAACCTCAGGGACATCAGCCAGGTCTGCGCTGGTTGCACCACTCATACAGGCTTCTGGCAATCGTGGGAAGAGGCCCGGCCACAAGTCAGCAATGCAACTGATGAGCTGAGGAAGATATATCCCAGCAATAAACTGGTTGCGACTGGTCACTCTCTTGGAGGCGCTATCGCAGTACTTGCTGCTGCTGAGATGCGCTCCAAAGGGATCCCCGTTGACCTGGTGGGTTGGCGCTGAGACTGGCCAAGCATGATTATAGAATGTAGCAGCTGATTATGTGATAGTATACCTATGGAGCTCCCAGAGTAGGCAACCAAAAATTGGCCGACTACGTACAGAATCCCAAGGAGAAGCTAGGGAAGAATTTCCGCGTTACACATTACAATGATCCCGTACCGCGACTTCCGCCGACTTCGATTGGATACGCTCATTACACGCCTGAGGTATACATCAGCGGAAAGAACGGTATCAAGGTCGCGCCCACGGATATTCAAATTCTAGATGCTTCCAATGCCACCAAAGGTACAGAACAGTTTACCATCGTGGACGTACAAGCGCACCGATGGTATTTCAACAACATCTCAGCCTGCTATCTGGCAAATGTTCAAACACCGGAAAAATCGTCAACCGATCTGGCCACAGTCTGGGCACCAGGGATCATCACCTTGTTAGGGAACAGCAGTGGACTTGTCCTGCAAGATCCATTGGGGCCAGGTGTATATGCTGGATTGATCTCGGCTCTGAGCGTGGAAGCTTATAAGTCGTTGCTGAATTTGATACCTGGTGGAGCCGTGGTTATACCGTTTGTGCCGAGTCCTACAGCAGTTGGTACAGGTTCGGCTGGAGTTATCTCCAGTCTGGAGTCCATTTTCGGCCCGGTGAGCAGTTGGGGCTCAGGAGCTCGTCCTGGCAAGGCGAAGAAAATGAGGAGGCGCGTCAGGTTCACAAATTAGATGCAGATACTTGAGAAAATTTGGGGTATGGTTAGTTGTTATGTTCATATAGCGTCTCCGTCCTGTGCACTCAGGAACATGTCGACACTCAAGATTCAACATGAACGAAAACCAGAATGGCACTTTATTCTTTGGGTTAATAGCACTTCACCGATATCGATCTCCAATCAAGGGCATCCAAAGACAACAATATCTCCCATGGCCACTGAAATGGCACTCTCACTTTTAAGCATTTTCGGGAACAGGGTTTCTCCACGAATGCACCCACCGCCAGCGGAGCAAGGCCACTGTCATGTTCGCTGGGTAGCCGGGGCCGGGCTCTACTTTCTCAACCCGTCAAAAATGCTGATGCATGTCTGGCCATTAGCTTTTTAATTGAGAGATGAGGTCTCCCCAACACATGTGCCCCAAAAGTTCGATAGGCAGCAAGTTAGAAAAGAGCTTGGGCGAGAAGGAAGAATTGCCATCTCAAAGAGATACAGCCGTGAGCGCGGTTTCATTCGTACCTTTGGACTTGAGAGCCTTGCGACAGTTCTAGAGAAGCTCAGCTCTGGCCCCCATAACCTCATAACTTCTTCCATAGGCGTTGTGCCTTCTGCCTTATGATCATCAAAAAGAAGACGATCCCACCAACACAGACAGTTGGGTAACCTTGGACAAGCGCCCAGATCCTCCCACTCCAAAGCGATCGGTCCAGACGGAAAATGGAACCAGAAGGTCACTAACCCATCCAAAGGAACGTAGTCCTGTTTAACTATCCAGCTAGTCACAATCTTAAGCGCTGGTATATCATACCACAAAGCCTCCTAGAGCAAGCCCATTACTGATTTAGACGCAGGCTTCAAATCGCAACATAATACCAGGGAGGTAATATCGGCACAGCCGGTGAATAGGTACCACCGACAACCCTCCCCATCCTAACCAATCCCCTCTCCCAATAAACTAAAGTAGTAATAATACTCCCCCTCCTCCTCCCCCTCCTGCTCTTCTCACTAAATCCAAAATCTAACCCCCTAACAAACTGCCTTACCTCCGCCTCCCCCAGCACAAAAAGAAACAAGAAGAAGAATTGGCCAAGCGGCGCGTAGAAGCGTAAGTTTAAGTTACTTAAGATCCTTTTGAGAGGGCTGATGAGGGGAGGATGAGGATGAGGGAGAGGGGTAGTAATAGGTTTAGTCATGGGCGTGGGCTTGGGAGTCCGGGGAAGGCTGTTTGAATGGTGGATAGTAGAGAGATACGAGGCTGGTTATAGGGATCGGACACTTTTGATCGTTGCGGGTAGGCGGTAGTAAGTACTCTGTTCGGTTTTATTAACTTAATTCTCGATGTCTGTGGGTAGATAGAAGTGGTTGATACTGAACTAATAGAAGAAAATCGCGTGATAGCCTTATTCCTTTCTTCCTTCTTTGTCTCCTGTTCCAGGTGACTTCTACAAAAGGAATAGGTAGACTTTCAATCTTCAAAACTCCTCCGTCTTTTGTAAGAGGGGGCTACGAACGAATAATCAAACTTCCGAAATCTACTTCCTCTCACCCTCTCAAGCCCCCCTCCTCCCACCATCTCCTTTACAAGAATCCAAAACCCTCCCAATCAAATTCTCGCCCTCCCCCTCCCTAAGACAAAGCCACTCATCAACTTCCCCACCCCCCTTCAACGGACTCTCCGCGACACCTCTCATACTACTTTTTTGTTGTTCCAACCCAGCACCCTCCTCACCCCCCTCAACCAAAACATAAGCACCAGTCGTACAAAGCATCCCCACACCCAACCAATCCAATGCCCCATCCGCAAAAAATATCCTATCAAAATTATTCCTCATAGGTACCCTCCCACCACCCGGTTGCCCCGTTCTAGCCAGCCCCTTCAACCATCGCAATCTAAAGAATAGGTGTAAAACGCGCAGGAACCGTCGCATTTCCCCTCACCCACTCATGCATATCGAGAACAGCAGTCGTCTCACCGCCACCGTGTGTTTTGAGATCGATTCTATAGCCCTCGCATAGAGGGGAAACGTGATTTGCTATAGTCAGCCAGAGAGATGTTATTTCGTCGCCTGTTTGCACACGGGAGGAGAGTTGATGGGGGAAAGATTTTGTTTCTTTGAGGTTGGTGAATATGGTTCTATTGTTAAATTGTTGTCCGTACATTTCTGGTAAGAACGAGGCGGTGGTGGCGAGGGCTGGGTGTACAAAGGAATTTGCTTGAAGGGGTGGCCTTGGCAAGGAGGTCATCTTGGTGCGTTTTATAGACTTCTGGGGGCGGTTTGATGGGCGTTTGTGCTTATGATTGTGCTGTTGAGATGGTTTTTGCGATTGAGTGGGAGGTCGGCTGTTGTTCGAACATGTCCATTTGTCCATGGCTCTTGATTAACTTTATACTTTGTTTAGTCTTCTGCTCTTTGTGGAGACATCGTTCTCGGGTGGTGAATTTACTGATGCTGCTTTGAATAAAGTTGAAGCACGTCCGGAATTGGTCCATTTGAACAAAAGGATGCTAGCTCACCTTCCTCTCACTGCCATTGTATGAAATCATGAAGACTCATGTTATCGTGACCATATAGAGGACTAGATTATTGTCGCTAAGATGCCGGCTCGTGGCATCCCAGAAACTCCTTACTCCCTGCTCACAGATTCCCTGATTACCTCATGTTGATCTTACATAGTCTCGCAAGACAGCCGCAAAGCTGCAAATAAGTTTGTACACCTTCCAGAATGCGCATATGAGTGAAGCCTATCTCGCGTATAAATTCGAGTTTGGCATGTTCCGAAAGTGTGGGCAAGGTTTTCGTAACTCGGAACATTGTCGTGATCAGATCGTGCGTGGAGTAGCCCAGATTCCTGGACACTGTCAGCAAGTATATCGTCAAATGGGAGTAACCTTACCAGAGCTCCGTCAGCACATCGATAGCTGCATCGATCTTGCCCTCATAACAACACTTGATCATTGCCTGGACTTTGACCGGATGAGGCGAATCCACAACTTTGAAGACGTTATCCCCACTCACGAAACCGAATCCAGAGAAGGTCGATTGTAGATTATTGATCGCCTGTCTCATATCTCCCTCTGCCGAGAAGATCAACGCAGCAATTCCATCTTCCGAGAACTTCACCTCCTCAGCCTCGCAAATCTGCGTCAGACGCTTCAGTACTTGCGCATCTGTCAACCTCGCATATCGAAGGATAGCGCAACGCGATTGTAAAGGCTCGATGATCTTATTCGACTGATTGCAAGCGAATGCGAAACGGGTGGTAGAGGAGTAGATTTCCATGGTTCTGCGAAGGGCTTGCTGGGCACCGGATGTCATACTGTCTGCTTCGTCGAGGATGATGAGCTTTTGGCGACCGGGCGGGAGTGTGACTTTCTTTTGGGCGAAGGCCTTTATGCGGTTACGGACAACGTCGATTCCTATCATATCGCAATGAGTATTTTTCTCTGGATTTGTGTGAAATGGTGTACCTCGCTCATCTGAAGCATTCAACTCCAGCACCGCTTCCTTATACGCGTCTCCCAGCAACTGTCTCGCCAGACACAATACACTCGTCGTCTTCCCAATTCCAGGCATCCCCGAAATGATAACATGCGGCATATTTCCATCTTTTGCTATAATCTTGAGGCGTTCGATTGTCTCTGTATTACCAACAATGTCGCCGAGGAAGACTGGTCGATATTTCTCCACCCTACGCGTCATGTCAGTTCGAGTCGAGCTTGGTGGGCGCGCATTGAACTGACCATGGTAGTTCGTAGTTAGCAGCTGTATTTGGATTTGCTTTAAGGCCAGGCCTGCTGGCGGCTTTTGAGGATTCTGCTTTCGACATTTTCTGGTTGGTCTTGGAGTTTTGAAGTTCGGGATGTTCGCGACGCGCAAAGTCGAACTGCCAGTGGATGAATGCGTGTACACGTGCACCATTATTTCAATTTAGCACATCTCAGGACATTCGACCTTCGTAGCATTTTTTGAGCAAATGACGCTAGTTACAGTACATGGTCTCTCAAATCGAGATCGAGGCGTTCAATTCTGTGAGACTTTGGCAAAGATTCTCGTACGGAGAGCTTTCTCCTGAAATTTCTGGCAATGTGAAAGAAGAAACCCACTACAGAGCTATCGATGTCAATCTCACGTTGACCGTATGTTGCGAATAAGTGGTACGACGACATTGCATGGAACGGTGAAAGTGAATATAGTAAGCATTTCCTGGTGAAGCATTTGAGTATCTAATGGAACAAGACGCCCCCTATGCCCGATACTCCGTAGTTTCGAATGTCCTTCAATGCCATATCATAAGGAGTTGCTAATCATATTTCATGATTCCATCTCTTCTCCTTCGCCCTCAGTCCTGCCGTCCCGAGGCACGTACCTCATTCCAGCAGCCCTGATGCTTTCAATGACGTCATCCGGCAGTGTACCAATAACCTGTACCGCGTAGACACCCGGCACGTATGTTTCCAGTCTTTGCCATTTTGATACCCAGCTCCCTCGGTTGTCCATGACTGCAAGTGTGCCGTTGAAGTTTGTACTGGTACATTCTGTCACCTTCTCTGGTTCTCCAACCATTTCCAGTACGTGTTCACAATTTGGACAGCCCTGGGTTTGAAACGTCGATTGAGGGAGAATGATCGAGCAGACCATGCAGGCGCGGAGGTTACGCGAATTTCCCACATTGAAGGTGGGCTTGGTCTTTGAATTAGACATGTCGGCCTCTGCTGCCTTTTTGGTCTTTATCGATTCTGTATTCTCAGTGGCTTTGTGAGCACCGCTGTTTTCCGGTCCAGATACTTTTCTGTGGGCTGTTTTGAGAGTTGGTGGGAGCAATTTGTGCGAGGTCTTTATCGATTCTGTATTCTTGGTGGCTTTGTGAGCACCGCTGTTTTTCGGTCCAGATACTTTTCTGTGGGCTGTTTTGAGAGTCGATGGGAGCAATTGGTGCAAGGTCTTTATCGATTCTATATTCTTGGTGGCTTTGTGAGCACCGCTATTTTTCGGTCCAGATACTTTTCTGTAGGCTGTTTTGCTGTGGGCTGTTTTGAGAGTCGGTGGGCGCAATGGGTGAGGTTCTTTTTCTGTAGTATGACGCTGAATGGTGTGGCTGTGACTTGAGACCAAGGGCGTGATGAGGATCATATAGAGGTTGAGGTCCTAGATGCGCCCTTTCTTCTTGATGGGCCTGAGTCTTGTGCAGGGCCCTTTACCTTTCGCCTTTTCTCTGATCGACCCTTTTCGACAACGGCTCCGGTCTGATCTGCAATACGGTCAACTTTGGCTTTCTAGATGCGATGTCGATTCGAGAAGGCTGCGCCGGCGTTGGGTTGTCTGCTCGTTAAAGGGTTCCGTACTGAAGGTGAGGGCGAGTTTGTCGACAAGTTGGGGACATTTTACCGTGCCGCTGACTGATCCAAGCTCGGGTTGTCCCCCACCTGCAGCGTCTGAACTTGAATCCATGTTGGCAGTGGCGGCGAGATATCCTGTAGCGTACTCGTGTAATTCTATGGAATACTGACTTTGTTGATTTGCAGAGGAAAACATCGTAGCTATTGTGTCCTTCAGCTGTTTACTGTCCACAGAGTCGTTCCTGGCAACAGAGGGACATACATATCAAAATATCCTGCCTCCGCCCACCGAAAGTTCCTACCAACCCAACTCACCATGGGAGCAATCGAAGAGGCAGTAGAGCTCAAGGAGAAGGGAAACAAAGCCTTCAAAGAACACGACTGGGACTCGGCAATATCTTTCTATACGCAAGCCATAGAAAAGAACGACCAAGAGCCTTCGTTCTACACCAATCGCGCCCAAGTTAGTATTCCTGGACTGCACGCGAGCACTTCGCACCGAAGAGGAAAGTGCTCTGCTAACATATAGCCCCAGGCAAATATCAAAGTCGAGTCGTACGGATATGCCATTGCCGACGCGACGAAAGCCATAGAAATCGACCCCGATAATGTCAAGGCCTACTATCGACGAGCCGTCGCCAACACTGCTATCCTGCACCACAGCGACGCTATCAAGGACTGGAAGGTTGTCATCAAGAAGAGCCCCAATGACGCGAAAGCCAAGCTACAATTCAATGAATGCAACAAGGTGGTCAAGCGGGATGCTTTTCTCAAAGCCATCGATGTTGGCGATGCCCCAAGTGCCTCGCAAGGATTGGACCTGGACAATATGACCGTGGAAGAATCATACGATGGAGCAAGACTAGGGAAGGATGGCATGACCCAGGAATTCATCACGGAAATGATCAAGCGTTTCAAGGACGGCAAGAAGCTACACAAGAAATATGTATACCAAATAGTGCTGGCGGTGAAGCAACTGGTCTACGATGAGCCGACCATGGTTGAGGTATCGGTGCCAAAAGGTCACAAGTTAACGGTGTGCGGTGACACTCACGGCCAATTCTTCGACTTGATCAACATTTTCGAGCTCAACGGATATCCCTCAGACACGCACGGCTACCTCTTCAACGGCGACTTCGTAGATCGTGGCTCGTGGAGCACCGAAGTCTGCCTACTTCTTTACGCATACAAGATGCTATACCCCAAGACGTTCCTTCTCAATCGTGGAAACCACGAGACAGACGACATGAATCGCATGTATGGCTTCGAGGGCGAATGCAGAGCCAAGTACACCACCGATCGAGTCTTCAAGTTGTTCTCCGAGTCCTTCTCCGCACTACCGCTAGCCACGTTGATCGGAACCAGGTTCTTTGTGCTACACGGAGGTCTCTTCTCGGACGACGCCATCAGCTTGGACGACGTGAGGAAGTTAGACAGACATAAGCAGAGACAGCCAGGTCAGAGTGGTTTGATGATGGAGATGTTGTGGACGGATCCTCAGAAAGAGGTGGGTCGAGGACCAAGCAAGAGAGGTGTGGGACTTCAATTCGGACCTGATGTCACGAAGCGATTCTGCGAAAAGAACGGTTTGGAGGCAATCATTCGAAGTCACGAAGTTCGAATGGAGGGTTACGATGTTGAGCATGATGGCAGGTGTATCACTGGTATGATTCGCCGCATTCGAATATCGTCTCCAAGCTGATGCTAACTATTACAATAGTCTTCTCTGCGCCTCGGTATTGCGATACCACTGGGAACAAGGGTGCCTTCATCAACATCGAGTCTGACTACAAACTCAAGTACACGCAGTTCGACGCTGTGCCGCATCCTCCCATCAGGGCTATGGTACGATCCTCATGTTCATCTACTCAATGTAAATTCTAACAATTATACAGGCGTATGCCGCGAACGGCTTGGGCGGAATGATGTGAATGTGCTCTCATGGACATGGAAAGAAATGTCGCAGATTCTTACAAAGAGATCAACGTCTAAGCATCTCACGCCACGCTTCCACGCCGAACGAATAGAGATGAAAGCAGCATCGCTTGCATTTGATAGGCGTTTCTGGGTATCGACTCTCAACTATGTGTGGCGGCTTTGGTCTTTCTGTGGCTTGTACATTTAGCATCTTGTCATGTTGAGATGGATTAATGTTCGCTATGATACAATGATAGGGTCCGGAGAGATAGCTGTAGGCAGTGGTGTGTAACAATACGCATTACTGAACCGGTACTCCTCATTCCTCCAGCAGCTTTTAATCCTATTCCCAGCCTCAGGATATGCCCGATTCGACCATTCTGCCACCACAATTGACACGCTTCCCGCTTGAACCAGATCATCACAAGCCTACGCACAAGCCTGCACAAGCCTGCACAAGCCTACCTACGCCATCGACAGCGAGCGGTTGATCCGCAGGCGATCAATGCGCAGACAACCATTGCCACAGGGACAGGAATGATTGATGTGGCTGGTGGGAATGTGGGACGAGGCGTTTCTGCCTTGATTTCTGTCGCGTTTCGCAGGGACGGGTCGGCATACCCCTGCGGATGACCTCACTGTGCAATGGAAGCTCCGACTTGAAGCAATTACAAGTATTTTGTGAGGTCTGCTCGCCGTCAAGTTTGCGATCATTTGATTTTCTTCTTGATTCATTTCTTCTGCCTTTCTCGTTGATTTGTTGCTTGTGGGATTCTTGACGGCCTTGTTGATTGGGGGAGCTGCTTAGATTACCTTAGTGCAGCCTCAGCCTTTTTACGCTTTCGAGATGGCGGATCATGAACAGAAGATGCAGGAGAAACCACTCCATGAGTACGTTAATCTCTCTCTCTCTCTCTCCCTATATTCAGGTCCAACAACTCATACTAACATGCTTGCAGACTGCTCTCCCGCTCCATGGTAGACATCTACGTCTCACCCTCAAACACGCACTGGATCCTCCACGAAAAACTCCTCAGCACACGCTCAAAATTCTTCTCCCAAATATTCACCCGTCGCCCCGCAGGCCAATCAAAAAACACCCCCCCCTCCACCCACGAAAGCAACAAAACCCTCGGTCTCCCCGACGAAGAAGACGAACCTTTCCGCATGTTCGTCGGCTGGCTGTATTCAAGCTGGATCCCCACGCCCGAAAAGGAAGAAGACCTAACCTGTCTCTTTGACGTGTACCTGATGGGTGAGAAATGGGCCATCGCCTCCTTGGTTAGGGATGTCCTGGGCGCGGTGAGGAAATGGTATAGAATCTCAGATACGTTTCCAGGTTTGAGAAGGGTCCAATATATCTACGCCAACACGGATGCTGAGTCTCCCATGCGCAAACTGCTCGTCGGATCGGTAGCGAGGATGTTGGCGCTTAGTGATAGCATGCCGGCGCATTGGGACAAAGCGCTTAGGAAGAATGGACAGTTGGCTGTGGATATTATTCTTGCCATTCAGGCTTGGAGAATTGAGGAGAGTAGTGTTCCTGATCCGAGGGAGGAGGCTACGAAGGCGGAGAAGGAGAAGGTTAAGGTTGTTCAGAGGCTTGAGTCTGAACAAAAGGGTGAGGCGAGGAACTTTGATGGTGAGGACGCTGCTCCACCGCAAAAGAAGATTGAGGAGTCTGCGAAGGAGGAGGCCAAGACTAATGGGGAGAAGAAGTTGACGAATGGGTTTCATCATGATGATGAGTAAGGTTGTGGACGAGTAAAAGTTGGCTTTGGTTTGAAGGTTGATCTTTGCGTTCTGTTCTTGCTGCTTCAGCGTCCTGTACTCATCTAAGCCGCATCTGCTCTTATCCATTCGGCGTTCTTCCTTAGGTACGAGAAATAATGGATCTGTATTTGGAATGTAATATAGCAAGCGATTTTGACTTCATCGCTCAACGCTCCATTGAAGGTAATTCAGTTTCCAAATGGACACTTACACCACGTACTAGCGCCAGAAGACTAATCCACCAGAATCCGTATCCCAAAACTCCGTACTCCTATTAACCATTGCATCGAAGCGTATTACCCATTCCTAATCCCATGCTCAAAAGCCATCCAGGATAATCCAATCCATATACGCCTTCCAATGCAGAACCTCCCTTACCAAACACACCCTGCCAAACCACGCTATCCTACATCTCCACCCAAACCCAACCTAACTCACCCCCTCCGCCGCCCTCACACCACCCATAGTATCCAACGTCGCCTTGGCAGCAGCATTCACCGTTTTCCTCGAAATATCACCGGCTGCATGTGCGCTGTATGAACCCGATGTTTGAATCTGGTCGTCGCCGAAACAGTAGTAGAAGGCGCGACGACCTATTGTGGCGATGTGTTCGGGCAGGTAAAGGAAGGCAGCTATTAGAAGGAGGGAGAGGGCTAGAAAGAGGATTGAGTCTGGTTGTGGGTTAGTTGGGTTCATGATTTGGAGGGGGGTATGGGGTTGGGTGGGGTGCGGAGGACGGGGGAGAGGCCAAGAGAAGGAATAGGTGGGTATTGGGAGGGAGTGAGGATGGAGAGACGTACTGAAGATAAACCGTTCCGTAGGCGTAAGCATGTAAAGTGCCAGCGTAACCTCATAATTATACTTCGTCTTCTGAAGGCGCTTTAGGATGGTTGCGGGACCGATTGTGGATAGGGCGAAGATTGTGGAGAGGACTACGGTTGAGATTGTGATTGTGGTGAGGTTTAGGTAGGTGGACGACATGGCTGCGGTCGGCTTTTGTGTATTGCGGGAGGAGTGAGGTGAGGTGGTTTGGGGGAGAGTTGGTGTAAGATTACTTTGAACTTTGGTTGTGAGATGTCAGGGGACGGATCTCGAAGCGAAGCGAAATGAGGCTTGACATTTGACATAGACGTCACGGGTTTCATATAACCACCGACTCAGTTGAAATTTGAGATATGGCATTCTCTTCACTACCAAGAGCGAGTATATGTCTCCGCTGTCAAATAAAACAATTCCTTCCTTCGCGAACCTTGACGACCTCAACAATCCATGCGGTAAAACAACTACCACCAAGACGGCAAATCGATGAGTCCGAGATCACAGAGGTCTTCCTTTGTGGGAGTGGACCTGGTGGCCAGAAAATCGTACGTCTTTCCTGAAATTTTATCCTGTACCGTCCAATTCCATCTAACTAAAGACAGAACAAAACCGCCTCCGCCGTTCAGTTGAAGCACCTCCCGACTGGTCTCGTAGTAAAATGCCAAGCCACACGCTCCCGCGACCAGAACCGTAAGACTGCAAGAAAGATCTTGGCTGAGAAATTGGAGGTTATGGAGTTGGGGGACGAGAGTAGGACTATGATCAAGGCAAGAGAAGTAGCGAGGAAGAAGGCGAGTAAGAGGAAGAAGAGTGCTAGGAAGTATAGAAAAGATGGAGAGGATGGTGGTAAAGAGGGTGAAGATTTGGCAGAAGATGTGGTTAGTAAGAGTGATGACATAGCTGAGGAGATCATAGCAAGAGCAGGAGACTCGAGACCGAGTGGGAGGGGGACTGAGATTGGGGATAGAAGTTTATTCGGGAGCAAAAAAGAGAGGCCTCCGTGATGACTCCTATTTATTGGCATTCAAGGAGGCGGGTATCGAAGGACTGTGCGGGTATTCGGGACACAGCCTCACAATTCGCGTATCAAATGGATTCGAAGAGGAAAAGTTGACGTTCGAGAGCCACAGTCTATAAAGGTCACACAGCATACCACTTCGATCGCAGGAAATCGTTTGCTGACCTAAACTAGCGATCATGAGCCTATACACATCTTTCGAATTATTCCGCTTCAATTCAAAAGACGTTTATAGACTCATGATCCCTAGATGAGGCCAATAAACGATTCCATCATTGTCAGCCTTCCTCAAAAAACTACATGACAGCTAGTTAATTCCCAGAGACTCTACCTTGTACCCACCAAACCCTTAATAGAGCTCCAAATACCATCCATCTATGGTCAAATGGCCTCCATAGTTCGAACCAGCAATCAATGCAGCATCGCGAATCGAAGCAACAGCCCCACGTATTCAACCGCTATGTCAACACACACGACCATTGCATTACTCATGATCCGGTCATATGGTTTGGTGGATATTGAAACTCGCCCATTCACCAAGCTCACCTAATTCGGCTGCTTGGTAGACTATGAAACCCGACCGTTTACCGAATCCGCCCGCCACCGACGGTTCATCGATCGATCGCTTACGACTGTAAAATACCCACTCCCCATCCGCGGGGGGCTCAGCATTGGGTGTTTTCATAACCCTACACTCCCGCAAGTGTAGGGTGAACTTTTTGCTCAATCCGGCAGCGTTTCGAAAGAAGACATATGCTCGAATGTACCGGTTCCATTCAGGTTCTTTCAAGTTCTCACAAGTTTTATAATGGACATTCGGTTATTGTGCTGCCGATAAAGACGTACCTACTTGGCGTTTTTATTAACAGGGGTTTTCCTCTGTAGTCTTCAGACCGCCTTAGAATCTTTAGTACCTCACCTAAGTAAATCTTTGGGTTTTGATGTTCCTGCCTTTGCACGGCCACAGCCCTAGGTACGGCGGCATATAAGCGGGTGGTGTGTCAAAAGGATTTTTTCCGCCTCAACTCCCTAAGTCTACCCCACTAACTTTAGTTATTCTACCAGATCTCGCTCAAGCGTATTAGAAACTATTTGAATTACTTTATTATACCTTATAAGAAGTATCCTAGTGTTACGGGGAACTCGTTTCTCAACACAGTTGATTATGTCAAGACCTTCTTGACACCTGTGTTCTCTTGTTCTGGTCCGCGGGTTTGGGGTAAGGGCAATATCAGTCTGGAAGTACTTGCCTTAAGTACCTTCCCTTGCTCAGGTTCTTTGGAGGCTCACTAGATCCTAGCCGTCCGATGTATATCCCAATTCAATTGTCGTCTAACTGATTTGATCCTCAGATCAATCCTGAACGCTTGTCGGTTAGTATGAAGGTTAGGGGTGGGCTTGCTTCGTGTGCATATGTAAGAGTTCAACCCTCAAAGGTGTTTCGCAAGTGAGGGAAGACAGCTTATATTTCAAGTATCTAAGTACAGAGAAGAAAGTGTAAATACAGGAAGGATAGCTCGTATAAATAATCCTCCTCTTACAATAGATCCTTCTAGAAAGTATCTTTAAATGGAAACGTGACAGCTTGCGAAATAGAACATGGCAGCTTGCGAAATAGAACATGACAGCTTGCAAAATAGAACATGACAGCTTGCAGAATAACAAGAGAACAATTGGAAATCCAGTCATGGATAAGCTAGAGAGAAGGATTCCATCCCTTAACATTATCCCCTCCCCCCCTCTCTTGTAGATCGATGTGAGCGTAGTCTCTGAGGGCGTAGTATAGGTCCGTCGTTTTCAAGAACGTTGCCGTAGGCACTTTCAAAAGCGTCCAGAGCTGTAGTTTGTTGGAGTTCGCTAAGGGGTTCCCACGTAGGATCAACGTAGCCTACCCACTTAACTAAGACTTCTCGTGTTTGTTGTCGACCTCGCCGGCGCCATCTTGCGGCTAGAATAGCCTCGATACCGTATTCCTCGTCTCCTTGTTCAGTTACTATAGGAGGCGGCTGTGTATTATCTTGTATTTGTGAAGGTAGGGGATCTGTGCCAGCTCTCCTAAGTAAAGACGTATGAAATCGGTTGTGGATTCCTCTGGGTGTATCAAGCTCGTAAGACATTGAGTTGATAACTCGTGTAACTGTATACTTCCCATGAATCCAGTCTAGTTTCTTACAAGGACGTAGGGTTTTTACGTTCTTTAGGTTGAGCCAGACTTTGTCTCCCACTTTAAAAGAGTCAGCCGGAGCACGATCTCTATTAGAGTAGTATTCTTGCTGTTGCTGAGCTGATACCATTGACGTTTCTGCCCATTCTTGTGCGTCCTTCAATTTTGCTACAAGATCTTGTGCTTTTTCTTTTGGGTTCTCAGGGGTTTTCTGGGGAGCTTCAACAGTTCCTATATGCTCAATGTTATAACCGTGGGTTAAGAAGAAAGGCGATAGGCCCGTAGCTTGGTTTGGTCTATTATCGAGGCATATTTGAGCAATAGGCAGGAGCTCAACCCAGTCGTCCTGACTAAATGTACAGAACTTACGTAGATAGGCTTCAACTTCTTGATTTCTTCTTTCCGTAGATCCATCAGTCTCAGGGTGATACGCTGTAGAGAGTCTTCTCTCTATCTTAAGAAGGTGACAAACTTCTTTCCAGAAAGCATTAACAAATTGCGTGTCCCTATCTGAGACTAGAGATCTAGGAAGCCAGTGTAATCTTACGTAGTTCTGCATAAATAGTTTTGCAAATCCTTCAGCTCCAAACTGTTCTTTAGGCACTGGGAACAGGATAGTTCCTTTACCCAAGCGGTCAGTAATAACGCAGAGTCTTGTGCATCTTTGGCTCTCTGGTAATTCGACTATGAAGTCTACTGAAATATCTTGCCAGATACGGCTAGGGACAGGAAGAGGTTTAAGTAAACCTTTCTTTTTGTCTCGCCAGACTGAAGTTCTTCCGCAGACGTCACAATTGCGTATAAACTGACGTATATCTTGAGCAAATCCCGGCCAGTAGAACTGTCTGGAGAGAATAGCAATAGTAGCTTCTCGTCCAGGATGCCCTGATAGGACTGAATCGTGTATTTCTTGAATTACTCCTGTTAAGAGAGGCTCGTAGGAGGGCAACCAGATTCGGTCTCTATAGTAGAGCTGGTTGTTTTCGACTTTACAATCTCCTATAGAAGTAGGAACCTTTAGCTTAGATGGGAACTGCCTATCTTGCTTTAGAACGCTTTGGAAAATACGTCTGTAGTCTAGATCTCCTTCGAGTGCAGTTTCCCATCTATCCCTTAGATCACCTGAGAGAAAGGGATTTTGTATAAAGGGGATAGGTTCTTTGTCTACTTCTTGAGCATTTTCTTGGGCAGCTTCTTCTCTTGCAGGAGTCTTATCCTCTAGAACGTTAATCCAAAGCTTTGGAGGTAATAACGTTCTAGTTCTTTCAACGATTCTTGGGTCTTGAATATCCTTTGGGAGATCTTGATCCCTTCGAGTTAGGCGTCTGGAACTACAGATTCAGAGCCTGGGCGATAGCCTAGTTTGAAGTTAAACTTAGCTAGTATCTGCGCCCATCTCATTTGCCTTTCATTTAGTTCCCTTTTTACCATAAACTTCTCAAGGTTCTTGTGATCTGTGAGGATAATGAATGGCTTACTTAGGCTTAGTAGCTCGCTAGTCCAATGGACTAGAGCTTTGACTATAGCCATAAGTTCTTTGTCGTGGATATCATAATTGCATTCGGCTGGCAAGTGCTTAGTAGAGAAGAAAGCACATGGTTTCCAGTTACCTAGCTCATCTTTTTGACTAAGTACTGCTCCGGAAGCCCAGCCTGAAGCATCAGGTTCTACTCGCGTAGGCTTATCTTCATCAAGTGCAGACAGGACAGGTTCTTTGCAAAACTCTGCCTTAAGTTTTTGAAAAGATTCTTCTTGCTCCTTTCCCCATAAAAATGGAGTATTCTTCTTTGTAAGGCGAACCAGAGGCTCCCTTATTGTTGAGTTATCTTTTACAAAGTCACGGTAGAAGTTTGTAAAGCCTAGGAAGCCACGTACTCCTCGTAGAGTAGTAGGACGTTCCCATTCTTTAATTGCTTTGATCTTCTCCGGATCCATGTGTAGGCCCGTTTCAGTATCTATAACGAAGCCTAGATACTTGACTCGTTTGGTATTAAACTCGCACTTCCGAATATCAAGGTATAACCCAGCGTTAAGGCAGCTTTGAAGTATCTTTTCAGTCTTTTCTTCATGGTCTTTAAGGTTCTTTGAAGAGTATATTACTATATCGTCTAGATAAGCTGAGCAGAACTCGTCTAGGTATCGTCGAAGGATATAGTTTATATACCGTTGAAAAGACGCAGGTGCACCGGTTAAGCCAAAGGGAGTAACTAGCCATTCAAATAGACCATATCTAGTTCGAAAGGCAGTTTTGAACTCATCTCCCGTTGCGATTCGAATCTTGTGGAAGGCAGCATTTACATCAAGCTTACTAAGATACTTAGCACGAGCTAAGGTTAGTAAAGTCTCTTTTACTAACGGTAGCGGGTACCTATCCTTTCGAGTAATTGCGTTTAAGGCTCGGTAGTCTACGCAAAAGCGTAAGCCCCCTCCTGGTTTCTTCACAAAGAGAACTGGAGACGCAGCAACTGATTTACTCTCTCGGATAAAGCCTTTATCTAGTAGCTCTGTAAGAGTCCTTCGCAAAACAAGGAGTTGTTCTCGACCCATACCATATAGAGGTCCCCAAGGAAGTGGTTTTCCTTCTTCTATAGGTATTTCGTGATCAATCCCAGGGCGATGCGGTGGTAGTCTCTCGGCCCTTTTAGGATCAAAGACAGCAGCGTACTTATGAAACCTCTTAGGTAGCAATTCCAGTATTTGCTCTGTTGTCAAAGGGACTTTCGGCTTCAAGGCAATATCAATATCTCGAAGAGTAACAGCAAATACTCTAGACGCGTCTTTGATTTTCTCAAGTGTAGAAGTGACAAGGCGGTGGAATCTTACGGGCGCTACTTGTTGTATATCAAGTTTGTCTTCAAATTTAGCATCGCGAATGCTAATCCCGTTTGCAAAGGTAAGAGTACCTTTAGATTCATTGATAACGGCTTTGGTGTCCTTGAGAAAAGGCCTGCCTAGTAGAAGATCCTCAAATTGTCCCGGGACTATATAAGCAAAAGCGTTGCATATAAGTCCCCCTAAATCTAGGTTCAACTTCGCAATTTTTGTCACTTGGGTCTGTCCTTCTTCCTTAAGAACTCCACCTATAGTACGCGGACTAATAGGGAGTACTTCAAGGTCCATCTGCGAAGCTTTCTCCTCGTTTATTGATGCGTAGCAGCTAGATCCATTATCAAGGAGAGTTTTAAGAGAGTATATATCGTTCACTATAGTATTTGTGTAGAAAAGGCGGGAGAGCATCTTGGGTCTGAACTGCTCCCATTCTTTTTCTATCCGAGAACGGTGTGAATCAGTGTCTTTGTTCGAATTCAAAATACTATTTACTCTCTCAATTGACTCCTTTGACAATTTTGCTCTATCTACTCTACGCCTCCATCCACGACTTTGGATAGAGGCTACTCTTTTTCCGAGTAGTCCTCTTCTTCAACTTCTTCATTCTCCTCAGTGGTTCCTTTGGCCCTTTTTGAACCAAGTTGCGTGACTCTTTCTACCTCTGTATCCAACCAGCAGTCTTTCATTCTATGGCCGGCCTTCCCACAGCGTAAGCAGAGGTTATTTGCCTTCCTATATTCATAGGCTTTAGACGAAATTTTTAACTTGTTTACGCGTGTAGGCTCCCAGTCCATAGCGTTCAGATCTTTAAAAGACTTCTCTTTATCTCTGAATCGTAACTTATCTTCTGAGGAAGAGAGCATCTTTGCTGTAGTGATTTGCATACTTGTATTCAAAAGATCGGACACAAACTGCTGGTAGGAGGTACTCTGAGATTGGCCTATTCTCTGGTTTCGCAGCTCTTGATTTATTGCTTTGTGTAGAAATGCAATTTTAACAGCGTCAGGCCAAGTCATTCCTCCAGCATTAGCAAGAGTGGTTTCAAAACGGGGAAGAAAAGAGAAGAAGGGTTCTTTCTCTTTTTGTTTGATTGTGGACAGGCTTACAGTAGCTCTTTGTTGTTGTACTGGATCGCCATAGAAGTTGTCCATATACTGTAACAATTTCTGTCCCGTTTTATCTTCCTCTGGAGCTGTCTTTACGTAGGCCAGAGTAGCCTGAGCTGCGGAGCCTCGTAGAGAGGAGAAGATGTAGGCAAATTGGTTCCTACTATCCCCTATAGACTCTGCGTCTATCTCCAACTTCATCCTTGCTTGTTGAAACCACTGAGCCCATTCAGAACGCTTGCCATCAAATTCTTGGAGCTTAGGAAGTACAGCTTTCTTCCTATGTATTCTGTCTTTTTGTGAATTCTTAGTCTCTTGTCCTTCTACTACGTTCTCAGAGCGAGTAGTGTTAGGTAAGATTGTAAGAATACGCGTAATAGCATCGTTCTGAATGGCTAGTTGATGTTGTAATGCTGCCATAGCTTCTTGTAGGGCTTGGGGTTCTTGAGGAACTCTTTGTTCCTGATCTTCTCCTTCCATATTTTTACCTATGAGAGATAATAGAGAGCACTACTATACACACTCCTAGGCTCTACTCTAGAGATTTGCTAGGCAGTATAGAGTCAATGCCTATTAGTATAGGAAGGTGACTATAGAATCCCAGAAGGATTTTTACACTATAGTCCGCTCTGCAATCCTTATTACTAAGGACAGAGCTCCCAGGGACTGTGAAGGCCAAGTGTATTAAATCTCTCTTCCTAGCTCTTTCTTTCCTCAGCTTATTACAGCTTCAACTCCTAAGACTACGCTGTCTTAGGATGACCTGCCCTTGCTTCTTGGAGATTCTAGCACGTTCTAGAAAATCTCAGTTTGAATTCTCTTGAATTCCCTTTTTGGATTGGCCCTTTCGGTTGGCCCTTGCTTCTTGGAGATTCTAGCACCTTCTAGAAAATCTCAGCTTGAATTCTCTTGAATTCCCTTTTTGTTTGGCCCTTGAGGTTGGCCCTTGAAGTTGGCCTTTGAGGTTGGCCCTTGCTTCTTGAGTTAGGACAAGTGTCCTCTTCTTGAAATTCCTTTCTGTTTGGCCCTTGAGGTTGGCCCTCGCTTCTTGGATTAGGACAAGTGTCCTCTTCTTGAAATTCCTTTTTGGAGCTTGCTCTCTGTGAGCCTTTCTTCCTTTGTAAGATTGAGGTACTTAGATAATGTAAGAGTTCAACCCTCAAAGGTGTTTCGCAAGTGAGGGAAGACAGCTTATATTTCAAGTATCTAAGTACAGAGAAGAAAGTGTAAATACAGGAAGGATAGCTCGTATAAATAATCCTCCTCTTACAATAGATCCTTCTAGAAAGTATCTTTAAATGGAAACGTGACAGCTTGCGAAATAGAACATGGCAGCTTGCGAAATAGAACATGACAGCTTGCAAAATAGAACATGACAGCTTGCAGAATAACAAGAGAACAATTGGAAATCCAGTCATGGATAAGCTAGAGAGAAGGATTCCATCCCTTAACAGCATATGACTGATGCTTGATTGTATCTAAGTAAAAGGTCGTTACTGTAGTAGGCTGAAGAAGCTCCTATGTGAGAAACATAACATAATATAACCACACCGAGAGAAAGGAAAGTCTGTCCAACGTCCTCCATATATACCCTTCTGGTTCTGGGTGCCAAGGTGCATTCCCAGACCTCTTGGCTCTTCCCACACTTCCCACACTGTGGGCAATGCCAAGTGCTGTGGGAACTGTGGGAATATCACGTGACTCCTGCACGAACTATTCTCTCTTAGGACTGACCTGGTTGCACCAGTCCCCTCTTGTGCGCCCAACGGATTCCACTCCACATCAGTCCTAACAACAACTTCTTGTTATCCAACCATCCTCTGCAAGTCCCGCTGTCCCTGCTCTTCGGTCTTGAGGTGATCTGTAACAGTATTCAAATCCTTCAAAAATAACATAGTAACACGAGTAATAAAAATTTCCTTCCCGGGTTAGATTGCTATCTTGTATTTATATTCAGTACATGGAGGTACATTATCTATTGTACTAGTATCTTGCGAAATTATATCGAGTCTGTATTGTCACGGAGCGGGTTCGGGTATCAAGAGGAAGGAGCAGCAGCAGGAACAGATATCATTCAACAGGCTATATACGAACTGGCAGGCAAACCAACAGGCAGGTTTGACGACAGAACGTAGCTCAAAGAGCTACGTATTGGTTGAAGTCACGCAGGCTTTTAAACCCTTTCCTCGGCAGAACTACGGTTCTGCCTTGATCACGTACCGTGGGGCCACCCCAACGGCGGGAGAGACTTGTCCGCGGGCGTACCGTGACATGTATACTCTCCATTACTTATCTATCTATACAAAATAGCGCTCAAGCTAGTTAGTCAAATCTATACTCGTATACTCGTATACATGAAAAGCCCGATACCAACCCGATTAGTAACCAGTGAGGGATAACGTATTCCACCATCGAGTGGGTCAACCCATCGAGCGGGTCAGTTTATGCCAAGACCAGCTGCTCCCTTATCAACACAATATGTCTCAACAACAAAACGCGCAATCATCTAACAGAGAAGGCAGAATTCAGCTTGCCCTTTCTGCCTACAATACCCACCAATTCCAAAGCCTCCGGCGCGCTGCTGAGGCGTTTGATATACCTCCTTCAACATTAACTAGGCGATATAACGGAATTACGTATCGCCTAGATACTCGCAACGCCCGACACAAGCTCACTACGACTGAAGAGCAGACAATTGTCCAATACATCCTCGACCTCGATTCGCGAGGATTCGCGCCCCGGCTGTGTGAGGTAGCAGATATGGCGGATAAACTACTGGGTGTACGCGGTGGAGAGCCAGTAGGGAAAAACTGGGCTGAGAGGTTCATAACGCGCTCAGATAAGCTCAAGATGGCCTTCAATCGAGCTAAGGATAGGCAGAGGATACTATAGGAAGATCCAGAGATTATTGGCGCGTGGTTCAAGCTCGTTACAGACACTAAGGCAAAGTACGGTATCCACGACGAGGATACGCACAACTTTGACGAGATTGGCTTCCAGATGGGCGTTATTGGGTCAATGAAGGTCGTCACAGCTTCTGAAAGACGTACACGGCCTAATTTGATCCAGCCAGGCGATCGCGAGTGGGTTACAGTTATCCAGAGCATCTGCGCCGCCGGGTATGCGACCCCGCCATTCATTATCTACAAAGGACGCGTTCATATCTCTGCGTGGTATAAGGAGGCAGATATGCCACGGAATTGGAAGCTCTCGGTCTTTGAGAACGGCTGGACAAATAATGCGCTTGGTCTTGAGTGGTTGAAGCACTTTGACGCGTATACAAAGGCGCGGCAGGTGGGGGTATACAGGCTGCTTATTTTGGACGGCCATGAGAGCCATCTCAGCCAGGATTTCAAGGACTACTGCCTCGAAAACAAGATTATAACCCTCTGCATGCCATCGCACTCGTTGCATATACTCCAGCCCCTTGACGTGGTCTGCTTCTCGCCGTTGAAGCGCAAGTACTCCCAACGCGTCCGGGACTTGGCACGCCAACACGTGTACCATATCAACAAGGAAGGCTTTCTCCCTGCCTTCAAAGACGCGTTTTTCGACGTGTTTACGAAAGAGAACTGTCAAAAGGCTTTTGAGGCAGTAGGGCTAGTCCCTATCGACGCGCAGGTGGTGTTGGATCGCCTTGAAGTACGGCTACGAACCCCGCCAGAAACCCATCTCCCAGAAACGCCGTGGCAGTCCAAGACTCCAAGCCATACTTATGAATTTGGATCCCAATCCAAGTTCGTAAGCGAGTCTTTTACTCGGTCACCAGTTACTGCGCAGGCAGGCTTTTCCCAGCTTGTTAAGGGCGCTGAATTGATGCTACACCAAAACGCTCTGCTTGTTGCGCGTAACCGCGAGCTTGAAGAGCAATTAGCAGTAACAACGAACCGAAAATCGCGCCAAAGGAAGTGGATCCAGCAAGGTGGTACTATTCAGTATGGGACTGCAGCAGCGCAGGTAGCTGCAGAGGCGTCTATAGCGCCTCAGGGATCAAAGAAGGCTCGTGGTAGTGGTGGTCAAGAAACAGCCCGACCAATTCAACGGCGCTGTAGGAACTGCGGCGCAGCTGGGCATAATGCGCGAACTTGTAAAAAAGATATCGAGATATCTTCTGAATCAAATAGCAGCACGACGGACTTAGAATCTATTGTTGATAGCGATTAAATTGAAGAGTCGTAACATAAGTTGGTCGTGCCAAGCCTTTTTGACCCGCTCGATGGGTTGACCCGCTCGATGGTGGAATACGTTAATGTTAAGACTTCAAAACTAATATTAGCAATATATGCGTGTTCTTACGTGAGATAATCGCCGCTGTCAATTTCAAGTATGATTTGATAGATTCCGAGTGGGGGTGTTAAGAGATGTGAGATCAAGGCGGAGATAGTAGCCAGTTGGGTTTATTATCTTACCATAAAGTTAACGTATTCGATCACCCAACCCGTCAGATCATCCAACCGGTCAAAATTTCTTGGCACGACCATCTTATATTACGACTCTTCAATTTCATCGCTATTAACAATAGATTCTAAGTCCGTCGTGCTGCTATCTGATTCAGAAGATATCTCGATTATCTTTTTTACAAGTTCGCGCATTATGCCCAGTTGCGCCGCAGTTCCCACAGCGCCGTTGAGTTGGTCGGGCTGTTTCTTGATCACCACTACCACGAGCCTTCTTCGATCCCTGAGGCGCTACAGACGCCTCTGCAGCTACCTGCGCTGCAGCAGTCCCATACTCTATAGTACCACCTTGCTGGATCCACTTCCTTTTGCGCCATTTTCGCTTCGTCATTACTGCCAATTGCTCTTCAAGCTCGCGGTTGCGCGCAACAAGTAGAGCGTTTTGGTGCAGCATCAATTCAGCGCCCTTGACAAGCTGGGAAAAGCCTGCCTGGGCAATAAATGGTGACCGAGTAAAAGACTCGCTTACGAGCTTGGATTGGGATCCAAATTCATGAGTTTTGCTTGGAGTCTTTGACTGCCTCGGCGTTTCTGGGAGACGGGGTTCTGGCGGGGTACGTAGCCGTACTTCAAGGCGATCCAACACCGCCTGCGCGTCGATAGGGACCAGCCCTACTGCCTCAAAGGCCTTTTGATAGTTCTCTTTAATAAATACGTCGAAAAACGCGTCTTTGAAGGCAGGGAGAAAGCCTTCGTTGTTGATATGGTAGACGCGTCGGCGTGCCAAGTCCCGGACGCGTTGGGAGTACCTGCGCTTCAACGGCGAGAAGCAGACCACATCTAGGGGCTAAAGTATATGCGACGAGTGCGATGGCATGCAGAGGGTTATAATCGTATTTTCGAGGCAGTAGTCCTTGAAATCCTGGCTGAGATGGCTCTCATGGCCGTCCAAAATAAGCAGCCTATACACCCCCACCTGCCGCGCTTTTGTATGCGCGTCAAAGTGCTTCAACCACTCAAGACCCAGCGCGTTGTTTGTCCAGCCGTTCTCAGAGACTGAAAGCTTCCAATTGCGCGGTATATTTGCCTCCTCATACCACGTAGAGATGTGAACTCGTCCTTTGTAGATAATGAATGGCGGGGTCGCATACCCAGCTGCGCAGATGCTCTGATTAACCGTAACCCATTCGCGATCGCCCGACTGAATGATTTCAGGCCTTGTACGTCTCTCAGAGGCTGTAACGACCTTCATTGACCCAATAATACCCATCTGGTAGCCAATCTCGTCAAAGTTGTGCGTATCCTCGTCGTGGATGCCGTACTTTGCCTTGGTGTCTGCAACGAGCTTGAACCACGTGCCAATAAACTCTGGATCTTCCAGTAGTATCCTCTGCCTATCCTTGGCTCGATTGAAGGCTGTCTTGAGCTCATCTGAGCGCTTTACGAACCTCTCAGCCCACTTGTTGCTTACTGGCTCTCCACCGCGTATACCCAACAGTTTATCCGCCATATCTGCTACCTCACACAGCCGGGCGCAAATCCTCGCGAATCAAGGTCGAGGATATATCGAACAAGCGTTTACTCTTCGGTGACGGTAAGTTTCCGACCGTTTGGCGGTCTTTCGAGGATAAATGGGACTCCTCTGACGCGATCGGAGAGGGTTTGTTGTTTAACGTTGAAGGCGCTCGCAGCAGCCCGTTGGCTTCGTAGTTGGCCGGTATTCAAAGCTTGGATTGCAAGCTGAATTCTCCCTTCGTGTTGGAGTAGTAACTCATTACGTTGTTGAGACATAGAAGAATAAGAAGAGTAGTTGGGGTCTTGGCAAATTTTGACCGGTTGGGTGATCGAATACGTTACACAAAAGAACATCACACGCTCTGTTTGTCAACGATCCACAATCTCAAAACCTAGCGTTCAATGTAACAATCACCATCACGATATTAACAAAGTCATAAAGGTTATCATATCACGAAAAGGCTTACAAACGCTTATGACCACATTTTGGGTTAGGAAGACAAACACGAAATAGAGCAATGTCCAAAGCCATGCAATTTCTGATCCTACGCACCAATATGCATCACATACCAGTTCTTCAACTTATACAAACCCGTGCTTAAGGGCTTGCATCCCCCCATGTCGCTCAGGATAATACAAACAGTGTCTAAAATACAAACCCCAGAAGAACCCCACAGTCTAACTCATCACCATCCATCCATACACAATCCTACAAATCCAAGTCGAAGCCAAGCCAAGCCAAGACCAAAGAAGAAACCAAACGCACAGGACCTACTAAATCTCATCGTCGTCCTCTTCAGTCTCGACCTTAACCTTCTTGCCCCTGCCATTCAAATTCTGCATTCCTATGGCCTCCCCAACCTTTTCCTGCTGTCCATACATAGCGACAGCCTGTCGCCCCGTCTCACTCGTCTCCAAAAACTCTCTCAACTTAACCTTGAGAATCTCGAGAGCTTGTCCATAAGCAGCGGAGCTCATTTGGAGAATCGGTCCCCAAAGGTTGAGTTTGTAGGTAGTGTACATGCCAGCTCCGATAATCAGGATGAGAACAATGAGTAGAGGGTTCCGCGCAACTATTTCGTGAATCAGCATTGGCATGGGGGAAAGAATGAGACGAAACATACCAGCGAAGATTTCGTTCTGTCCAAGGACAAGTAATAATGCCCACATCCACAAGGGCGTAGAAGAAACGCCACCAAGAGCACCACGCTTCGCCTCCACATAGACACCATCAGCAATCTTGCGAAATCGTCTCTCAAGCTCAGCTTTCTTAACATCACTAAGCATAAGCATCTCCTCCTCAAGCGCTTTGCCCTCTTCTTCGTCCACCCCAGCAATCGGAGTCAAATCCTCCTCATCCGCCGTTGTGACGGAGGCAGGCGCAGTTCCAATCCACGCATCCAACGGTGGAGGTGATGCTGTTTTCGACAACTTGAAGCGCGACAGTAAGGGTATCAGAGTAAGAGTGTGGTCGCGGGCTTTCGCGAAAAGACCATCGATGTCGTCCGTAGGTCTCCAAATCCGTGGAACACCATGATCATCGTACCTGAATCGGTCCTCGAAGTTTTCGCGTAGCTTCATGCCCAAGTTGCCTTCGGCAGTCTCTTCCTCGATTTTCGTCCTTAGGACACCCCAACTCTTCCGTCGCAGACGCCACAATCCAATCTCAACTTCATCAGGAGACGCGTCATAACTCCGTGCACGATCTGTAAATCGGCCCTGGGCGTCTTGGACGGTCTCCGTGAAAACTGTCCATATAGTGTCCCAGATTTCTTTCTCTCCGCCCGCAACATAGTTGTCGCCGAATTCGGGGGCGCCAGATCCACCGCGCCCAGAACCTAACTTGTTGAACTCGAGACTGACAGAGTCGCCTAGCTTGGATTTGACCCATCGCTCAACGCGTGTGGCAAGCCGTCTCATCTCTTCTTTTCGCAGTTGCGCGCTAACCTGGTCCAACTCCTTCTTGAACAGCACAAAATCCGCCACGTAGTCGCTGAAACCAGCACCTTCGACCGCCGTTGCAGTAGCAACAGTTTCGAATCTCTTGTAGGCGTTCTTTTTCTCTGATGACACGATCTCGGCGAAGTCATATTTTGCACCCGTTTTCTGTCCAGACTTGACCGCTGTCGCGACACTCTCACTGAATTCTGTAATGCCAGACTTGTGTACTGCTTGGATCTGATTATGGAACAGATCTTTGAGCCGCTTGTCCACATTCTCGCCGAGTTCCGCACGTTTTCTCTCGTATACAGCCTTGTGGTATCGACTGGCTTCCGTTTCGAAATCCTTAAAAACAGTCGATCGTGCCAAAGTCATACTCTTTCCCAAATCAACGATGACGCTAGGAATTCCCGATTTGATGTCGCTAGCTTGCTGTTTCTCCAATGGTACTATCTTTTCGTCGAAAATGAGGAGAGCTTCTCGCGCAATCTCGTCGCACCGGAATTGTGCCAAAAGCTCCTGCTGTGTCGGCAAATCTAAATCCTTGTTGTTGTCAATCTGGTCCCAGATACCCTGCGCATATGCCGGGAATCCATCTGCAGGTATACGCCTGTGATATTCTGGTAGGAAAAGTGGTTGTTCGTTTTCGTTCAATAGACCTTGCCTCTTGGGATCTTTGTATCCCTCTCTGAATCTTCCGCTGAGCTTCTCGACTTCCAATTCGAACTTGTCCGGTTGTAGGAGTTTATGTGGCAGGGCGGAAAAGGCAAAGTCGAAGTAGTCCTGAATCTTTGATTTCTCAAGACCTTTTGGCTTGGACAGTGAGTCCCAGATGCGTTCAAGATCAGCCATGAGGGTGGCCCGTAGGTTCTCGAGGGGCGTTGAACCGATGTGGTCACGAATAACGAAGAAAAGGAGGGACCGAGGTATGGATCTGGTTGCACGTTAGCTTTGCGCTTCCAATCCTGGCATCTCGAATTCACTCACTTGCTGTCGTTGAGGAATAATTGCAGGTTGACTTCGAAGACTGTTTTCAGAAGTCCCATGTTCGCGCCATTGTACAGACCAACTTGGTGCTCCCAAATGTTCACAATCAAGATCTCGCTGGTCGCCAATGCGAAGAGAGCACTCTTTCGCTCGAAATCTTGATCTTCTCCACGTTCCCGACCATCCGTTCCTTCTACATCCATGACCATGATGTTGTCTGCCATGCCACTGTGAGCAGCCCTGTCTGCGTCGGTCCGCTTGTTCTTGGACAGCCAGATGCCTTTTGTAGTTTGCCGTCTATCATTCTGTTGCATGACACCAAAGTGGGTTTTGAATAGGTAGTTGAGGAGGGTGGATTTGCCCGTGGATTGTGAGCCGAAGACGGAGATGAGGTGGTAGTTGAAGCCAGCGGGTATTATCTTCTCTTTCTGTAGGTATTTCGAGATGTTGGCACTGTAGGGGCCATGGTCAGTACTCGTGCCCTCAACAAGACATCTTCTGGATTCCCTTTCCACCACCTGGGGTCTGTCCAAGGTGTAGATTGTGAGAGACCAGCACTTACTTGAACTGTTTGTCCCCATTGATAACCTGTATTCCATGCTCATACACGCCCGGAGTTGAACCGCCCAGCTGAGCGGCAGCATACATCCCATTCATGATCTTGCCCGGAGCGCTTCCAAGTCCCAGTGGTAAAGCAGGTCTTCGATTCGGGGTCGTCTTTACATCGGTAGGCAAAGCTGTATGCGCATCTCCATCCCCATTTTGCGTCGCCATGATGACGGAAGTGTCTGTACTCGTGATTGGTATGGGATGTGATTATGTACTGTTCTCGGGTAATTTATTCTCGTGCTGTTCTTTATATGTAGGGGTGCGGCCAATGGATGAATGTGTCAAAGCGGGTGATTGCAGGCTAGGAGAAAGGCGATCACGAGCTAGGGTTTGTTGGAGCAGCGTAGGTGTTTGTTACGGAGTAGGTATACCGCTTACAGGACATGGGGACAGGAACGTGAACGTGTTGTTAGTGGTGACATGACCCACTAATTCCCTATGGGGGCCCGGGCTCTTGCCGAGAACGTTTCCTGTCCGGTTGCATCATCACTCAACACATGCGAGAGACATCCATATTCCAGTCTCGTACCGCTGTATCCTTTACCATGAACTAAACAATATCTACAAGAAAGTACGTACCCAGATATGCCTCCAAAATCCAATCACGACAGCAGAAGTTCAAATTCCCGAGCAAAATCTGTGGTGAAAATCCCGTCCGCCATGCTCGCAAGCTGATCAGGACCACCCTGTCCACTACACCCAGCAACAAAATCCCATCCTGAGGCTCCTCCAGTCTCCTTGGTCCCTATCCTCATCCTCACAGCCGGCAACGTCGTCCCATCTGGCCTGTTCGTTCTTTTCAAAACCGAATCGGAAAATTTCTTCTGCTGGTCCAACCATCTCTCTTCGTATACTTCGCCGGAGAGGATGACAATGAAAACAGCCCCGACGCTGGAATGCGCCAAGTGAGCTTCATGTACATACGTGAATCCATCCACCAATGCATAGGGCACGTGTCGAACTTTGCCATGGTAAGAGTGAATTGCTCGGCCTAGCGGTTCGAAGGGATCGAAATTGCTTCTGGATGGGATGGCTGGTGTGAAGAAGAGGATCGCCTGTTTTTCAGGCAGATTCCGGACCGCCGCGAAGATTGGATTCGAGTCTGGGCCCATTGCCGTTCTGCCCTGCAGGCTCATCGTTCCAACTCGCCGTGCCAGTTCTTTTACTCTTGGCTTCCGAAGCTGTTCTTCCATACTCGCAAAGACTGAAAGTCCAAATAACACTTCCAAGTGGAGATAGATGGCCAAAGTTTTCTTGTGATAACTTTTGCAGAACTCGCCAGAGTGTTTCTCGATGTCGATTGCGAGTTGTGAAACTTCAAAGACAACGACGACAAATTTCCCTCCGAGTTTGTTATATGGACAATGAAGAGGCAGCAGTGCTGTGGTGGTGTGTTTGGTCGTTGGTTGATGATGATGACTAAAGGCTTCGCAATGGAAGCCGCGGCAATCTGGTCAGTTGGAGATGACGGAGGTGCTTTTCGCAATGGAGACTGGGTTGAGATGGAGGAGAGATGGGTATTCTAGATGTGTAGGTCAAGGTTCTCTCGTGCTTGTATCTGCATGAATCTTTAGTATAAGTTCATGGTAGCACGGTCACATGGTAGTGTACCTAAATGGTGAAATGGAGACTCCACCGAACGATGCAGAACTCGGGTTGAAGAAGGAATCGAAATGAGCTACATGCGAACCGATAACATAGAAAGGAGGTTGCTGTCGTTATTCTGAGAAGCCAAACGAGGAGCGATCTCGATGTTCCAGTTTACAAACGGAATGAAACAAGGATATGATGTAGCAACGAAAAAGGAACACTGCAACTAAATAGCAGCGTAAAGCATTGATGAATGGAGAACGATGGAGGTGGCCAAAGTTCAGCAGGAAAGTTGAGAATAAATGAGACTCTTCAGTATATTCTTGACGGCATTCCAGTGAAAATGCCGGTCGACTTCGGACTCCAATGGCTATTATGGCAGCTGGCAGTGTGGTCGCACTGCAGAAGGCAAAGGCATTGTAATAAAATGCGCTGACCTTTTCTCATGCCAGTGTCGTCGCAAGACGCTGGAGCCAGGGTGGTGACCAGTAAGAGGTGAAGGATTGTGAGGGAGAGAAAAACGATATCCGAGGCCATTTGGCTGCGATTGGACACGCCCAAAGAAGTGGGTTACACAGAAACAACGAATCTGGAACGGTTTGCAGACATTAGCTTCTCATGAATAGCCGGCGTGGAGGTTGTGACTGATGTAAGAGTCTCCTCACATCATCATTCGGTTGAGATTCCTGATCAAGCCTACCGGAGGATGGCGAGTCGCAGGGGATGGCGAGTTACAGGCCAGTTCTCGTATGAAACTCTTATCCTCGATCGGATGGTACGAAGGACCTGGCTCGTGGGAGGTTGCGAATGGAGGCGGTCGGTTGAGAGACGATTTCGTCGATGAGGTAGGTTCCCAGGACTCGGGTTCTGAGGATTCCCCCAGAATGTCAGCGATAAGCCCACGGCCTGTGAGCAAATGAGGGTTGAATTGCTGATAGAGAGGTCGACTTGAGAACGGCAGAGCCGAGACGATATTTGGTGTAACACTCGCAGGTGCAGCGATGCAAGCGTCCTCTCCCTGCAAAGCAAATTACATTGCTCGGTGGGCCAAAACGGAGCCGATACAGCCTCGTACTTTCTATTGATTTCTGGTTAATGGTGAAGATGAAGGTCGCTGTTGAGAGATTGTTGTGAGAGGACTCGGAAGCACTCGCCCAACTTGATATCGATGCTGGTAGATGCCCTAATGATACCAATGTTATCGATACCAATCTTACGGCTAGCGTCTGATCGGCGCTGAATGACCCGCTGTCCGCTGTACGTCCTCGCGTTCTACGGTTCCACCACATGAGAACGGCACACCATGTGAAGCGTCTCCTTCTCGGCAACCGACACCGGAATGGACTCCTATACGAACCATGGTCAGTGCCATGTCGAGGAAAGCAAAGCAGTATGCCCACTAAAGCACAGACAGACGAATTGCAAGACTTCAGAGAATCCATCGATGCTCTAGAAGCAGGTATGTCAGATGCCGTGTGCCAATCCGAATCCAATTGACCCTTTGATGTGCAGCCTCAAAGGTCCCTGCAAAAAGTAGAGCCAGGAAACTAACTCCGACCGTCGACGAGATATGCGAATATGCCTTTCAATTCGGCTTTCCGCCTGACGAACTCCTGAGAGTCATCAAACTTGTGACCACAAAAACAGAACTCGATCAAACTTCGACCACGACTTTGATTAAAAATCTATATCCGGAGGGCCATGTCCCTTCCGAGGCCGTTTGTGCCATAGTCGCCTCGTTGGGTCCTGCGAAAAGGAAACCATCTTCTTCAACCCAGGCCGCCTTGCTGCGATGGCTTTCTGCAGTTCATGGCCTTCTCGAAAACCACAGCATACTCACACGATTCTATGCCGTCTTGTTCAACTTGCTTGATATGATTACCATTCGGTAAGCTCTCAGTGAGGTCATCTGTCTATGAATTAACGACTCCCAGTGCTCCTCTATGTCACCTGTTGGCTTTGATCACAAGAAGAAAGCATGTTCGTCCTTTCAGGATACAGAGGCTGTATGTTGAACTATGGAATACACCCATTTAACGCGTCACTGATCAATTTCGTAGCCTGGAGCTTTCACCACAGGCTGGGAACGAGCCTGCCCTGACAGTCTTGATGCGCGTTTACAAAAATTTCTGTCCTGAAATAATTATGAACACTACCAATGCAGGAAGATCGGCCGCACAATCGGTAAGGTTTGTAATCGGGCTGGGTGGGACTTCAAAAGCTAATTGTGGACCAGCAAACAGACCTGGAGTGGAGGAATCGACTGCAAGCAATTCAGGACGTGTCCCGCAGCCACCTTCTCATAACAGGAGACCGTGCAGGCTTTAAAGTGGCCAGGAATGGTGCGAAAAGAAGCAGTTTATCTATCTTGCCCGAAGTGCACACGTTTCATGCAAGCGAAGTGAGTTAGTCCTTGCCGGCTTGTGCCCGAAAAAATCACTGATGATGTATAGGCCCTCGTTATCCTCGAGGACGTGGAAAGTGTGCATCATTTCGTCGAAAATCTTGAGAAATTAGAGCCACCATCACAGCTTGTGGCTGGCCTTCGCGACCCCTTGCTCCAGAAGTACCTCATACTAGGATCCTCGGCAGATTCCGAAAGAAGGCTTGAATTTTGGCTGTTACAGTACTTCGGAGAAGAGTTGGAAACACTACGTGAAGGCTTCGGACTATCTGCTACGCTATCTGACACCTTGTCTGCCATTGTCTGTTACACTGATGTTTCCAAGGTAGGGAGCGATACCTCACTTCGAGGCGGAACTTTTCTGATCAATATACAATTCTTAGGCTCTACTTCCGATCGTGCAGCGATTTCTCGCGATGTATATACCGATATGGAACGGCACCTCAGATCTTGGTCCCATCATGGATCTTGTTGGATATCTACCACCACAACCATTTGCAGGTATGTACGTAATCACGTGATTTTCATTTTGTAGAATGCAACACGCTGACATTGTAAGAACTTCACCATAACATACTGGCACCACTCGAAATTAGCATCTTATATGGAGCCAATACACCATTCGAAACCCTTTTCGAATTCTACGCAAACCTCGCCCAACGCTGGATCCTCACACTCTTGAATAATCCGATCCATAAACAAGCCTACGACGACCTATCCCAGCACGTCACTCTCCTCGGCCAATCCGCCATATCAAGCACCCACTCATCCAGTACCTCCATCCTAACCTTTTACGAAAAAATCGCTTCTGCAACAAACTCCAGCATCACATCCGGTAACAATTACATCCCAATCATTCTCCCGCCACCTTCCCTCATCTACAACGTCGCCATGACACCCTCCCTCACAAACCTCTCCCGCATATCCGCCCTCCTAATTACCTACAAAACCGCTCTCGAGACACAAATCAAATCTACGACGTCTTTCCACGCCGACTCAACAAGACTGCTAAACGGATACTTGATGGATATCTGTAACCTCCTCTGGCGGTCCCGCGCTCTCACAACCTCTGATACCAATTCCTTCGGCTGTTTGTGTCCCGACGCCGTAGCGACGGGACTTACAGGTTACCTTACCCGAATCAACCAGAACTATGCACTATCTAGATCCTTCGATTTCTCGTATAATCCTCTCATCGCCTCGTTGTCTCGGACAGCTTTTGCGGAATTCGAAAAGCGAGGTGGGAAAGAGGCGGGACATGTGGGACTGGTGACGCAGCAATCTCTTCTTGCTTTGGGGAATAAGGGGGGTGTGGGGGTTAGTTGGAGGGAATATCGTGTTATGATGTTGGGATGGTTGGAGGAGAGGGGGATGGATGGGTTTAAGAAGTTGATGTTTGCTACCATGAAGGATTTGATGAAGTAGTTGTATGAGAAATGGAGACTCTGGAGTTGATACCGCCGGATAGAGTACTGTTATCTGAGATCGAGAATGATTATTTCCTGGCGGTTTTTCCAGTTTGAAACTCTAGGGAATGAAATATGTTGATTGTGAGTTGGAGTGATTAGATTATTTGTGTTTATGTTGGTATTTGTAGGTATACTTACTTGCCAGTGGAAGTATGCTAGAAACTGTAATTAGCTATAACAAGTTAACCATACTTTTAATAATTCAATCAATACGAGGATTCTGACAAACAACAATATCCAATACTTTACAAACGTAGAAATAAATCAGTATCACTTCGCCTTCGAATCCATGAACTGATCCCAATGATTATGATACTTTTAAGCTAATTAGCGACTATGACCTACATATATCTTGAAACTACGATTAATAGCAATAAGAGATATCATAATATCAATAGTAAGACTTACATCAGAAGTCTGGTAACATGAAAGCAGAGGGATGTATAGGTATGGGATATTATTAGAATATATATTTATTTCATATCTTTGAAAAATATGCGATGTTCACGTTATTTTCAAGATTGGTAGTGCTTGTTAAGATGGTGTATTAGGGGTTAAGAGGGGTATATGTTGTTGAGTATATTGATAATGTAGCTTTACACTTATCTACTTCGAAGGTTACTCGAGTGATACTGTTGAAGTAAGGTAAAATCTTGGTATATCACACTAATCAAGAGAGTCATGGTATTAAGATACTTAATCCCACAATCCTCATAATATCGATCCCCATTTCCAAATCTACCGGAAAAAGAACACTATCACATCGAAATCCCACTCTCTTCACGAAAAATATACATCATCCAGCATCAATCACAAACAAGGGAACAAATGCATATACCTGGGGTATCCCCAAAGCCCAAACTCGAGAGCAAAACTCCACAAAATGGTATACCTCTATTCCCCCCTAAACGCCCAACCCCAAATATCTCTACATATCAAAAGGCGCCTCAACACCTAATTCCTCATAAAGATAGTTCTGTCTATAATGAGGTTGCCCCCTCCTCATCGCCCTCTTCGGCATCCGCAATCTCTCCATCTCAGCCAATATCTCCCTATAAGGCCCAGATTTATCTCCATCCACCCAAACGATCCTATCCTCCTCCTTCTGCAGCACATAGCTAAGGATGGAGTGGTCGGAATAGTGAAGCAGGAGTCTGTACCTACGACTCTTCTTGCCATCCCATGGGCCTAGAGATCCTTGCAGAGGGCCGGTAGCGAGACCGATTAGTTTGGCTAGGGGCCGCTCACCGGCGTCTTCTTGGCTTTTGAGGGGAAGCATCCAATCGAGTCTGTGGAAGAAGACGGGGGCTTCATCTGGTCCGTCTGGGCTTTGACAGAGCGTGTAGACGGCTGCGCGACCTTTTGGGGTCGCCGTGATGAGGACGCCGAGTTCGGAGATGTAGGCTTGGAGACTCAATCGATCCATGTGTTTGTTGTTGAACCAGGGCTTTGGATTATTTTCTCCCTTACCATCAACCACATTCTGACTGAGTACGTTACAGTAGCCGATGAGGGGTTCGAGTTTTGCGGATGTGCCTCTTGGCGGTATGATACAGGCGTCCTTCTTTGAAGCCACGAAAAGAGGGCAGGGAATGCTGGGATGACGATTCTTTTTTTCCGAGAATTCTGCAGCATCGACGCCGTTCAAAAACTTATGCTGTGCTATGCCGAGAGAGGTCTCCAGATAGGCGCCATTCATTGTCACGTTTTCTCGAGGTTCCCAGGATGAGTGCCATCGCAAATCTTGAGCGGTACATTCGTCTTTGCCTGGCGGAGGGGGCAGGCTACCATATCGGGCTCTGCGCCGTCTTTCTGACCATGAGATTGACGAAATTAGCTCAATGTGATCCTTGCTGAATGAACAGGGCACTTCCTGAATCTTCTTTGTGACTCGTTCTGCTGGTGCATTGTCTGGCATCAAAGGAAAGTAGCTTGTATGTCCGATCTCGTCAGAGTCTGGTACCACGATTGCTTTGTCAGTTCCATTCCAGGCATCCTTGAACCTGACATGCCCGAGACCTGATCGATCTTGTGGTATCTGTCTGGAAACCGGGTGAAATGACTTTCTGTCAAGCCATGCGAGACCCCACGAGGCATGATGTAAACCGCTCGGGCAACACCAACATCCTCCACCTCGTTCGTACTGGCGACAAAATCCGACCTGGAAATATTCGAGAGGCTTTTGCGTGCGCAAGTTCATGATGTGGATTCCGCCTGCGACAGTGCCCGCAGCAAGGAGCTTCCCCTCCAAGTCTTCGTCGTTGTTGCAAAACGCCAAGGATGGTATGTTGCTACCCAATGTGGTCATCATGAGAGTTTCATCTCTCTGCCGCCACTTCGGACCATCGTAACTCTGGTCTACAAAATTTCGCAATTCTTCGGCGTTCGGATGCGGACCGAATTCGGATGAGTGGAAGCTGAGACCGAACGAGTACACGGTGATGTCTTGTGTGTTCGCACCGATGGCGATCTTGCGAGCAAGAGAGTGGACAGAAAGGCTCCAAGCGCTGAGTCCAACATTGATGGCGAAAAAATGTAGTTCGTTCTCCTTTTCCTCTTCTTCGGTCTCCGAATGGTTGAGAACATCTTCGATTACATGAGTGTAGTATCCAATGACATCGCCATCATCACAAGCAACAAGAATGATTTCCAACTCTCCCAGAAAGTCAATAAAAATGTTGTTAATAGAATGAGGGTCTTCTCGGTCGATGGTTCCTTCTGGCTCCGGATTTGTCTTTCGCGGATTTAGAATGATAGCTGGCTCCAAAGGTAGGCGCTGAGTTGGATAATGTGGTAGGTAGACATAAATTTGGTCGGAGTAAGCAACGAAGTATAGATTATAGATCTAGATAGTATTGTTAGACGAGACGGACAAGGAGGGAGCTGTTGATAAGCAGGCGAAGATGTTGTCTTCAAGTCCCTCGAATGGAGATGGACGACGATGGTTTTTGGCAATTGAAAGCACATTGCCAGTATTTTGTTAGGGACAATGTGGAAGTTGAAGGAAGTGCATGGTTATCAAAATGGGAGGCGGCGCGCGTCGGAGAGAAGAATAAATACCTTTGACAACGCCGTCAAATTGAGTCTCCATTCTTTGATAGGTGGCAGCTCATCGGCGTCCACAAGATCACCGCCCTTTTCTAGCAAGACAGGAAACTGCAAGAGATTAGCTAGTGTCAGAAACACTCGTACCAAAGCCGCCGGAATGCGTGGAAGCTTGACGTGAATGGCACGCGATGCGCGCACATCCGAGTCCCCAGATCTGGCGGATTAAAGCAAGGTCCACTTACCCTTTCGGTACCTCTCTGGCGGCCAATTGGCATACAGTCGATGGCCTTTTCGCGTAAAGTCTCTTTGACGAACGCCGGCAAGGCCTCGAACTCTCCCATTTTGTAAACATGCAAGCAAAAATGTCGATGTGGATGTTGTTGTTGTGTGGAAGGTTTGTTGAGAGGGCAAAGAGATATAATTGATTGTGAGACACCGTTTGGCTGGGAAGCTAGTGTCACACTAGTGGTAAACCACAGCATGGCATTTTGACAACATGTTATGCAGCATCGAACAGCTTGACGTTTATTGGCGTATCTCAGGATATCGAGTTGCCTGTCACAGCATATACAGATATCTTCGATTAGCCTTTTCTGTAGATTCCCTCAAAGCATGTGTAAAAGAAACAGTTCAAATCGACACACCAGATAAGGATCATTGATTGCTGGACTCCTGAGTAGTCTCGAATTATTCATACATGAGATATTGCTTAGCAGTCTGACCAGTTCCTAGCAATCCCCTGAGCGCTTAATTTCCCAGCGAGTTTCAGAACGGAAAATGCCAGAACCTCTCGGAGTTCTTGAAAAAGTTGCGCATGCCAAAACAAAAACCCCTTCCACTTCCAGATCCCCAAAATATCATCGGCAGCTCATCCCTCTAATTCTTCATTCGTCTCTTGGTGACCGATCTTTTCCTCATCTTCCTCCACAACGTCCGGAAGGCCAAAGTACTCGTTCCAATTGATCATGTAGCCGTCATTCATTATGAAAGGGTTGGTCTTGATCGAGTTGATGACATTGCAAGAGTGCCTCAGCCACTCAAGGTATTTCGCAACCTGTCCGAGAACGGTGGTATCGTGATCGAGTTCCACGAAAAGTCTGGTCGGATCATCTGGATGGTAGAACTCCAGGACGCGTATGTGATTGTATGGCTCGGTTTTGGCCTTTTCATATGAGTCGTCGATGAGGACTGTATTGTAGAAGCCCCAATAAGCCCATCGATGGGCTGGGCGACCGGCGACGTGAGGATGGGTCTGCTGGATCCAGTCGCTGTCCCAGACGCGAGAGAGTTGTTTGTACAGTTGTATGTTGGAGTTGTACTGCTCCCCAGTGAGCTCGAAGGAGCTTCTTGTCCACACCGCCACGAGCTTTGCCTGCTGCTTTCCCGTGAAGAACTTGTCGATCATGCGCTGGACGTTCGTGCCCACCGCACTTGACCAGGTCATGACCCAGTGCTCTTGGAGGAGATACTGGAGGAATTTCTTGACATCTTCGCGGAGTTCGATGTCGGGCCCTTGGCGAGCGACGAGGCAGCCATTCAAGTCGAGGATGATTAGTAGTGGGAATTTGATATTGGGAAAGCGCAGAGCAGCGACATCGCTCTGCTCGAGGTATTGCCGTGTGGGCTGTGGCCCGGCGTTCATGGTAGTGGAGGATGGTGGCTGTTGACAGGTGGACATGGTGGGTGCTGGTTGTTGTTGTAAAGAAGGTGAAGCTCGGTGGTGGGTGGAAGGGTTTTTGTAGGCGACAATACATCGGTTGAACACATAGTAGCAGCCATAGCAGCGCTACTATCTTGCAGATATCCTCACTAGCAATGGTAAACAGATCACGGCCCATTCCATCCATTCCTAAAGATACCTTGATGTTAGAGCAATACCCATTATCAATCCCAGTACGATGCTTCATCGTATGGTAGTGCGCTATGTGATTCTAGAGATTCCAATCAGCAACGTGTCTACCATATAGAATGATACCAGCAAGCGAAAGTCGTTACCATCCCCTCTATAAAGAGCAAATAGCTCACATTCCACCTCAATCTACTCCAAAAGATACTTCGATGCCGAGAGAGATGCACTCCATCGATTCCAGAACAGGGCGTCTCCTCAAGTCATCACTATGAGTAACTCTGGACACCTCAATCAGCGAGATACATATCGCACGCAATAAGATCAATATGCGAAAGCGATTTATGTCCTGGAGATCATCTCAAGACGCCATTCATTCCCAACTGTTCTCATAAATATGATATCGGCATTCTCGGAACCGAAACCGTGATCAAGGTGATATAGAACCTCTTAGTTCGAGAGAGGTATTTGCCGAGCCACTCATATTGATTTATGCAGATGTTGTGGGAAACCTTCTTTTCTTTGGGCCTACATATCATCGTGAAGGCAAGTCAACGATTGGGATGTCTGAGCTCATGAAATTAAGAACGTAGGTCTTCTTTGAATATTGGAATCATCGAGATGGAAAGATGGCCTTGAAAGCGGATTGAACAATGGTGGATTCCGGCTTCTCCAAATGAAGTATGAGTATCTTCTGGAATTAGTCGTCCTGTCAAGTTTGACATATGGCATTGAATTCGCGTTCGACGATGGTCTCCTTCGAATCCAAAATCACGGTCCCCTGGAAATCGTCGGCTTGTATAGTCAGATTGATCCCCCAGGATTGATCCTAGCCATCATGTTATTCCAAGTCCATTGACTATGTATTCACATCTATACCCGAGGACGCCATACGCTCGAAGCGTAGTCATATATCTATACACCAATCCAAACTACTCTTTCATCCCTTCCGCTTTCCGCCAGACGGAGCAGATCTCTTTTCTTCAATTGCTGCAGGGGGTGCAGGTGCTTTTGATCCTGCCATCCATCCTGCAAGGTCGAAATTCTGGATAGCAGCGGCAGGATTTGCAGCGACCGGGTTGTTCTTGGTCATTTCCTCGAACTCAGCTTTGGCCTCTGGATCGACTATAGCGATAATTAGCCTCAGCATGTTAAACATTCTGAACTGCCAAGGGACTCACGGTTGTCCATCAAATAAGGCATTCCCAGAACCAATCCCAAAGAAACAACAGCCATCAAGATCATCGGGTTCTTGAAAAGAGATATAACCGAGACTAACCACCGATGATTAGCATTCATGCCCTTCCATCCTCACAGAAGTATACTCACAGCCTTCCCTCTCCTGATAGAAGTCCTTGGCCCCAGTAACCCTGCTCTCAATCACAGCAACAGCCTCACGCTTAAGCCCGTCACCTCCTTGTGCTGCAACACCCTCCCCTCTCTTCTCTCCAGTATTTTCCCACTCATTCCCATAGAATGTCTGCCAGCTCTTCACGAACTCAACCCCGTTCTCATCAGTTCCGACATCAACTCTGAGCGGCTCGAAGAAGTAATCTCGGCAATGTATCGTGAGGAAGTATGAGCCGGTAGGTACGTGGGAGAATACGAAGGTATTTAAGCGGGTTATCGGAGCAGAAAGGGGTGCGCCGTTCGCGTGGAGGGTTGCGTGAGTGCTGGCTGGGAGGGTCGCGGGATTGGCGAGCAGAGGATGCGATGGAATCGTTATTGTGATGTGTGATGCCGATACGAAAGTGGCAAGGATCGCAGCGAGGATGGTTGTTGGTCGTAACATGGTTTCGCGGGTTGGGATAGGTAATAATTGTGAGATGAGGGAGTCTCTTAGCAGCATTAGGTCGAGGTTGATTGCACGTGATCTCAACTCAGAGCCCTGTGTTCAGCTTCAGTTATCTCATGAATCAGACGCTCTGGTTGGTTTTTCTGCGGAGTGGCTAAGTAGGGGATATGATTGGTTGAAAAGCCGCACAGCCACACACCCCTTCGAAAACACTACCACCCTATCGAATAGGAAGCAACCACGAAAACAGGACGTCTGATTTATGGGATAAGTCTTCAGCCAAAAGCGATGTTGTCGGTGATCGCTGGTATCGCATAGACAAGCGTTGAGAAAGCAAGGAACTTTCAATTAGAGGCGTCACAAATCTGGCAAGTTTCGGATTCTTCATTCATTGAATCTCAGTTCAATCTTCGACGGCAGTTATCCTGCAAGCTTCACTAGCAGTCCATGTTCTCCGTCCCAATGTGCCTGCCACGAGATCAGGAATTGAAGCAACGCCTTGACCATTCTCATCTTGCTTTTCAGTCCTATAACATGCCTTGATTTCCTCTACATGCGCTCCAATCTCATATTCACCACTAGACAGAATACAAATGCCTAGCTCGGTTTGTATCGTCTCCCCAGGACCTATCGGTGGAAGCCGTTTCTGAAGTAAGCCACTCCAAGCCAAGCGCTTCACGAGATCGAGCGCCATCTCATTTGACTGGTAGGTCAGGCTTGGCTGTAACCGTAACAAAGGGTATATCGTGGCGTCGGAACGATTCCTCAAAGTTGTGCGTACCGTGACATTGTCGTCCACACTGACCGTGAAGCTTGTGCGTCCAGTCTGTTCCACGCTCTTTGCTTCACTCTCTCCACCTTTAACATGAATGGTCATCTCAATGGCAACATCATCGAGTTTCAGCACATCTACCATCCTGGGATTGAATCGAACAACGCTTCTGAGGTCAATAGTCCCAAATTTATCACCCCCTTCTTGCTTCCAAGAACCAGAGATCATCTTGAGAAATTCTTCTCGGTACCAGAATGTTTCTCTCGTTACCCGTTCGGATTCAGGTGAGATGCTGTTTGTACTGACGACAAATTGACGCTCGTTGGCAGATCGTATCCGAGCATGCGGAAGTTTGACGTACAGCTTTGGTAGCAAAAGAATCATCCTAGCAATATGGCCAGGCTGCACAGTTTCATGCGAGGTTAATGCTGTGATCCCCGAACTTCTTTTGTCGAGAAGCTCCTTATTGCCGATCTGAATATCAATTTCAATCGGTGTCGGCCATGCGTTCCTAAAGTCAAGAAGCAATAGACAGCATTCGTCTTGTGAATGCTTTCGAAGGCCTGTGAGGCCAACGATACCGGTCGCGTCAGACTCCTCAACAGTTGGGTCTCGCGATAAGTTCGTGGATATTGGAATGATCTCCATGCGGTGGAGCTGGACGCTCGCATTTACGGTGACAGAGATTGGGACGACAACATTACGGGTGAAAAATGAATCGTCAATCTCCGATGCTGGCGCAGCGAGACTTGCATAATCGATTTGTATGGCTGCAGAAGCCAAACCAGCTTTTCCCATGATCTCTACCCAAAAAATTTCCGAGCTTCCTGGCGCTATTGATGTGGGAGCATCTTCCGTTGCTCGAACGGCTGGGTGATGTGACAGTTGATATTCTAGCTCGAAGAGTTCCGCCGGTGGTAGCCTTTTGTTCCCCAGAGCTTCTTGTATCGCAGTTGTTGTCGAGTCGCGGAACGAGAGGTGAATAAAATCAGCAGCAACAGTATCAGAGGTGTTATGTACAGTGATCGAGAATCTCGTGCTCTCTCCTTCCAACAGCATAAGTGCGGACTGGGGCAAAGACACTGCCGAGACCGTGAGGATTGGCTGCTCAGGAATGACGGTGAGGGAGACTGAACTGGGTATAGGAAATGGCTTTGTCGAAGACTGGCGGTTTGATGACGTGGAGGTATCCGAGGCCATTCGAGTACTCTCTTGAGACTGGGGTCTGAGAAGACCGATGGTCTTGATTTTGATGTCCTGCTCTGGCGCCCACGGCTCGCTGAAAATTGGAAACGACCTCTCTCTGCAACCTTGAATCTTGATGATGCAGCAATCCAGCTCAACTTTGCCAGGATGAATAACGACTCCAGTGGCCGAGAAACTTTGAGTTCGGTAGGGCCGCAAAAAGAGATTTCTTGCATTTGCTACCTCACTCCCTTCTGATTGCAGTCGAATGGACTCAATCTGGACTGGGATCTCATACGGATTCTGTAGTGATATCACGAATTCTCGTTCGTCTCCGGCGACGAGAAGATTGATAGCTGCCTTGCTGTCTGCCTTTTCTAGAAAGGGGTTATGGATAAACGGACTCTGCTTCTCAACCTTGCGCAATGTGTCCACAGGGCCAATATCGGACCTTTTATGCTTATGCAGTAGTAATGGCTCGGGCGGACCAACGACATACACGCCACGGACGAGGAATTCGTCCCAATATTCAGCCTCGACATCTTTGAGACCCAGGGAGGCAGCAGTCGCAACAGTCTTGGTAATTCTATTTGAAAGATGATTCTGCTCTTCTCTTGAAAGTGTGACGAGTACGTCACTTGTATCTGAGCTTGGCGCGATGCCCGGTCCTGCGGTGCGAAGTAGAGCGGATGTATAGTAGAGAACTCCGTGAAGGTCAGACAATGCTTCGCAAAGATCAATACACGTTCTCAACACATCTGACTTCACGTTTACACTCCCAAAAAAGCGCAAAACGAAGTTGCCAACGAGTTGTGAAGGCAACTGGGAGCGCCGCTTGGCAGCATGTGAATCACCACTTTTATTGCTTGCCGCCTCGAGCTCCAAAGCATCTGAGCCGACGGACTTCGACCACCTTGACTCGGCTATACCATAGACTTGGCAGAGAAGATTCAAAAAGGCCTCCAGCCCTTCGGGTGCATTTGTTGCACTTGTGCTGCTCATATTGCCCAGGTTGAGGAGACTGGTCGAAGGATGCAGTCCAGCTTCTGCTGCGCCGGTCTTCTTTGCCTGCGCCAAGTTTTGAATCAGTGCATCCAGATACTCTTTCAAGATGATGGCCTTTTTGCGCTGTAAGCCAAGCGAGGAAAGGACAGAGGCAACGCCGCCAATGATCAACATCTGATCAACAGGAGAAAGTCCACATTGCTCAAGAGGTCCAGGCATAGCCCGAAACAGTATATTGGTGATCGTTGTTCTCGTGGGATGAATGGTCAAGCGAGTGCTCAGAAGGCTTCGTTCGGGATATGACCCTCTGATGATTCCTTCGAAAGCCACATCGTTCAAAAGACCTCCTGCTAGATTGATACTAGCCAGAATCTTGGAGCATCGGATAATGCTTTCTGAAAATGCCAATTGGGGTACGTGTTCTCCCGCAAAACTCGCGGCTCGAGTGTATATGCTTATGACCATGTTCGCAAGATCAGGAAGCAAGGCGGCCAGATCATGCCGGAGAGTAGTCTGGGTTTCACTGAAATTCCCAGCTGAGGACATCTCTGGCTTGGCCGCGGCAGGTTTTGAGGGAATTACTTTGTTGCTCGACGGCCGCTCTGGAATTGGATAGCATATTTGAGGAATCTATACGTTGTTAGTTTACGGGCTGAAATCCAAGAGAGTAAAACCAACCTTGAAATCCGTACGCGACCATGCAAGAAGCAACATACAAATCATAACATTTTCGAGAGCTTTTGCATGCCAGAGATCATCACTAAACAAACTTGCGTTTTTTACACCTTCGGATAATTCCTTGAGAGCATCAGTCCAACGCCCACTCTGTAGATACAAGGATCCGATGACCAAGTCAACTCTAGCTTTGCCTTTGTTGCGATTTCTTTCATTTATGGACCCTGGCCCAAAGCCATGAACGGAGACACGATCTCGACCTTGCTCGCGCTTTTCGCTTGAGTTGCCCTCTCCAAAAGCTCTTGTGGGTGGTGTGCTGCGCCCATTTCCTGGAGACATTGGGTGGGCACCATTAGAGATATGATCGACGTTGGGCGTCGAAGATGGAAGGACAGGCAATGACATCCGGTGATGTTGGCTCATGGCTGGAGACGCTGATCTTGCACGCTCCCCAGAACTTGCGTGGCCTGCAAATGAGCTATTATCATCGTAACGATGACTTTTTGAGAGACCATTTGCTCCAGCATTGGCAGAAGGCGATGCGATCGAAGGCAGTGCTTTGATCGAGATTGCTAAAGTTGTCATCTCAGCCAACAGAGTTGATGTAATATCGCACATTATTGTTTTCATTGTGGTGGTTTTCATTTCCGAAGCTGGTGGAACGAATACCCAATCCTGATGGGTCGATACCCGCCTCGGAGTTTCCGAGCTCTCAAACACAAGGATCTTCTGGGCAAGCGTTCGTGGGTAATTCTCTCTGATCGCGGCTATAGCTGTGGAGAGTTCGATGATGACTTCGCTAGGGTCCAGAAATATTTCAGAGTCGCCGTCTGCACCACGCCTGAACTCGGTTGAGTCGGCAATGCCTAAGATGACTAGGGGTTCTCGAAACAGTTCAAAGGGCGAGAGTGCCAGGTGTGATGTTGGCGGCATGGAAGTTGAAAAGTCATACAGCACGATTCCATCCGGAAAAGCCAAGGGCGAGAACATGTCTAGCAATGGTTAGAACAATCCAGTCACGTGTGCATGACCATTCTCGAGAGTCGGATTCCACATACTCCTGTCTGGACGAGAATCTGGCCTGACATCTCCAAGCCTGATTTCACATGCCCGTGTCAATAAGCTGAAGAAAGTAGAAAAGCGCGTCCGTTTGATTCGGCCGATGGGGAGAAGCAAAGTGCGGACTCGCGCTGGGGCGGTCGGCGAGAAGGCGTCCATTGACATGACAGCATCTGTACGGAACTACGAAAGCAGCGCGTTGCATTGTATTCTCATCATGGTTCGAAGGGGGGGCATGAATTATTAGGACCCGGAGCTGGGGTCTCTGTTCTCTGTTGTTGTTACACGCAGTCGGCTTTCGGTGGTTGAAATTGGAGCGCGCTGTGGCGGATTGAGCGCACTTTTTGGAATGTATCGATGGATGGCTCTTTTCGATATTGCGATGGGCAATGGAATGACGGGAACGGAATGAAGTCCTTGTTCTGATGGCGATACCGACTGAATTTGACTGTGTACAAAAGGAAAGTCGTTGTCGTTGGATGGATGCGGCTGCGGCTGCGGCTGCGGCCACTTGAAAGGACAGGCATTTGCTCGCCGTACTCCCCTACCTTCCTAGCCCTAGCCCACTTCGAGACGTGTGCATCAACAGAGACCTATACATAACCCTTCTCTCCCCTTCTTTCCAGTGCCTATATTATTCAGCCCTTTACCACTACCCAGACTCTCATTGCCATTTGACTACACGCCATCACATCAGGGTGCCCTCCGGACTTTTCGTTGTAGAAGGAACGCGTATCAACTCTATGACCTAAAAGTAGAAGCAGCCTTTGCGCCACCCAACAGTCACGACAACCATCAAGAATAGACTTTCGCAGCACCTTGGACTTTGTACAACTGGTGTCCTGGCACAGAGATACTCCAGCAGCCCCCATCTTGGAAGAGAGGACAACATTGTTCCGTGATACTTTTATCCAACATCCATAGCCTTGAAGAGCAACCCAACCCGGCGCAGACCTTCTGCAGGGCCCTCATCCAGGATTCCTCATTTTGACATCGCCATTACACTTCGAGCGGCCGGACCACCACTCTCAAGCATGGCAAACCCGGACTTTGCTCGTCTCCGCGAGACACTGATGGATTCGACGGCCGATGAAGAGGCCGTAACAGTAAACACGTAATTGCATAATCCGGAGCCTTTATTCACGATTCAATTCCCCTCCAGACCCCTCAACCCTCTTGGTGGTTTAGGCTGGACGCTGAGATACACGGCCACGGGTCTCCCCTTTGTAAGCCTCATGAGTTAGAGCGGGATTCTTGAATCACATCAAGCGGATTGGTAGTCTCCAAGTTGAGTTGGATGGCTCAAAACTCCTGGAAATCTTGATGAGAAGATTTTTGGGAGTTGCAGGCGCGATTCCCGCTTGAGTACCTTGATTCAGCTTTGAAATAGGGAAGTCCGAGCCTCACTTGATCTCAAAACTGACCATCATGTAGGAGAGCGCTCATCGACAAAGTCCTAGCCCGGTACAGCGGAGATTGGACGACTTTGCGCGAGCTGATACAGAATGCCGCCGACGCCGCCGCGAAAAACGTTGTTATCAAATTCAAGACCACGCCATCAAGGACAGTTGCCGTACCCAGCTCTAATGATGATGCGGACATGCTCAAACACACTTTGATCCACCACACACTCGAGTGCCTTGAAGTCACCAACGATGGACAAGCCTTCGCCGACAGCGACTGGAATCGACTGAAGCGCATCGCCGAAGGTAACCCAGATGAAACCAAAATCGGCGCTTTTGGAGTTGGCTTTTACAGCGTCTTCGCCGACTGCGAGGAGCCGTTCGTCGTCTCTGGTCGCAAGTCAATGGGCTTCGTCTGGAAAGGCAACAGCCTCTTTACCAAGAGTTGCTCACTCCCAGCCGACAACGAAAACCAGAATACCTCCTTTATCCTCAACTACAGAAGCACCACAGCGCCCATGCCGGATCTGATGTCACTATGCCAGTTTTTGAGCACAAGTTTGACATTCGTCGGTCTCGAGTCGATAAAACTGTGTGTGGACAGTTGGACTATTCTCACACTCAGCAAAGTCAGTGCTCCAAGCTCTGCCGCCCTGCTTCCCAAGGGTATCAAGACCAAGACCAAGGAAGGATTGATGAATGTTACTGGCGTTGTCCATCAAAGCACCCAAATAGATGCCAGGTGGATCAATGCCGTTGGATGGTCCCCCTCGAAAGCATCACAAGTGGCACCAGTACAAGACGAAGCAGAATCTACAGGACCTTCACTAAGGAGCTTTTTTTCACGTCTCAAAGTTGGAGCTGCTAGTATCCCCACACTACCCTCGGCCAAGCGAGCAGCACAAGAAGCTGAGCAGCAACATCAAGACCTGATCTCCAAGAACGTCCTTGAACAATCAAAGGCCTCGGTTTTTCTACGCATTTCTACCGTGAACATACAGACAACAGTGTCTGCCAACTTCTCGAAGGAGCTCGAGAGAGCCACTAAGAAACCACCACCAAGGTCTACTCGAATAGCAATTTTGACTTCATCTCATGACGAAACTGCGGCATCCCTTTCAACTGTTTCTGGTCTCACTTCCGACAAAGCCACAGAAATTTTCGCTTCTGTACTGCCAACAAAACATGGACGTATCTTCATCGGATTTCCAACCGGACAAACCACTGGTCTGTTGTGCCACATCTCAACTCCATCAATCATTCCGACCGTGGAGCGAGAGAGCATAGACCTTAATGCGCGGTATGTCAAAACGTGGAATATCGAGATGCTTCGCGTGGCAGGAATTGCATGTCGAATTGCCTATACAGGCGAAATGGAAGAGCTCAGGAATAGGTTGAGTGCCTCGATGAAAAGTGGCAATCGTGTTGCATTGGGCGCTGCCGACATCGACAGCGTCACGCCACATGCTGTGCATGTCTTCAAGCAATACACCTCACTCGAATCCACGCCTTCGTCACAGGTCGGCAGGCTCATCGAAGAAGCTTTTTGGGAGTCTTCGGAACAAAACACAATCGATGTGCTCTCTACGAAGGGTGTCCTCCCAAGCCGTAAGGTAAGGGTCATCTCCGAGCCACTAAGTTTTCTGGAAAACATACCCCTGATACCCCAAATACTGTCCACGGAAGCACAGGATTTCGTAGCGAGGCTCTATCGACGTGGGCTTGTGAAAGATATGAACGTCAAAGATATTCAGGAAGAACTTGGAAACCGGTCGCTGGACGAAGTACAGCTAGTCGAATTCCTCAAATGGTGCGCCGCCCAGATCAGCAGCAGACAACTGGACACACCAACCGTGCAAGGTCTACTCGAAGCAGCTGTTGCTACCATCAAAGGTGGTGATCCGGTACCTGGAAAGAGCCCGGAAAATTCTGGCGGCAAAATCATGGTACTCTCAGAGATCAAGACGTTTTTAACTGGATCCAAAATCTCTCCTGATCTGCCTATGCCACCACACACAATCCCGATCAGATTTACCAAAGGCATAACTCGTGCTCAGCTTGAAGCGTTCGGGTGGGAAGAGCTTCAGGTCGTCCCTTGGTTCCGACACCTCATTCAAGGAGATGAAAGCGGTGCTTTACTTCCGGAGCACTGTTTGACGAAGACGCCCGCTTTCGCAATGCAAGCACTTGCCACGTTATCAAAGAATTGGGATTCTATGAGTCAAGGATCGAAAACAACCATGTTGGAGCTGTTGTCCTCCAGGACAGTTATTCCAACCAAGCGCGGAATGCGTCGGCCCACCGATGCCTACTTTCCATCTGTAAAGCTTTTCGACGATCTGCCAGTTGTTGCAACCCTCAACGCCAATATTAAGGATAAACTGCTTGCTGCACTGGGTGTCCGCAAGACTATCGAATTGACGGTCGTCTTTGACAGGCTTATGGCACAATCTCCGGGCGGAAAAGCTTCACCGAAGTGGAGCTTTACCGACCTCGTTCAATATCTCGTCTCCGTTAAGGATGACATACCGAAACAGGATATCGAGCGCCTCAAGGCAACTGCCATCTGCCCCGTGGAAGAGGGTCAGGGCATTGAGCGTCAAGGAGGTCGTTTGTACAAAGTGTCTGAGCTGTTCGAGCCCAAAGAAGCCTTTAGAGTGCTCGGACTTCCCGTTCTTCACTGGCCTGGCGCTTTCCGAACAGATGGACCTGAACACAAATTCCTTGCCATGCTCGGACTCAAGAAACATCCGTCGGTACCAGAACTTGTGGCGACCATGAAGCGAGCCATTGCTGCTTCCAATAATCAGTTGTATCTCTTGGCCATCAAGTATTTTGTGGACCATCATCAGATCAATAATTACGCAAATTTCGATCTGAGGCTGATCAAAGACGAGAAGATTCTCACTACTGCTGGAACTTCATTTCCGAACATGGCAGCTCCCACTGCCTGCTACTCTAATGAAGCTGCGGCCATTCTGGGCTATCCAATACTCACACGAGCTTTCCAGAAATATGGCAACTTGTTTGGTGTAGCATCGGATCCACCGATGCAACAGGTCGCAACTCGTGTGATCAACAATCCGCCAACATCGGTGCATGAAGCTATCGGCGCTTTCGGCTATCTCGGTAGCCGACTCCCTCAGCTTAATTCGCAGCTCGTGGATGCATTCGGCAATGCCGCCATCGTCCCCATTGTCGGTAAGGAAGAAAAGCGGATGATACGGCGTGTGGCTCCAAAGATGTGCTTCTTAGGTACTTCGGAGATGTACGGGGATATCCTCGACTTTGTTGATTTTGGCATGGAAGCAAACGCTTTCTTGCTGTCGGTTGGGTCGAAACATGAGCCTAGTAGCCCAGAACTCGCCCGCATTGTCATTGATGGACCGTCGAGAATATTAGGCATGCTGGGCACCGACCGATACATGGATCTCCTTCGCAAATTGGCTGAGAATCAATCTGCGCTCAAGTCTAACAAGACATTGTGGAAAGATCTGCAAACCTCGCCATGTCTCCTAGCCTACAAAGAGCATGCAGAAACAGCAGGCTATAAAGAGAAGGAGTCTGGCAATCTTATTGACTTCGATGAAGATGAGCCCACCGTCCGATCATACTCGCTGAGAAAAGCTTCAGACATCGTCATTCAAGATAGTATCAAAGAGTACTTGATGTTCCGTTCCTACATCAGCGCTGCCCCCGAAGACGATACCCTCGAGAAGCTCTACCACGGTTTGGGTGTGCCCTTACTTTCATCCGTCGTCTCTGTGGATCAAAACGTTGGCAATCCGCGACGTGACCAGACCGAGGCATTGGCAATTCGAAAGCGCATTATCGAACGCTCTCGGCTCTTCATCCATGAACACTCACAGGATCTTCGACACGATTCGAAGTGGTTAGAAAAGGCTCTATTGGTAAAACAAGTCGACACCATCGCGCTGAGTACATCCCTCAAGCAGTATGGTGTCAGGCCCGTTGTTGAGAAGCGGACGGCCAGCGTGTCTCGTAATGCGAAGTCGGATTATACGTTGTTCGTGACGAGAGATCCGGAGTGGTATGAGATCAGTACTCAAATAGTACGGTTGCTGCTGAATAGGCCCAAGCAGAACGACACGCTTGCTCTTGAGTCGGTTCTGAATTCCGACTTGAAGAGGCTTCGGATGAAAGGATACAATGTGGACCGTATCTTGCGGGTGAAGGCCTACGAGAACCGGCTTGCCGAAGAAGAAAAGAGGAAGCGAGAAGTCGAAGAGGTTAAGCGTCGCGATGAGGAGAGGAAACATGCTGCTGCGGCTGGGCATGGCACGAATCCGCCTCCTTACGAGGCCACACCCACAAAGCCGAACAATACGAAGGCTCTAGAGAATGAGACACCAATGCCAACGATGCCAGGCGGTTTCGGTGCAGATTCTCCAGATACAAAACCAACAAAGGGTGGTGGTATTTGGTCAACTCCCTTCTTCAATGAAGCCCTGCAAAGTATGAGGAAGGGAATCGGCATGGCAGAAACATCAGGTCCCAAACCAAACCAAACCCAAATCGAAGCAGGAGACTCAGGCCCTCATGGCCCAAATCAACCCCAAATCGAAGCAAGAGGCTCAGGCTCCCATGGTTCAGATGATACACCAACTGAGGTCAAGCCTAACCAAAGTATGACCAAGGCCGACCGTGATCCAGTCGCAAACGATCAAATCACCACCGCCAATCTCAACCAGGCAATCAAAGCCTCGCGTCCACACTTGTCAGACAAGCTTTTCAGCCAACCAAGATCCTCCCAAGTCGGAGAAGTGCAATCCTACTGCGACTCAAGTTCAGGCAAGGACTTGGCCCACATCTCCGCCACTACCAACGGCATCAAAATCTTCTTCCCCAACAAAACCATCTCTTCCAAAGACTCCTTTCTCCTCACCGAAACAGTAGGCTTGGAGGTTTTTTCCGCCTTACTCCACAGCCTCTCTAATCTCTTCGATCTTTCGCCGGCAGTCATCCACATTTTCCATGTCACAGATGGCAACACCATCGCTTTCAACAAAGCCGGTGCCCTCTTCTTCAACTACCATTATTTCTCCACCCTCCACAAGAAGAATTTTGAAACGAGCCATGGGTCCAAGATTGATTCATTGGCGTATTGGTACATGACGCTTTGTCATGAGTTGGCGCATAATCTGGTCTTGGAGCATAGTGCGAAGCATAGCTTTTACGCTGAGAGCTTTGCGCAGCATTACTTTGGGAAGGTGATGGGGTTGGCGCTTTCTTACGATTAGGGGAGGAAGAGAAGTATGCTGGAGATGTTAGCTTTTCGACCTTGCGGATGACCTACTTGTGGTTTTTTCTCTTCTTGGCTCTTGTCCGTGAGCTTTGGAGAGGAAGATATGTTGGTGGCGATTGGCTGCCGACAGACATTGAATGGAAAGTAGACTGATAGAGAAGACGGACGGATGTGAAATTTGGACATTGAGCGTGCTAGAATTTGTATTTTGGAGTTGTCATGCATTGCACATCATGGTTTGAGCATTATCAGGCAGGACACCTGCAGGACGGCGTTTTGAACAAGCATAGATTCGCTTTTCTGCCCTTGTCCAAGCATGGTGTCGTGCTAATTTACATATGCACCTTTTGCCCTTCCCTTGCTTGTTATTTTGTCCCTTGTCATTTCTCGCTGTCGCTTTCCTTATCCTTTTGTTCGATACGCAGTGGTGGCTATCTTGATGAGTGGTTGTGATATCGCGGAACGGTGGGCCGAGGGAGTGGAGGTGAGGAATAGTTCGACATGTGGATGTCGTACTGTATGTTCTATCGTCGTCCTCACGGGAGTGAAGGATGAGCAAGAAATTGGCTCTCTGAAACTCTCGTCGATGTTCTTCGTGGAAGACGTGCCATATTCCGTACGAATTGTATGCGGCTCTTGTAGGGGAGGAATAGATGGAATTGATCCAATCTTGCGGTTCTTTCCAGTGCTCTGTTGTAGGCAGATGGGCTTGCCCGTCTTGTAATGGTAGTGGAGGGGAGGAATAGGAGGTTTGAAATGCCGGGTGGTTGTTCTTGTCGAACTCTCTCTGCGAGCGCAAACGTCGCAAGCGTGATGCCGGTCCTCGTATGAACTCCGTCATGAGTAATTCAGGATTACTCTGTACATTGGTACTGCTGTCGATTAGAAAACGCCCTCAGCGACTCTCCTGCCGTACCAATTGGACAGCTCGTCGCCTGCTCCCTCTTCCTGGTCCATGGATGAGGCAGCGAAGAAGTCTGTCATTTTCATGCCGTTGTCTTCGTCCTCAACCGCAGGCCAGTCAACCTTGAGCGGAACTGATTTTGTCTCCAGCAGTTCTTTGGCTGTTCCCCAGCTAAATCGACACTCTGTGCCCCAGCCGAAGACTGGATCGATGTTCTGTTTGAGCCAATTGGAACATCGCGCGTCAGAAGGATATCCTGAGCCCCAGCCCTCCACCGAAGGCCCACCAGAGTAGCTCTCATAGCAGACGTCCAAAGCGGCATCCCTGGTGACTTTGGCACACACAGAGGCTGCCGAAACGCATGGGTATAGGGAATCGGCCTTCTTCGCGACTGTGATCTGGGTTGTAGGGAATATGCGCTCCAGCTTCTTCTGATATGTTGCCGGCTGGCCGATCGTGTCAATGTAGATTTCCTTGATGTTGACGCCCTGTGCAAAAACAGTCTTGATGAGTTCAATTGTCGCATCCATGGCCTGCGCATTGAGATTGTATGTACCGTTCGGCTTCAGCATGCCGGAGGAGATGTCTCGCGCAGACATGACCTTGGTCGCCCATCCGCAATGTTCGTACAGATCCGATTCCGGCGTGCAAAGTCGCTCCATGAGGGTGGATCTGAACGCGGGCGTCAAGACCTTGGAGTCATCGAAACGGTGCGTTTCGGCGAGAAGGAAGCGGTGCATCGTGAGAGGGAGGTAGAAGAGGCCGTACACCATGGGTCCTTTGTCGTTTTGTTAGCAAATGGCGAAGGACAAACCAGCCTGTTTGCTGCCGCTGGTCTCTGCCATACCTAGAACTGGACCTCTCCCTGCTTCGTCCACCCCCAAAACGCATTCTGTGGCCATTTCATCGGCTATTGTCTTCGGTATCGCGGAGTGATGGGCATATGAGGCTCCATTGAGAATGTCTTTCGTGTATATTGAGGGGGCTCGAAATACGTCGTCTGCGGGTGTCTCGAGCGCAATATCTTGCGAATCAATGTTCACTTCGTCCATGGTCGTAAAGGGATGGCAATTGGAGTATCTAAAGCTGTTCTCATCGCCGTCGTCGCTGTAATTCTCGCGGTGATGGGAATTGAGGAGGAGACGCGCACCCATGCAGGCACCGAGTTTCTAGCGTGAAGGGGGCCATATTCTATTCGGGCCGCCAAGCGAATCCTCAGCCTCGCAATTCATGGTGCGAATGGTGTATGATGGGGATTTCTTCGTGATCTAGAGGCGTCGTCAGGGATCAAAGTCAATTGCAGTTACCGTTTGGGTTTCATGGATCGACAAGGCAAGTTTTCAAGTTCAGTTGGTGGAGAAATGGGCCATACTCCATGTCGGACAGCACCCATCATGGCCCGTTAGTGGAAACGGTTTGAAGAAGGTCTCCCAGATGTTTGCAATCGGTTTGCACGGTTTCCTTTCGTCTCTGAGGATTCAAAACCACGCTTTGCCCAAGGTAATCCAAGCTGAGATGAGCACCCTCAGATCTGGGACTTCCCCTTTCGGCATTCGATTGGGCGGCCTCCATATATGATGGTACTTTGATGACCTCGCTTAGCCATTCAACGATCCCCTCCTTCCTTCCTTCCTGGCCGTCGTTCCGTCCTATTCGAAGGCCGTTCCTACCCATCTCAGGCCTTCGGATCCAATACGACCTCCCCTTTCAGAATCCAGCCAAGCGGTTTCGGATGAGGACTCGGACTCTCGAAGCTTACCCCGTCCTCCATCGTCCTTTTCTCACCAACTATTACTACAACTTCTCAACTACTACTACTACTTGGACTGGTCAATGGAGGCCGCTGCGGTAGTTGCAAAGCCGTCGGGGGTCAAACATCGTGCTGAAGTAAGTTCACATCCGCTCAACTTCTGCAAGAGATGAAGAACAATACACTGACTTGATTCTACCTATCAAGCCTTTTGATAGGTCAATACGAGCCTCATTGATGACAAGCTCGTGGTTCTGACAGGTCCCGCCCGCACCGCTAGCCACGCCACTGGACTCGTCCGGTCTTGGCATCAAAGCCTTTGCCTTTTCCGTTCCAAACAACCCACCTTCATCACAAAATATTCAACACCATCACAACAACACTGCACCTCACTCTACGACACTCTACACACGTCGCAAAGTCTTCCCGTGCACTCTACAATACTCTTTCAACCACCTGCAACTCCCATACACGAACTTTCGGTGAGTGAGACCCATTCAAAGTGGATCGGAAGAAAAACTTGAACTAACTTCGCCGCCACAGACTTCAACACCACATCTACAATGGCTGACCAAATGCAAATGGGAGGTGCACCAATTGTTGGAGGACCTGTCGCCTTCGGACGTAGCTGCTACAACTGTAAGTTTATTTCGCGCCGCCTTGTTTTTGTTTTTCTTTCATATTCTGACTTGATACAGGCGGTGACCCTGGACACAAGGCCGCCGATTGCCCAACTAAAGACGCTCCAACCTGCTACGGCTGTGGCGAGCAAGGCCACATCAGCCGCGACTGTCCAAATGGCCGTCCAAATGCCGCTGGTGGTGCCCCGGGTGCTGGCATGGGCGGAGCCGACAAGACCTGCTACCGCTGCGGCACCGCTGGTCACATATCACGTGACTGTCCTGTCGACGGCCGTATGGACGGCACCGAGTGCTACAAGTGCGGTCGCAAGGGGCACATTGCACGCTACTGCCAGAACGCTGCCCCTGCTGGCGGTTTCCAAGGCGGACCAGGAGGCTTCCAAGGTGCCCCACAAGCCGGCGGCTTCGCTGGAGCTGGAGGATTCGGAAACCGACAGATGCAGTGCTACAGCTGTGGTGGCTATGGTCACATGTCACGCGACTGTACCCAGGGCGCCAAGTGTTACAACTGTAAGCTTCATTTATACCTCCCTGTCTATATACCTAGCTAACATCTTCCCAGGTGGTGAGCTGGGCCATATCTCGAAGGACTGCCCATCTGAGATGAGCCAGGAGCGTGTCTGCTATCGCTGCAAGCAGCCTGGACATCTCCAGGCCGACTGCCCTGCTTAAACATCGACTCTGAGCACGTGTTGGGGAGGAGGTATGGGCGAAGGACGGACCGAACGACTGGAGCTTCTCTTTGATACCCCGATGCATTTGAAAGGCGTCTACCTTGCAAAAAAGGCAAATACACGATTATGGATGCACATTGACCAACTAGGAGTCGGTCAAACACTTTATGATAGCATACCACAAATACATACATGATGAACTGGACCTGAGCCTGGTCTAAATACGAATGGACTCTACAAAATCACTTGATCACTTGAACTTATTGATGTTTTGAACTTACTGATACTTGAACACGTTGATACACACATTGATTGATTACTACAATAACTACTTGACTATCTGATTGACTTGTAAAGTGTGGTTGTCGTGTCAGATATATGAGGTTGTTTTTTCTGGGTGGAAATGGTATAAACATGATTTCTACGCGGGATCTTTGGTACGGAAATTCAGCGACATCGATCCGGGTTTATAAAACGTTCTATCTCAGATCTTGTATTTGTGTTTTCTGGCGAGTTGTTTTTGAGTTGGGGAGGTGTGGTTGAGGATGGGGTGTGAGATTTGAGGTGGGATAGCTGGGAATATGGAGAGGGTTGTTTTGACTTTTGAGAAATTGGTTCACATGAGGGTATAGGGTATTCTGGAGATATTGGATAGAGAAGTTCTTATTTCTGGGTGACGATGGGATATCTAGAGATATTCAGAATTCTGAAATCCAAAAGGAGGGAATTGGGTGCACCCATTTTTCCGGTGGCTTGATTGGGTTTTGCGATTGGGGATTGAATTCGGGGACTGTTCGTAGGGTGGGATTGACGGGCGAAGTTTTTATGCGGAGTTGAGAGTTCGAAGGGATGGGATTTATGATTTTTGGACTTACGAAGGGAAGTAGATATTGCTGTCGAGATATCGATGATGAGATTGGTTTTGACCCTGCACTGCGAAGAATTGTAGGATGATATCGGATTGGAACCACCAAAAGTGGAAGCGAGGATATGGTTTTGAAAATATTGGTACTGAGTTGAGATCTTGGAATGATGAAAGTGGGGATTTCTCGATGCTGGAATCTGGCGGATTGTATTAGGTGATTTGATTATTGGTAGAAGATATAGTCCTTAAAACCCCATTTACATCTCTTCCTGTGAAATGTATAAGTTCGGATTACTTATACAAACTAAGGATATAAAATTATACTACTCCGGCCTGCTCCTTCAAGAGTCCCATCATACCAGCCTCGCATCCTTGAAATGGCCGGAACATCTGAATCGCTTCAATACCTCTTGAAAGAGGTACTCTGACAGATCTATTTTCTGAATTCTGGAACCGGAATATGTGTCTGAGTACCATGACTGGGAAGTTCGCGAGTTTGGCTAATCATATAGCGTACTCCCCATGTTACAATCTCTGGGTTCAAGGTACGAGAATGAAAAAAATGGACGGAAAACTCAATTTGTGGGAAAACGAGTTTTGATTATTTGGGTATCATCGAAATTCTAAATGATTCAAATATTGACATCAGAAGACCTGAAAATGGAGTGTCTATACCCGGCCTGCAGGCATCGCAGGCATCGCAGGCATCTCAGGCATGCCTGGCATCCCACCAGCTGGCTTCGGGACCTGGCCAAGACCACCCGTTCCTTTGCCGCCAAGTCCTTTCAAGCCCTCAAGACCTGTTTGTGTGTTAGCTTCGAAGGAGACATGTCATTAAGTACGAGGAGGTCTTCGTTCTTGTCAAGAATGGCCAAAACAGTGCAACTGGGACAACTCGTGAGATGTGCAAGCCATTGGAGCTCCCACGCTCTTATCATCTCATACGAGTCGTATCCACCGCGTATTGCTGTCATACTTGAACCATCATCGCGCAATGAACAACTTGGGGAGGAGAATTCTTACCTCCGGGCATCCCGCCAGGTGGCTTCCCACCCATTCCCTTGAGCGAGTCTAAGCCGCCTGAACTTCGTTAGTTCTGAAGGGTGCATTTCGCTATGAGAAAGTCTTACCAGCTCCACCCTTTCCACCCAGTCCTTTAAAGGCGTCTAGGCCGCCTAAACTTCGTTAGTTCTCGAGAATGTATTTCGCTACGAGGAAGTCTTACCAGCTCCACCCTTTCCACCCATTCCCTTAAGCGAGTCTAGGCCGCCTGAACTTCGTTAGTTCTGAAGGGTGCATTTCGCTATGAGAGAGTCTTACCAGCTCCACCCTTTCCACCCATTCCCTTGAGCGAGTCTAGGCCGCCTGAACTTCGTTAGTTCTGAAGGGTGCATTTCGCTATGAGAAAGCCTTACCAGCTTCACCCTTTCCACCCATTCCCTTGAGCGAGTCTAGGCCGCCTGAACTTCGTTAGTTCTGAAGGGTGCATTTCGCTATGAGAAAGCCTTACCAGCTCCACCCTTTCCACCCATTCCCTTGAGCGAGTCTAGGCCGCCTGAAATTCGTTAGTTCTCGAGAGTGCGTTTCGCTACGAGGGAGTCTTACCAGCTCCACCCTTTCCACCCAGTCCTTTAAAGGCGTCTAGGCCGCCTTAACTTCGTTAGTTCTCGAGAATGTATTTCGCTACGAGGAAGTCTTACCAGCTCCACCCTTTCCACCCTTTCCACCCAGCCCCTTAAATGCGTCTAGGCCTGATCTTCGTTAGTTTTTGCAAAGTCTCTTAACCGTGAAGTGCGGGGGCTCTCGATTTGGTGCCCCTGTAAAATGAAGTGATCAGCTGTCGTTGGGATTTGAAGTCTCCCACTTTGAGATCGATTGCGATGGATTTCTGGGGTTCCTCGGAAGCCACATAACCAGAAATTTATCGATATCGATCTCCAGCTGAGAACGTTGCCGAGCTAAAAGTCATTGTCGAGCGGCAGTAAATGTAGTATCGCAGCTTACCTCCTGCTCCGCCCTTCCCTCCCAGCCCTTTAAATGCTTCCAACCCTAGACAAGTCGTTAGCATACATAGTACGACTATTTCTGCATGAAGTGAGATCACCTCCTGCACTTCCTGGCATCTTGCCACCCTTCCCTTTGAGAGCCTCCAAACCGCCAGCACTCTTGGGCAATCCACCGCCGGACTTGAGACCTTCGAGAATAGAAGCAATGTCTGCGAAAAAGTCAGCTTGTTTGAAACCATAAAGACCAATTGATTGCGAACCCTGGGGCAACGCAACAGCGACACCGGCGACGAGGAGGATTGCTGAGAAACGCATGTTGACAGATGTTTGGAGGAAAGGTCTTATGATTGGATCGATTGGATTTGTGTGATGGAGTGACTGTCTTGCTTTGGGTTGGATATGAGATATGCTGCGGGCAGACTTAACTTATAGACTGTTGGAAACATACCCAGTGGCAGCAGAAAGGGAAGGCTGAAGTTTCCGTGGTCCGAAGCATGTGAACAAATCAGAATGTCGCGAGTTAGTGTGACCCTGGGCTTATGGTCAGTGGGTGGAGTGCTGTTGTGCATTTCCCATTATGACGAGCGACAGTGGGAGGCGTTAGCAAAAAATCACTCTAGAACTACTATGGCAGAAACCATATTGGGAAAGGATCCTGACACTTAAAAAAGATCGAACGAGGCCGTGTCGGGTCACTTGAATATGCTAACTTGCAGTAGGAAAGCTTATTTGTGCACTGTGCCTGGTTCGATGTCTTAGCCGCTGTGAAAGAGTTTCTGACCGGGCACTACCCGCCATCATGTCCCTGCCGGACACAATAGAGGTATCATGATGATCTTCTGACTCTACATGGTATAGTTTCTGTAAAATCTACATGGCTGATGCTGGTGTTGAGAACATTTGGCATGTCGGCGGTGATTTTGCTGTGAAATCTTCCACGCCACGGTTGGTTCATCAATTCAGTGCCCTTCTCAGTGTCTCGAAGTCGAAGATATCGTTACTCCAGATCGATATCGATAAATTTCTGGCAATCTCAAAGAAGAGGATCTCCAGAAATTGATGGATACCGAGCTCCGCGAACTGATTTCAGTTTAGGTGTACTACAAGGGGCATTGAATTGATGGTGACGCTCCAAGAAATGACAGTGATCCACAGTCGATGCCTCCGATTTGGCGGGATGTGAAGCTCGCTTAGTGAACTGCGGCCTACTGTGATACAGTTCGATCATGATTGCCCTCGCGAATTGCGCAGTTGTTGATGTGGACATGGTGGTACGGGCGTCATAATCCGAGCTATTCTGAGCGACCGAAGGGATTCCGGTGGGCATTACCTGGAGGTGAAAGCTATCGTTAGGACCAGATATTCAATGTTTCTGAAAGTCTGGAACACTGTTGATTTTCCGCTTCTTGTCTGAAACCCAACGACGCAAGTCTGCCAATCAACAATCGCACTCGTTACCTGATCCACTCCAGATTTATGATCAACCTCGTGCTATAAGGCCTGGGAAGATTCGTATAGGCCAGCGAGATGTCATGTCCGGAAGCTTGGACTTGAGGGTATTGGATCCTTCGGCACTCCCATCAGGACATTGGCTGTTACTACAGGCTTCATGACGCTCTGGTGATTGTCAGATACGGTCAAGCAACAGCGTGCTGGCAGATTGCAGTTGAGCATGGGTGATGGGAGGGCCTTTGCGATCAGTGGTTTCTCGTCGAGTCGGAAATGATATTGATGCGGCAAAGACATGATTGTCACAGGTCGTGATGATTGTCGATTTTTCCCTTATTCATCACAACAGGGCCGATTCTGGTACAGAACAGAGAATAGATGGCTTTTGTGGGTTGTCGATGTTGGAAGAAGAGAGGTCGTGAAGAGGTCGAGAGATGCGAACACCGAAGTCCGAGGCATTAAGTCTATCCGGAGTAACGCCGGCGAAGTCCCAACCACAGTTCTCCATGCAAACTATATCACACACAAACACAACATCATTAGATGGCTGAAACCTTGCCACAGTACTACCTCAACCAATTGAAGCCTCTGTCCCTTGCAGAACTCCAGCGCAGATGACCTAGGTTTGCTGTCCAAAAGCATAGCACTGCTTTGGGCTGCTCAGGAAACTCAACCATTCTGCAATCCCGAGACGTCTGTCGCAGAATCGAGTGTATATCGCATGCCTGAAAATCCTTACAGCCTTTTCGAGGGTCTCTCAGGAACCCTTTGCGCCTGGGCAGAAGCCTGCATCGCGATAGAGATCAAGCTCAGGCACGAGTCTCTTGTGGCAGATGGGTTCAACGAGCATCAGATACTTGCAGACAAGGAAGTACTGAGGCTCCAAAAATATCAATTGGACTTCTCGTCCATCGGTGGCGGAAACTGACCAAGTCATTGAGTTGACCACCGCTCCTAATCTCTCCCATTTTTGAAAGCGCGTAGTTCGATCAATCATTTAGTGCCTTGGGGTCAATTTGATTTTTTGTATGTATCTTACGAGCAGTTCCTTGCTGTCATTGCCTATTACCCACTATATTGGCGATGTTCGTTTGTTCCTTGATCAACGCTTCTACCCAAGTACAGACTGTAAGAAATGTACGAGGAAAATCTTCGACTGACAGCTTAAACTTCCAGGTAACAACCTCAGTGATGGCAATGAAAGCTTCGCCTTCTCGAAAAGGTCATAAATTGCGAAGCTCCAGAGTAATACTCGCGATGAATGTTGGGTGATTGAGCAGCCAATCAGATGAGGTGGTGGGGACGGTGGCCTTACATTGAGTGCCCCACCATATTTTATCTACACGAACTCTCCACCTTGCGCCGCATCTTTTTGCTCCTCTTCCAATTCTCTTCGATCTTTCATAGAGAAACGATTTGGATCGCCTCTTCATACCATTGCACTCGATGAAAACAAAAGCAGCAGCACAAAAGTTTAGGAAGTCAGGAAATGGCCCCACGCCTATGATACCCTGCCCGCATTCTTCTCTGCCCGAACTCAAGTGGCCGAGGGTGGATATTTGAGTATAATCAAAATTGCTGTCTTGCACAAGACTAAATTCGGTATACTGGAATTTCCCGTTTGGCATAAAAATGTTGGTTAACATCGCCGCTTTTCTTTTATACCGATAGAATACCTCATATCCAACAAAATGACAACGACAACAGCAAAGGGTTTCTGACTGGACCATTGCAATATTATTGGAAGTGTTATAAATTTTACACGCGTACGAAGTTGGCAACTCTGCCTTGCGGTTTTACTATCGGCCACTTTTTCCATTGTCCATCCATATTTTCACTCATACTCTTGATTCCTCTTTGATCCATCTTCTTAGTTCTTCCCGTCTTCCAACAAATTACTTGTCATCGAATGACGCTCATCCATTGACCCCCATACGTCGCACCAGTATCCGAAAGATCAACACCATCTTCCATGCCAACCACCACGATCTCTTCTTGGCCAGACTCGACAATGAATCTCTCCATCGGAGTCATGCCTTCATACTTTTTCATTGTCTTCTTCAACATATAGACTGGAAGATCCAGACCAAGTTCACTGCAGATGCGTTGGGTATGTTCGAGTTTGGTGATGGGACCGTAGGTGGCTTGGTCATCTTGGGGATCGACGAAGTCTGCAATCCGCTCCTCAGGTGTGTCGTTCGAATCAATGTCGGCGTTGCTAATGACCGCGTCTTGGTCTGTAGAGAGCTTGACATCGTGGTTCCTAAATGGATTGCAAATATCAGTCCTGTACTACTATATTAGGTCTTCGGGAGGTTCTCAACATGGTAGCATCAAAAATAATTGATTTGAAATTATAACTCGGATATTCGAGAAGCAGAATATACTTAAGCGATCAGGGACTGCTTATAATAGAGCATCGATACTCTCTCCAAGTTACTGGTCACCGACGGTACTATGAGGTATTCTTATTAGATAAGAGGATAAATGTGAAGTGATGTGATTGGTTAAAGAGAAGCTAGAGAATAATAGGAAATAAATTAATTGATATAGAGATGAGATTGCTTGGAAAGAAGAGAGGGAACGAAGGGGACAATAGCCAGTTTTATTAGCTAGTGTACAGAATATCAGTGGGGCGTACAGAGATACGCGCCTAAGAGTCTTGGTAGTCGATATGACATCAGCCTTTGCTCGTCTGCCTCCTCCCTAGCAGCAGCTGATTTCGTCATCCAGAAAGTTGCGCACTGGTTCATACCATGGGCCCGCGGGTCTGCGTAGATTTTCTGATTGTATCTCTTCTTGACCGGTATATGGACGTGATCTTCCTCCATCCGTACACTGAGATGTTCTTCCAGACTGAGTATCTCCCTCCATATTGTCGAGGTTCCTGGAATCACCAACTTGGGGCCCATATCTACAAGGATGCCGGGGAGATTTAGAAGACACCTTCAAGAGTGCAGAACATCAGCGTCATAGGCCCTGATATCTTCAATCCCACCCTTCAGATCACTGTCAATTAGGTCAAACAGTTTCTGGCACCGAAGACTGATGAATATATTCGTGTCGTTTGATGAATCTTCATCGTCCTCGTCAGACCGTTCTCGAAGGTCTTGAGGAAAATCTCGAGCCTCATCTCTGATCTCTGCGAGCAGGCAGAGAAGTTCAGCCCAGATGAAAGAGACTGGAAATCCGTTAAGAAAAGCGCCAGCAACAGGCTCGTCTGTTAGCAGTAGCCATGCGTACTTCACTAGCTTGTGTCTGTCTGCAGCAATAAGCTCCGAAATACATTGGCCTTCCTGGCTCAATCTGCGCGGTAAGCCTTGGTCGCATGTTCAGAGTAGTATTGAAACCAAAGGGCTGCTATCGAGTAGAGGAATCCCTTAGCTTCTCGCTGCCCGCGAAGTGAGAGGTCGATCGGTTTGCTGAAGACAATGAGACTCAGCCATACCCAGTGGCAAATTGAAAAACCTGGGTAAATCACCGGAATGCTCATCGACACAATGGTGGCCACTTTCCAGAGTGCCTCCTCAGTGAATGTGGGAAATGCCATGTTCCAAGCCCACAAATGTACGGCTCCAATAACAACCTGTAAGAGATTACTTGATCTGGGAATTTTCTCTGACCGTGACTTCCAGTGGTCGAGCTGAGCACAATATTGACCGGTTGCAAATGAGACTCGGAAATCCTGAAATGATGGTTCGGAGCTGAATTTTCGACGCCGTCCCGATTGTCATGTGCGTTGCTAAGATGTCGTCCATCTGACAGCGAGCCAGCGCAATTTTACATTCATTCCATATATCATAATCCGTATTGTCAGACTGTATCTGTGCATAATTCAGGGTCAAAATATCTGTAGACTTGTTCTAGTAGAAAGTGTACGTCACGGTGGATCAAAACACGAAGGCGGCCGTAATAATTTCTAGCTCGCAGGTTCGAAATTACGATTCAGTCTGACTCCAAGACTGGATACCAACCAAGTTATCTGAAACAGGGTTAAAGATTGGGTCATTCAACTGCAAAGCTTTGACCAGTTGTTGAGCATTAAGAGGCATGTCGCAACTGTTCTGAATCCGAATACCGCCCATGTTAGCACAGTACGAGTGTTTTATTGTCCAGTCAATCTGGGCTTTAGTTGATTCAGGTTCAGAGGATTCGTTTGCTGTCTCGCCAAATTCGTCGGTTTCATTCGAGTTACGGCGGGGGTCTTCTGATGACAGGATCGATTGCATTTCGACTGATTCCCCATCTAACCCGTGATCGCGGTCACCACGGAATGGATTCCAACGTCTTCTGGTACAGCGGGAGGAACATACGGACTTGATAACGTTGATCTTGTCCATTAAGGTTGGATCTTCAACTCGCACTCCAGGGACCTTTTTCATGGCCTGCAAAGAGTGACCGGCGGCCTGTCGTTGCAAATAGGCATGAGTAAGGATGAACGCCGGAAAGAGAACGGTAACGATTGCCCACTTGACTTTTCGCGGACGAATTTTCCAGCTGGAGTCATGTGGTGATGGGACGTTGAGCTGCTGAACAGTCCATGTGCAGGCGATAATGGCAAGCACGTAACCCTGAACAATGTCCATGGTTCCGCGCCGAGTCGGGCTGGGTTGCCATCCAATGAATTCTCTGCCTCGTATTAGCGTACGAAGTGCTTGTATCCGTGCTAGAAGAAGGTGGCCAGAACTAGCAAATTTGAGTGTGCTCAAATTTTCTGTCTCTGGAAAGACCAAATTGAGTGCACTTAAATTTCCCGAAGAGTGGTAATGGACAATGTTGGCCCCTTTGCTCTCACATTGATAGGTGCCTGTTGTGGGAGTTCTAACTCATCCGTGTGTTTTGGAGGTTCCTGCCCTTGGGCGTTCGTGAGTTGAGTCAGAAGAGGTACGATGAAGGTGAACATGAAGATTGTAATTGTGCAAAATGCAATGCGACTTCGGGGATCTCTTCGATCCTGGATGCAGTGTACTCTATGCCGGCGGAGCCTGTTTGCCTGCTTGCTGAATGCCACGACGGTCTGAAAGCCATCAAAGCAAAAAGCTCTGAGGAGCAGTCGAAGTCGACAGAGCTGCACCTCCAGTGCTTGGTTCGAAACCATGGCTCAACAATCAGCGATCATTCCTTTGAGTTTTTGACCGTTGACTCTCCATGTGAGTAGGAATGGGCCATCTCTTACAGTCTCCCATCTCACGACTTAACCCCCACAACATCCCCCCAAAACAAGCCCACCCTCCTCCTCAATGTCTCCAAGGTCTGTGCCGATGTAAACCCCTTCTCCGTCTCCTCTCTCTTGATTCTGAGCGTAGCAGCTGCGATACCAACGGCGATAGCGAAGGGTGAGTCGAGTCGTCTAGCTCAACATTAGCCAAAGTATCGGAGTAATAGATAGTGGCAGGGAATGGACAGGGGAGCTCGATTAGAAGAGGCTGCGGAAGAGAGCACAAGCTTGCTGCGTCTGTGAGAGAGAATTGAGTTGAGGGTAGACGAACTTTGAAATTATGTAGGCGTAGCGTGGTGCCGACATTGCGATGGAGCTTTCGATTTGTGCTTGGTAGCTTCAGGTCACCAGGTGTTTGTAGTTCAGCTGTGCTATTTTGTCAAGCTGTGGTGGTGAAGTGGATGATTTGCATCCTCAGCGGGACCCTGAATGGCGGAGAAGCCGCCGTTATCAAATGTCGATGCGATGTATGACGAAAGCTATGATAGCTGTTAGCTGTGGATTCGGTACGAGCTATCAGCAGCAGTTCCCGATGTTGTTAGGATTATATCACGATAGCAATAGTTTCACAGATGGCGTGCTCTTACGCAGCTCAAAGGTCACAGGACAAGCACGCAATTAGTGGAACAACCGCCTTCTCGTTACCTATCAAACAAGCCATAGGGAATGAAAGCAAGTAATAAATCAAGCCACACACTCTGCAGGGCAAACTCTCTATCATTCAACGCGGGTCTCATTGACTCTTGCCACCACTGCTGCCCAATGATCCAGGGTCTTGCAGACGTGTTATCATGATAAGCCTAGCCAAAGTGCAAATATAATGTTGAGAAAGCCAGATTCGCATCAAGCCCAGAAAAAGTCCACAATGTCAGTTCAGGTCCTCCGAACTCCGTATCCCGTCGCCAGCCGTCATCTCTCGGGGTCCATCATAGCGCGCGCGTAATCAGAGGGTGTTGGGCAAGGCGGACAGCTTATAAAGCCTCGCCGAATGTGTTCTCGCCAGAGTATGTGATGTAGAGAAAGCCGTCCTCATCCTGTGCAGTGAGTCAGAATGTGCTCATTGCTACCAAGTGAGAAGTGAGAAGTCATACCTTGTGCTCCTCGTAGATGGAGCTCATGAGAGCGGCAGTTGGCGGCAGCACTTCATCAACGAAGATGAAGATTGCCTTCTCTGGAGAGAGCTTGATTCTCTTTCGGATGACGTACACGAACTGACCGACGGTGAGGTCGGCTGGTACCAGGTACTTCTTCTTGTCGATAGTGGCAATGTCCGACTTCTCAACCTTCTCGCAGATGACCTGGAGAAAGTGTTAGTAGATTGGAAGCTTCTTCAGGCTGTTGGGAATGATTGGGAGATGGCTCACAGGAATGCGATCACTGTACTTCTGCCGGATGCGTTCAGCCTCTGCCTTTCGCTTCTCGAAGGGGTGCTCGTCCTTGAACTTGGAACGCATGGTGAATGTGTGTAGTTGGTAGTTGTTGGTTTGAGTGTCTGTTGAGTTGTTGGCAGGGCGTCAGTTTAAGAGATGGGTGGTGTGTTGGAGTGTAGAAGTGCGGTTTGAAGGTCCAGGTGGGAGGGAGGGAGCCTGCGTAGCGGGGACTTGGACAAGAAAGTGAAAGCTCAAGGGCCACCGATGTGTTGAATAATGAAAAGAACACTTGACACAACACTCTTTCTACAATAAGCAAACTCTGATCACACGGAATAATATCTGTTCTATACGGAATACTGAAGACTCGTCACCGCTTCTGCCTCACACCGCCACGCTCACGGGTCAAAGTCATTCCAGAGACACAGTAACGGCGCCCGTGACTTCGACAGGCAAAGTCACCACAATACACGATTGACTGCGGTCTCCTATTCTGCTAGAACAGCTGATACAATGCTCCCTATTCATTCTCCATAGCCTGGTCGTTGTTGTACTTGCTCGATAAGGCTCAGCTAAACACCGAGCTCGATAAATCCCTGGCAAATCTCTTGCAACATCTGCCATCCATCTAGTTTCCACTAGGCAAAAAGAAGGATACCTTATGTCTAAATCGCTTAAGCAGTTGTGTTTCTGAGCAGCATCGACTCTTATCCTCATCCTCATCCTCGTCCTCATCCTCGTCCTCATCCTCATGGCGGAGATACAGAGCCTCGTAATCCTAGCGCCCTTCAAATCGACAGTCTAACCATGTTGAGCTGCGACACAATATTTATGGATCTCTCCGACTCCGCAAATATCCACTCTATCCCCAGCATCATCACGAGCCTCTCTCCACACTGTGGTGGTCCGGTACCTCTTAACCATGTCCTGATATTTCCACGTCCATTGCCGACAGACTGAACCTACATTCCTTTGCACATACCAACGCCATAATCGACCCATCATTACCTCACCATCAACTTACCATCACTCCATGTATGCATCATCCTCATCATGGCCTCCACAACTACACGAAGGATATGGTACTCGCCTCTGGGACGGCAGTCCTTACGCCTGTCGAGAGGGAGTAGAAGAAGGCCACAAGCAAATCAACTACATACTATGACTCCTCCGCATTTGAATCCTCAAATTCCCCAAAGAACAAAACTCTTTGCGCCGAAGCTACGCCTTGCCATTGGAGTACCATTCGTCGCTGCTCTGATATACTCAATGGTTAGAGTGTGCCTTTGGGTTGGCTCGATTCACCAAGCTGATTCCAACAGGCGTACGATGAACCTACCCGAACCGACGGCCCAACACTAGCAGATCGAGATGCCCTAGCCAAGCGCGAATCGGGAGTCACAACTGCCTCACCGATGAGACTACGTATGGAGGCTCTTATCAGGGAAAAACAGGAGGAGATTGTGAAAGCAATTGAGGCTGTGGACGGACAAAAATTCTTGGTCGATTCTTGGGACCGACCAAATGGTGGTGGCGGCATATCTTGTGTCCTCCAAGAAGGAGATGTCTTTGAAAAAGCAGGCGTCAACATCTCGGTTGTGTACGGAAAACTCCCACGTCCGGCGATCCTGAAAATGCGCGCCGACCACAAAGCGCTGGACCCCGACGTTGACAGCTTAGACTTCTTCGCTGCAGGTCTAAGTGTAGTCATGCATCCAAAGAATCCCATGGCGCCAACCGTTCACTTCAACTACCGCTACTTCGAAACCGCAAACGCAGACGGAACGTCAAATGCGTGGTGGTTTGGTGGAGGGTGTGATTTGACACCATGTTATTTGTTCGACGAAGACGCGATACACTTCCACAAGACAATCAAAGAAGCATGCGACAAACACGATAAAGGATATTATCCGCGCTTCAAGAAATGGTGCGATGAATATTTTTACAACAAACACAGGGGTGAAGGACGAGGCATTGGCGGCATTTTCTTCGACGACCTAGACGAAACAACGAAAGACCAGGAGCAGCTCTTCTCATTTGTTGGCGATTGTCTGGACGCCTTTATACCACAATATGTTCCAATCGTGAAAAAAAGGAAGGATATGCCGTACACAGACGCGGAAAAGAAATGGCAACAGATCCGAAGAGGAAGATATGTCGAGTTTAACCTTGTCCATGATCGCGGCACGGCATTCGGATTGATGACGCCCGGCTCGAGGATCGAAAGTATTCTCATGAGCTTGCCGTTGGAGGCAAGATGGCAGTACATGCACGTCCCTGAAAAAGGCAGCAAGGAAGAGAGATGTGTAAATGTCTTGAAGAATCCTCAAGATTGGGTATAGTGGTAAATATGTTCTGATTTAGATTTACAATACCAATTTCCGAGTCTTGAAGAATTGCACTTTCTCGTCGACATGTATTGTCGGTTTACTAGCCATAGAGAGCGTGTCCTAGCCATCTATCAATGGGATGTCCAGGCCCCATCTCAAACGCGAACGCAATCCGCGACTGCGCATAGAGAGTCCAGTATGTATCTCGGAACAAAGTATATACAATGCCGCATCGATAACGATAAACTTCTGGCAACTTTTAGCTTTCAAAACTCCAGAAACTCATCGACCCTCGTCTCAAGATAGCAGAGGGGACTTGTAGGAGAACAGTTTTTGAGCTACCGAGAATTATCCCGAGACTTTAATATCTCCATCGTAATTACACACAAATCCGACCAAATCGCCATGGCCAGCTCATCATCGGTGGCGACACGCTCCTGGATCATCTACCATATAACGTGTTCCACCACCGAGCTGGTCAACCCACCGAGCTGGTCAGTTTCTGCCAAGACGACCAACTCCCTCATTAACACGATATGTCTCAACAACAAAATGCGCAATTATCTAACAGAGAAGGCAGAATTCAGCTTGCCCTTTCTGCCTGTAACACCCACCAATTCCGAAGCCTCCGGCGCGCTGCTGAAGCGTTTGATGTCCTCCTTCAACATTGACTAGCCGATACAACGGAATCACGTATCGCCTAGATACTCGCAACGCCCAACACAAGCTCACTACGACTGAAGAGCAGACAATTGTCCAATACATCCTCGACCTCGATTCGCGAGGATTCGCGCCCCGGCTGTGTGAGGTGGCAGATATGGCGGATAACCTACTAGGTGTACGCGGTGGAGAGCCAGTAGGGAAAAACTGGGCTGAGAGGTTTGTAACGCGCTCAGATGAGCTCAAGATGGCCTTCAATCGAGCTAAGGATAGGCAGAGGATACTACAGGAAGATCCAGAGACTATTGGCGCGTGGTTCAAGCTCGTTGCAGACACTAAGGCAAAGTACGGCATCCACGACGAGGATACGCACAACTTTGACGAGATTGGCTTCCAGATGGGCGTTATTGGGTCAATGAAGGTCTTCACAGCTTCTGAAAAACGTACACGGCCTAATTTGATCCAGCCAGGCGATCGCGAGTGGGTTACAGTTATCCAGAGCATCTGCGCCGCTGGGTATGCGACCCCGCCATTCATTATCTACAAAGGACGCGTTCACATCTCTGCGTGGTATGAGAAGGCAGATATACCACGGAATTGGAAGCTCTCGGTCTCTGAGAACGGCTGGACAAACAACGCGCTTGGTCTTGAGTGGTTGAAGCACTTTGACGCGTATACAAAGGCGCGTCAAGTGGGGGGGTATAGTCTGCTCATCTTGGACGGCCATGAGAGCCATCTCAACCAGGATTTCAAGGACTACTGCCTCGAACATAAGGTCATAACGCTCTGTATGCCACCTCATTCATCGCATATCCTCCAGCCGCTTGATGTGGTCTGCTTCTCGCCGTTGAAGTGCAAGTACTCTCAACGAGTTCGAGACTTGGCACGCCGACGCGTCTACCATATCAACAAAGAAGGCTTCCTCCCAGCCTTCAAAGACGCGTTTTTCGACGTGTTTACAGAAGAGAACTGTCGAAAGGCTTTTGAGATGGTAGGGCTAGTCCCTATCAACGCGGAGGTGGTATTGGATCGCCTTGAAGTACGGCTACGTGCCCCACCAGCACCTCCACCGCAGGAGACGCCGTGGCAGTCGAAGACTCCAAGCAATTCTCTTGAATTTGGATCCCAATCCAAGCTCGTAAGCGAGTCCTTTACTCGGTCACCAGTTACTGCGCAGGCAGGCTTTTCCCAGCTTGTCAAGGGCGCTGAATTGATGCTACACCAAAACGCTCTACTTGTTGCGCGCAACCGCGAGCTTGAAGAGCAATTGGCAGTAATGACAAAGCGAAAATGGCGCAAAAGGAAGTGGATCCAGCAAGGTGGTACTATAGAGTATGGGACTGTAGCAGCGCAGGTAGCTGCCGAGGCGTCTGTCGCGCCTCAGGGATCAAAGAAGGCTCGTGGTAGTGGTGGTCAAGAAATAGGCCGACCAACTCAACGGCGCTGTAGGAACTGCGGCGCAACTGGGCATAATGCGCGAACTTGTAAAAAAGATATCGAGATATCATCTGAACCAGATAGCAGCACGACGGACTTAGAATGTATTGTTAATAGCGATTAAATTGAAGAGTCGTCACATGAGTTGGTCGTGCCAAGCCTTTTTGACCAGCTCGGTGTGTTGACCAGCTCGGTGGTGGAACACGTTACCTGAAATCTCTGGAAATCATAAAGAGTGAACTCCCAACTCACTCTTTGTCTCACGGCCATCTTTCTTGCAAAATTTAGACGTAATAAATTTGTCTAAAACGTCGATTCAGATTGAGATCAATATTTCCCACCGAGACCCTCCATGTTATCCATCCAGCCATCTCCAAACATATGCTATTACTCGTACAAACAACTAACATATTCTCCATTTTGCATCTTTTTGTCGAAGTTGTTGAGTTCGTTCGCATCAAAGCCAAACGTCTCCTATTCGCTGGTTCCATTTGAGGGCGCAGAGCTGTACATGAATTCGGAAATAGCTCATTACTTAACTTCAATGACGATATTTTGGTGAAGCAATGAAGAGAGGTTCGGTTGAGGCATTCTGTAATGATACCGCGTCAGGACAATGCCAAAAGTCGTCTAGGGAGATGTACGTTGATACGTCGGCTATGTTGAAAAGGGAAAGCTTAACGAAGCTTCTGTGCTGCCATTTCAGGCTTTGAAGCAATAATGCTTGATTAAGCTTGTGCCACTGCTACCAAGAGCTGCATCGAAAAAGACAGCTACTGTGAGGCTCAGGGGAATTCTAGAAACGGTAATTAGGTCGCATGTGGGTGAGTCAAGTCTGATGGTGATTGGCCCAGGCTCATTATTCAAGCCGCCAAAGAGGAGTCTCCAGGCCGATCAATTAGATGCTCCTGCTCTTGATACACAATTGGTTGTAGAACCACAAATCAAAGCGACAACGTCAAACGAAACTTACTGTCGCTCTCGCCTTCTCCCTGTCTCTGCCATATATCAGCTTTCAGACCATGTGGCCCTCCCGTTGCGCAACATCATAACCCAGTATTTACCAAGCATGACACCCCCGGGCCAACGCGATTCCCTAGAACTCGCCTCTCTAGCATCCACGACTACGCCCTCCCGGCGTTCCTCGATATCCTCCTCCGCATCCGGTACACCTTCCTCGCGGAAACTCTCCTTCTCCGATGAGGACCCCTTAGCATCCTCTGGCGCAAACGGCGCAACAAGGGGAAGACACGATCGCTCATACTCCGTTTCCTCGGCCTTCGATTTTGCCTCGAATCTTTTCCCTCTTTCCCAAACGAGTGGAGGATATACTGCCATCGGGACACCGGCAGCAGGAGGACTTGATGCCACACAAGCCCTCAACAGTGGATCGTTGGAGAAACACAAGAGCTTGACGTTTTTGAATGGCCTCAGTCTGGTAATAGGACTGATAATAGGCTCGGGAATCTTTTCCAGTCCCGCGAGCGTCAACATCAACGCCGGATCTCCCGGTGCCTCCCTCATCGTCTGGACAGTCGCCGGAATTCTTGCCTGGACAGGTGCGGCGAGTTATGCGGAATTGGGAGGTGCCATACCACTGAATGGGGGAGCCCAGGTTTATCTCTCAAAGATTTTTGGAGAATGGGCGGGCTTTTTGTTTACCTGGTGTGCTGTCTGTGTTCTCAAACCGGGAAGTGCTGCCATCATTGCCATTATTTTTGGAGAATACTTTGTGAGAGCTATCATTGGACCTGATGCTATGGACAATGGTTGGTTGAATAAAGGGGTTGCTCTCACGGGTCTTGTGCTTGTGACGCTGCTGAATTGCGTTTCTACAAAATTGGGCACACGAAGCGCGGATGTCTTCATGTTCATGAAGTTTTTGGCTCTTCTCGGCATCACCATTATGGGAATTGTAGTTGCAGTCACTGGATTCTCGTTGGATAGTACAGCAAGTGAAGATTGGAAATCACACGGCTGGTTTGACGGAACAACAACAAATATTTCAAATTGGGCTGTAGCCCTTTACGCGGGTCTATGGGCCTTTGACGGATGGGATAACGTGAGTTCAAAGACCATATCTTTGCCACAGTCTCTCTACAAAAGATCATCTCACTAACGAACCGATCAGGTCAACTATGTGGCAGGCGAGTTCATCAACCCTACGCGCGACCTCCCTCGTGTGATCCACACTTCTCTTCCCCTCGTAATAATATCCTACCTTCTCGCCAACGTCGCCTATTTCTTCGTCCTCCCAACCGCAGTCATCAACTCCTCGAATACAGTAGCCGTTGCATTCGGCCACCAAGTCTTCGGCCGCGTTGGCTCACTTATACTCGCACTTGCAGTATCAGGCTCCTGCTTCGGCGCCCTCAACGCAACAACATTCACCTCTGGCCGTCTCGTCTACGCGGCTGGAAAAGAAGGATACCTGCCAAGCTTATTTGGACAAATTGGTGTCGGAAGTCGGACAGCGGTTCGACTCGATGCGGCGGGTCGAGGAACAGGAGGAAGCAAAATGCTCAAATTTATTTCGGATGATTCAGGGCTCTTCTTCACACCCATCTACGCCATGCTCCTTAATGCCTCCCTCACGGCCGCTTACGTCCTCGTTGGCGAATTCGGCACCCTTCTCACCTTTTACGGTGTCGCTGGCTACACCTTTTACTTCTTCACTGTTCTCGGACTCATCGTCTTGCGGGTCAGGGAACCGCATCTCGAGAGGCCATACAAAACCTGGATCACAACGCCCATCATCTTTTGCTGCGTCTCCCTCTTTTTATTGAGTAGAGCGGTATTTGCGCAGCCGTTACAGACGCTGATAGTCATTGTATTTGTTGCTGCTGGGGTGCCTGTGTATTGGTTCAGGGTGAGGCGCGGGAAACCTGGGAGAGGGCTAAGTGCCGGGAGTGGGGTGGGCGAGAAGAGCGTCGGGTGGAAATTTTGGAGGAGGTGGGGCAGGGGATGATTGTAATATATGCAGTAGGTTTTTGAATACGATTGATTTTGCTAATGGGGCGTGTGTCTGCCTGTGAGTGAGTATGAGGCTGAGAGTTTGTTATTTGTGAAAGGGTGCTGGTGCTGGTCCATGGCTCCCGTTCTCATCTCCCTCACCTTTCAATGTTGTAATGCTAATCTTGTGACTTGAGTGGTCATATTACTCCTCTCAATACTCAAGTTCGTCGCTTATGAACTCAAGGTGTTCGCTAATCATAGAATTGTCGTCAGCAACCTCGACAGCTCAAAGTGTATCTTCCCTGATTGCGCTTCTTCAAGCTTCACAGAGGTAATTGCAGAAGGCGATGGGGCGATTATGACGGCGAGAGAGGCGAAAATTCAGAACATCCACTTGAAAAAACTCATCTCTATTCTCGAAAAGAAGGAGCCTGAACTTTACTTTAACGGTCTCGAGACTGTGTAGGCTTTTGAGGAAAAGATTTCGTGTCTGGAATTTGAGATGGCGCATTTGGCCAGGGAGAAGTTTGAAATTATTGGGACAATGGCAGAGTTGAGAATTGCGAGGGGAAAGGATCAAGGTCCTGTTGGCATACGAGCCTTGGTGGCTGCAAGTGAGAGACCTGGCGTGTCTGAAGAAGCGCAGTAAAGTCGCTGTTGCCGACGTTCTCCGAGATGAAGTCATTCGACTGAAAATCGATATTACTAAGTTTCTGGCAAGTCAAACTTTAAAATCTTGTTATGGATTTGGTGTTATCGATCTGGACTTCGGGATGGCACTGTATCCAATTGAAGGGGGGCGGGACGGCTTCAAGAACACAATCCAGATGTTGGATCCATCTGCTCAGCCATACAACCAAGAAAAAAGTACTTGTAACACCTCCTCTTGTACGTGCATCTTCCACTGACCGATGCCGAGCAGACCGCGACTCTTCAAAGGACGGCACATAGCACGCAGCATTTACCTCCATCAACATCAATCCGCATCCAACCTCACGAGTCAAGTCGTGGAAAGGAATATGGACAGCCCACAAACGCCCCACAAAGCAACAAGACCGGCTTGCCGTTCTCCGAAGAGAAGAGCTAAAACGCCTCATGAACGAGAACGATGAACCACCAAAATGATGGTTCGACTCAAGCTGAGACCTATGCAAAGAGCGACTTGACAATGCCGCCAAAGCCGATAAAGAAGAGGAGCTAAATGCCTTCGAGAGGTAAACGGAATTCTCGGCATGGAGAAAACAAAGATGAGAGAACAACTCCGGAAGAGAGCTACACAGCGCACCTTATTTACGCCGAGAAAGCTGCTAGAGAGTCTCAACACGCGATTCGCCTCAACGACGACATAGCAGGGAAATCCAAAACAAGAAGACGACGATAAGGACCTTAATAACGAGTAAGATACAACGAGGTGATTTCCTTTCTCAGAAGGACGAGAAGGCGAGCTAGCTGCTGAGAGAGAGAGAATTGGACAAGGCTCATGATATGGTGAAAAAGGTTAGTAGAATGGATTCTAGATATACTACGACAACATCCGGTTGCTTAAGATAATGTGTAACTAGGTTGGAGAATACAGAACCGATTATTTCCCTCCACCTCCACCAGTGCGAGCTCCAAGAAAAATGGGAACACGCGAACATCCCCTCCCAGGAAATATCTCGAGGGTCCAGAGGTGTAAGGTGGCAAGGGCAAGGGCAAGGGCAGTTGGTGGGAAAATCTACTTCAGCCGAAATTCAAGAGCGGCAAGACACCTCGCAAAGGGAAGGAGAAGGCTCGGGACTATTTCGGTCGACTTTCCCTCGTCTTATTAATGTAGGCGTACAGTCGTTCATTACCAGTGTTTCAACGTCCACACCTAGTCTCGCCGTGTTAAATTGGTTTCATCACGAAAAAGAAAGAGCGGCTCATCAAAAACCAAGTGCAGCTAAGAAATAAGGTCGGCCAAAAAGTGGCCAAAATACTTTTACACTAAAAGAGAAGATATGTTTCCAAGTTTGCATAATCATTATGTGCAGAGCAAAGTATGATGTATAAGCCCAAAGCACAACCCATTTTATCCGAGCTTACATCCATCCCCCAACGCCGTCGCCAACACTTCAATCACCCATCATGTAAAGCATAAGAGCGAGTATCTCCTCACCACACACCACACCAAGCAAAATAGCAACGACACCATAGAAGATTAACATTAGCCAGACACCAACAAGTCAATCAGTCGGTCAACCTCCAGCTGTCAAACCACTTAAGATGTGACCATTGCTTATTGCTACCTTCCATTCCAAAGCTGATGGCTCGGAACATCCAGTAAAGGCCGATGATAACAGCGTAAAGAGAGAAGTAGATACCCATCTGCGCACTCTTCTGCAACCTCGCTGTTGACCAATCAACAACAAAGCCCAACACCAAAATGGCGAACCAGAGCGCTGGGTAATAGTGATGGACATAAGTGACACGACCCATCATAACAAAGGGCAAGTAGTGGAGGAACCATCCAATGACTGGATAAAGACCGGCGTAGTGGATTTGATCGAGGTCGTCCGGGTTCTTGAGGTCTTGATAGCCACGTTGCCAGCGAACGAGATACCAGAGAGCTTGGAGAGCAAAGATACCCAGGGACGCGGTGGAAGCCCAATAGACAAATGGATTACCTAGGAGGAAGTATTTGACGGTCTTGTCGTCCCATGAGCACATACGTAGACCAACGTTGAGAAGAGGCCATTGCCAGAAGCTGGAGGCGAGATCGTCTTGCTTATCGGGGTCTGGGACAAGGGCGTTGTTGGAGGTCATCATTGCAACGTTGAGATGTAGGAAGTCGCGCAAGAAGGGGGATTTAAACGAGCCCGGCGAGCTGGGTGGGACTGTGATCAATTAGCTGGCAGTTCTCAGATCAGGAATTAAATAAGACATACGCTTGTCATTCCAGTGGCTCTCAATGTTCCAGTGAGTGTACTTGTCACGTGGCTTGTTCTCCTTTGTGCAAGTAACCTCGATCTGCTTGAAGCCCCACTGCGGTAAATTGACGTTGCCAGCACGGAGATAGCATCCCAAATCAGGGTGCTTCAAGCGTATGGAGCTGGTCAAAGTACGAATCTGGCTCCAATCACGGTTGGCGGCATCGTCGACAACTTCAACGATCCAGTGGTCCTTACTGTCACCAATTGTAGTGTTGCCATATGCAGACACTTCCCAGTCGCTCTTAGTGACAGGCGCAGCAATTGCGTGGGAGTGCAAGTTACGGCCAGTCTGAGCGTGGATAAATCGGACAGTGTCGCCATTCTTGACAAATCGTGGCTCGGCTTGAATATCGAAATCTGGTTCGTTGCGGTTTGGGTAGAAGAACCAATCGTTATTGGCATCTTTGTGGTGGTAGCAAGTGATCTGTTGCTGTGTAGATCCCTCTGGGTATGTTTGGACGTGAGAATGGAGGAGGCCGCCACCATACCCCATGTTCTTAAGTGTGACTCGTGAGCCGAGTGCAATTTCGAGAGGAGAGTCCTTGCCGACCTGAGTGCCGCGAAGGTTGGCCTGAAAGAGGGAAGACATTTGCGCGTCTCCAGGACCGCTGTTCTCGAGAATGAGGAAGTGGAGGTAGAAGGAGAACATGTATACCATCAAAGGGATGATGATGAGGCCGATCACGCGGAAGATGAGGTGCTGGAGGAGCTCGACCTTCGACAAGTGTTAGAAAGTTGAACACTCAAATCACTGGCTATCTTACCTTTGGCATCTTGATATCGCCAAACTTGTTCCATAAGTCCTCGATAGTGTAAAGTCCAACAAGTGCTGTAACGAAGAAACCAACCCATTTGACAGAGCAGACACAGCCGACAGAGACACCAGTCATCATCAACCAAAGACCCCACTCAGGCGAAAAGGGATCCTTTCGCAATCCATGGAATTTGGCCCAGCAGAAGACAGTGGTAAAGGTGAAGAACAACAGCATAGAGTCGAGGAGAATGAACCTGCTGATAGTGGTGTACGAGTTTTCGCAAAGCACCATCAAGGTCACAAACCAGACGGTCAATTTCCTGAAGTTCAATTCCTTTGCCGTGTAGTATGCCAATGGGACGCAGAGAGCTCCAAATGCCGCATTGAAGACTCGCATGGAAGTGTAGTTCAGATCTATCGGGTACGTCTCGCCGGATTTGAATTCGAAAGAACCATTGTATCCAGCGATGTATCCAGAGAGACCAACGAGCATTTTACCGAGAGGAGGGTGAACATCGAAGTAGAATTCGCGCTTCAGGTAGTGGGATCCGAATTTACCGAAACTAAATGCGATTGTTAGAGGCGGGAATGGTGTCAATTATCCAGGTAGACATACTGTGCCTCATCCCAGGTGACTATTGGAGAAAGACCAATCTTGTACATCCTCGTGAAGAAGGCGAAGAAAGTGAATAGAATTGGCGCAACGATGCACTCAATCTCATCCCATTGCTCGAGGAAGGATGGGGCTTTCTGGAGACACAACATATCAGTTCTGTGCTCATTGCAAACAAATGCCTTGGAGAGGTCCTACCTTCATCTTGGTCTTGTGGTGTTCCAACTCAACAGGTCTTGCCCCATTCACGGTGACCTGTGGAGCTCTCCCTCTCAGACCATCTGCCCGTCTATCTGCGCCTGTCGAGTACGCCCCCGAGGACGATTGTACGTTCGTCGCCATATTGCGGGACTCTAGTGGGAGGATCGAGGATATGTCGAGGAGATGCCTCAGCTGTCGCCAGTATGAGGCTGAAGCAGAATTGTAAGCTCAAGCCACGCAAGCTCCCAGGATATTGGAGGCTAAGCGTCGCGGAGAGCGCAAAAGCGACAAAGTGGTATCAAAGAGAAAGCGTTTTGATTGAGGGTGTTCAAGTTCTGAAGTAGAATCGAAGACCTGGTTCTCGCAAAGTCGAAAGTTTGGCGAGTTGGACAGGAGTCGGTTCCAGAAGCCACGATTTAGATTAAAATCCCCTGTTCTCCTGAGTCAGGAGGAACCAATCACCCACACACCCATGCATGCAAGTGGCTAGGTTGAAATAGCCTTGCCCTGAGAACTCGGAGATTCAACAACTTCAATTACCACCATGCTTCTAAACTTATACAGTAGAAAAAAAGCCGTGACTAAACTCGTGGTTTAAGTCCTCTCCAATTCTGATTTTACCAAGAAATTACATATCAAATCCCAATGACCATGGGAGGCTTCACAGGCACGCCAATTCAGGACAAAATCTTAGCAATGATACCCTCTAGAACTTCTAGAATTACTTTATCGAACAGCCGCCTTCCCTCCTAGAACCCACAGCCATGTCCAAAACGCCCTGCCGTGCGCGCAACTTTCATACATTTCCGCATCAAACTTTCTAGACGCCCATCAATCATTGAAAATGCTTCACGCTGTCCAAGAAACACGACAAATCACAAAATATGCCTCCATCGCTAATCTTCGTCTTGGTTGACGCTCTTGTACTGCGCGCTTGAGCTGTCGCCTTCTCCGTTGCCTCTCGCTCTCTGCACTATGTTCGAGATCCAGCCTCCCAGACCCTCACGGTTACTGGTCGAAGAACCTTTCCGCGAAAGCTGCGGCTTGCCATTTTTCACCTTCACATCTGGTGGGTCGATATCAAGACCTGGGATCGCGTTATCAGACGCCATGTTACCAGCACTTTGTCTTCTAAGATCCAGCGAAGGTACGGGGGAGCGAGCAGAACCGAATAGTGATTCAGCCTCGGCGAGAGTCTCTGGGGTTGGAGCGACTGTAGTCGCATCGCCAAATAGCGAGTTCATATCTTCAAGGCGAACGTTGGCTGTCTCGGGATAGATAAAGTATACTATTCGATGGTTAGCAGGATATCATAAAATCACGTGCAAAGACGACACTTACCAACAACAAAACTGACGAGGCAAGAGAATGCGTGAAGAAGGTACAGACGCCATTGTATCCACTCTTGTAGAATTGGTGTCATTTCTCCTACTAGCCAATTGAACGCCCAGTTGGTTGCTGTACTCAAACTGGCGCCCTTGGATCGAATGCTCATGGGCAAAATCTCGGGAGGGTATAACCATGGAATTGGTCCCCAAGAGTATCCGAATGCTGCGTTGTAGATCATAACAAATAATACAACTAGAGTTGGAGTAAGGTGAATGTCGAGATAGATAAAGTACGATATGGCTGAAAGTGATACCATCATGGCAACTGCTCCCGAGAGCAAAATCATTCTTCGGCCCCATACATCGACGAGATACCATGGAGGAATCGTCGAGAGCAAGTAGGTAATGGCGTTGATACCTGTCATAAGAATTGCATCTCTGCCGACCCAGCCTGCCTGTTCAAACACGAGAGGCGCGTAGTAGGAAATGACGTTGATGCCGTTAAGCTGGGCCAATGCCTGTGCAGACATGGCGATAAAAACACGCTTGTGGTATTGCTTGAACATGGCCGAGTAGGTTCGTTCGCCTTCCTGTCGTTGAAGAAGAACATTCATCTTGATTTCGCGGTATTCGTCGCGGGCCTTTTGGTTGTGGATGTCGCCTTTTCCGTACAAGTTGGCAATAACGACAATGCCCTGTTCGTCCAAGTCGTGGTCTAGTAGCCATCTAGGATGGTTAGCAATTTGACGTAGGAATCGTTCCTCTGTAGCCATACCGAGGAGATTCCAGGATGAGCAAGCTGCCAACTGCAAGCAAACTGCCCATGATAACCTGCATTCCTAATGGAATTCGCCATGACCAGTCATTGTTGATCCAGGTGCATCCGTAATCTACCCACACACTGGCTGCATAACCAGCAATGTTTCCTGTGAACTCAATGCAGGCCAACTTCCCTCTGTTGTGGGCCGGCGAGATTTCCGACTGGTATACGGGGACAATGGTAGATAACGCGCCGACACCGAGACCAGCGATGATACGACCCAACATCATCACAGGCATGCCGTTTGCAAATGTTTGCAGAGCACCACCAACAATGAAAATCAGGGATCCGTACAAGATGGTCTTTCTTCGTCCTAACATATCTCCAAGCTTTCCAATCGATATCGAGGATATGAAGGCACCGACTTCGAGAATGGCGACCATTGTGCCTATCTCGGCTCGTGATGGTTGATTAAAGTAGTCCTTGAAATGCGGGCCACTGTCAATTTGTCAATTGCTGTCGTCTGATCTGATACCGAGTTGGGAACCTACGTGATAATACCGGACATGACTCCCTGGTCGTAACCAAACAGGAAAACACCTAACGATACAAAAATGGTTGTAAAATAACTGCGGTCGAGTCAGCTCGCGTCAATTCTCAATTCCAAATATGCATACATCAGCTTCTTCCCGTGTAATCCGTGAATACGGGACGGTCCATCGTTGGGTGCCATGATAGCCACAAGACAGCGTTCTCCAAGGTTTAATCTGCGTTGCGGTGGTTCGGGTATAGATATATCCTCCTTGCGAAGTACTGCCGGCTTCTTCTCGTTGTCTTGGACGTCTGGATGGTAGCGAACCTGTTTAAGGAGGCGGCCGCGTCGCTGGCCAGAAGTTCGAGGGAGCTCTTCCTCGAGCGAGCCTCTCAGTCTGATGCGAAGAGGGTCCTCTTGGTCGGCTAGCTGGTCGACCAAATCGCCTGTGTCACTCCAGAGGGAGAATTCAGAGTCGGCAGAAGTGGAAGATGGACTGTGGGCCTTTTCGTCGGGGTCCTCAGTCAGGGAGCGGCTGGACTCGTCTCGCTGGAGTGGTCTGCTGGCGGAAGAGAGGGTGTGGAGGGGGATATTGGCAGGCCTCCGCTGGTTATTCGAGAATGGAGGAATCTTGTCGGTTCTTGTGGCTGAGATGGAGCAGCCCTGACTCCGGAGACCTGGGATGGATGGTGTATGCAGGAATGGCGGTGGAAGGCCGAGTGATAGCTTTTAGATAAGCCGCTGTGGATCACATTCGCTTTTGCTCCCTGGGACTTCTGTTCATGTGTCTCCCTCAGGAGGTAGATGGGGTCAAATTATTGGGAGGCTAGAAGACGTCCAGCTGCAGGTGCTAAATAGGTATCGAGGCTTGTTCATGCCCTCTTAACGCTGTCTGCCTCACCCTGAGGGGACTGTAACTCCTTGAGACTGCGGCCACCCCCAAATTCTAGCATTATGAGGAAGGACATGATCGCCTGTCCTCCCTCCAATTACACCGGACTTACAGGTCCACACATCCACCCCTAACTGTCGATCCGCATCTACACCTCTCAGCGACTATGTGTCCGCAACAGGGAGCCCAAAAAACCTTTCACTCCAAGACAAGGGTCTGCGACTCTGCGACTGCAGCATCACACGAGCTGGACGAGGTCCTATGATGGCATATTGCATTGGCTTCCATCTCACGTGTATACTCGTATATACTCTATCGTGGCATCTATCTTTTTACCTCGTCTGGTACGTACATACCCTACATCTAGCCAGCGGGACAGTTCGGGGCATTTTACACTACGAGTATTTGCTAAGTAATGAGCATTTCTTTTGAAAGAGCTTGGACGAGGCTGATGAAGAATACAGCTCTAGCAATCGGTACCCCTCCAGGCCTCGAGAAGTTTCGATTTCATCGTTTGATCAAAGTCTGCTACATCAAGATCGATATTGATAAATTTCCGGCGACATTGGATTTGCCTGTACGGTTATCTATCAAGTCCGTCATTGTTTTAAGGGCGACATCCTGTCACAAAGCCCAATTTTGTGTCTAAGGCTGTTCTTTCCGACACAAAGAATAGTAACAAAGATAGCTCCACCAGCAATCAACGCGTCACCATCGAACCAGAGAGCCCACCCACGTCAACGCCATAAGCTCCACGAAAAGTCCGTATCCAACTCAATCTCTTCACGTCCCTCGTCCACCGCCTCACCACCCTTTAAAAGATCAATCTCCGCCTTTAATTGTTCTCGTTCTACCACCAAATCGTGAATTTGCGACTCATGTTCCGTAGCCTTGTTATTCAACGATTTCAGATCCTTTGCAAGCGCATCGATATGCGGTATAACCTTTGTCTTCAAATCCTGAACCTGGAATATGAGACTAGCATTCTCCATCCGCAACCAATCCACCTCGCTCTCATTACTCGACTGCGGCGTTGGCGTTGGTAACGGTCCAAGTCCCGGAATCGTCCATGGCGTATAAGTCGGCACTTTCCCTTGATATCCCACCAGACCCGAACCCGAACCTACTCCTCCCATCGTACCCATCGTAGTCTCATGCGCCGTTCCAGTAACCTTTCCTCTGAAAACCTCCAATTTCACTCTCTTCTCCTCCTCCCTCGCCAGTAAAAACTCTTTCTCCGTTATTTCGCGGCCCTTGTCGTGGCCCGTCATTATTTCGTAGCGGCCGGCTCTGAAGACGTCTGTGAAGTATATGTTGCAGTTTCCGCAGATCCAAGGGAGGTTTTTTAGGTCTGAAGGAGAATTTGGGGTCGGGGGTGGTTTTTGGTTGGGGCTTGGGGGCGTGTTGGGGGCGGTGTTGGTGTGGTGGATATTGCTGCCCGTATTGCTGTTGTGGTGGATGTTGATACGGCGAGGGTTGGTAGCCGAATGGTGGAGCTCCAAAGGGTGGTTGTGTCATTTGATGATGTTTTGGTGAGTAGATGGAAGGAGCGATGGCGATATGTGAGAGAAGGAAATAATGGGTTATGGGTTACTTCTATTTGTCTCGCGCAAACACTGATGATTGGGGCATTTGTGAGAAATAATTCTTTTCGTAACACTGTGTATGTGGACGCGGCACGAGTTCGCGTAATGAACAAAGGATTCTGGCTGATCGTAAACGTGAATGTAAGAGGCGTAGAAAATAAAAAGAACAAGTTTCACGCCACGAAGATTCTGTTGATGTTTTACTTTGGATAAGCAGTCCTTCGATCCTATAGAGGCGCATCAGGAGGCAACGCTGCATTCCGGCGAGAGGATACATGGTGATGGGAAGCCACGGCCGAGGGTCTGTATTCTACTCCTTCGAGTTGCTTGGGTGAAGAAGATTCTGTTCCAAGTTGTTGTACGGGGCACCAAGGTCGAAGTCAATGATCCGTAGTCTGTAGAACTATTCTATTCGGTCCTTTTTCGTGATGAAATGAAACGCCACTAAGGCGCGTCAATATCTTCACGCTGACCTCCAATCCATCATCATTTCTGGTTTTTGCTTCTCAATCCATCAAGCCTGTATTCTTTTCGAGTTACACGATGTCGCAGGCCGACCTTGCAGAGATGGCGCGCAGTATTTCCGCCAATTTTCCTTCGAGTACAACTTGTTAAGCCAACGGAACTGGTATCGAAGAAGCAGACGACAGACGCAATGACCCAAGCGGAACACAACCTCGACTTCTTTTGGTAACAGTTCGACAGCTGCTGGAAGAAGTTACACAGAACAACTGTCCAAAAGTCAATGATGCACCTCGCCTCCAAGCATCGCGGGAAATCTCTACAGAGGACACAGCCATGGATAGAGCCGGCCAGGGAACTGAAACAGCAGATTGACCAAACTGAACTGAACACTCGCTTTGGTCTACGGAAAATGAACAGAAGCTAACATCCATTCCAGCAAAATCCAAGCAGACGAAAGGTATTGCCACGAAGCCTGGTCAAGAAACTTCTGTGCTGCCCGCAATTCAGCCAGTTGAGCAACCGGTTTTCCGTGTTGACAAACGCCCATTGAAAGTCTTGAACACCCTTTTCTTTACAGCCAACTAAAGTAGTCGGCCTGGCGAGGTACCTTGGAGAGATTTTTTGTACGCAATGACAAGCACCGGGTTCGCGGCGCAAAAATTATATGGCTCCATCTGGCAATTTACCCCGACAACGCTGGACGTGGAGCGTATCATCCAGTTTCATGAGCCGCATCCAGCTGTGAAGATGCAATACAACATTGCTCGGCGGGTTGGAAGATGGCTGAATCGTGCTTATGGATGTCATAGAGAGATGTTTGTCCTGGATGAAGCTGCCTGATACATCGAATGTACTCGCTTATGAAATCGATTACGCTGAATTGAAGAATAGCCAGTGACGAATGATCCACTCAGAGATGCCCAGCTCACTCGGTTGGGTCCTGGAATGTTGCCGATTGTGGTGGAATGGTCTTGTTTGCTCATCTTCATGTTTAGGTCACGAGACGTGCGCATAGCTTCATTCCTCCAACCGGCCGTCAACCCTCACTTTACTCCCATCGCCTTAGCACCTAAAATCTGCCATTCGATCACAATTATGGCCAACTTAGCTCGATTTCAGTAAGTCGTCTTGCCTACGGACAGCAGCTAGTAAAATACTGATGGTCATGCAACAGGGACTAGAACGCAAGATTCGAATACGCCCGCCGTGCTCGATGCACCGTGTGTAATTCCGAGTACCCCAATCTATGCAGTCGGTGCCAGTCGGCGTCCTACTGTTCACCCGAATGTCAAAAGAAAGACTGGCCACTACACAAAGTTCTCTGCGAAAAATACAAAGCTTTTCTGTCCACAAGACAAGATCAACGTCATCGCATTGGAATTCTCCTCCCGGAAGACCAGATCAACCCGCGCCTGGTCTGGTATGAGTCATAACCCAAATCTGAGTCTCGGGAAGTCGCCAATGCAACCACGGTTATGACGCTGAATCAAATCCCCAGATTGCGACCTCTTCTTGTCTTGATAGACACTGACCCTGAGCCCTTTGTCCTCACTACCGACCACGACTTAGGCAGCAAGTTCCAGCTCCCGTATCGTCTTCAGGTTACAAGCCGCGACCTCAAGACACAAACGACAACAAACGAGTGTATGGCGGCCCTGGTCGGAGTATTTCCTGGCTCGTTCTGGAATGGTCCAGTCATCCTCACTCGGTACTATACGTTGAACAGCGCTCAGACCAATGGGAATGATGGTGGGGGACCTCCTCCAATACAAATTGTAGGTGGGCCATCAGTCGTCATGGGCGAAAGTGAACAGTTTGAGGATATGGGCTTGGCAGACTTCACTCATGCTATGGAACCACTTGAGGCGGCTAACATGGCAGAGTTGGAGGTTGACGATGCGCACTAGTTGGGCTCCAAAATGGGACAGCGGGTATTCGGGCGAGGGCGTTGGGCGAAGGATCCGAAAGAATGGATAGAAATTCTTGACTGAGGAATGGGTCTGGAAAACACCGCAACTGAGTTCTGAAATCGCGACAGGCCCTAAAACCCCCAGCGAATTTTACGTTTATGCAAGCCTTGCTTCACCTATGTTCACTTGGTGCTGGGTAACTATGGAGCAATCCTTGACCAGATGAATCGCGGTTGCTATGTCACAACAAAAGATCCAGGTGCCTTGATGAAGCGCGGTGTGGCAAACTTCGGTCCTATATATGCTTCCCGGCCAGGCATTCAGGCGGTGAACTTTTCAACCCGTTCTTCATACAAACTTTGCCGACCCCGCAACATGAGTACAAAACAGCCTGCTAGACACGTCCGAAAGTTGCTTTCTTTGGATGGAGGCGGTGTTCGTGGTCTGTCGTCGATCATAGTCCTATGCAACTTTTGAGGAAGATTAATGGTAGGAGAGATGAGAACAAGAAGAAAGAGCCATGGCAAGAATTCGATTTGATTGGTGGTACGAGTACTGGCGGCTTGCTTGCCATCATGCTTGGATGCCTGCGCATGAGCACCGATGAGTGCGAGAAGATGTATGCCGAACTTTCCGAGGCTATCTTTACTCCAACTCGAAGTAAGTTGGACTTCCTGTCTCGTGGTACCGATCCTCTCAACGCGAATGGGCGCTTCAGCGGATCCCTCTTGAGAACGAAACCCAGGCTGCTGTCAAGAAGACTGGAGAGGACAAAAATGCATCCTTCAAAGATTCCCTCGCTGATGCTTGTCGCGTGTACGTTGAGACAAGTTTTCTAATTTTCTTGCTGGGCTGACGTGCTCATAGTTTTATTTGTGCTACACAAGCGGCCGATGCTAGCGACGTGTTACTGATAATCGATTAACCGACTTCAATATCGAATATAACAGAGACAGTAAGAAAGTAAGATACCCATGATGTAAAAATGTTGTTTTCCACGAGGATAAGTAGGTAAGACCGGCATCCTAAACCCTGGCCTTCAAGGTTCCAATCCACCATCTCCACAAGCAAACAATCAAGCCATACAGTATCTCCCTACCACTTTCCAAAAAAGATGAAATATCTACAAATAAAACTTAACATACAACGTTGATTGATGCACAACACCCCAATTCTCAAACAAGAACAAGCTAGCTCAAAACATCCCTATGCAAGAAAACCCCCACCAAGACCAAGACCATAACTCCCCGTCCCCAATTTCTCAACAGCCACACCCGAAATCTCAAACACCATCATCTTCCCAAACGGACTCTTCATCTCTAACTCCAAAAGCGTCCCCCTCTTCTCACAAACGAAAGAACCCTGTACGTCAAACACCTCTCCCTGTCCACTACTAGCCATATGCCTAGCAACGACCTTGCCATCAACAAGAACACTAAGGACACCATCACCAATCATTCCATATTTCAGCTTTAAGCTAAATCTCAATTTCGAACCCGCTTGTGTAGCGAGTCGCTGTCGGAGACAGGCACCAGAAAGAGATGAGCGACGGACTGTAACGACGAGGTTGTGTTTATAGCTTTTTGATTCGTCTCTGAGGACTTTGATGGTGTTGCGGCCGGCGTCGACTTGCCATCCCTCAGTGGTGCCGGAGGCGAAAGACCCGTTCATCACGGTGGGTGGATGCGGAACGGCCATATCGGAGGTGGAGGTAGAAATGTTGCGAGATGGGGGAATTGGTTGTTCTTTCAGATTTCCAAAGGAGACAGCGCGTTTGAGCAGGTTGCGCATGGATTTGCGGCGGCTTCGTTTGTTCATTCCCAGATCTGAGGTCGCGGATTGGAGGGGTCGGATGTCGTCTGTGGTAGGAGCGACGGGAGAAGCTTTGCTGGCCTTTTCTTGTTTGAGTTGTGAGGTTTGTGGTGATATCGCTGTCGATCTGGTTTCCTCTGATGGGATATGCTCCGTAATTTTTGGGGTGGGCTTTTGCTCGACCTGTTCCGTAGATGTAGCAGGGGATGGAGCACTGGTTTCGAATATTTCTACCAAATGCGATGGTTCTCTGACTCGTCTTGCTGGTCTTCTCTCTGATCGGTCTCTTCTTGCTCGTTGTGGTCTAAACTCCTCTTCCATTGGTGCGTCATCCTCGACAACTTCTTCGACAGCTTCTTCCTTGTTCACCATTGGGTTCGTACGGCTCGTGGCGATGGAGATCTTTCGAGTGGGTGGTGTGACAAGTTCCTTGACATTATCGGATTCTGCAGCGGGCGACACCTCTTCTTTCAATGTTGCGTCAGAGGACACTGCGTGGACAAGGTCTGCAGCAACTGGCACCTGTCCTGCCTCTGTTTCGTGCTCTAAAGATTCTTCGCTGGCAAAAACAGGCTCCCCGATCTGCGTGAACTCCATTGACGAATCAAAGGCATCTGAGAAATCGAAGTCAAGAATGGCATCGGTGACAGGAACCTGATGATTTAAATAAGAAATCGGATTTAGCGTTGCTTTGGATGTGGAAACCTCTTGTGATAGCCTGTTTCGCTGAGTATCGAGTGCCAGTGTCTCCACTCCTGAACATGATGCGACAGATTCTATTTCGTCAAGGTTTAAAGGATCTTGTGCATCCGTGATTGGGTCGCTCTCGAGTACCTCATCTTCCGCCGTGGTGTAGAAGGTTAGCTCGGGAGGAGTGTCCTTATTGGAGGTCTGGAATTCACTTCCGAGACTGGACGTGCTGGATTTCTGGTCCAATTCCCTTTGCTCAAAATTTGGAGAACTACTTGCCACACTTGGCGAGGGCGATGGGAAAGTCGAGCTAGTGACTGATTTTTCCGGGATCGCACTCGGCGGCCTTTCGAGATGGTCACCAGCAATTGTCGGGTCGGTGACAATGGATAGACTAAAGGCCTGTTCTGCTATGATCTCATCCACTTCCTCCACTGTCGGAACGACCACTGGTCGTGGCGTAGACATGATTGGACTTGGAATCAAACGAGTTGACCTTCGAGCAGAAGCAGCTGCTGGGCCATCGGTCCCGGACGCGATGGTAACAATCATGGGTGAAGGCAAGGGGCTTCCTGGCACTACAGCGGTAGCCATTTGAATCACGCTGGCTCGGTGAACCTTGAGGAACGTCACCCTTTCGTCTTTGGTCTCACTGTCAGATACTGTATGACTTGGTGTTGATGACGCGATTTCTGGCACCTCGTTAATCCCAGGTTCGACGATTGTGCCGTCCGTTTGCGCATGCTCTTTGACGGCAAGGGCGAGTGTCTTCCAAAGCGCGTCATTATTTAAAGGTGCCGCCACCATAATCTCGTCATCCTCAATCGCGAACGTAGTCTCCCTCTGCTGAGCAAGTACCTCTGGCCTCGAATCGAAAAATGATTGAAATGCCAGGATATCGACATCGTAGCCACGTACAGGTACTTCAATAGTTGATGTCAAAGCAATGTCATCCGAGGAGTACGCATCGTACTCGAATAAAGAGGGAAGTCCGCCAGGAAATCTCATATCTCCAGAGCAAGAGATGGCAGACCAATCCGAGGTGTCGAGTACCACGTCAGCTTTGTCAACAATGAAGTCTTTCAATGCTTTCTGAGAGGCAGGTTTGATCTGGTTCGGAGCAAGAAGTTTCAAGAAGTCTACCAGACCCAGTGTGGCTTTTGGCTGAACATGAAAGCGAGCCAGATAATCAACAGCTGCGTAGTCGACTAGAGTTTTCAACTGGAGAGCCGTCTGATAAGCTGAGATTTGGAAGGTCCATTGTCCTTCATCGATCGAAACAAGACTTCTGGAGGAGCTGTAGACGATGGAAAACTCGGGGTCGCTGAGATCAAAGGAACCCAGCTGCAAGCGTTCACGGCGGAAGACAACCCGTCCCGAGAGAATAGACGGCGACGTTGATCGGTCTAGAAGGCGACTGTATTCAAAGGTAGCACGAGTCAAAACGGATTTCAGCTTCCTGCCTACTAGAGGCAGATTGATCAATGCGCCTAACGGAAGACCCAAAGCCTCAATGAGTTCCAGAGCCGTGATTCCTTCAAGCTGTTTCATCGCGACTGAAACTAAATCCACTGTCAGCATCCATCAGCTTTCAGCAAACAGTTGCCTTACCGTTTTCACCAGTGTGAGACAGAGTCACAGGGAGAAGCTCCTGTTTGTACTGTAATCTTGCAGCAAGCCCAACGTTCGATTCTGACCAAGACCACGTCCTATCGTCGTCGCCGAGCCTGTTTGCGGACAACAAGACGGTGTAGGTGCCATCCTTGGAGTAGTCGATCTTGATATTCGCCGAAAGTATGATGATTGTCTCGCCGCCATGCTGAATCGGAGTCTCTTCCGGGATTTGAAACTCGAGCAAAGTTGATGGCACCCAGCGAATAGGACCATTGCTCAACATGACCAGACTTGATTTCTCGGGCAGGACACAAAGATGGGATATCTGGCCGAGTATCGACGAGCTAGCAGTGAGAGCACTAGTGAGTGCATTCCCAAAGAGACCGTCTATAGCGTTCTGGAAAGTAAAGGGTGGCATTGTTTTGATATCCCATTCTGCGCATAGAGTTTGGAAATGTCCGGAGGTGTCTTGCGGTATCGAAATGGCGGGCTTAGTCTTTTCGGTCTTCATGGCCTTGGCCGTAGATGCAGCCCGTTTGATTTTATTCGCCTTTATCGTCTTCAATATAGCCACAGACTTTGCATCAGCGGGAATGTCAACGACGGTCGGCATGCCGATATCCTTCGCGGACGCAATGGGCTCCCCGCATTTGGAAGACATGGCAGAAGATGAGGCGATGGTGAAGTGGTCGTTTTCTTGTCCGTCTTGAAGGCTGGTATACACTTCTGCAGCTAAAGAAGCCGTTTGGCTTTCGCGACCGTTGACGTTGACGTTGACGAAGAAGTAGACATGTTGCAGAGTCGAAGTAGGCCGGCCGGACACAGCGATTCTTGTCTTGTCGGTTCCAACATCGCTTGATGCGCTCATTCTGATATAGTGATACCTTCATTCATTTGATCCCTTGTTCATGAATCGTTAGAGCGGCGATCATCAATCTCGGGATTCCTTGCTTACCGTGATAACTATCCGCATCGATGCACATTAAGCCAGCAATGAAGGTAAGGACAGGACAAAGGACAGTTCCAAAAGAGAGGATGATGAGAAGATGTACATTAAGATGGACAAGCTACAAGCAACGAGCTTCAGCAGCACGGCCGGCGCTCGCTTGGACCATTGAGCTGGGCCTGGATGGAATAGGGGAACCAAGCCTGTAATGGTTGCCATCTCGCTTCTCGGTCCACACGCGAATCCCCGCGAAGGCCTGAGCGAGTCTCGAGGCATGACAGGTCGTGGGAGGCGAGAAACTGAATCGCCTGCAGTGACGGCCCGTTTCGCTGTCAACTCGAAACAGCGACCCTATCCCCCTCAACTCCACCACTACAACAGACATCACATCTCATCTATGGAATTGCCCTCAGGATCAACTTCAGCTGACCAACATTACTCGAGTTTGCTTGATCGGGTTAAGTGTCTATGATTCAACATCTAGCCTTACAGACGAAGCACCATTTTCATACCCTTTTCAATTGAGAAGTGATACATTTCAGCTATCCATCTCTTCTCCCACCAAAAAACCCCAAAAATAACATCGGCAACTTCGAGAGCTGAACCATGAGCATCCAGTACTCGGCAACTTCAATTCGACACTTCAATAACCACTACCCCATCTACACAACTACCCGCACCGCCCCCAAACCACCCAACTATTGAACACAGTAATTGATAGGGTCCCCAATACAACAATGGTTCTTCGTCCTCGTAGACGCCGGTCCCCCGCATTGCCCCAGACTGCAGTTATCTTTCGAGCACTATACCCCATCATTAGCTCTTATTCCCCTCTCCACATCCTTTTATTCAAAAAGAGTACTGGAATATACATACAGCAGTAGGACCACCTGGACCACGGAACCCACTTCCCGATGCACACCGTGGAGGCGGGTCTTTACAGTACTGCGCCGTGCCGACCGAGGCGAGGGCGAGGGTGAGGACGAGAGTGAGGGTTTGGAATTGCATGGTGGTGATGAATTTATGATGGTGATGGTGATGGTGGTGAGGATTGATGAACACTTAAAGGGACGAATCGAGATAATACAGATCCTTATACCATATCCTCAACTATGGAAATTAGAAATAGGAATAGGGAATAGAACCAGGACCAAAACCGCACATTTGCCGCTCGCTCTTCGTACCGCTCTGTTCCATGGCGAGGGGACTAGGGGGAGCTATGCTGTGGGGTTGGTATTTCCTTTCCTTGTCTACGCGTCGTCTGAGGCGTCTTTGGGGAAGGTAGAGTTGGATGGTTCCATTGTCATTTCGATGAAATATTCTTGAACCATCTTTCATGTTGATCTTGGAGTCGTTCGCAGTAGACTCTTACTTTACTTGTACATAATAATGGTCAACCTAAGCCAAAGAATCGTCACGACTGATGTTCTTAAATACGATTAGAGCATCATACTTAAAGACGTCGTTGAAGCCTTAAGTAGGTAGGTTTCTTACATTACAACCACGCTTCAACGAGAAAGCATTAATCAGAAGCTCCACAATCATGAAAAGCAAATATAAGGATGACTGCTCAACGGCCATTCTGAAACATAGCGTCCTCGGGAAGAAGAGTCCCGACCACTTCCGAGATGTCTACTAGGTATTCTAATGATCCCAAGCTCTTCTGTACTCCGTGCGACTTGCTTGTCTGACACTCCTCTACGCTTTCTGTTCGATAGTCACCTCGCTTACCTGCGTTGTCGGATCTTCTCACCTATAACCAAAGCATCTTTCTTGGCCACGGCGAGATCTGGTCGTATGTAGATTGCGTTGAAGAGGACCATATTCTGAGTGAATTCGGGTTATTCATTGGCGCCTGTAAAACAAGCCGGGGTATCATGTACAATCCAAAACCAAAACCTATGCTAAACCACATCTATGCTGATATACGAGGCCATGCTGATGCCTTCACCCATATTGAAATATCGAAGAACTGCAGTTTTTCTCACGAGGTTGAACTCGTCACGCCAGGCGTCCCAGGCTTCGTGCTCTTCCTCCTCACCTTCTTGACGCCACCGTCACTCACCGCACTCGTAGGACTCTTTCCCTTACTAATACTTCCCTTCTTTAGATCACTCGTCTTGATCACGGGCGGTGCCGGAGTGGGTGTAGCTGCCACACTTGCCCTTGCACTCTCTGCTTCCTTCTCTTTCAACTTCTGCGCCGCTTTTGATGCCTCGGTTGCTTGGACCTTTTCTTGTTGATCTTTCAATTGCCGCGATGTAGATGAGAGTTTGAGAGCACCCGGTTCACCGATGAGAGGATTCTCATCCATGTATTCATTTCCCCATCGCACTGCTAATTGGAAGGAATTGGCAATTGCCCGATCGTCGGAGGGCTGGGATTGTGTTTCGCCTTTTGCGTTGGTGGTGGGCGGTTGAGCCGAGATTTGAGATGCTGTGTCTAGAGCGGGCGAGTTGGCGCGGGAGGTTCGGGTTGATTCGAAGAGGGCTTTTGATTTTGAGGATTTGGTTGTGGAGTGGTATGAATAGCCTCGATCAGGGGAGAAGAGGTAGAGTTCGTGAGCTGCTTTGTAGAATTTTTGCATGGCGCGAGTTGCTGCCATCTGCGACGTCTATTAGTGTCATGCTGTATATATCCTTCTCTACAGGAAAACATAGAGGTATCCAACATACCAAACGTATCCTCAGTACATCCTCCAAACTCGGGGCCATGTAAACCAATTCCCCCATGACGAAATAGGTCCCCTCCACCCTCGTAACCCTGTAATACTCCCCTCTCGCCTCGCTCTTTTTCTTTTCCCTAAATTGTTTCCTAATAACCCAGACGGGATTTCCAAGTTGCGCTAGCCCATAGCTTGTCTCAGGGCCTTCGACGATGCGATACTCGATCCCTTCCATTCTATCTAGCTTCGCATCCAAGGCTTTACGGTCGAACATCCATTTTCCATTTGGTGCTGCCGCGGCCTGGCCTCTGAGTAAAGCATTATTGGACATATCGTCGACGAAGGGCGAGTTGAGGAAGTAGGCATGGACCGATTCAGCGTTGATGCCTGGTAAGAAGCCTTCGGGGACATAGTAGCTGTTCAGGTACTCTATGAGAGCTGGGTCGCTCCAGACGGTATTTTCGAGAGAGGCCGACATTGTTGATTGCTGTGGAGAGCTCTTGCTTGCGTGTTTGCGGGTGGGAACAAGGAAGCTGTTGATGGAGCCTCATTTAGTGGGGTAGGTAGCCTATTTTTAGCGGCTCGGCTTTGTTAACTTACTGGCCTCACCCTCTTCTTCACATCTGCACCCCACAATAGACACAATGGATCTTCTCCAGACTGTTCGTAAGGAGGGCTCACGGTACGTCCACTCTTTCAGCTCACATGCACTTCACTAAAACCTCACAGGGGAGGTCGCGCCGACTTCAAGTGGGAAGACGTAAAGAACGATGCGCAACGAGAAAACTACCTGGGCCACTCACTCATGGCCCCGGTCGGACGGTGGCAGCAGGGAAAGGATCTCAATTGGTATGCAAAGGGAGATGGCACTCAGGAAGGGGAAATGACGGCGGCCGAGAAGCGAAAAGAAGAGATCCGCAAGATCAAGGAAGCTGAAGAGGAAGCTAGGTGTATTGCTCTAGGCCTGCCTCCACCTGACAAGAACTCCAACCTGATTCCGCTGGGTGAAGGAAAGAACAAATTGGAGGACGAGAAGCCTAAAGAGATCGAGGAGGAGAAGAAGAAAAGGAGGAGGCACAGATCTCGCAGTCGCAACCGTGACGAGAAACGTCATAGACACAGGCGTCACAGGTCCTCCTCGAGAGATGAAGGACGCAGACACAGGAGACATCGTTCGGCATCGAGGGATGGAGAAGGTCGCAGATTTAAGAGAGAGCGCTCAGAGTCGCGAGAGGATGGAGGCCGCAGACACAGGAGACACCGTTCCCTATCAAGAGAAGACGAGCAAAGGAAGTGCAGACCATCAGCATCGCGAGACCGAGATGTGAGACGCTCCAAGGATAGGTCGCGGAGCAGGGACAGGCGTCGAGATGATGGCCACCGCAGACGACGTGAGGCCGATGACCGTTCGAGATCACCCTACAAGGCTGGCAGACGTCGTAATGACAGGTCTTTTTCACCGGAAACGAGGTCAAGGTTTCGCGATGACAGGTATCCCTCCGATGATGTGAGCCGGAAACGACGCAGTATGGACTAGTATCGCGAAATAAATCGATGCATGACAGTTCACTGACACAACTCGGCTTCCAGGCTCCGATACCAATGGCCCGAATAAAGGTAAGCCAGCCTCCGTCGCAGAACTCAAATACGACATTTCCGTCAAAGAGAGGCAGATCGCATCTCTCCTCCAAAAACACATCCAAAAGAACTATCCTTGGGTCAAACATTGATGGACCGAATGAATGATAATAAAGCTCTGCGTAACGATTTCGATCTCTTCACTCTAGTCATCAACTCTTTGAATCAACAAGTCAACGATTTGCTGGACTGGAATTGGGACGTCGAAATCCAGCAAGTCAAACGACCTCGAATTGATTGGGGCGAGGCGGAATTCGGCGAATATGTTCCTATGAAAGAGGCCATCCCGCACAAATATCCGCAGACTATCTTTTCACATGAACCTGGTGTCGGCGGATATGTTCCAATGGAAGATAATCATTCAAAAAGCCCTAACAACCCATTCACCGTCGACAAAGAATTCTACAGACCCAACCCAGAAGTACCCGAATACCCGCTGACGATCTTCTCTTATGATCCTTAGACGATACGTTCGCACTTGCCATTCTCGAAGCCAGCGTCTTGAGAGCCAACGTTATATCGGACCTCCGAAACCAGTTGTGCAACCAGGTAATGGACTTGGAAGCAATTGTCCAGGATATTTCGGACAAGGAATATGTCATGAAGAGGAAGGTTATGCTTAGCGAGGAGGAGAAGGATGCGCTGAGATATGAGGTTTATCAGTCTACCCAGGTCATTGATGCTTTGAATAGGCAGGTTGATCTCTTGTGTGACAAGGAGAGGGAAAGGGTTGGGCCTAGGAAAAAGTATGATTTCTGAGTTGGGGTGGATGTCTTTTTCAAACGGCAGAATTTGCGGAGTATATATGGGCCAGTATGTCTTCTCTACTACTTGCGCAAACTCGATTTCTCTTTTGAAACTGGCCTCTCATTTCTCCTGATTCGGATTGACAATACTTGAGGCCTAACTGCTCCGCTTGTCGTATTTGTAAAGCTATGCTTGTTGCATATTGGATAAAAAGGGGCCTCGTTTCTGGTAATGCGCTCTAAGAACTTTCTAACAGACTTTCTCCTGTACTAATTGCACCCATCACCGGCCGCAATTCGGATGTGGCAAGACTCCTATCTCGACGACGTGGTAAGTGCGAGCTTTGTAATGGCAAAAGTGGTAGGGAGGGAATCTTGGTGGCTATGAATTTGGACTTGGACGATGGTGGTGACTGAGGTACTATGGAGCCTGTCAGTGGTGAGTCAAGTTTACGCGCTGACGCTGGGGAGGTAATTTGCTTACCTGGTTGTTGGACTTGACTGCGCGATCTTGTACATCGACAGTAGAGGAGAATGAGGCGGGGATGTATGTGTTTGTGAGGGATAGGGTGCAGGTGGTGAATATGGCTTCTGTGGGCTAGGTTATGAGTAGGTAGGATGGGGTGGTTGATGTTGTAGTTTTCTTTTTGTCTGGGTTTGCTTGGGGTATGGTGATTGTTCGTAATGGAGGGTCGTTTTTGGTGAGGTAGAAGGTAGCTTGATGGTATTTATTGTGACGTATCGAATCCACGTGCTAAAACCACTGATCCGGAGACCTACGCATTTTCTCGAAAGCCACCTAGTTTATATTCGCTGGTATGATAGGATATTTTTTCCATCCGTTTCCGAAGGTCTCGCACCAAATCTATTCAAGTACGGGACAGGTAGGGACTCGATTGGGCAGACCTATTCGATGATCGTAAAATCGGCGTTTAGCTAAATATATCCTATAAGCGTGACCTAATGCGATAAAGCGGAAGAAGGAGAAGATGACACCGGTTTTGCTGGATATGTTAGATCTATAATATCGGAATCGTGTTGTATTAATCTCAGAAATACCAGTATCTCTTTGGTAATACTGCTTATATACCGTTCTAACCCACCATCTGGCAAGTTACCTAATCCCGTCGGTACAAGGGAAGGGTAGGTCGAATCCTCCACATTCTAATTATTGCGTGAAAGAAGACAAAAAGGCGAGTCTATGAATCAAGTATCTATCTAAGCTACTATAACTATTCGTAACTTAACTGGATTTAGGGCAAGGCTGGAATTCACGTGGCTAGGGGGGATAAGAAGGCTTCAATCGACTACGCCAAATTTGCACGAACGAATAAAATAGAGAGTACGATCAACTTATCAGCTCATTATCTCCCTACCTTTTAGAGTCTAAGAGAGAAGTGTATCATAATTCCTGAACTTATCAAATCTGCGAAAAAGGATCGAACTTTACTTATTTCTAGCAGTCCACAATCTCAGAAATATCAATACATGGCTAATCTCGGAATCGATTTCATGTTCAAGCCCGCAAACGCTGGTAGAAAACGTTGGTATCCCAATATCATATCAACTACTCTCCCTCCGCCCTGGAAACTCTCAACCAAAAACCCTCTCATCCTCCCCACCTCCATTCGCAGTACTCAACCTCGCACACAAGCTCAAAAACACAACGGTCTCAGTAGCTGCAAGATAATTAAGCGTATCCAACAAAATCTTAAGATGTCTCGAAAAGTTATCTTCAAACTTCGTCAAAAGATCTTCCATCTTAACAAGTTTATTCATATCCGCTCCGCCATCACCAGCTCTCGATGTCGTCGATCCCGCCAGAGATCTCCCAAGATTGGGTTGTGCGGCGGAGAGGGTGGGATCAGATTGTGAGATGTAGCGGGAGAAGGAGGCGGTGTAGTTTGCGTAGTGGGTGCAGGTTTGAAGGATACGTGAGTTTAGCTAGAGATATGCAGATTAGTACGATGCTCTCACTGTCAACAAAAGTAATGGAACATACCTTCAAGAGCTTGGAGTTGGTAAGCATACACTCCTTCAAACACGTGGCCAAGAAATCAACATGATCCTGCATCAACTCATCCACCGTTCTTTTGACGCCCGCTTCCTCTTGTGTCCCTTCGGGATTTTTCGCTCTCGCTTTCGTATCGGTCTTGCTGCTTTCATCGAGGCGGTTCATCAGACCCTGCCAATTCGGCTCAATGACTTCAGTCGTGCAGTAATAAATGAGTTGTTGAACAAAGATGAGCATCCTCGCTCTGAGCGTCCAGACTCTCCGTTTCGCACGTTCGACTCTCGGAGACGATCGATGTTTCCATGCTCGTCCGTTCGAATGTTCCATCCAACTCCCCATCAACAACGTTTCCAAATACCTCAGCGATAGCAAGTAGCGGAAGAGGAGTTGATACCTAGTGAGAGTGACTCGGCTCACTACCAAACTCAATGGGAAGGGAACAGCGTAGTCCAGCACCATAGCATCGAAGCCAATAATTCTTGCATTATCTTTTTCAGAGGTCGCTGTAGTGGCAGGTGTATATGCTGCAATCCCGCCCTGCGCATCTTGATCCAACCCTGTCACATTGACGATTTTCATGAGCCAATCCGTCAATAGTGTCTCGTTCATAGCGACCTTGACATCGTCTTTGTACGGGTCGTCGGCTGCTACGCTGCCTGGTTGGCGGAGCACAATATCGAGAAGTGATTGTAGTTTTCCAGTATTGACTTCTCTTGCAGGCTTCTTGAGTTCTGAAGTTCCGAGCTCGAGGAAGTAAGTGAACCAGTCTGCGCGGTCGAGGAAGAAGTAGTGTTTTAATGAATGGAGCCGAGTCGGTAGGGCGTGAGTGGTGAGTAGGAGTTTGAGGAGTGATGAATTCGCGTAAGCATATGCGCCATTCACATTTTCGAGGAACCGAGGGTCGTCAAAGGTGGTGGGTACATCTCGCACTTCTTTGCTGAGATCAACACCACCACATTCGCGGACGACGTTGAGATATTTCCCGGCGAGCAAGGCTTTCTCCTTAACGCCTTCGAGTTGAGGTGGGACGAGATTATCACGTATCGTGTACCGCTTCTCCCAATACTCGTCTGTGTAATCTTGGTCCAGTCGTTCTCGCTTGATGCTTTTTTGTTCCTTGATTAGGAACTCGCTGTGTGGATCCCGAATGCCCCCATGATGTAACCATTCATTCAGCATAGCCATGTACGGCCGACTCGCTTCTCGCAGCAAAGTCGTCAGTAGCTCTCGTGCCTGCGGATCTCCTGACATCGAAGCCAGCCTCCTCGTGATCAAACCAAGCACACTGCCGCCTTTACACATCTTCTTGCCTGGAAGGCCTTGATTTCCACCCTCCCGTAGCGATTCCAGTATGTTCTCGAGATCATCTGAGTCGTCCAGCGAGTCGTCACCATCATCTTCGAGTATCGAGTTGGCTTTCAGCAGCTCAATTGTGAGGTTGTAGAGTTGAAAAAGGCAATGACTCGTCATCTTCGTGTGCAGGTTAAGCACATGTAATGTGAATGTTTTCTTCGTAAGCATCTCGTTCTCAAGCTGTGCCATCATAATCGCATAATCCTTGAGCAGCTTCCGTATAGCAGCACACAGAGCATGGTTGACCAGACCGTACTCGCCCCGACTTAGCACTTCTAGAAAAGATTCAATAGCAGTATAATGTGTAGCCATCTTCAGCATCGACATGGTTAGGTCTCTCAGACTCGGATCGAGGCCCGGTAATATCCTGAACGCCGGACCAAGCATTCGGTCTTTCTCGTCCATGGGGTCATAGGTATCGACGAAGTGGATGTATTGTCCCTCATACCCCATGAAAACATAGAGAAGGTCCTCTATTATTGCCTTCTCTTTCTCATCCGAGGATAGTTGGCTGAGAGGTAGACCTTGTAAATGTGCGGGCGCATCTCTTGCCAATGGAGGGACTGATATTCGTGAAGCCAGAGGCGCAGTCGTATGAGCGACAAGTGAGGCTTGAGGATTCCATGCCACTATTCAGTATCAGCCCTACATGCTATGCTCTTCCATTCCATATATCTACCAGGAGCAAGACTCTTTGCTTTCACAGTTTCCTCATCCTCCTCCGCCAAAGGTACCTCTGGCTCCCGACTCTTCCTCCCATTTCCGCGACTATCTGAGGTAGAACTTCTCGCCCGGTGTGTAATGGCTTCACGCGTCAGACGCGACGTTCGCTCTGTTCTTCGTTCGAGTGTTGACGCGGTTGGGCCGCTTTGTTTTCGCGAGGGGGCGGCCGAGGATTTGCGATCAGTCTGCGCCGAAGCAGATCGGGAGGGACCACTTGAGGCCATGTTTGATCTTGGAATGAGAGTGTCGAGACTTGTTGTGTATGAACATTGCTTGCTGTTTGTATTTGTCGGAGTCCAGCGTGGTTGACGCGATCCAGTGACCACGTGTTATTGATTGCCAAATTTATATACAATTGAAAACGCGGGGAATATGGGATAACGTGTTCCATCACCCAACCGCTCAAAATCTGCCAAGACTTCTACCATTCCTCTTATGTGATTATGTCTGAACAACGAAACGCACTATTACTCCAACACGAAGGGAGAATCCAGCTCGCACTCCAAGCCCTACAAGCCGGCCAATTCCGAAGCCAACGGGCCGCCGCTCGTGCCTTTGACGTTAAACAGCGAATCCTCTCTGAGCGCGTTAAAGGAGTCCCATTTATCCTCGAAACACCACCCAATGGTCGGAAACTTACCCTTAACGAAGAGCAAACGCTTTTCTGATACATTCTTGACCTCGATTCGCGAGGATTTGCGCCCCGGCTTCGTGAGGTAGCAGATATGACCGATAAACTGCTAGCTATACGCGGTGGAGAGCCAGTGGGCAAAAACTGGGCTGAGAGGTTCGTTACGCGCTTAGATGAGCTCAAGATGGCCTTCAACCGAGCCAAGGATAGGCAGAGGATACTACAGGAAGATCCGGATATTATTGGGGCGTGGTTCAAGCTCGTTGCAGATACCAAAGCCAAGTACGGCGTCCACGACGAGGATACACACAATTTTGACGAGATTGGCTTCCAGATGGGTGTTATTGGGTCAATGAAGGTCGTTACAGCCTCCGAGAGACGTACAAGGCCGGAACTCATTCCGCCGGGCGATCGCGAATGGGTTACGGTTATCCAGAGTATCTGCGCCGCTGGGTATGCAACCCCACCCTTCATTATCTACAAAGGACGCGTTCACATCTCTGCGTGGTACGAGGAGGCAGGTATACCGCGCAATTGGAAGCTTTCAGTCTCTGAGAACGGCTGGACAAACAACGCGCTTGGTCTTGAGTGGTTGAAGCATTTTGACGCGCATACAAAGGCGCGGCAGGTGGGGGGGTACAGGCTACTTATTTTGGACGGCCATGAGAGCCATCTCAGCCAGGATTTCAAGGACTACTGGCTCGAAAATAAGATCATAACCCTCTGTATGCCACCTCATTCATCGCGTATCGTCCAGCCGCTTGATGTGGTCTGCTTCTCGCCGTTGAAGTGCAAGTACTCTCAACGAGTTCGAGACTTGGCACGCCGACGCGTCTACCATATCAACAAGGAAGGCTTTCTCCCTGCCTTTAAAGACGCGTTTTTCGACGTGTTTACAAAAGAGAACTGTCAAAAGGCCTTTGAGGCAGTAGGGCTAGTCCCTATCGACGCGCAGGCGGTATTGGACCGCCTTGAAGTACGGCTACGTACCCCGCCAGAACCCCGTCTCCCAGAAACGCCGTGGCAGTCAAAGACTCCAAGCAATACTCATGAATTTGGATCCCAATCCAAGCTCGTAAGCGACTCTTTTATTCGGTCACCAGTTACTGCGCAGGCTGGCTTTTCCCAGCTTGTTAAGGGCGCTGAATTGATGCTTCACCAAAACACTCTACTCGTTGCTCGCAACCACGAGCTTGAAGAGCACTTGGCAGTAATAACGAAGCGAAAATCACGCAAAAGGAAGCGGATCCAGCAAGGTGGTACTATGGAGTATGGGACTGCAGCAGCGCAGGTAGCTGCAGAGGCGTCTGTAGCGCCTCAGGGATCGAAGAAGGCTCGTGGTAGTAGCAATCAAGAATCAGCCCGACCAACTCAACGGCGCTGTGGGAACTGCGGCGTAACTGGGCATAATGCGCGAACTTGTAAAAAAGACATCGAGATATCTTCTCAATCAGATAGTAGCACGACGGACTTAGAATCTATTGTTGATAGCGAAAAAATTAAAGAATCGTAACATGAGATGGTCGTGCCAAGAAATTTTGAGCGGTTGGGTGGTGTACGTTATCATAACACAATAGAATATGGGAAGCATAGTTTGAGTTGAGATTATCACATCATTCTGCTTCTACAGCTTTACAACCTTCCAACCAGGCAGATTCATCTTCTATAGTTTTACAATCTTCCAACCAGGCAGATTCATCTTCGACAGGACTCCATCCAGAGGTCCTTGTACTTCTCGGCCACCAACCCATACTTTCTCCCCGGCAAGGTGTTTGACAAAGCCATCAGGTCCAGAGACCAAGATATATTTTTCGCCCAGCGACTTTCGGCTCGCAACGTCCTCCTTTGCCAAATGCTCGACATGCTGTTGCACGTTGCTATCCTTGATGAAGTCTCCTTCCTCATCCACAAAGTATTCCACAACCAACGAGCCTGGTCCGCTCCTGCTCTTGAGTTGATTTATTTCTTGCACCATGCTCGCTTCGTACACTGCCTCGGACGCCACCGGGCTCACTGTGCTGGTTTGCTGCGAACCAAAGAGGCCCATGAAGCCACTCAAAAGCCCCGATGGCGGCAAGTGGTGTATATCACTCTTCCCACCTATACAATCTTCTCTTCTTCTGTTTGCCCACAAGATGTGCACCTTCATATCCTTTCTATCCTTGAGCAAGTTCGCAACCTGCAACGCCGGCGCAATGCCAGTTCCACCAGCCAGAAACAGAACTTCCGTCGCATGCTCGGGTATTTCCAACTCCAAGAACGGCCCACGAAGATTGACCGTCGTTTCTTCCGGCAGCTTGTGCAGATAATTCGAGACCTCTCCAGATTCCTGTCGCCTTATCAGTATCCGCAGATCATGGTGTGATTCTGATTTTTCTGAGGTTGATGGCAGAGGCGTGTAGCTCCTCGCAATCTGAAGTTGTGGTTGTTTGGCTTGTACACTCCATATGCCCTTCTTGCATGCCTGTTGTACTATGCTCATCGAGTGTTCGTCTGTATATCTTGGGCGCAGTGTGAATATGCTGCTCGTCGAAGAGACAGGCCTCTTCGAAACAAGTGTGTACGGGCTGAAATGGCGCTGATTCAGGGCGCCGGAGTCCTCATTCTCCGTTGCGTACGAGCGATAGGCGTATCCTCCAGCAGTTCCGCCGCCGAAGAGAATGAGGAAACCGGGGATGGGGCGGAAGAGGATTTGAGGTATGCGAAGGAAGGACATGTCGATTGCAGTCAGTTGGATGGAATAAGGCTACATGATGGTTGTTTGGTTGGTAGAAGGACCATGATCTGAAAATACACTTGTACTGCCATGTATTTTGGAAAGTCACGCCATGGCCCAATTGGGAACGCGTTCGTGACGTGATGCTGTCTCCCTTCCACTCCAATTGACGTCCCGTCTTCACCAAGCCGGCCCAATAGATCACACACCATCAATCCAAGTGAGCAACCAACGGACATGGCCTCGAAATATCTTCCGGCCGGTGAAGAACTCGCCTTGAGGCCGCCGGCCGCCAGGTTGAACATCGACTACTCTTGATACTCTTCGGATCCCTCTGCATTCTCAAGACTACCTAGCCCAATGGAACAGGGGTTACCATGAAAGCTTCGCTAAACTTCTCCATATTATCTCGGAACATGTCCAAGCCGCCTTCAATTTTGGATTTCTCTCCTGGAGTCTTCTTGAACAGCTGAAACACCATGGAGAAGCGACAGCCAATTGCACAGGCTTCTTTCGAAACATTGGTTGGCCTTGATCCGGAAAAATTTCCCTGACGAGTGCACAGATCCATGGTTTTTCAACTTTCATTAGACTCGAAACTCCGATTCTTGGCTTTAATGCTGTTTTGGATTATCTCGGAGCCTATAGCGAGTTGGCGATAGCGGGCATCGATAATTCTCCATATTATTTTCACCAAAAGCAATCAAATGGAGATTATGTGAGCACTACTCCGACCATCGAAAAGTCATAAGAGTTTCATATAAAGTAATCGCAGCGCATCTCTGAATTGTCGAGCAATATTCCCACTGTCCTTTCCTCAATATGACTTTCATTACGACACTCCTTTTATTTGTAAATTTGTCTTTCGTTACCATTGCTCAGCAGGCTGGCAATCAGAGTACGGAAAACGCCCCGAAGCTTTCATGGCAGAAGTGCAAGCGTGGAGGATGTAAGACCATAGGAGCCGAACTTACTGCCGACGCAGACTCTCGGTGGCTTCACAACGTCAACGGGACCAGTGAATGCAAAGGTGCGTCTGGTTGGAACAGGACATTTTGCCCAGACCCTGTCACTTGCGCAAAGAATTGCGCTCTGGAGGGCATCGAAACCTACTCTGCCAATGGCGTTACTACAAATGGCAGTGCTCTTACCATGAGACTCAAGAACCCAAATGGCTTTGGTCCACCACGTCTCTACCTAAAGCCCACCGGAAAGAACAAGTATGAATATTTCCGTCTCTTGAACAAGGAATTCACCTTCGATGTCGACACGTCCAAACTCCCATGCGGCACAAACGGAGCTCTTTACTTTGCGGAAATGGACGAAGATGGTGGAATGGCGAAGCACTCTGGCAACAAGGTGGGAGCCAAATACGGCACTGGATATTGTGATGCTCAGTGTCCCAGCCACCCACGCTTCATCCACGGCGAAGCAACAGTTCCAGAAGGAAACGCAACGGTGACCGAGTACGGTGCCTGCTGCAACGAGATGGACATCTGGGAATCCAACAAGATCTCCACTGGCTACACACCACACCCCTGCAACAAACCAGAAGTCTACCGCTGCGAAGGAACGGCTGAATGCAAAACCATCTGCGACAGAGGCGGATGCGACAGCAACCCTTTCCGCAACGGCAACCCAGACTTCTACGGACCCGGAGCGAACAAAACAATCGACACAAACCAGAAAATGACCATCGTCACTCAATTCTTCACCGAGAAGAACAAGACTTCAGGCGACCTCATCGAAATCCGCCGTCTCTACATCCAGAACGGGAAAATCATCAAACACGCCTCTACCAACGTCGCCAATATGACCAAATACGACACCACCACCGACGAATACTGCGCCGCCAAGGTCAACGCCTTCAGCGAGGACGAAAACAAGTTCGCTCATTACGGCGGTCTGAAGACGATGGGGGAATCCCTCGCTCGTGGTGTTGTTCTCATTTTCTCATTGTGGGTTGATGAAAGCGCAGCGGCTATGCAGTGGCTTGATGGCGCGAAGTATCCCGTCAATGCGACTTTGGGATCGCCTGGGAGTGCGAGGGGGACGTGCAATGGAAATAGTAGTTCTCCTGCGTATATTGATGCGAATCATCCCGATGCGGCGGTTGTGTTTTCGAATGTTAAGTTTGGGGAGATTGGGAGTACGTTCAAGATTGGGACGGCGAGGTTGGTGTAGGTGGGCTTTTTGTGTTGGGAGGTTTTGGTCGAGGGTTTTTTTTTGTGTAGGATAGTTAGTTGTAGAATCCTTTTCAGTGTAACACACTTATGTGGATGAAAAGAGAAAGCGATGTTGAGTTGGTGAAAAGAGCTAATACGAGTAGAGGCGAAAGACGTAAGCTGTCATGACTCGAGGCTATTCCGAGGCTAACCACGCTTTGAGGCTAGCTCCAAATCTCGACGCGGCGTGAAGACTTCCCTCCTTCAACCGGACTTCTCCTTTAGCATCTCCTTCAGCAGCTCACATCAATTTCTCTTGGGCAAGCCTGTGTGTTGTGTCCTCTGTGGTCCTTTTGTACGGCACTGCTTCTTCTTGCTGGTTTCTCTTTTGAACATTCCTTTCCATTCGACGCTTTGTGTCGTTGTCGTTGCCATTCGTCTCTTGTACCCGTCTGTATCCAAGCATCTATCGTGTTTTTCCACCCTTCGAGTTCTCAACGATATGCACATCTGCCAAAGAAGGCCACAGTCGATTGGTGAGGCCCATGGCACTGGACTGGCCATCACCGCGCTGAAATTTCCTAGTAATATCTAACAACCTGGCTAAGATGGCAAACCATCAGGCTTTTAGTTGGACCGATGCCCTCATCGCTGAGGATGAGGTCAAGACCCCTATCAGAGTCACAGATCGGATATCCTATCATATTCCGGGACACAAACTGCGAGAGCTTCAATCTCGACCCAAAGCCTCCACGTACTGGTCACACAAGTGGTATCAGGACTCGAATGGCGAAAAAGTAACGATATCGTACGCCTCAACGAGAGAGCAATCCGAGGAGTTGGCTAAACACTTCCTTAAGGAGAGAGTGCTCGGCTTTGATATGGAGTGGAAATCGCATTTTAAAAGAAAGAACGCAAAACGGGGTAGTAAGCGTAGAACTCTCAAAGATGAGATCTCCCTGATCCAGGTCGCTTCAGCAAACCGAATTGGCCTGTTCCATATCGCTCTTCACAAAGGCACGAGGCCTGTAGAGCTCATTGCAAGGTCCCTCAGGGAAATCATTGAGTCTAATGCAATCATCAAGGCTGGCGTGGGTATTCATAGCGCTGATGCCTCCCGTTTACGAACCTTTATGAAGCTTCAACCACGCGGCATGCTTGACCTCAACCATCTTCACCGCCTGGTGAACATATCGAGCCGAGGAAGAATGATAGGTCTATCAGACCATGCCCAAATCTACCTAGGCTTTCCGCTACTCAAAGGCGAGATTCGTACTAGTGACTGGACTAGACCAATGACCACTGCTCAAAAAAACTATGCAGCTTCTGATGCATATGTTGGGCTGGTGCTCTATCACGTATTGGACGTCAGACGTCTGAATATGGATCCCATTCCACCGCATCCAGACGCAGATAACAATCCAAATCCAAAGAATCCAGCTGGAGACCCTAAGCCACCTTCAGAACAGCAAATACGCCGACTTGATGCGTCCGAACAGGCATCAAAAGCCCGAAAGGACAGTACGAGGAACATTGTGCAAGTAGCAGAGACTGTCACTATCCCTCCTGTTTTGTCTACGCGTAGTTCGACTACTGTCAAGCCAGCGCAAGGGAGCATGGGATCAGCGACTGCTGCTCCAACGCTTCTACAGGCGTCGCCTCCCAAAAATGAGAAATGCCGGCTTCTCGCCACTCTACACAGTCTTCGATTCCGGCTACAGAGAAACACAGGGTCCCCTCTCGAGTCTATTGGTGATGAGACGCTCGCCAAGATAGCCAAACAACGGCCAGACACCGTTCCAGCCCTGTGCCGTATTCCAGGTGCTGGTAAGCTGTACCAACTTTGTAAAGCTCAAAACATCGACCTGATCGATTGCATAACCAAGCTGCCAACATCATTTTTTTTTCACTCCAGCTTGTCCCTCGTCACTACTGAGCCTACGAAAACTTTGCAGCTCCAGCCATCGGCTGCAGTATCCCACATCCAGGGTGGCCAGAAACGAGCATATTCGAAGATGAGAAGACGCAGTTGCTCTGTGAGTAGAAATGAAGAGCTCCACTCAGCAACTCCAGTAAGTGACATCGTCGCCACTACGAGTCAAGGCTGCACTGCCGAAGATCCAATATCCATCCCTTCTTCTTCTGCATTTTTTGAAACACTCGACAACGCTGGAGGCCATAGATCATGAAGGTTTAACAAGCGAGAAGCTTTTGGCTGAGCTACCCAACGAAAAGAACGCCCTGCCATCGCATTTTTGCAATTCGCCGTCATCCGGCAAGTCAAATTCAAAGCATGCGGACAAGAGAGCACGTGCCCCTTCGACACTTTCAGTCAGGTATGGAACCTGATCCTACCCCTGCGTCAGAAAACCAGGCAGGGAGCAGTAAATCGGTCCGTTACGAAGCACACAGTTCGGCCAATCTCAAGACCAGCCAAAATTCCAGGAGACGCCATGAGAAAGAAGAAACGCAGGTTATTTTAGATACTCAACTGGCGACTGCTGCTTTGGACTTTCAACTTTCATCAGATCCCCCGTCTCCTCATCATGAGCAATGTTCCTGGACCACGCGATCGCCTCTACGAAAGTGGTTGATCATTCCCGAATTGCCCAAGTTGCTTTCCAGCACAAGTCCCCGGGACATACGGCTGATGCCAGCTCTGCAGTCTTTTCGGGAAACCGCACCATCGGCTTTGCCATCATCGTCCGACTACGAAGCAATACATCCCTGTTTGTTGCAATGATGGAGGCGGAAGTTACAGAGGGGTCACGACCGACAAGCCGAGTCGGACAGTTGGCAGAAGATGATTCGGAGTTGAGCGTTCATTCGGCATCTGCGGATACTGACTATGGAGCCAATGACTCTCTGTTTCGGGCTGCGTTTGAGGCTGAAGGGAATCATGATGTGCCTTCAATATCACCGAAGAACGCAAGGGTGCATAGGTCATCGTCGGTGGAGGAGTTCTTCGATGCTAGGTCTTCATTCACTTCGGCTTGATTTATGATTATGATTGATGGTCTATAACCAGCCTGGGAACGGGCGTGGGGAGATAACAGGGAAGCTTTGGACGACTACAACAAGATCGGGGAAGCCGTCCGACTATGTATTGTTGCGGACAAGGTGGCTCACATTGTGGATAGTGGCTTTCAGTAATGTTTACAATTGATATCTTTTCCAATCATATACTATCGGAGCTCCTTAGAGAACGGAATTGAGAGATCATCTTGCCCTTTCCTGAGACCTTCACAGTAGCGTCTCCAATCCATGTACCTCTTCCTAAGCGTCGTAGTTATATCTTGTAATATAGGCTCGCACTCCTATGGCGAGGTCGATGGATTTCTGGCAGATTACCTCTATCGAATCACTAGAAGTTTAGCATTATCGATGTTCTTTTTCGAAGTAAAGGATCATGAATTGCGGGCTAAGCGTGCCATCACATATTACATACACATCGTGTGTCAGTGGAAGGCTGAAGGCTGTATGACGAAGGTGAGCAAAACTATCGCCACCATACCATACCGAACATTTCCTCCTCGTCTTCAAAAACCCCTTCACTTCCTTTCTTCTGAACCCATAATCACAATGACTGAAAAGAAAAACATCGTGATCATCGGTGGTGGAATAATTGGGAGCACCTCTTCGTACTATCTCACGCGCCATCCCCGCTTCAATCCCGCAACAACGACAATTACTCTCCTCGAAGCCACCAAAATTGCTGGCGGCGCATCTGGTAAGGCGGGCGGTCTTCTCGCATTATGGGCATATCCATCCTCGATCGTTCCTCTCAGTTTTCGACTGCACAAAGAACTTGCGGCGGAGCATGGAGGTGTGGAGAAATGGGGGTATAGGACTGTGGGATGTGGACAGATTGAGGCGAAAGCGAAGGCATTGAGGACACCCTCTGTTAAAGGAGCGAAGGATAGAGCTACGGATGAGGGGGATGGGATTTCGAAGAGTGGGAATGGGGTGGGAGCTCATGTGGAGTTGAAGAAGAGGTCGAAAGAGGCGAGGGGGATGTTACAAGCTGCCGGTGTACCGAAAGATTTGGATTGGATTGATGAGGATTCTATCAAGTCGTATGAGGAGATGAGTGAGCCTGGTGCTACGGCGCAGGTTCATCCCTATCTTTTTACGGAGGCAATGGTTGGGTTGGCGGCGAAGAAGGGGGTGAGAGTTGTGTATGGTTCTGCCACCGCGATAAATATAACGAAAGATGGGAGCGCTGTGGAAAGTGTATCATACACATTGAAAGAAGACGGATCAAAGCAGACTCTCCAAGCGACACACGTAGTCCTCTCAGCAGGCCCATGGACGAAACAGATCTGGCCACAGGCACCGATTACAGCTACACGCGCTCACAGCGTCACGATACGACCCTCTCGTCCCGTCTCGCCCTACACCCTTTTCACCTCTATCGCTCTCCCAAAAGACTTCTACAAATCCTCTCCTGCATCCACGCGAAAACTGGGCAAACATGGCACAACAGTAACACCAGAAATATACGCCCGCCCTAACAACGAAGTCTACGCCTGCGGCGACGGTGATACTACAATCCCCCTCCCCACAACAACCGACCTCGTACAAGTAGACGAACAACGCTGTCAAGATGTCGTCGATTACGTTTGCAGCATCAGCGAGGAATTAAGAGATGGCGAGGTCACAGCACGACAACCTTGTTATTTACCTGGCGTCCAGGGCAGCGATTCACCTATCGTTGGGGAGGGTAGGATCAGGGGATTGGTGTGGGCAGTTGGACATACTTGTTGGGGGGTTCAGAATTCGACTGCAACAGGGTGTTTGGTTGGTGAGATTGTTATGGAGGGGGGACCGAGGAGCGCGAAGATTGGGGGGTTGGACCCGAAGAGGTTTGGGTTGTAATGGCTCCTGTCGATTCTTTCAGGTTTATGCTTGTGATTGAGCTGTTTCTAATGGAGTAACCGATCTTCTTGGGGGTTCGAGGCAATAGTATCATGCATCTGTCTCCTCAGAACGACAGTCAAAACAGAGTCATACCCATATCCGGAAGCGCAGTTCGAGCATCCACATCCGCAATGTCCATATCTAAAACACTTGCGACACAAGTCCTCAAGGCTGTTGTGACGGTGGTAACGGGTCAATCGAGGCTTTGGACATCACGTGCCCCACGCTCCACTAGGAAGGCAGCAACCTGGGCCTCGACCAGCAGAGATGACATAGGTGCCGTCAGCACGTGGAGTCATTGCCTTTGCATTATCAGGTCGATATAGCTTTCACAGTCCGCACAGCAGGAGGAATAGGAGTGTAAGCTAGGCCCAGGTTGGTGCTAAGACCTCCATTGGACTGGTTCAACGGAATGACCGTATCGGCGAAGTGGACAAGACGACACCCTTCCTATACTTACTGGAAGTCTGCAGCCTTTCAATTGTTCTCGCTCTTCTCCGCAGAGGAATACCTTTTCGGATTTTTGAAGCGGCGCCGAGATTGGCCGAAATTGGAACTGGTGTAGCTTTCAAGCCTAAGACGATCGAGCAATGGCTCTCCTCGAGCCTGCCATCAAAATCTCATTCGACGCATGGGCCACAAAGAAAAAGGTTGGCGACGAGGAAAGCACCTGGATCGATTTTCGTTGTGGAATCGATCAACCCAGCTTTGATCGCCAAGATTCAGATTAAAGACGAGGCGCAGACCCGTTTGAGTGGCGTGCATCGCGCTCATTTTCTCGAAGCACTAGCGGCGAAAGTTCCTGCTGAGAAGCACCATTTCAATAAGCGGTTGGTCGAAATAGAGAGTGGTGCTACGGCAACACTGCTACTTCGATTCGTTGATGCAAGTACTAAGGAGGTAGGCGCCTTAGTAGGGTGTGATATAATTCGGTCGACGTGTAGAAAACTCGTGTTGCAACGAAAATATGTATTGGAGGACCTATCGTTCACAAGCAAATACGTCTACCGCGGTCTCGTAGCAATGGAAAAGGCCACAGCCGTGCTTGGAGCCAACTTTGCTGAGAAAAGCCAAATTTACCTCGGACCCGGCGGTCACGTTCTCACGTATCCAATTGAGGGTGGTTAGCATGTTGAACCTTGTCGCGTTCCGTGACAAGTGCGCAGTTTAGAAGCACGATCGTTGTATTCTGGAGGGGCAAGGGGAGCAAATGAGAGCAGATTTTGTTGGGTGGCGGTAGACCCGTCCAAGAGGTCCTAGCAGTAAGTTTTTGCAACCGCCGTATTTGCAGACAACAGCTCACGGAACTTCAGACGCTAGAAGATGTCAATATGTGGGCGCTCTTCGACCTGATAACAAACCCAAGTTACCACAAAGGCTTGATTGCACTTCTTGGGGATGCAGCGCATGCCATAACGCCTCACCCAGGTGCAGGAGCGGGACAAACATTGGAAGATGCTCTCGTACTCGCAACTTTGTTGCAAGGCAGAAAGTGTATTCCGTCCCTGAAATTCCTAGAGCTTTGAAGGTATATAGCCAAGTTCGAAAAGATGGGGGCCAAAAGGTCGTAGCGACGAGTAGAGCAACTGGTGAAGCCTATGGTTTCCGAAGCCCAGCAGGAAGTGATTTCGAGGCAATCAGGACGGACATGTTCCAGCAGTTCCAATGGAATTGGCAGGAAAGCATGGAGGAGCAAGTTGAGATTGATTGAGCCACTGTGCTACGAGGGAGATGCTCGATCTGTCGACAAGCGAGTCTATCTGTATCTCTATATCGAAGATGAGTGACGACAGACTGGTACAGTGTGCCTTGTACATACCTTTCGTGTTGATTGAGCCATGTTGGTGATGGTGACTAGTAGTGGAGAAGGGCGAAGGACAAAGGAGAACAGCGCGTCCTGGATACGAAGTGCACGTGCCTTTCAATCTCTCCAAAAGCTCCGCGGAGTCGATGGAATCCCCTGCAATAAGGATGAATGCCAGCTTCTATCAGATGGGAGACACCAAGACGGCTTTCAATAATTATTATGTTGATTTCCTTGATTCATATCATCACATTCTCCAAGCGTTGAAGTGGTTCTTGATGATACACTGATCAGCGTATATCTTATCCATGCATGCGTAGATTGCCGTCCGGTCAGTGCAGAGTCCGTGCAAACAAAATCTAGATTATACTTAGGTGAGGGGTACGAGAAATACTTAGGCAGTTTAAAGTCTGTTTTCCACTGCAGATTTCAGACCGCTTAAGAACCTTTCGTACCCTTGCCCGAATGAAATTAAGACTTCGCTTCCTCGCTAGGACCGGATGGCATTCTACGTATGCACGGATAGGATCTACGCCTACCAGGATTCTTCACCAGTACTTGCCAAGCGTGCACGTCTTCGTTTCGTGGGTCGCTTATGAAGTGACGGATATTAGGGCAATTATCTCATCCGCCTTCACATCAGCATAAGCTCTTTGTAGACATGAAAATCATCAAATACAATCTGACTATCATCAGTAGTACTGACAGCATCTGAAAAGCTGTTCTTCGCATCCTCTCTTCATTCGCTTAACAATCTCTTCAACTCTGAATATTCAGTCACCAAAATTTCCATTCTTCGTTTCGACTGTGTACATCTTTTCAATTCTCACTTGAGAGCGGAGGCAAGTTCGCAACCGTCTAGTTGGCAGCAGCCTGAGCATTCTTGAACATCAACCCCTTCATCTCACGCCACTTCGCCTTCATCTCCTCTGGCACTGGCAATTCGTTCCTATCCAATATCTGTCTGATCTCGAGGCCCTGACCAGCATGCCCAGGGATCTTTGGACCAGCCTTAATAAGCGCAATAGCTTCGTCCAAATCCTTTGCGGCAAGGAGAAGGTAGGCACCGGCGGTGTGTTCAAAAGGTCCCTTTTCAACTTTGAATGAGCCGTCAGTCTCGGAGATTAGGCGGGCTCCTTGGGATGAGGGGAGGAATGCGTCGCCCCAGAGGAGCTTGCCGTCTTTGGCGAGTTTCTCGTTGTAGTCGTTTATGGGCTTCATTTGTTCCAGCTTGTTGTGGTGTTAGACTTCTCCTAATGTGGGTATTCGAGCAGATTGGGGGTGGGATACCAGTTCTGGCGGTGGGTTGGCTCCAGACTCCAATGCTGGATCGGTACCCATTAGGATCATGAAGGTAGGCATGTTGATGTCGTTCGAAATATATTCGGTCTTAGTGAAACGAGGAGGGAAGCACTGATTAATAAGGCCGATGGTTGTGACGGAAAAAGAACCTTTAAGATCCATTGCTTTCTTTGATGGTTCTTTATACCTTTTGCTCGTATCTACCTCAAGCAACGCTCAAGGATCATATCAGGCATATCACGAACCTTGACCTGGCACATCTCTGAGCCCTCTACCTTTACGACGAAGAGTCGACCCAGGTAACTGCCGGTGAAAATCCAGTCCGATTACTCTCCACATTCCACGATACCACCCAGATGATATCATGATACATAGGTCTCTAGGCAGTATACTATAGTACTACTATAGTAGGTAGCTCGGGGATTATGATCAACCTTCCTCAGATTAGGGCTGGTGCCGGCCCCACACGGAACTAATACACGGGAGTGCCGCAGAAACATATCCTAGCGAAATCACGATGTGCAGACCCCAGGTTTCGTGGTTGCTGTCATGACACTATTCCTCCGGGAGCCTAGGTTTCGACTTCTGCTCGTGCTGGATGCTTCCAGCCGACACACGTCATCATCTATTCAGTTTCAGGTCGACCCAAAAATTATCTGGCAACTCACCGCATCTCTCTCTCGTGCCAATTGGTGTCATTCCACTATCCGGGGAGGACGCTTTGCGGGTCTTAATACCGCTGTCAATGTCAATGTAATCCCGCGATTTAGAGCACCACTTTTGGCGGGAATCGATCGAGATAGTCGAGGTGTCCCAAATGTCCTACCTCGATACGTACGAGTGAAAATGATATTCGAAAATAAAACCCCAGAGCTGACCACAGTCAACGCGTCCAGTTATGTTCTCTATCCGTACCAGTCGCAAACCTTCAGCGACGTATCATCAGGAATCGCCGAGCAATCAATCAAACTCGTATTCATCATCTTGATCATGACATGTTCGTCCTTTGCCCGACTCCACCCTAGCAACCAATTGATTTGAATCCATAAGATCTGACTGCCCTGAAACCGATCTCCCAATCTCCATCAATTTCCCTAAGCTCTTAGCCGTGATATTCCATAACAATGCCAACATCTTGGAAATTCACCGCCATCAATATCTCACATCTCACATCCCTTGGCCCCAACCTCAAGCATCAAGCCGCACCCTATCATCTATTTCTTCTCATCAAAAACATCCATCGGATGTTTTCCCAAACTCTTCGCCGACAAGATCGTCATATCCCTTCCCCAGATTGTCTGCATCAGACCTGTAAACAGCGCCTTCTCCTTCTTCCCCCAATGCTTACACGCCTCGTTCTTTGAAATCGCCTGCAAATTTTTCATTGTCACAACACCCAAGACCTCCCAACTCTCTGCGATCTGCTTGGGAATCAACGCCAAATTCTTGGTTGGGTCAGGGCACTGCGACAGTAAGTTCTCCCAGCCAGCATTGAGTGTTTCGGCAACGAAACCAGAGTCGGAGGTGGCAATGAGAATGTACGTCGGAACCTTGGTATTGGCCCCAACACGAATTCGGGGAGTGGAGAAATCTATGTCCACGCGAAGGGCCAGTACAGCCTCCTCATCAACACTGGTTCCTGGATCGAAAAGACCACCCACCAGCGCATCAAGAGGAAACTCAATAGGGCAGTTGGCACGAAGACATGATTGCCAGAGTTCATTGCCTAGTTTCAGCTTTGTATTCATGAGTGCGCTCGACGTGTAGGACGAGCTATCGATGCATTTCTTTGCCCATGGCTCGACTAGTTTGACTGCCGCTTCAGTGGGTCCCAGCTCTGTCTTGACTTGTTTTACAACAGCTGTCTCGCCGATACCACCGGAAACGCAGGCAGCACGTAGTCGGAAGATGGCGGTGGCCAGGGTGTCCATGCTTTGGCCTAATAGTGGTCGCCATGATTCGATGGGGAGTAGACGAGGCCAGTGGGTGGAAAAGTAGGGGAGCTGGCTGGCAGATGGATTCCAGGCGTCTTTCATGTTCAGTGTTGATGTCTGTACTGTCGTTGGTGGGTGCCCTACAGAGTCTGGACCGAGGAACACGATTGGAATCCGTATCTTTTCGAGAATGCTCAGTAAGGCTCCGCGTGCGCCTGCATCCTCGAGACCGAAGTTGACAGTGCAGCTCTTATCGCCGACATCGAATTTGAGACCGCTGGTGCAACGCCGGTTAGCCAATTCTGTGTCCCTTCTAGATCTGGAATTCCCCAATCGCGCCATTCCTTTTAAAAACCCTTGATACAAGATCGATATCGAAAAATCTCTGGAGATCTATGAACACCAAATCGCCAGAAAGTTATCGATATCGTAGTTAAGTTGAACAACAGCTATAAAGATGGAGGTTCAATTAGCGGGGGAGGAGAGATTTAACGAACCTACCTGGTGCAAAGAACGGCTTTGAAGTACTGGAGTCGAACGTTTCTCTCTTGCAGTATTCGCGCTAGCAGAGTAACCGTAGCGCATTCATGCCAAACAATTCCTTTCGCTTTCACACCACTAATGGTGTTTTTGATGGCCTGGCCAAGACGGGACACAGCAGACTTGAAGTGTCCAGGGTTACCCGTTGCTAAACCCCTGACCACGACGACATTGGATTCCTTACCAAAAAGATAAGCAGCGCCACCACATTTCTCTTTGCCCTTGGTCTCCGTTCTCTCGCTGGCCACCCAGCATGCTTGCTTGAAACCATTGTTCTGGTCGTTCAGAGAGTCCACGACAACGATCACGCCGAGTGGAATGTCTCTTCGTTCTTTGATGCTGAAGGATACGGTGCTTATCGATAGATTGGAGTAGGATATGCAGACGGAGGAGTTGGTCGGCATGGCCTTCGGGTTGTATGTGCAAGATGGCGACGTTTCTCGTGGAAGTAAGGTGATCTAAGATATAGCTCGACATGTCTTCGAACTTTGAGCTCTTTGCTGTAGCCATTTCGCCATACTTCACCAGTCGGTCTAGATTGGCAGTCCACGGACTTGGACCGACTCGTGGCTTCGATGCGTTCGCGACCTGCATTTCTGTTTCGTGTCTTGGAATTATTTCTTGCTTGGTCTTGTAGGCGCGAGGAAGATATTTCTGCGGATTGTTGATGCGGATCGTGACAAGAGTATGGTAGTGTTATCATCCGCGTGGAAGACTTCAACACAACACTACGGCCACCTAACTAGATCTATGCAATCGAGGATGATGACGGGGGACGCCGGTTTAAACGGATCTTGTGTGCCGCGTGTGTTGATGAGATTTTCTTGGAGATTGAGCTCTCATTCTAAAGGGTATCTATAGCAATATGGAAAGTAGGTGACCTACGAGGCGGCGACACACCGCAGCTCATCACTATTGCAAATAAATGCGTGTGACCAAGAATGGCTCAACCTCCGATTCGAGCAAATGGATGGCCGCCGAGTATGATTACCCTGGACAGTCAAGCAGTCTGCGGGTATGTACGGAGGGTGCTCACGTTTACTCAGATTCAGCGTCATCGGAGCTCTCCGCCACGTCTTCACCAGCAGCCCTTGCGGCAGCTTTTTTCGCCTTGTCTCGCTCTCGTTTCTTCAACTTTTTGTCCCTGTTACGTTTGGCACGTTTGGCTCTTTCTGCAAGCTCTTTCGCTGCAGCGCCTTCTTCTGCCTTTGCTTTCCGCTCGCGTGCCTCCATTATCTTCTTACGAATCGCTATTCTCGTCTTCTTGCCTTTCCGCGTCTTACGAATCGTGGTATCTAATGGCGCTGATTGGTGTTGGGCGGGTGTTCCTGTAGAAAGTATGGTCGTGACGCGCCATGGTAATGAGCACCCAGGCCATTTCGTATGTGATCGAGCAAGCACATCCTCGCCAGACACGGCTGCAATCTTGAGACGATACTCTGCTTCTGGTGACAGACTATCTCGGAAGTAGTATTCCCTCGGCCTTTCGGGATTTACGAGTCCAGCAAGTCCATCGTTGAGTGAGGGAGACTCGATGCGAATTCTTATGATTGTATTTTCTTTGCTAGTGGTCGAGGGTCTTGCGAACAAGCGAAACTCGACCTCTTCGCTCTGTGCCTGCGCTTCCTCTACCGCATGCGTTATGGTAGATGTTGTCTCAGTGAAGCCTCGGCTTAAACTCTTGAGAAATGCTTGGCCCAGTGCCGGATCCGGCGAAGTCGAGGGTGATGGGGAGGGTGAATACAGCTCGTCGCGACGGACTCTGACGGTCAATCAGCTTGTGTGAGGCTATGGTCGAGTGGGTTTGCTTACCGCTTTGTATGAGGCACGTCGAACATGGTCGTTGATGCTCGGCGCGAGCTTCAGAGCGAGAGGCGATGGTGATGGTCAGGGTGGAGGTCCTGAATTTGTCGCTTGTATTTCCACATTCGGTCAAGTCACGTTCAGACCAAACCGCTGCGCCACTTTAGCATCCATTGTCATATGAATGTACCGCGTACTGTATTCTTAGTTACTGTGGTAAAGCTAAGGACAAGGATATACACACCAGGCAAGCCAGGCCACTCAAGCCACCTCTCAATGCAAGCCTGTGACTTCAGCGTGCTCAACTGGCCATGTTTGCCAATACCGAGATATGATGGCCCTCATGTTCCGAGATGAATCTGTGGCCGTCGAAAGGAAAGCACAGCAGAAGTGGCGAGCGAGAGCAAAACCTAAGATGCTCGCCGACGAATTCTACCAATATCTGGTAAACTCAACAAATGGATACCTATTATCTGAAGACGTACGAGGACCCGTTTCTTGGGCAGCCAAAATGGGTGCAAAAATTGATGGCATTTCCTGGCGCTCCATCCACCCACTATCAGTACGATTTTCTTCAAACCGCGTTTGGCCTAAATTCATACCGAATGATGCGGATCCGCTTGAACACCACTATGCTCGCGAGCAAGTCTATTCACCCCAACTTGGGTCTATCAAACATGCCTCAGGCGAGAGAACTCTTAAAAAGCTTGGTGGACGAAATTCGCTCCTCTGTTCTCTCAAGCTTCGTTGTTCCTATTTTTGGGAAAGTGAGGGCACAGAGTGAGTGGGCATAGCTGGTATACGAGGACTCATGATGACTGGAGCTTTAACCATTGCAAGTGTTGCTCTGAGAGAGGTGATCTCCGGTTTGGAAGCGGAGATGCAGGCTGGGTGGATCGATAACATCAGGACATTCATTGGGCGATGGATACATAACCCCCCTAGGGACATACCATGTTCCAGCCCACCAACTCCTAGGCGCCGAAAGATCAATCTCACCTAAATAAAATCCTAAGTCACGCTTTGACTACCCCTACTTTACGATCTAGTAATAAGAGGTTTCCTATTATATAATAACAATAATCGGATTTTACGTGGTATGTAATGGCGTATGTGCCGTGTGCCCACAATCTCTATCTACAATTGCAAAAACCCAACTCTCTGGGATAAAAAAGCCTTTCGTCACTTTCCAGACCGCGCCCCGTCCATGGACCGGCGCCGTCGAACTATGCCCCCCGGTTCACTACCCGAGTCATTTATACTGTGGTCAGTATAGGACACCCTCCGGTCCGATGCTCCCAATCCTCTGTTCCGGGCCGGTGTTGTCCAGATTCCGAGTTGGCCATTGTTGTTGTAAATCCAGGGTCAAGGATTTTTTACGACACCAGGATTCAATATGCCAAGCATCGTGAGGACCTAAGCATTGCGAGTCCAGGTGAGGGCGTGGTAACGGACACGGCGCGTCCTGGCAACGCGCCGTTAATAAATAAACGACTTCCACCCCAATCTCTCCTCCCTCCTTCACCTCACAGCAATCTTCAGTCCACACCTCCTCTTCTCTCCCCAGACCCTCATCGCACCTTCGACTCTCCAACGCTTTCTCCTGGTTGGCTGGAGTTCGTACTGATGAACGGTGTTTGTACCGTCCATGGTTCGGGAATTCCGCTCATTTCTCACTTCAGCTTCTCCTCCTTCCCGTCCGTAGTCTCTGCTCGTCCCCCCTTTTACTCTGTGTCTTCGTACTCAACTCTCCCCACCAGGCGCGGCGCCGCGGAGAAGTTTGACCTGTCCTCCTTTTGTGCGTTGTTTGCCACGGCAAGATAGGGCAGGATATTATTGTCGAGCATCCACCTAGCAGCAGCCTTGCATCCTGTGACGGCACGACATATCCATACGAAGGCACAAGGCACTTCAGAACATGTCACCGAATTACACTTAGGGTCTAAGATAGAGAGGTAAGAGTTTCGTAAGGAAACTCCGACTAAGTAGAGAGTGCACGAGCCACGGCACGTGATTTAATGGTCACGTGCCATACCGTCACACATCCCTTGCTGGTATTGAGTGCCGTACGTATCGATGTTGTACCAGTTTCGCTCCTCAGATGGTCTCTATTGTATCTGGGGCAGAAGTCGAATACATAAATTAGTGTCTGGTGTCGCCATTCACACGCGCATTGTGGAGTTATCTCTGGCACATGTATTGCTGCCAGCCAGGACCGGAGTCCCAATACCTCTGTTCTCATCAAAAACACCGCTGTAGCTTCAAGTTTCGTGAGGCCATCGTACAGTCCCAGTGTCTCGTTCTCCCACTCCTTAGACCAAGTCGCACCGGCCTTGTTCCTTCTCTTCTCCTCCCACCTTGCCCTCCATATCTCCTCTAGCAACGCGGAGATTTTGGAGGGCAGCCTATATTTATGCAGATTTCCCCCCTTTCGAGCTCTTCTTCTCCTATTTTCGGCTCCCGGTTCCTCAGCGTCGGGCCTTCCTCGCTCCCTTCTCGTCCTGGCAATGGCCCGTCTCTAGTTGTAGGGTCCCACTTCATGTGTAGGTCTCCCTAGCGTTGGTCTTGGCTCTGGCTCCGGTCCTCTATAGCACAAGTTGGGTAGCTCTGCGGGAGCATACTGAGGCACTTCATTGGACTGCGTCTCTCGTAGTGTTAGTCTAGCAGCTCCCATCTCCGCCGGTGTCTCCGGTCGCCGGGGAAGTACCCTGGGTTTCCTCTCCTTCTTCTCCCCCTTGGTGATGGGGGGACAACCTCCATGTCCTTCCACATGAGTTCAACTGTGTGTTGTATCTCTTTTTCCACCGGGTAGTCCTTTACCGCTCCCACTCGTTCCAGGACGAGCTGCTCTACGTATAGGTCCATTGGCTGGACCGACGTCTCCCTTTCCAGCGCAACAACGGGGGTTCGCCTATAGCCCCTAGTTACCTTCCTAAGGCAGTCCCTCTGGACTCTTGCCAATCGCTACATGTGCGGTGCCCGCGTAATACCTCCAGCTCGGTCATTGCATCCCCACGCCTGAATCCCATATAGGAGGGTAGGTCTTACCACTGCTATATAAATGAGTCTGGACTTCCGCAATGATGGTCCAAATATTCCGGCTACCAGCCGCCCCATTGCTCCTTTCCTATTATATAGGGATGCTAATTGAGTACGTATTTATTTCGAGGCCCTATAGTATCTATGTTTTGATTATAATACTCGAAGTAAAGATGGATATTATAAGTTTTCTAGCAGTCTTTAGAAAGTTAATCGCTAGAAAACTTACTGTATCGATCTACATTTAGCTATGTCTGAATACTTATGCTATCTTTATTTAATACCAATATATTCGCTAGCTCTAAGTAAGATAGTTATTAGGTATCGATAATTTCCAGATAACCAGGGTCTAGGATATACAAAGTAGGCGAGGCGGGATCCAAAAGCTATACTCAATGTATGCTGAAATGATGAGTTTTCTCGCATTGGCGTTTTAGTTTGGGGCGGCTGGCTCAATTCAACTAGAGTCGGTGTCGTTACATTGGAGTCAGCGCGCGGCTCGAACTCGATCCAATTCTTACCGCCTTTCTTGTCGTCAGAACTTCACATGGAGGAGGAGACACCGAGAACAAACATGGTGATCATAGGATAGAGTTGCGAACAAAGAAATCGAAGTGGTTGGTATTCTGGCTCTGTGTGGAATCAAGATTGCCGGAAAATTTATCGATGTTGATCACAGATGGAGGGTGAACAACTGTGTTTGGCTAACAGACGGCGGGAGATAAATCGGAGGCTCTATGCGTCTGACACGGCTATTCTGAATGTGAGTACGAAGCTTGAAACTTGTCGATGACCTTTCGTTCTTTTTGCAAAGGAGTCTGGGTAGGAGTGGAATTTGTAGTGAAACTTTCTATCGTTCATTAAATGTATCAAGCTATCATCACCTTTTCTTTCACTTCTCGTGGATCTAAGATTGCATCTTCTTTCCCTTGCTCTCTCCATGCTGTTTCCGACGATCTTAGGCTCCAATATCAATTCCTCGTAATCTCGCCCAGGTCAGTTACCCCAGTTCTGAACGTGGTCACGCAGCGATTGGCTTGATTCAGTCCTGCATCACCATGTGCTTCATAACGGCTCCACTGTTGACCGTGACCGTAATGGAGTATGCGAGGGCTTCTAGATGTGGTTATTATAACACAGCCGGTCCCGGAGCCTTATAGTGGAAGTTGGATTGCTATATCGTTCAACAGATGGCTGTCTCGTAGAGACGTGGTCAGGTCAATTACAGAATTTCAGACTGAGACCTTTTCGATGAGATTGTACATCTGTGGTATCAGGTCCTTGATACGAAAGGGTTTAGTGACGACATCATCCTACCTCGGTGTCAGTCTTATCATCCCGCAGCCTGTTTTGGGGGCAAAACATACCATGCCCATATCCTTCGCATTCTTGACCTGCTCAAGCCGTGCGTTGGCTGTCACGGCGATGACAGGTACGGGTCTTGTGAAATCGCCATTCTTTTGCATCTCTCTTATTTTGCGAATGCACGTTAGGCCGTCCATTACCTGTCAATCTGTGAGTCACACCAATATCCCCGGGAATTGTTCTGCGCCGCACGTACTGGCATCTCTAAGTCCATGAGCACGATGCTCAGTGGGATGGCAGCAGGTCCACAATCTTTTGTAAAAGTGGTCTTCTTGAGAAATGTCAGAGCGTCGACACCATGATCGGCGACATGAACTATGCAAGAAGCCTTTCGTAGTTGATTTGCCATGACCTGGATGGATTAGGATCTGTATAGAGATTGAATCGAGGACACGGTACCTTCTGATTGATCAAATTATCTTCAACAATTAGAACATGTAAGGTATTTGCATCCTGTGGACTTCCCACGACTGGATTTGAAAAGCCTTCATTGCCTTTGTTTATGGGGTGGATGTAATCGGGGTTCTTTAACTCCCCCACTGCTTTGCTAGTTTCATGATCGGACTGCTCTGCTTCAATTGTGACCACCTTCTCCAGCTTTCTTGCATTATCTTCAATAGCCTCTTCGGTTGCTTTATCAGTGGGTATAGCTCGTCGGACTTTGAGATAGAATTTGAACGTGCTGCCTGTATTCAAGAAATTAGTACTTTCTGTTTAATAACAGCGGAATCCTTCACCTTTTCCTGGTATTGAAGTAACACCAATACGACCCCCTTGGAGTTCCGTCAGCTCCTTGCAGATAAAGAGACCTAAGCCGGAGCCCTATAGCGCCTGTCAGCTTTGCTGCGGCCACGCACAGGCAATAAATACTTACACCATACTGCACGTGAGTTTTGGGACTCGCTTGACCAAATCTGGTAAAGAGTTTCTGCATTTCATCTCCATTAAGACCGCAACCGGTATCTTCGACTGAGAAGATTAAGTACAATTCGTCACCTGCTCCCCATTCGGCACTCAGACCAGGGAATTTGCCCTCTGTCCGTGGTGCGAACCATTGGGAATCGTCCCTTCCTTGTGATGGAGGTAGAACAGAGGCACCAAGATGGAGTGTCACCCGGCGCTCCGGTTGGTATTGTGTGCTAGACAGTTAGTGAAACGTAGTGTGAGTGCCCAGTACGTAGCAGTCAAATGTAGCCGGAATGAGATTGGCATATTTGAGTATACTCAAAACCGCTGCCTTCGGAATAAACGGATCGAGTATACTCAAAGTTCCTAGGTATGCTGCAGAATACCAGCCACTTTCCCCTTGCACTGATAGGGATTCCATTGGCTAGTTACTCACAATTTGATGGCATTGGTCAACAAGTTGATAAGGACTTGTAATAAACGGCTCGGGTCGAGGAAAACTTTATCGATATGTAGCTCTCTGTAGGACTTCTCGATGCTAACCAAACCTTCTACACCAGCAGTCTTGAATTCTTGTTGGTGTAGTTGCAATGCGTGCTTCACTGTCGCAACGGGATCTACCTCGTCCGGTGATACAACCAGCAGACTTGCGTCCAATTTTGACAAAGTCAATATGTCGTCGACAATGCGCTTTTGATGTTGGGCACAAGCCTACAGAGGTCAATAGTTTATCTAGGATTATCGCAGAAAAGTAGAGACTTACCATAATGGTTGATGCCGAGTCCGCGATTGAATCAGCAGAGGCCTGGTTAATCTCGATTTTTACACCATGCAGTCGTTCCTGACTGGCCTCCTCTACTATAGAAGTTATGGCATCAGCAGATTGTAGGATAGCAGACAAGGGGTTCCGCATCTCGTGGCTGGTCATCTGGATGCACAGTCAGCAAGCTGTACCACTTTGATAAGACGAGAATAACGCCCACATCAATGAAATTCTCGGTCTGTCGCTTGGCCTCCATGATTTCGTAGAGTCGTTGTTCCTTCAAGTTTTGGGCCCACTTCTGGTAACTGAGTTCTACGTTACACCCCCAAGCACTCTTTAACGATTTACCGTCATCGGCGAATTCAGGGAAGGCTGAGATCAAGAACCATTTCGCCCCTTCTAAATTTTGATGCGTATTCGGATCTCTTGAGTGCCATCGAGCCTTGAATTCACATTCGAGGGTGATCGGTTGATGACTGTTCATTAAGGTGGCCCACTTCCCAGTGAATTCAGCAAGACTGGCTTCCGTGATGAGCGGCAACCATTTTTCGACATTCATGCCAGGGCTATTGAAAGGTAGTCCTGCCTGCTCGTACCACGTTTTATTTGCATAAAGCAGCTCGCCAGCAGGGCTGGCTATCCACCTGGGTCATTTTGTTAAGTATTGAATGCGTTGCGTGGGCACATTGATATCATCGATTCATGCCCGACGGGTACTACCGCACTTCAATGCAACACTTCCTCGTCACCATTGAGATTGATGAAGGTAGAAGCGAATATGAATCGACGAGACGGCTGTGGGGGTGGGAACTTGTAAAGCTTACATTCCGATGTTGCTGACCTCGGCAAACCTGCTAAACTTTCTTTCCAATTCCTGGGCCTGCTTTGTCGAAGTGCTGAGTTGCTCGGTCAGTTGTTGCTGCCGACGGATTTCCTGCTCCAAGAGCATGATGGACGCAGCAGAGGTGTCGAGTTGCCGACTGAATAGTTGCACAAATTCAGCCAGGTCCTTGTCGTAGCCACGAGTTGCTGCGACGCCAACCAACAAAAAACCGATCACGGTACCTCCGTCAGCTTCGTTTTTCGTAGTTGGTCTGATTGGAATCAACAGTGCAGACCGACATTCCTGTTCGCCATGGCTTTCGGAGCCTAATTCGAAGATCCATTCGGGCAATTCGAGATCGGTGTTTTGTAAGAGCTCCGTCTTCCCCGATCTTATTGATCGTTTGATGATTTGGGTGAATGCATCATTGTCATCTTGGCGATCAAAACTTAGGGGCACTTTCCCCATAGCTTTCGTAGTGGCCCCGGCCAGAGTGCAACCCCTGGGAGTTCGACCGGGAGAAGAATTGGCAGCCGAAGAGTGTGTCCCTGATCCTGTTTCATTTTCACCATCATTTGCAAAGGAGTATGCCAGAACCCAGTGCATATCCTGGTTATTCTGTTCGAGAGCTTTGAGAAGGTTATCCCAATAATCTTGCAGGCTTCGGGAGATAGTTAGGTAGTCTCCGAGGGTCAACAAAGTCTGAGTCCTCCTGGCAGATAAAACAGCACTGGTAGTTTCCGTGGCAGTGTGGTAGAATCCAGCCACCTTACGGGTAGATGAGACAATAGGCACGAATGTGTAGGTGACGAAAGCTTCCTCAAGCCATCCGGAGCTTGCTCGGTCCAGGAACAATTGGACATCCTTATGTCGTGTGGCTTTGCCAGTTGTTCGGCCTCGCTGAATGATGTCTTCGAACATTGCCCACACTTCGGCATATTCAGTTTTGGGAGATCTGCCCATGAGTCGAGGATGTTTGGCGCCCGCGAACTCGGCAAATCCTTCGTTGTAAATCATCTGCATTGGTCAGGGCAGGTCAGATGAAGCAGCTCATGGTGAAATGGTATAGAACCAACAGTAAGGTCATCCCCCCACATGATAGCAGCGGGATTTGGATCGGCCAAGACAAAGTCGACGCCTTCTCGAAGCTGAGCGGGCCATTGCGATGGCGACCCCACCGCTGTGGCGCTCCAGTCTATGGATTGGATAAAATTCTCGTGAGGTGAGCGCGAAGAAGACGGACCGTCCCAGTCAAAGCCGAGGTGTGGCACCGTTTCGGGGGGGAAACCACTGTGAGACATCCGATGTGTGTCGCTCCCAGGGGTGGCGTCTACGACATGGAGGTGGTGAGGGAGAAGCAGTGGCAGAGCATCAAGGGGGGAGACGAGAAATGGAGGTGTATATGTAGGTGTATGTGTAGGTGTAGGTGTAGGTGTATGTGTAGCCCGGATTCTAGACTTTGCCATCGAGGCCATTGAGATGGCATCTGCATCTTTGTTCGTGGAGCGCTAGGGCAGATTTGTCAATCGTGTGGAATAGCGCACCAAATCTAGACACGCTGAGAGGTTGACGTTGACAAGGGAACAGGGAACAAAACGTTGTGGCGCGCTTTGTTTTTCGGCACCAGGGCATGTCAAAGTCAAGACGTCTATCAGCTATAATCATATTTTACATCTCCTGCAATTAACGTCTTCACAAACAGTGCAACCAGCGTACAACATCCATATACTCTACAGCTGCGTTGCATGTACATTAATAAACCGCCCTTCTCTTTTCACCACCTAACTTATAAACAATCTTCCGGCCTCCACCTCTTCGCACTCGTACCAGCATTCTCCACTCCATTAACATCTACTCATTCCATGTCATCTCAAAGCTCGCCCGCATGCCGTAATAGAGACATGGTCGAATTGTATCCTTCGCGGTCCTGGCTATTCATGGCAGCATGAAACTAGGCGACTCGTTAGCAGGCATCCCGCATACAAAACAATGACCAAGAACATACCTTGAACCCGAAGTTCAACAACAATGCAATGATAAGCAACCCACAAATAACTACGGGTCCAAACGTCGAGTCAAAGTCTTTCCCGCTTCTCGTGCGGATCATGTGCCCCCTCTTCATGTAGATAGCCCAGCCCCAGACTCCCGAGAAGATAGCAACAGCTGTGTAAGCCACGGCCAAACCCCTTGCAACCTTGTTGTCGACACCAGCAGCGTTGTATAGACCCAGGCCAAGGGAGGCAAGGAGTACGGTAACATGCTGCCACTTAACAAAGGTTCGCTGATTCGCCAGCCAAACCTTTGCTTCGACACGAACAGGTCCCTGGTCCTTGATCCAGTACGTCGGTTTCTGGACGCCAGGAGGTAGATGCTCCTTACCAGCTCTGTGCCGTCTTGCATATTTGCTCGACGAGTTTTTGGATGAGAACATGGAAAGTAGGCCGTCGAACTGGGGATACGCACGACGAGAGGCTTGGATACCGTCATCATCCGAATCCGCTTCTTCGACCGCGTCCTCCCTCGACGAATCTTTAGACTTGACTACGCGCGTCATATCTGCAGTTGCTTTGGGCGTCGAAGCCGGTTGAAAGCTCTGGCTGACTGCTGGAGGTGACCCGACAGGCGAGGCCTTTGCGGGCTTGAACGAGTTTCCTCTGCCACCAAAAGAACCGCGTGCGGGGCTAGCGCCAGGACCAAAGAGACTGCCGACGACAAGGTCGTCTGCTGCTGCCGTTGCTTTTCGTTCCTGCTCTTCTTCGAAAGCTTTGTGTGGGTCACGGCGAATGTCGGACTCGACCTGACTGAGCCAGAATGGAAAGCTGTTCACATAGTCTTCGAAGAGCTCTGCCACCCCGTGGACGAATTTGGAGAACCTTGGAGCTTCCTTGACAAGATGCGAGTTCATCAGATCCGTGATCCACTCATACTGCTTTCGGCCTCTGATTTTGATTTCCAGCAAGGCAAAGGGGAAACGACTGACTTCACCTTTGCGGATACCGGTGAAAGGATACTCCATCCGAGCACTGTCAATGTCGCTGCGATGCCAGTCTTCGGGATCACGGCAGGGACGTTCAGAATCGATGGCGTCTTCGCGTATGAAAGCTAGGTCCGTATCCAGTGAGATACGAATGCGGTCGTCTCCTGGGATTTCAAATGCAGTGCGGGCGTAGTTGGCTCGTACCACGGGTTGAAGCTCGTTGTCCTTGATGAAGGATTGAATGTCATCCACAGATGCTTTCATCTGCTTGACTCGGTCTGATTCTGCTCCTAAGCGTTCTTCGAGGCGAGAGATTGCCTTCTCCATTTTGTACTCACCCTCAATGAATCGCTGGACGTATTTGTCCTTGATTGGGAAGCGCTGCTCTTCACTGACATCGCCCTCCTTGATGACCTTCTTTTCGCATAGCACGTCTGGGTTGTCGGTAAGCGGTCCATACCAGCGTAGTCGTAGAGATGGAGCATCTGGCTCATGTGTGACTTTCTTTGTGTAAAGCGAAAATCTGGGGTTGTCAAAGTAGATGGAGGTGACGGTCGGATCTGGCTCGGATCCTTGAGCGATCTTGGATGTTTGCGAATTGTATACGAGTACGGGCAGTCGACGAAGGATGACGGTCTTGACTTCGAGAAGGTTGTCAGGATGAACCCAGACTGTTGGTGTATGATTAGCTTATGCTCTCTTAGAGGCAGGAGAGCATGACTTACATTTATATGAAGTATATGTATCGGAACCAGCCTGGCTGTCCGAGAAAGACATGCCTCTGCGGTCCTTGCCATCCAGACCTTGTCGTACAAAAGAGTACATGGCTGATAGTCGGTACAGCATTGGCGAGTAGTCCTCGGTATTGAAATCCAGGGCTGACAACCTCTCTCGCAGCAAGGGTCTTATCCTATATGAGGTTCCTCTCCTTCGATCATGCTTCTTTCCTGCCTTGAAAAAGCCAGTATAATTGAGGCGGGCATACCGCTGGAGTTCACTGGTCTCCTTTGTGATCCTGTCGAGCTTCGTCATGACCTCCTCCATTGTCTTCTTTCGCTCTTCATCCGAACGTGTGGTGGATTTTGTCTCTTCTGTCTTGGCCTCGCCATCTTCGACCTTGACGCCCACACCCAATGGCTCTAGCTTCTGCTCGCATTCCGTCGTCTCTTCCCTGAGGCGTTGAATGGTCTCGGAGTGGAATTTGTGCACTTTCTCAAGCTGCACATTGATCAACTCCTCGACGAAGGCCTCCTCGTCCTCCTCGGTCCAGTCGTCTTCTTCTTCGTTGGATTGGGTGGAAGGGTCTTCGCGTAGGAGCTTCTTGAGCTTATCGTAGTCGATGTATTGGTCTTTCCATGGGGGATATATCGAGGTCCGCAGTGTCTTGCCGAACCGCATGTTGACGAGACTCAATTGAAAGTAATTAGATAAATTGAACCGGGTGGCAGTGTTTTCGATGTTGCGAAAGCAGAGATTGTTTTGGCAGCGAAGCCCTCGTCTCCAACTCTGGCGAAAGCGGAGCCATAGCTTTCCAGCCGAGCCAGCCTCCTCCTCCTCCTGGCTGATGTCACCCAATCAATCCCTGGGCATGCGTCGAGGACCAATTCCGAGAACTGAAGGTAGGTGCTTGGATCGAGTGCCCTCAAATGGAGATCCACCTCAACAGACCTCTGGAAAGGAAGAGGAACGATTTGGCCAGGAATATATCGATATCGATATCAATATCCATCATGATTTGAGAGTACTGCATAGAGGCAAGTTCTTGGCGGACATGAACTGATGACCCTACTGTGGCTGCATCAATAGCATCCACCCACAAACAAACGCCCTCACTCAGAAACTATGCCAACACAAGAATCTCCAGTGTCGCCCACTGAACTCATCTCTAACCTGAACAAAGTCCTTCTTGATCTCCTCAAACATCCATATCCTGAAGTCCCCTCACCACCGGGTGTGCCGAAGCGAGCTTCTGTTGCCTTGGTAATCCGAATCCAGCCAAACTATACACACTGGCCCCCAAATAAGAAAGATGAAGGCGAACTCAACGAGCTATCGCACTTCGTATCCGTAGAGGACAGGATCAATACTTTCTTTCGGCAGGAGTGGGTGCAAAATGGAGATCCAGAAGTCCTATTCATCAAACCCGCTGCCAGAGTAGGAGATAAATGGACATCACACGTTGCATTCCCCGGGGGCCGACGCGATCCAGAGGACGCCGACGATCTGGCAGCAGCAGTAAGAGAGGCCTGGGAAGAAGTTGGCATTGATCTGTCGGAAGAAAATGTCATCGCCCCAGGAAATCTGTCTCAACGAATTGTGACTTCTGCATGGGGAAAACAAGCGTCAGCCTCCGACGCCCCTTCATATGGTCTCATGTCTCCTTTGGCTAACGGCCGCAGACTTATGACCCTCTGTCCTTACATCTTCCTTGTCACCTCCCACGAGATTCCTCCGCTGAGATTACAGCCCACTGAGGTTGCCAGTACACACTGGGTTCCCATTCGAGTTTTGTTATCACCGAAGCAACGCACATATTGGTATCAAGATGTTTCATCTCGAACCGCTCGAACCGACTTCGATCTAGAGAAGTGGTTCCATCGAATTGCACTGGGCAAGATGATGTTCGCAGCAGTGAGACTTATTCCCTCAGAAAGCAAGTACTGCTCGTCCATCGCAGAATTCATGCCCGAGGAACCAATGCGAAACGAGCCTCGTAGGAATAATATAACAATACCACTTTTTGGGGCCTCCTGGCATAAACCTCGGTCACCAGATGGCTCGCCTCTTCTCTTATGGGGACTCACGCTTGGCGTTGTTGGAGACCTTTTGGATATGCTGCCACCTCACAATGCGCTTCAAATATGGACATATCCTACCTTCACGCATCTGGATGTGCGCTTCATACTCTGGGCAATGTCTTACCGGTTTCGCAAGCGGAAGCAAAAGGAGCTGGAAGAAGGTGTGGCCGCAATGCCTGCAGTAGAACTCGGTTCCGATTCCGTCGCTCTGCGAGACGATCGTGAATCAAAACTGGGGGAAGGCATGGGTTTGGGACGATACTATGGCAGATTAGCACAGGACCAGAAGGGATCGAGGTCCAGTGCCGTGGGAGTGTTGCTTGCGGGCTATTACGAGATTATTCACAAGGCCATACTAGTGAGTTTTGTCGCAAGGGTATCTGTTATTTCCGCCATTGGATATTTTACGTGGACGAGACTTATAGACAGAAGGTTCTCGGGTAGGAGATAGGAGTGGTGGATAGCAAAGTGTATATAGCTATCGGACTGGGGCATACTTAGGCTGCCCATTGTCCTTTCTCCACAACACAGCAGTCCTAGATTGAGACTTGTCGACTTTGAACCAACTGAGAACTAACATGATTCTGCGCGAGAACAGCTTCAAATTGAGATGGATGTCGATAAATTTCTGGCTGTATCCATTTAAGCTACCTTCGTAAGCATATAAGCGCCATACATTGCGGAGGTGATGGCGACATATGTCAATAGACTGCTGAAATCAATAAAGTTGAGATCGAAGCCTAATTATACCAAAATCTTGTTGGTGTAAAGCCTCGATGTTCAAGATCTTCCACGTTAATATTAGGGTCATCAACCCGTACGGGGCGGCAGCGGGGCGGTAGCGGGGCGTGTTCTCGGGGCAGATTGAGGCCCTAAACAGGATCAGGCTAGGGGATTTGCAGATTTGTCTTGGCAGTGAGCGACGATACCAAGTCCACAAACCCGGCACGCTTGCCGGGGAAGCCTTCGGCTGAATGGCGCCCGACGTAGAGGCTCGCTATCATGCCTTTGTGATAAGTAATTGGCCTGTACTCATTTCTCATCCTCTCGCGCTCATCTCCGCCCCGTCCTCTACACACATTGATTCAGCATCTTCCTAGACCAGACATTCAACTGACAGGCTCAAAGCCCAATCGCGAGCAAGGCTCAGGAAACATGGCCAAAGTATTTAGCTACGATGAAGGTAGGAAGGATGTGCATCTAATCGCGTATCAGGCTGACAGGGCTGCCGAGCAGTTTCCCTACACAATTCACCACAAAGCTGCTGGGTCATTCTCTACAACAAAGTCTACGATGTCACTTCGTTTCTCCCAGATCATCCCGGCGGCTCAAAGATAATAATCAAGCTCTCCGGTACCGACGCGACCGACGAGTTCGACCCTGTACATCCTCCAGGAACCCTCGAAGATTCCCTCCCAGCCTCAGCATGTCTAGGTACTGTTGACGTTGCCTCCCTTCCTAAGAAAGTCGAGGCTACAGCACCAACCTCTGATGAGCCTCTCGTCGATGTTCAAGACTGCCTCAATCTGGATGAGATAGAAGCTCTGGCGACGAAAAAGATATCAAGGAGGGCATGGGCATATTACTACTCCGCCGGCGACGATCTCTTCTCAAAACGCTTCAACAATTCAGTTTACAAATCGATCCTCCTTCGTCCCCGAATCTTCGTCGACTGTACAAAATGCGATCCATCAACCACCCTCCTCAAGTCAGTCAAAGTCAATATGCCAATCTTCGTTTCGCCCGCAGCAATGGCACGACTCGGCCATCCAGATGGCGAACAAGGCATCGCTCAGGCATGCGCCAAATTCGGTGCTTTGCAAATCATTTCATATAATTCCAGTATGACACCTGAGCAAGTCACCGCAGGGGCACCGATGGATCAGCATTTTGGATGGCAAATATATGTTCTGAATGATCGACTGAAATCCGAGAAGATGATTGAGCGGGTTAACAAGTTACCGAACGTAAAGTTCATTTGTTTGACACTCGATGCACCAGTCCCTGGCAAGCGCGAACACGATGAACGAGAAGCACAGATATCTGGCGCGCCGAACCCCTGGGCTCCCAAGAAAACCCAAGCTTTCTCTGATGCTGAAGGAATTGGCGGAACTGGTGCAGTGGGAAAAGCGCTCTTTGCAGGAACAGCACCGGATCTTACGTGGAAAACCACATTGCCATGGTTGGCGAAGCATACCAAACTACCGATTGTGTTGAAGGGAATCCAGACGCATGAGGATGCTTATTTGGCCTCACTCTACGCGCCACAGGTCCAGGGAATTATCTTGAGTAACCATGGTGGTAGAGCTTTGGACACGGCTCCGCCGTCGATCCACACTCTCCTTGAAATCAGGAAATATGTGCCTGAGGTCTTCGATCGCATCGATGTGTGGATTGATGGCGGCATCAAACGAGGCACTGATGTCGTCAAGGCTCTTGCGCTGGGTGCCAAGGCTGTGGGAATTGGTCGGGCTGCACTTTTTGGGCTCGGTGCTGGCGGAAAGGAGGGCGTGTGGAGGACGCTTGATATTCTCAAAGCAGAAACCGAGACGTGTATGCGTTTGCTTGGTGTCGAGAAGGTCGAAGAGCTTGGGCTAAGGCATGTCAATGCGAGGGCCGTGGAACGAGATGTCTTCGATATCGAGGCTGGTGTTGAGCGGACGCTCTTGGAGAAGCTGAAGGCCAAGTTGTAGGTCAATCGAAACTCGTGAACCTTTGCATGGTAGGTGGAAGTATATGCTACAGATAAACATTAAATCCGACTCCATCTTAATCGAAGCAATTATTGCCCTCGACTGACTGCGCCGGGTGCTCTCAAGTTCTGATAGATGTTGGCTGGACTGTGCAAGAAATATCCATGTGACTTTCATGTTCGAATTGATAAATGAATCGAGTGTCGATGGTGATGGCGCGTCCGAGTGGTAGGCAGAGCTTGGCTTGAGCTACCCAGCTCTACGACAGCCCCAAGTTTCAGAAGGGAGCTCTCATTTTTGGACCACCGCACCAACTTCCAATGCTATCATGAGATCACAAATTCAATCGCCATCGCCCTGGCCCTCTCTCCTCGTCTCCTCCCTCCTGCTCATCGCCCAATTGACCTCCGCATCCACCTCCCATTCCACCACCGTCGCCGACATTGAACGAGCCTCGAACCAATCTTTACTATGGGGTCCTTACCGACCCAACCTCTACTTCGGCGTTCGCCCTCGTATCCCAGAGTCTCTATTGATGGGTCTCTTATGGGCGAGGGTTGAAGACTACCAGTCCGTCCAACATAATTTCAGACATACATGCGAACAGCACGAGGGCATGGCTGGTTATGGCTGGGAAAGATATGATCCGAGGTATGGAGGTGTGCAGACGATACATGATGCTGGCAATCAGATCGACATCACAACTAGCTTCTTCAAAGAGACGGCCGACGGAAGCGGTGACAAGGGCGGAAACTGGGCTGTGAGGATTAAGGGAGTCCCCAGGCCTGACGCGCCCGAGGACCTGAAGAGCACCGTTATCTTTTACGCGAGCACAGAGGGACAAGGTCTTAACAACAGAATTGAGGTCAAGAATGTGGACGAACTACAGAATGGCGGTTTCGACGGCCATGTTGTGCTACAAGGAGAAAACTTGGGACTAGGAGAATACAAAATTGTCGTCAAGGGCGACCAAGGAACAGAGAACAAGCATCCGAGCCACACACATCCAAGTGTTTCAGAGAAGGACTTGGGCAAAACGCTGGTCAAGAGTTCGACCGTGCCCGAGGATGCTATCTGGCAAACAAAACCCATCTTGTTCGCCATGCTAAAAGAGCAAATCGACGAGTATGTCGAGAAATATACTCAAGAGAATCCCCCTCCGCCTTTTCAGCTTTACACTCTCAAGTCCGAGGCTGGCCCTGGTAATGTGCACTTTGTGCAGAAGGTCTTCGAGGGCGCATTTGAGGTAAACGTTTTCATATTCAAGAAATTTGCAAGTACTGATCAGACCTCTAGTTTGATATCTTGTTCTCCTCATCTGCTGCCACGAGTGAGATTACCTCGTCTGATCTATCGAAGGGCATCTCCAAGATCGTGAAGACATTTGACGAAAGATTCGACTCTATATTTAAGCCATCCGCACCATTCAATTCAGGGGAATATCTTGAATTTTCCAAATCCCTCTTCTCCAACCTACTTGGTGGTATTGGGTATTTTCATGGCAATTCTAGAGTCGACCGCTCTTATGCCCCAGAGTACGAAGAGGACAATGAGGGATTTTGGGAAGAGGCTGCAGAAGCCCGAGCACGGGCTGACGTAAAGTTGGAGGGACCGAACGAATTGTTCACAAGCATTCCATCCCGCCCATTCTTCCCGCGAGGTTTCTTGTGGGATGAAGGCTTCCACTTGATGCCTGTCGTGGACTGGGATGTAGATTTGACGTGAGCCCTGATCTTTTCACAACATAGTCAAGCAGATGTACTGACAACAAAATAGACTGCAGATCGTCAAATCGTGGTTCGCCCTTATCGATGAGGACGGCTGGATCGGCCGTGAACAAATTCTAGGAGCTGAGGCGAGGTCCAAGGTGCCTGAGGAGTTTCAAGTCCAGTATCCACACTACGCCAATCCACCCACCCTCTTCTTTATCTTGTCCGCTTTTGTCGACAAGCTCACTGAGGCTACTCCATCCTCAAAAGATGCTGAGTACTCTCCTCAACTGCTAGATAAAGAAGTTGCCACGTCGTATCTCAAAGAGTTGTACCCACTACTCAAGAGACATTACAACTGGTTCCGCAAGACCCAACAGGGTGACATTTCATCCTACGATCGCAAGGCCGTCAATACCAAAGAGGGATATAGATGGCGTGGGCGCACCCCCCGACACATCCTGACATCTGGACTGGACGACTACCCACGTGCGCAGCCACCGCATCCAGGTGAGTTGCACGTTGATGCCATTTCATGGGTAGGCCTCATGGCCACTTCACTGCAGAAAATTGGCTTCTTCTTGAATGAAAAGGAAGATGTAGAGAAATATACCAAGCAACTCGCTGGAATTCGCAGCAATATTGCTGATCTTCACTGGAGCGAGAAAGACGGTGTGTTCTGTGACGCCACCATCGATGAGTTCGAAGAAAACTCACTGGTATGCCGTAAGGGTTACATCTCTCTCTTTCCCTTCATGCTCGGGCTTCTCGACCCCGATGTCGACGATAAGAAGATGGCGAAGATTCTTGCCACGATTGGCAACAAGGAGGAACTATGGTCGGAGCACGGTATTCGTTCTCTCAGCATCGCGGATGAGGCTTACGGCACCGACGAGAATTACTGGCGCTCCCCTGTTTGGATTAACATGAATTACCTCATCGTCTCGCGTTTGCTGGCCTTGGCGCAAGACCCGGCTGCTGGATCCGACAACCAAAAAACCGCTACAAAGCTGTACACGGACCTGAGAATCAATCTCGTTGAGACCGTCTACAAGAGCTGGAAGGACACAGGCTTTGCGTGGGAACAGTATAATCCCGAGACTGGTGCTGGACAAAGGACACAGCACTTTACAGGATGGACGAGTATGATCGTCAAGATTTTGGGAATGCCCGATCTCAGCACAGGGAGCGCAAAGGTGAGGGACGAGTTGTAGTCATAAAGCAACCAAGGGTGAGAATAAAAGAGACATGGTGGAAATTCAATCCCCACCGCTTTGACGTACGAACAACGCGCTATCTCTTCGAATCAATCTAGCTAAGTTTCTGGTGATTCTGCGACTTGAATTGCCAGAAATCTATCGATATCTATCCGAATGCGAAGGATTCAATCTCAAGATGTAGCGTGCTGCGACTGCATAATGCGATTCGGATAGTGGAAGAACACACTGAGATGGAAGATTGTACATTTGGCCCTGGCATGACTTCTTGTGATATAAGTAATGCGAAAGAATCAATCGTCACGCCACTTTTCTGACTCTCAATCACGCATTCATTTTTTTGACTTTGGGACCGTCTCATTTAATGCCGCTTATATCATGTGAGGTCAGGATCACAGCAATCATAATGATTCGATTCTCATGTTTCCAGGCTCTGATATGTAAGGTATTAATATAGGATCTCCTTCCCGTCCCAGAGGAAAAGACCAATCCACCAAGTCACCGAGAGACAGAAAACACACAAAGATTTAAAATCAATTCTGCCCACCTGTATGAACGGCAGCGGACAGCAACAAGATGATTTACCCGACAGCCACCGATCCCGCCATCCCAAGAAGACGCAAGACTACTACCTCCATCGCCTCTCTCGCTGCAGCAGTAAGCAACTTTGATACATGAATCAAAAGTAGAGTCTACCCAACAAACAAACAACCATATCATCGCGTCCTCGAACCTCTCAGATGTTTTTCCATGGATGCCGTCGATGCCTAGAAAGGGGCTATCATATGCGCTGCGCGGCGGGCGCATGCTTGATTCAGCCATTTTTGTTTCTAGGTTGTTTCTAGGGCTTTGTCCACTGTCCGCTACGTTCCTTCTCTTTATTACTGATGAGATAACAGGAGCGTGATGCTGAGATGGAAGAGTTCATGTTGGGAAGGGGCTAAGACATGATTATGTGGGATTGATTGGTATCTTGTTCTTGCTGGGGGGAGAAAGCTCGGTTTGATGGTTGGAGATGTCAGGGATGGATGGATGGATGAATGGTGGGCGCGAAAGAGATCTATTCTTATTTGCATCGAGTCATTCCGATCGCTCTGCCAATCGTGATGTACCTCAAGAAACGAAGATGTGGGATTGAAATAAAGTGCGTATTAGTTCCTCCTTTATCATCATGGAATCGATGCGAACACGTTTATCAAGCAAGACACAAAAGTGGTCAACTTCTCCCACACCAACGAAACGAAACGAACACCACAATCGAAGAGCTTCATATCATCGACGACCGGCTCTCTCATGGGCAGAAACATCCCTCCTCCAGAACCCAACTTCAGCGCAACAGCAACCAAACTCAACGTATCAAGGTCACAAGAGACAAGGTTTGATTCATTCGTCATCTCACCAGACAATCTAGAAACCTCGATAAGAGAATTCTCTGCGACAAGGGCGTCGGTTGCGTTCGTGGTGTCGGGGTAGTGGGAATGCAACAAGACTCGTTCGATTCACCTGGGAAATCAATCGCGAATGGGCTGGCATGCTGCTACTGTACACCCCCTGTATAATAAGCATAGACGGCGTGGGTGATGTCTTGAATCGAAACGTCTAGTTGGACCAGATCGATGATGAGGAGGGTTGTTCCTGCATCTCGTGGTGATTATGAAGAGGCTATAGTAAATGTGGCTACGGAGAGGAGGGATAAGGAATTCAAGTATAGCATATTGAGAACGGGCAAGTTTGATAACTTTGATGAGATGACCGTGAAAGGTGACAACGACACAGGGTGAGCAAGGGAGAAATAGCTTGAAAACGGAGGTCATCTTTGTTTACCTAAGATGGCCGTGATGAATGATGAGGTAGCGAAGCATAGGAAGAGATCTTTTCTAATAGTGGGTAAGCTGGTTAATCTTGTGCTAAAAAATGGATAAAGCAGCCTTAAAGCTTCGAGTCACAGATGTAGCCAAGTCGAATCATGAAACCCTACCATATATTCCCAGCCTTGGAGCAGACTGTTGCCAATGAAATGTGGTGTTGGAACCGATGCAAAGGTATGAAGAACTATTGAGTCTCTGACGGCATCAAACAGAAAATCTCCAGGATTCCAACAAGATCAAGGTCTACTTACGCCGGATCAATTGTTTCTCCGTTGAATTTGGCCACCCACCAGGGCCGACTGTTTGCCATCTATACATGTGCGCACATCGTATCAATCGCTCAAAACAGATCAGTACTCGTTTTGCAGCACCTTCTTGAGCACCCCAGTCTCGGCCTCGTATTTTTCGATCTTGACCTGACTGCTTTGGACTTTGTTCAATAACCATTGAATACGAGGCGATATCTCCCATCCTCTTGTCGGAAGCTTTGCTAATAACCTGAGTTCATTCTCGCATTTGTCGATGGTGGCACTTTCTATCTTGATCAACTCGCTCAAGATGGCCATGTCGAGCCGGCTGCTCAAGACTGAATCTTCCGTCAATCTCCTGAACGCAGGAAGGTAGACAGGTTTGCCAGGCTTGATACTTTTTGGCCGGCCGTTGGGTGACACAACGATGGAAATAAGTTCAGCTTGCTCGAGGGCTTGCAGAACGGCATCCCCGTTCGACTTGAAAGTTTCGGATAGCAGGACTTCGTTGTAGCGAAGTGCGCCGTTCTCGTTGGCAGCAAGTTGTTTGATGAGAAGCCAGGCCTGTTCGGGGCTCCATTTACGCTGACCGCCGGAGGTCTCCTCTTGGCCAAAGAGATACATCTTCAGAATCTCGGAAGAGGATTGCTCGACAATTCCTCGGATGGCCTTTCTAGGCGTCTCACCAGTCTTGACACGACGAGCCAGAAACTCGAGGTCAGTGAGACGGCCACCAAGAGCATCAATAGACTCATCCAGCTGAGCTAGGTCACGACGACGCTGAGATGGAGTGAGCTTTTGGCCTGGGTTGTCGGGGTCATCACTTAGGTCGCCTTCGCTGTCTAGGTGAGAGATGACGTATCTCTTCGCTGCTGATGGAGAGGCATCGCTGAGACTGAGCTGGCGGAAAACGCGACCTGGCAGAGCTTTGCTTAGAGATTTCGAGAACGAGACGTCGTTTGTGAGGAAGATAACGTGAGCAATATTCATCGTCGTCAACTGTGCGGCCCTAGCATTGTTAGCACAACATCCATAGGCTTTTGCTCAATTGTATCCTACCATTCCGCAAGTTTATCGTACACGATCGGATTCTCTTGACTTTTGTGCAAGAAATTATCGACAACCACGACAGGTCTCTTCTCCGGGTGAGCCTCGGGATATTCGTCGTCGGATAGTCCCGCATCTTTATCGTCCTTGTGGCGTCCGTCAAGCGCGATTTGCTTCAACGCAGTCGCAGTATTGTTCCAGATCTTGGTCAGCTGCGTCTCCAAAGTCTCCGAAAACCCAGTTTTCACGCCAGTGGTGCCCTGGGCAGCGAGATCGATCATTCCACTGATGCTGTTCATCCATGAAAACACTGGGCGATAGTGGACCTGTGCGGCAGCAGCATTGATTGTCGCATTGTCGCCACGGGCTTCCTGAATAGTTTTGCAGTCGATGATCAGCTTGTTCCGGCGATGCTTCAGAGCTTGATCAATGACCAGCTCTCGCTTGCCAGAACCTCGAGGTCCCTGTATGATTATGAACGTGTCGGCGGATTCCAACAACCAATTCTGAATCTGTGTGATATTATCCTTTCTATCGTCCCATATTACGTCCATGGCAATGTCATCGGCATCTTTCTTGTGAAGAGAGAGGATGTCAGTAGCCTGCGCTTTGAACCAGCGATAGAACCGGTTGTCGGTCAAGTCGTAAGCTCTCGTGATATGGGCCTTGATGAAGAAGGTTCTGATGGGGTCAAATATTGCGATACTGATGGCCGCCACAAGAGCTGCCACAATCGGAATAATGATCCTAGGATGGCCGAAGATCCAGTCTTTGGTCCAATTTGTTTTAGTCTTCGGTTCGTAACTCAGACGCAAGATTGTTCCAGATTTGCCACCGCCATCAGCTTCCGTGACAGTAAGGCCATGCAAACAGTTCTTTACCATGACACATCGTCTTGTCCTTGCAAAATCGAGGTGTGCATATTTGGGTAGAATCTTCGAGTCCTGTGGTCCTGGTATGATGTCCAACAACTTGCCGTAGGGTCTGAAGAAGCTGTATAGCTGTTCTTGAGACAGCTCAGCAGCTTCGCCGCCAGGTGCCGTGGGTAGGAACTCGACTTTGAGCCGAGCACATGGCAGTCGGTATAGATCTTCCACCCACGGCTTTCCTTTTACAAGACCAGCACGCATGCGGTCAAATGGGTTCCACCAAGGCTTGGGCCTCTCTTTCTTGAGAAACTCTCTGAGAGTGGCTTCAACATGGGATGCTGCGACGCCTGATGCATAGGTGAACTTGACAAAACAGCCACCTTCCTTGAGGCGCGGTAGGACTTCGGTGACGGTGATTGGTGCTTTTGAGCTCTGAATGATATTCATGGGATCGGATTTGGCGAAGCTGGGGCTGTTGACTTTCTTGACGAGTTCTTGTATTTGCACTTCCGTTCGCCATGGCAATCTGAGCAGCCACTGCAATCTCAGTGCCTTCGTCAGTGTCGGTCTTGATATGGCCAGTCTTACCCTCTCCGGCTTCCAGGGTGGCATGTCGAGCTCTAAAGGCAAGGGCTTGAAGTGAAGGGAAAGCAATGCTGTATCTGCTGCTGGTCGGTGTTTATAAGCTACATTCTGTTCGTGTTGATACGGGAACATCATACAGAGGAATAGAGAAGGGAAGCAATCGCGGGGCGCAGACTCGGCCCAATTTTGAGGCACCAAGACCGAGCCTTACAATGGTCAGACTGGACATGGTGGCAACGGTGGCAATGGTGGAATGCTGGCAATGCTGGCAAGCTGGCAATGCTGGCAATACTGGCAATACTGGCAATGCTGGCAATGCTGGCAACACTGGCAATATTGGCAAGGCAACAATGGCAAGACAAGACAATGGCCTCAGGCCGATAATGGCAACGATGTTCTCATCGTCTCGAGAAATCGTCTGTAGTTGTACCTGAGGTGTGTGTGATCCCTTCGTCACCGACTGTTTCGACAAGCTATGACGCACACAAGGCGCGTCGTCTCCATTAAGAAGGATTTGACGATGCCTGACTGTCCGTCTAAACAAACGACCAAGTACCAGCGAAATAAAAAATGGATGGATGCAAGGCAATACACTGGTCACAGAATGAGTAATACATGATCCATTTTATCGTCACTCAATATCCTCTTCCTCTCCGTGCATGGTTGATTCGATCCCTGAACGCGTTGCCGCGTCCTGGCCCTCGTGCCATGGCAGGACTGCTGCCCACGAAAGAACTGCTTCCCATCATCTCACTGTCTTCGCTGGCAAGACTTCTTCGACCTCGTCCATCGCTCCGCCCCAGAGTCCGTCTTGAACGCCCATTGCTGATTCTTTGCACCCTGACATTAATCTCACTGTCCTCCTCGCCTTCGGTGCTATCATCTTCCTCCTCTGTGTCGGTATGTTCGTAACTTCCGGCCTCGGGAACATCTTCATCAAGGTCCCTCTCTTCACCTATATCCATGCCTAGATCTCGTTGGTCTTGCAATCTTCCAACAAGCTCGGCATCTTCCATGGCCAACATGACCTGTCCATCTCCGTCCACGGAGCCCTCGAGTAACGACTCCTCATTGAACGTAACTTCGCCATCGTGATTTTGCAGTATGCTGGTCTCGGTATACTCGTCCGCTATACTGGCATCGTCACCGTCACTGCCACTGTCATCGTCGTCCAGATCCTCCAGCGCACCGGCATCGGGAACGTCGTCATCAAGATCACGCTCTTCTTCCTCGTCTTCCTCGCCCTCTTCTCCTTCGTTCGGCAAGCCGTTTTGTATGGCGGCGGCTTGCTGCATCTCCAACATGACGGCTTCCCGCCTCGCCAATTCCATCTGCTCTTTCATTTCTGCCTCGTCGTCCATTCGCGCCTGATATGTCTTTGCGATTCCGGGTGGCCGTATCCATCCTGCTCCAAATCTGGCGACATTATCTTTGCGCTTCTCAAGTTTGGCTTCCTCCTGTAGCAATTGAGCTAGTGAGGTCAAGGGTTTGTGACCGTGAATGTGAGGCGCATGGCTTCGGCGGGTAGGGTTGTTCTGATTGTTTGGCTGGTGTTGTTGAGAAGCTTCTGGAGCAAGAGTGTGCTGGCGGTGTGGCATCCAGCGATCCTGCTGTCGTTAAGCATGTAAACTGGAGTGGTGGTGGTGGAGACGTACGGCATGAGGTACTACGAGGGGTATTGAGAGCATCGTCGGGGTGCTTGAAGATTGTGATTTCAATTCACTACTCGGTCTTGCGTTGAGTGTGAAAGTGAAATGCAGTGGTTATTGTGTAGCCGGTTGTTGAGCGAGCAGCTTGCGACGACTCGGAAGCTCAATTAGAATCCATCATGTGACTGAGAAATGCTGTTCGGTCATTCTTGGCGACAGGGGCTGATTGAAAACAGAATTAGCTCCTCTGAGATGTAACCGAATCTTGGCGTGAGAGGCGCCACAGCAAGCCACACCTGAGGCTTGCGCTCGCGGTCGCAAACACTTACCACCGACAAACATCCCCATCGCACTCGCTCCAGCTTACGACGCTTGGTCCTATTCCTGGCCATATTCTACTCGCTACTCTACCCGGCTCTCCTCTCCGTCTCGGATCCGACTATTTCGCACCGAGAGACTAATCCTGAGTCCTTACAACCGTGAAATTTCGGATCAACTAGCAGCAAATCTCAGACTTCAGAACGCGTTGCAACTTTGGTGGACATTGTATTCAGATGGTGAATGTGAACTGGTACAAAGATCCCGCGCTGTTGGTGCATATTGGGACGTCAGGTCAGATGTGGGATGCAATCACTAATACTCTTTGTGAAGTTTTTATGCTCTTTTGAAAAACAGGTATGCTAACCTCATATGGGGACTTTAGACTTGATTGGACGACAGGGTTAGAAAATGAATAGCCATTGTCTTGAGACTATGTGCAAGTTTCGAGATATCCACCAAAGTTCAGCTTCAACGGCCGACCGACAACTCAACGCAAACTCCTCCGGCCCGTCATGAAACGGGAATAGCCATGTCTACCAAAGGGTTAGCGAATCTAACTCGCCGAGAAGGGACGACTCACCTGCTCATTTTTCAATTTAAGGTCTGTGACAATCGCAGTGAGGGGTGTTGTTGCACTCTGAGCCTGATACACATTTTCCTAGGAGTGAGGCTGTACCACATAACAAACACTTCCAACCAGTGCCTGCTTTCACACAGTCGTACAATCTACAGGTAAGCGGCCGTTTTGATCTTACTGTTCGAGTAGGGAGGAGTGCAGTTACTTACTCTGTTGATGTTGCATGTAATGCTTTCTGCTGATGTAAGGCCGGAGAGGAGGATGAGAGCTGAAATGGCGAGGAAACGCATGTTGGCGATATTGCTAACTGTTGGAGTGGTACGTTGTTTCTGGGAAATGTTCGATTCTTGTGTGATATAGACTCTTGTAAACGAAGGTCGGTGTTTATATGGTATTATCCTTTCCCCGGGTCGCACTCCATGGCTCGTACTTACTATCATTTGTGGTTTATTCTTTTCACAATTGCGGTCATGAAGATTGCGGAGGCGGCCCTTTGTTCCGTGGTACTTGACGAATTCACTGTGGTTAGATGGCTATAAACGCAGGTGCTATCAATCACTTTTTCTTCTCCCCCACTATCATCTCGCAAATATGAAAGACCCAAATCATATCTTGACATCCCTGTGGCGATGGACACTTCTTCGAAATCTTCCTCGGCCGTGAGCTTCAATCACTCTTGACGGCGCGATCGACCCATGTTCTCCTCTACTCCTGCAGGTTCCTAATTTCCGTGCTGGATTGAGCCTTCTCCGTCTCACTTCTCAGCTTCTCAATGTACGCAAACAGCGCAGGATCTTTGACTTCCTCATAGAAGACTGCTTCTACCCTGATTGCCAAAATCTGCAAATTACAAATTATCAGCTCCATATTCCTCAACATCTCAAAGGGCTTCAATAGCTCAAGCAGATACTCAACTGGGTCATAGCCGCATCCACGCGAAAGAGGTAGTACAAGCATCTTCGAGTCGCTTAAGATCCTCATAAGCTAGCTCGCCTCATCCCCACCTTCTTCAAAAGCCACACAGAGACTATGTCGAGGCGCCATGTTGATAACAACATAAATTCGTTCATTCAACAACACTTTCCACTTCCCTTTTCAGACTCTTCCGGTCCCTCGACCCCTCCAGCTGATCTTGGGGCCGATTCCGAGGAGAGATGGATAGAGATCGGTCGGGGATGACATCCTGCAGTAGATTTTGATAGACAAATGATAAGAACGTGTTTGTTTGTTTATTTGTCTGTTGATCTATTTGCTTACTTTTCATAGGTAAGTCGCGTGCTTTCAATTATCTTGGACTTGGTCAGATAGTTATATCAGTTCTCTCGCTTAATTCTACTTGCTATGATGTTGCGCATTATCAATCTTCTAAATGTAGGAGCGACTTTCTGTTGCAATATGGTGGTAACACCAACGGTTTCAAAGTCGTTACAAATCTGTTTGTTCTCACTCTTGTTTGCTCGGTATCTCTGCGGTTTCAGAACCTACGTCAGTACACTCTCTTTGTATAGATAGCCCTCATTTTCCACTCAGTTCGAGGGTTATGCAGTCACTCATTGAATTCATACTTTGTGTTGTTCCACTTCAGATACTTTCTTTACCAATTTCTTTTGCACTGTTTCTAGGCATTTCAACTATGGAGCGTGCACGGCTTATCCTATATGAAGTGGACCAAGGTCCTAGCCATGGTACCCCTTGCCGATAAGTTGAATAGTTGGGAGTTTATTGGAAACACTTAGTTGAGGGGTGGACCTTTCAACTTTTGTAGCTTATTTTTAGTCGAGGCCATTTTGACCTATGGTTGTAGGTAGATGGTACCTCGGCCTAAAGAGAGGTTTCTCCGCTAACGGGGGCTTTCCTCGGTATGTTCTCGTCATTTGAACAGAGCGAATGGTGAAGTTGACCTGGTATCCCAATTACCTAGTGCTAGTTCTAGCCGAGCAGGTTGATGACAAGCGAGCATGTTGCAGAGCTTAATCCAGCTGATAAGCCACGGCGTAAGGATTAGTACTCCGTATTAACTAAGAAATCCAAGCTAGTTGGGCGATAGCGAAGACAACTCCATCTTTTCGGACTGTAACTCGTATCAGAACGTTGACGCTGCCTTCAAAGTGTATACTACCTTCCTAGGGACGGCTTCTATCAATATTGTCGTCTCTGTCGAATATATTCAAGTTATCATAATTGGTGGCCAGAATGCCACGGCTAACATGAAAAAGATTCAAATCAATCTTGAATTTGGGAGCCGTAACAAGAATGATACTGTTGAAAGAAAAAGGAGAGGACGAAAGGGAACGAAAGATAGGATGAGATGATTGTCAGAAACCCCTGAGTCGGCAGCTGTGATTGGCTGTAGCTGCCTAGGAATTTCGTCCTCAATTCTTAGCTTCATTGCTGTCTCAGCTTCAAAGCAACTTCATACCATCAACTAGCCACTATTAAGAAGTACTACCTACACTGATCTAGAGACTCCTGCCGATTTAGAGACCCCCTTCTTTCAACCTACCCTACGTACAAAATCCGAGCTACAAAGCGTCTGCGACTTGTCGTGGCCATGGAAGAAAGAGGAAAGAGAGGATGCTCAGGCTACTTCACAACACTCTCGCGACAGAACAGCTTACAGCAGGTCAACAATATCGGATTTAGCAATAACTAGTGAAACTCTAGCTACACTTTGGGGACTGTTCAAAAAAGGCTGGGAATGAGGAACTCGGCATAGGTATAATTGTTGCGCTGATACCAATAAACTCTCAGCTGCTTTCTTCAATCCGATGAGAACAACCTCGACTACAACCGTAGCTCGATCGGGCCCCGAGATCAAAGCCCAATTGTTAAGGGATGGAATCCTTCTCTCTAGCTTATCCATGACTGGATTTCCAATTGTTCTCTTGTTATTCTGCAAGCTGTCATGTTCTATTTTGCAAGCTGTCATGTTCTATTTTGCAAGCTGTCACGTTTCCATTTAAAGATACTTTCTAGAAGGATCTATTGTAAGAGGGGGATTATATATACGAGCTATCCTTCCTGTACTTACACTTTCTTCTCTGTACTTAGATACTTGAAATATAAGCTGTCTTCCCTCACTTGCGAAACACCTTTGAGGGTTGAACTCTTACATTATCTAAGTACCTCAATCTTACAAAGGAAGAAAGGCTCACAGAGAGCAAGCTCCAAAAAGGAATTTCAAGAAGAGGACACTTGTCCTAATCCAAGAAGCGAGGGCCAACCTCAAGGGCCAAACAGAAAGGAATTTCAAGAAGAGGACACTTGTCCTAACTCAAGAAGCAAGGGCCAACCTCAAAGGCCAACTTCAAGGGCCAACCTCAAGGGCCAAACAAAAAGGGAATTCAAGAGAATTCAAGCTGAGATTTTCTAGAAGGTGCTAGAATCTCCAAGAAGCAAGGGCCAACCGAAAGGGCCAATCCAAAAAGGGAATTCAAGAGAATTCAAACTGAGATTTTCTAGAACGTGCTAGAATCTCCAAGAAGCAAGGGCAGGTCATCCTAAGACAGCGTAGTCTTAGGAGTTGAAGCTGTAATAAGCTGAGGAAAGAAAGAGCTAGGAAGAGAGATTTAATACACTTGGCCTTCACAGTCCCTGGGAGCTCTGTCCTTAGTAATAAGGATTGCAGAGCGGACTATAGTGTAAAAATCCTTCTGGGATTCTATAGTCACCTTCCTATACTAATAGGCATTGACTCTATACTGCCTAGCAAATCTCTAGAGTAGAGCCTAGGAGTGTGTATAGTAGTGCTCTCTATTATCTCTCATAGGTGAAAATATGGAAGGAGAAGATCAGGAACAAAGAGTTCCTCAAGAACCCCAAGCCCTACAAGAAGCTATGGCAGCATTACAACATCAACTAGCCATTCAGAACGATGCTATTACGCGTATTCTTACAATCTTGCCTAACACTACTCGCTCTGAGAACGTAGTAGAAGGACAAGAGACTAAGAATTCACAAAAAGACAGAATACATAGGAAGAAAGCTGTACTTCCTAAGCTCCAAGAATTTGATGGCAAGCGTTCTGAATGGGCTCAGTGGTTTCAACAAGCAAGGATGAAGTTGGAGATAGACGCAGAATCTATAGGGGATAGTAGGAACCAATTTGCCTACATCTTCTCCTCTCTACGAGGCTCCGCAGCTCAGGCTACTCTGGCCTACGTAAAGACAGCTCCAGAGGAAGATAAAACGGGACAGAAATTGTTACAGTATATGGACAACTTCTATGGCGATCCAGTACAACAACAAAGAGCTACTGTAAGCCTGTCCACAATCAAACAAAAAGAGAAAGAACCCTTCTTCTCTTTTCTTCCCCGTTTTGAAACCACTCTTGCTAATGCTGGAGGAATGACTTGGCCTGACGCTGTTAAAATTGCATTTCTACACAAAGCAATAAATCAAGAGCTGCGAAACCAGAGAATAGGCCAATCTCAGAGTACCTCCTACCAGCAGTTTGTGTCCGATCTTTTGAATACAAGTATGCAAATCACTACAGCAAAGATGCTCTCTTCCTCAGAAGATAAGTTACGATTCAGAGATAAAGAGAAGTCTTTTAAAGATCTGAACGCTATGGACTGGGAGCCTACACGCGTAAACAAGTTAAAAATTTCGTCTAAAGCCTATGAATATAGGAAGGCAAATAACCTCTGCTTACGCTGTGGGAAGGCCGGCCATAGAATGAAAGACTGCTGGTTGGATACAGAGGTAGAAAGAGTCACGCAACTTGGTTCAAAAAGGGCCAAAGGAACCACTGAGGAGAATGAAGAAGTTGAAGAAGAGGACTACTCGGAAAAAGAGTAGCCTCTATCCAAAGTCGTGGATGGAGGCGTAGAGTAGATAGAGCAAAATTGTCAAAGGAGTCAATTGAGAGAGTAAATAGTATTTTGAATTCGAACAAAGACACTGATTCACACCGTTCTCGGATAGAAAAAGAATGGGAGCAGTTCAGACCCAAGATGCTCTCCCGCCTTTTCTACACAAATACTATAGTGAACGATATATACTCTCTTAAAACTCTCCTTGATAATGGATCTAGCTGCTACGCATCAATAAACGAGGAGAAAGCTTCGCAGATGGACCTTGAAGTACTCCCTATTAGTCCGCGTACTATAGGTGGAGTTCTTAAGGAAGAAGGACAGACCCAAGTGACAAAAATTGCGAAGTTGAACCTAGATTTAGGGGGACTTATATGCAACGCTTTTGCTTATATAGTCCCGGGACAATTTGAGGATCTTCTACTAGGCAGGCCTTTTCTCAAGGACACCAAAGCCGTTATCAATGAATCTAAAGGTACTCTTACCTTTGCAAACGGGATTAGCATTCGCGATGCTAAATTTGAAGACAAACTTGATATACAACAAGTAGCGCCCGTAAGATTCCACCGCCTTGTCACTTCTACACTTGAGAAAATCAAAGACGCGTCTAGAGTATTTGCTGTTACTCTTCGAGATATTGATATTGCCTTGAAGCCGAAAGTCCCTTTGACAACAGAGCAAATACTGGAATTGCTACCTAAGAGGTTTCATAAGTACGCTGCTGTCTTTGATCCTAAAAGGGCCGAGAGACTACCACCGCATCGCCCTGGGATTGATCACGAAATACCTATAGAAGAAGGAAAACCACTTCCTTGGGGACCTCTATATGGTATGGGTCGAGAACAACTCCTTGTTTTGCGAAGGACTCTTACAGAGCTACTAGATAAAGGCTTTATCCGAGAGAGTAAATCAGTTGCTGCGTCTCCAGTTCTCTTTGTGAAGAAACCAGGAGGGGGCTTACGCTTTTGCGTAGACTACCGAGCCTTAAACGCAATTACTCGAAAGGATAGGTACCCGCTACCGTTAGTAAAAGAGACTTTACTAACCTTAGCTCGTGCTAAGTATCTTAGTAAGCTTGATGTAAATGCTGCCTTCCACAAGATTCGAATCGCAACGGGAGATGAGTTCAAAACTGCCTTTCGAACTAGATATGGTCTATTTGAATGGCTAGTTACTCCCTTTGGCTTAACCGGTGCACCTGCGTCTTTTCAACGGTATATAAACTATATCCTTCGACGATACCTAGACGAGTTCTGCTCAGCTTATCTAGACGATATAGTAATATACTCTTCAAAGAACCTTAAAGACCATGAAGAAAAGACTGAAAAGATACTTCAAAGCTGCCTTAACGCTGGGTTATACCTTGATATTCGGAAGTGCGAGTTTAATACCAAACGAGTCAAGTATCTAGGCTTCGTTATAGATACTGAAACGGGCCTACACATGGATCCGGAGAAGATCAAAGCAATTAAAGAATGGGAACGTCCTACTACTCTACGAGGAGTACGTGGCTTCCTAGGCTTTACAAACTTCTACCGTGACTTTGTAAAAGATAACTCAACAATAAGGGAGCCTCTGGTTCGCCTTACAAAGAAGAATACTCCATTTTTATGGGGAAAGGAGCAAGAAGAATCTTTTCAAAAACTTAAGGCAGAGTTTTGCAAAGAACCTGTCCTGTCTGCACTTGATGAAGATAAGCCTACGCGAGTAGAACCTGATGCTTCAGGCTGGGCTTCCGGAGCAGTACTTAGTCAAAAAGATGAGCTAGGTAACTGGAAACCATGTGCTTTCTTCTCTACTAAGCACTTGCCAGCCGAATGCAATTATGATATCCACGACAAAGAACTTATGGCTATAGTCAAAGCTCTAGTCCATTGGACTAGCGAGCTACTAAGCCTAAGTAAGCCATTCATTATCCTCACAGATCACAAGAACCTTGAGAAGTTTATGGTAAAAAGGGAACTAAATGAAAGGCAAATGAGATGGGCGCAGATACTAGCTAAGTTTAACTTCAAACTAGGCTATCGCCCAGGCTCTGAATCTGTAGTTCCAGACGCCTTAACTCGAAGGGATCAAGATCTCCCAAAGGATATTCAAGACCCAAGAATCGTTGAAAGAACTAGAACGTTATTACCTCCAAAGCTTTGGATTAACGTTCTAGAGGATAAGACTCCTGCAAGAGAAGAAGCTGCCCAAGAAAATGCTCAAGAAGTAGACAAAGAACCTATCCCCTTTATACAAAATCCCTTTCTCTCAGGTGATCTAAGGGATAGATGGGAAACTGCACTCGAAGGAGATCTAGACTACAGACGTATTTTCCAAAGCGTTCTAAAGCAAGATAGGCAGTTCCCATCTAAGCTAAAGGTTCCTACTTCTATAGGAGATTGTAAAGTCGAAAATAACCAGCTCTACTATAGAGACCGAATCTGGTTGCCCTCCTACGAGCCTCTCCTAACAGGAGTAATTCAAGAAATACACGATTCAGTCCTATCAGGGCATCCTGGACGAGAAGCTACTATTGCTATTCTCTCCAGACAGTTCTACTGGCCGGGATTTGCTCAAGATATACGTCAGTTTATACGCAATTGTGACGTCTGCGGAAGAACTTCAGTCTGGCGAGACAAAAAGAAAGCTTTACTTAAACCTCTCCCTGTCCCTAGCCGTATCTGGCAAGATATTTCAGTAGACTTCATAGTCGAATTACCAGAGAGCCAAAGATGCACAAGACTCTGCGTTATTACTGACCGCTTGGGTAAAGGAACTATTCTGTTCCCAGTGCCTAAAGAACAGTTTGGAGCTGAAGGATTTGCAAAACTATTTATACAGAACTACGTAAGATTACACTGGCTTCCTAGATCTCTAGTCTCAGATAGGGACACGCAGTTTGTTAATGCTTTCTGGAAAGAAGTTTGTCACCTTCTTAAGATAGAGAGAAGACTCTCTACAGCGTATCACCCTGAGACTGATGGATCTACGGAAAGAAGAAATCAAGAAGTTGAAGCCTATCTACGTAAGTTCTGTACATTTAGTCAGAACGACTGGGTCGAGCTCCTGCCTATTGCTCAAATATGCCTCGATAATAGACCAAACCAAGCTACGGGCCTATCGCCTTTCTTCTTAACCCACGGTTATAACATTGAGCATATAGGAACTGTTGAAGCTCCCCAGGAAACCCCTAAGAATCCAAAAGAAAAAGCACAAGATCTTGTAGCAAAATTGAAGGACGCACAAGAATGGGCAGAAACGTCAATGGTATCAGCTCAGCAACAGCAAGAATACTACTCTAATAGAGATCGTGCTCCGGCTGACTCTTTTAAAGTGGGAGACAAAGTCTGGCTCAACCTAAAGAACGTAAAAACCCTACGTCCTTGTAAGAAACTAGACTGGATTCATGGGAAGTATACAGTTACACGAGTTATCAACTCAATGTCTTACGAGCTTGATACACCCAGAGGAATCCACAACCGATTTCATACGTCTTTACTTAGGAGAGCTGGCACAGATCCCCTACCTTCACAAATACAAGATAATACACAGCCGCCTCCTATAGTAACTGAACAAGGAGACGAGGAATACGGTATCGAGGCTATTCTAGCCGCAAGATGGCGCCGGCGAGGTCGACAACAAACGCGAGAAGTCTTAGTTAAGTGGGTAGGCTACGTTGATCCTACGTGGGAACCCCTTAGCGAACTCCAACAAACTACAGCTCTGGACGCTTTTGAAAGTGCCTACGGCAACGTTCTTGAAAACGACGGACCTATACTACGCCCTCAGAGACTACGCTCACATCGATCTACAAGAGAGGGGGGGAGGGGATAATGTTAAGGGATGGAATCCTTCTCTCTAGCTTATCCATGACTGGATTTCCAATTGTTCTCTTGTTATTCTGCAAGCTGTCATGTTCTATTTTGCAAGCTGTCATGTTCTATTTTGCAAGCTGTCACGTTTCCATTTAAAGATACTTTCTAGAAGGATCTATTGTAAGAGGGGGATTATATATACGAGCTATCCTTCCTGTACTTACACTTTCTTCTCTGTACTTAGATACTTGAAATATAAGCTGTCTTCCCTCACTTGCGAAACACCTTTGAGGGTTGAACTCTTACACCAATTCCATTACAGAAGACTACTACCAGTTAGTATACACAACCAATAATCTGTATTCACGGTGTAGGACTTATTCTACCTTTCAACCACCGTAGCACCACAACCCTTCACTGCAGCAGGCATGCTGAACTGTACCAGGACACTACCCATCTCGTTAGCTAATCGAGTCCATAAAAGTATTGAGAGTAGCAGAGGGATCAGACCTTAGACTGGCAGATGCCCTTTGGGTCTTTATAGACTTGTTGACACTACTGTCAAGTTAGCCTAAGTCTTCTAAGATGGAGGAAAGTAAGACCATACCCCGCTGTATTTACAATCTCTAGGTGGATTGGTACAGAACTGAGCTGTAATGCCTTGAAGAAGGATGAGACTAACGGAAGTAGTAGATAGAAGATGCATTATTGCAATATCTGAGAAGGTGCAAGAGGAGGGTGGTCCGGAGGGTGAAAATATTCTTCAAATAGTTGTACTACAATAACCATACTTATAACTGTATTTTCCATAGGGCAGAGATCATGTTCAGTTTCTTTTTTAGCGCCTAATAAACGGAGGCCATGAGCGACAGCACACAGGCCGGTTTTATACGACTTACTCTAGCAGCCAATGAAGATCGAATTAATATGCAAATCCAGCCCGACGGGTTACATCGAGAGGCTAAGATAGCAAGGTACGAGATTACTGTTGTATCCGGAGACTCCGGGGAAAAAAACTTAGATTCAGAAACCCTGTTACAGCTCTATCTAATATATAAAAGATGCGGAGGTGTGACATGAGAATCTACTTTAAATTGTCCGGATACTGTCGTTTGTGCATCCACGCCGACATTCTTCTAGTTCATGACTGACTGCCTGATTAATGCCCGCGATTCTGATCTGCGCTCAGGTGATGCTTTGACGGCTCAGGACTCGGAGCCTTTTTAGAGGAGATCTTGTTACTTGAGGGCTAAGAATGAACTTGTTTCAGCTGGGCTTTGCTGAGGGGTAGAGTTCTTAGAATCGCTCACTCAATCAGTCCAAAAACTTGAAGAATATGCGCGTTATACTGTATAAATCACATTATCCAAGTACTTTGTAGGTTCTTAGGATGGGCGATATTCGGGAATATGGAGACTCGCAAAACCGGGACAGCCGGGACCCTGAGAGCCGACATTTTCTAGGAAGGGGCAGCCTCGAAGTGGCGGACGGCCCGGCTATAGCTATTGTGGTTTTTGCATCAACGTGACAGTCTCTAGATTTTTGACTGACTTCGTGAGAAATTCTAAGAGAGGACCGCTCGCAATTCTGATCTACGACAAGGCATTGACGACTAAGGACGGTTAAAGGCCCGGATAGGGTTCTGGAGGCTGGAGCAGTCTTTTAAGATATACTAAGCCTTGTTAAAGGACTTTTACTATTTACATATTGGACTTCCTACAGAGCTTCTATTTAGGGGCCTAGGTATTACTTAAATCGTTCCGGAACGTCCTATTCGAGTCCATGGTCCGCCTTGGCTTTCTCAATGTAAGAGTTCAACCCTCAAAGATGTTTCGCAAGTGAGAGAAGACTGCTTGTATTTCGAAGTATCTAAGTACAGAGAAGAAAGCGTAGCTCAAGGAAGGACAACTTGTATATATAATCTTCCAAGTAGGAAAAGAACATGCTGTCCTGAGAAGAGAATAGAAAGGAGTAGAAGCGCATGTGAAACAGTCCCTGAATAATCCCTGCTAGGCGCACGTGAGAAACTATCAGGAACCTACCAGGAATTGCTAAGAATCCACCTAGGATAAAATGGATATAGGATACCATCCCGTGACACTCAAGATTCACTCGTAACGGGTGAGGCAGTCAAAAAATCTGGAGATTGTCCACGTTGATGCACAAAGCACAATATTGAGCTGGGATCAGGCCATTCAATAGTCCGCGGCGAGAACGAGTAGAGTCAGGGCGACTCGACGGGAGTTCTTTCACCCGACGTCGGATTCGGCGTAAATTCTAGTAACCGCCGTAAAGCCTAACTTATTGGTCGGGTATCATCTTCTTATATAAAATTATCCAAGTTAGAAGGTAGATAGAGATTTCCCCTCGAAAAGAACTCGGACTTCCTCCCGTTAGTGTACTATATACCTTGCTCTTTATTCCGAAGCCCTATGTAACCCCTACTACTGTCTTCTCGACTATCAGTAGAGCGAGTATACCGTAGGCGAAAGAATTCGCGGGACGAGAAGATAGAGTCTGCAAACTACTTGGTATCCGCCTACCTTTGGCGGGTAGAGTTAGGCGGACTCTTGAATGGCCTGGCTGGGATACCCGTCGGCTTTAACCAGAATAAGGGATACCGAAAACTTAGTCACCGTCTCTTCATTCCACGGATTGTGCCTCGAGCATTTTAAAGATCCTCAATTGGTGACAGAAAAAGATCAAATTGCGAAGTGCATGCAGAGAGTCGATGAAGAGTCGATTCGTAGCGTGCATGTATGCGGCCCCTTCTTTCACTTGCTTTTCGGCACATGCGCGCCCTCTGTCTAGAATTGTCGCGCCCTGTCTTGTCCTGTATCATGGTTACTTGTCCATAGCGATTATTCTTTATACCATCTTCCTAATTCTTTCCGTGGTGTCCAGCGCCAAATGTCTTAAGACCCAGCCTGATTTTACATCTGACCCCAAATTCTCAGCCTTGCGCACTTGCGGCAACTGATGCTTGGGGGTTTCTCGAATTGAACTGCGAGCAAATGCATCAGGACGCCAGTTGGATGCGAAAAAAAATGCATGTTTGTGCAATTCTTCTCCCTTGTCGTTTGTGCGTGCAGCATGTTCGTGACAGCCAGAGGAAGCAGTGCGCGGCTACAAGGACATGTTGCCGTCATATTGCCAAAGTCTTCCGAGCATAACCAGCTCGTTAAACCCGATACCTGAGTCTTCTTGGTACTGATCATCTGCTTGTCTGCTATGTTTCTCAATGACCGTAACTCCAAAATCCACTTCTACCTCTAGCGGCAACACGATATACCAAACAATCCCTCCATTAGCAATCCCTCTTAGAGTTGGACTGGCCGCCGGCTTACCAGCGGTGCTGGTCGATCTCTATTTTGGCTACTATGAAATCAAGCATTGCACTAAAGGGAAGCTTCGGCCGCGTTTATCGGAGCTGCTATCTTGCAACGTGTGCAGGAGAAATCCCCAGCCTTGGACGCGCCTACACCGACGAGATTGGCTGGGTTGATTCCCGAGTATCTTGCTGCCGTATTTTTTCGGATACTGAACACACGAGCATGGAAGAAAAAGCATCGCGAGGGGAACTAGGAGCTCAAGGAGTTTTCGTGGCGAGCTGTGGAGAACCATGCCGGCGGCTAGCGAATGAAGAGTTGGGTCGCCAACCTTAATGCGCATTGCGGTGTCGAGTAATGATGCATCTGCTCCGTCAAGACTCGGGTTTCTGGAAGGGGTTTGAAAGCATACCTCGACTCCCCTTTGCGAGGCGCTTCTACCGAAGAAATGGAAGTGGTAGGATCTTCAAATAATCTGCGTTGGAACTCCCTTCTGGATCCTAACGAAATTCGTCCCAGCATTGGGAGTACTATTCATTCAAGTTCACGTACCTATCTACGTGTAACCACGCCACTAGGCATCTACCTTCATCTTTTTCTGCAAATTTAACCAGATCAAGCATTTCTTCACTGGCTTGGAGACCTCCCGTTGCGGGTCAAGTTTTAACTGAGCCAAGAACGCCCGCTCATATTGCCGTCTTTTGCTACTCCCATTCTCGCCCCACAATTGTTGTTGTGCCAGGAGTTGTTCGCTGAGACCAGTTCGGGCAATCTCATAATCTTGTATGAAAGTTTTCATTGTGTGAAGCAAATCCTGATCAAGGTTTGCGTCATCATTGTAGCCTTCGTAGATGTCGTGTCTTTCTTTCAAGACGTGTTGTTTCCATTCCTTTAGGGTGGAAAAGGGAGTCGCGCATGGATAATGTGGACAAACATAAATGGCGGAATCATTTGCCAACTTTTGTTTGATCCAGATATTCATTAGAACATGGTGCTTAGCTTGGGTTCGATGATTCATAAATTTTCCTTGGAAGCAGTACCTCTAGCATCGCAACAGATTAGTCGACTATGTTCCCTATGCAGTGTACAAAGGATTGATCAACGCACTTGGTATTGTCCAACAACCCCTTCGAATTGCTTCGGGCCTCGCTCCACGACCTTTCGTCGGAAGTCGTTGCCAACAAGCTCCCAGGATACTTGTTCGCTATCTTGTAGTTTGTACAGCCGATCCGTGTCTCCGTAGGTGAATTCCACCCAATTTGTAAGGCAAAGAAAGACTTCCACGTTGAATGATGAAGGGCAAGCACGTACTAGGGCAGCAAATTGAGTTTGGGGGGTTCCGAGATAGTTGTCGGGGTACCATACAACCGGATAGCGATCGCTCAGCATGATTTTCTTACCGCTCAGAATGACTTTCTTGATGGAAGGAAATGGAATCTTGACGGTTGAACAAAACTTATCCATATTGTTTGAAGCAGGCATTCGCCTCCACTCTAAGCTGTTTGAAGGCGAATCGGCGGCTCTCATGTGTACATCGGTATCAGGCTCCCCGAAATGCCTTCTCAAACTGCCCGTGAAAAGGACGTCCAGTTGTTGCACATTGTCATCGAATTTGGGGCAGTACAAATCTGGACCAGGACTGCCGAGCATTTTTGTAAGCAAGAAGCAGTCTGATCGATACCAGACATCTGGTTGGCACCAGAAGTATCTCTTGGCCTCGGAGCGCAGTGCTGACGTTGTGTGCATGAGATGGAAGAGGGTTTGTGCATCGCAGAATTTGACAAATCGGAACTGTATCTCAAGGGGAAGTTGGGCAAAGGCAGATAAGCTGCTGAATGGGTTGGTGGGTGGTGTTGAAGTCGAGACGAAGTATTTGAAGGGTATGATGGGCGAATTCCACCCATCGTGACAGAGTTTCAGGTCTACGGCTTCGGCTTGTTCTCCAGACATGGCGGCGAGAAGACTCGTCGGGGTTGGTTGAATGTATCCCACCGTGGCTTGGCCGCTGGCTGCATCTGCAAGCCGCCAAGCCACCAAGCTTCAGCCGCTATTTTCTGGCGGGGTGCTCTAGCCAGTCCTCTGCACCCCTTGATTCCATCACCAAGAGCAATTATGGCGTTGGAGTAGAAATGAAAGAAGGAGGAATGGGCGAGTGCTTCTTTCCGCCCTTCCTGCTGCCTGCCTTTCCCTCTTCATAGAAGCACTACTCCTTCCCCTGAGTGCCCCGACTTGACGCCGACTGCAATCGTCCACGTCGGAAAGCTAAGAGGGGCTGAAGTCTGGCCTTTACATAGATTCATCCCATATCATATCATCGCCCACCCCGTCTCACTCCAGGATCCATTCTTCACTACGAATACTTCCACTCCACGCCTCGACGCTCACGCCAGCAGTTCGGAATCAGATCAACAATCGAAGCGATAATGAGATCCACCTTTCTCAGCCTTCTCGCCCTCTCCACCCGAGCTCTCACCCTACCCCAATATCCCCCACCCCGATATCCAGGCCCAGACGAAAACCCCCTCCTCGCTGACCGAACTGCTCCTTCTGCTCCAAGCCACACTGTAGCACTCATGGCTGCCGCAGCTACGAGAGTGGCCGACAATCAAAGGCCATTACATACCACACTTCTCATGGCTATGGCGCATTCCATGGGCTCGCCCGAGCCAGCCGTCACGGCAACAGTCTCAATGTCAGGATACAAGGATGACCTATGAAGAGAGCCATTGGTCATTGCGCACAGTTGGTCAAATGTTGAAGACAGCATCGAAGCAGCTCGCATTTTGGACTGCCAAGTTTGCATACTTGCATCTCCTTCAGAATCGCGTACGTACAGTCCCTACAGAAAATTGTCAAACTAATAGTTCTGCCAGTCCATCGTGTACCGTTATCTGCAGAGCTGACTTGGACGGTTGACTGTGGTGCGAGAGGTCATGATATCGTTGTTGTAATAGAAGATTCTCCCTCACATGTCCACGCTGATATCCGGAGGGAAAAGTAGGCCGAAGTCCGCCGTGGTAGTCATTGCAAAGTGGGAAACAACTCACCGTTTGCTGTTTGTTCGGTGACGGACAGCTTACGGTAATCGAATTGATGCTAGATACAATAAAAGAAAAAGCCCTCCCTAACCATCCTTCTAGGGAATCTTCCAAACAAGAAAAGATTGATCAGAAATGGTATAACTCATGCCCAGACGCCGTACTGTGAAACAACTCGTGCAAAGTGAAAATGTAGAAAACGATCGATACGAAGAGAGAGAAATGCGTCACTTCCAACAAATCATCATCGTACATCCCATCGTGAAATTTTCTCATCACCCGGCAGATGCTCGTATATTCGTCTCTTCATTTTGGCACATAAGTCCCATCCATGATACATCACCAACAACCAACACCTTCATCTTACCGCCATCATGCCTACCACGTCTTCGTCATAATTATGACCATCCTCACCGTAATGCACGTTTACAACTTCTTCAAATCGAGAATGGCGATGGGCTTCATCTAAGCAGAGACGGCAATGAGCTTCCCTGGTGCGGCCTCGACCTTGTTCAATAGCTCGAAGGGAGGACGCTTGACGATGCCACCAGTGACGGGTAATTGCGTACCCATGCCAGTAAGGTACATGTCCACGTCGCGAGCAGACTGGCGACCTTCATTGATGCCCCTAGTAGCCTTGTCAGCAAGGGATCATTGAACCCTCACAAAAGAAACAAACGGACTTACCAAACAATCAAAGACTGCCCGCGACGGCAATCTCCGGCAGCAAATACACCAGGTATGTTTGTTGCGTACTTGCCTGGAGCGGTCTTTACATTCTTGCGCGCATCCTTCTCAACCTGGCCACCAAGCACGCGGTCCTCAGGTCCCAAGAAACCCATGGACAAGAGTACCAAGTCGGCCGGGAAGAACTGCTCGGAGCCCTCGGCCTGCTTCATGTCCCAGCCGCCAGTGGACGACTTGGTCCATTCGACGCGAACGGTCTTGATACCCTTGACTTTTCCAGTGCCATCATCAACGAACTCCTTGGACATGACACAGTACTCTCGAGGATCTTTGCCCATGTGAGTCTTGACCTCAGCATGGCCATAATCGACACGGTAAATACGGGGCCACTGTGGCCATGGGTTGTCACCGGCACGCTCTGGAGGTGGTTGCGGCAAGAGCTCGAAGTTGGTGACGGATTTGGCACCATGACGAACCGAAGTACCAATACAATCATTGCCAGTATCACCACCACCGATGACGACGACGTGCTTGTCCTTGGCGGAAATGTAGGTACCATCGTCGAGGTTGGAGTCGAGGAGCGACTTGGTATTCTTGTGCAGAAACTCCATGGCGAAGTGGACACCCTCAAGACCACGGTTTGGGATTGGCAAATCGCGAGCGACAGTGGCGCCAGTGGCAATGACAACAGCGTCGTGGTCTGAACGCAAGGAATCGAGAGTGATATCTGCCTCACCAACGAAGATATTGTTCTTGAATTCGATACCCTCAGCAGCCATGAAGTCGACACGACGCTGGACAACCTTCTTGTCGAGTTTCATGTTGGGGATACCATACATGAGCAGGCCACCACATCGGTCAGAGCGCTCAAGAACGGTAACAGAGTGGCCAGCCTTGTTCAATTGATCAGCACAGGCGAGACCGGCAGGTCCAGATCCAATAATGGCGACCTTCTTTCCACTGCGGTACTTTGGTGGCGATGGGATCATCCAGCCCATATCGAAGCCCTTGTCGATGATAGCACACTCGACAGATTTGATTCCGACTGGATCCTCATTGATACCGAGAACGCAAGCACCCTCGCAGGGAGCAGGACAGACGCGACCAGTGAACTCAGGGAAGTTGTTAGTCATGAGCAGACGGTTCAACGCATCGCGCCACGAACCCTGGAAGACCAACTCGTTCCACTTGGGAATGATATTGGAGATTGGGCATCCAGTGTCTGATTGGCAGAAAGGAACACCACAGTCCATGCATCGAGCGGTCTGGTACTTGAGTTCATCCTCGTTCAAGCGGTTGGAAAGTTCAGACCAGTCACGAGTACGGGTCTTGGGGTTGCGATACTTCTCGGAGCGACGCTGGTAAAGCATGAAACCTTTGGTTTTGTTGAGGACAAGAGCAGATCGCTTCTTGTTGGCTTTCTCGTCACCGACGCTCTCCTCGATATCGAGAAGGTCGCTCTTCTTTTTCTCCTTGGCCTCGTGTTCGTGCTCCTTAGCCTTTGACTCCTCGTCGAGCTGGCGAACGGGATTACCTGGCAGAAGTGGCAACGAGTATGCAGCCTGCTTGGCCGCAGCTTCTTTGGCAGCTGTCTCCATCAAGACTCGCTTGTAATCTGTGGGCAGGACCTTGACAAATCGAGGCAGTGCGCGGCTGAAATCAAGAAGGATACGTGCGGCCAACTCGGAACCAGTGTAGTGATGGTGATCCTCGATAAGTCCACGCACAAAGGCAACCTCGACTGGGTCTTCGATACCGGAAAGCTCCACCATCTCCTGGTTAACCTTTCCCTCGAAATCATGGTGCATATCAAGAACGTATGCAATACCACCAGACATACCGGCAGCAAAATTACGTCCAGTCGAGCCAAGGATAAGAACACGTCCCCCAGTCATGTACTCGCAACCGTGGTCACCACAACCTTCCACAACAGCAGTGACACCGGAGTTGCGAACAGCGAAGCGTTCGGCTGCGACACCACGGAAGAAAGCAGACCCAGAAGTGGCTCCGTACAAGCAGACGTTACCAATCAAGATGTTTTCTTCTGCCTTGAAAACAGCAGTGCGGGGTGGGTAAACGATTAAACGACCGCCAGACAGGCCCTTTCCGACGTAATCGTTGGCATCGCCCTCAAGTTCAAGAGTGACACCTGGTGCAAGGAAGGCGCCGAAGGACTGGCCGGCGGAGCCACGGATGTTAGCATGAATGGTGTCTGGAGGAAGACCAGTCTCGCCATATCGTCGCGAGATCTGGTAAGAAAGAGTAGCACCCAATGCACGATCTGTGTTGCAGATGTCACACTCGATTCGTACTGGAAGTCCCTTTTCAAGAGCAAGCTCGGACTCGGCGATAAGTTTGTTATCAAGACGGACGTGTAGCTTATGGTCTTGCTTGCGGACATTGTATGTGGCAACGCCTGGACGGAGTGTGTGTGCTGGGGTAAGAATCAGGGATAGGTCAATGTTTTCGGTCTTTGGAGTGCGCAAGTCCTCGCGCATGCGAAGAACCTCTGATCGACCAACCATTTCGTTGACAGTGCGGAAACCGAGCTTGGCCATGATAGCTCGGAGCTCGTTCGAGATGTAGTAGAAGAAATTGATGACCTGTTCTGGAGTACCCTTGAACTTCTCACGAAGCAATGGATCCTGAGTGGCAATGCCGACTGGGCAGGTGTTCAAGTGGCCTACAATATGTTAGCCAAAGAAAGAGCCAATGGATTAGAGCATGGCTTACACTTTCGCATCATGATACATCCCATGGCAATAAGAGGAGTGGTAGCGAAACCAAACTCCTCGGCACCAAGCAAACAAGCAATGGCGACATCACGGCCGGTTCTGATCTGACCATCAGTCTGCACGATGACACGACCACGGAGATCATTCAAGACGAGGGTCTGATGAGTCTCAGCAAGACCGAGTTCCCATGGAAGACCGGCGTATTTGATACCGGTCCACCGCGAGGCACCAGTCCCACCATCGTGGCCAGAGATCAAGATGTGGTCAGCCTTGGCTTTGGCGACACCAGATGCGACGATACCGACACCAGTCTCAGAGACAAGCTTGACGGAGACACGAGCACGAGGATTAGAGCACTTGAGATCGTAAATCAACTGCTTAAGATCCTCGATGGAGTAAATGTCGTGATGCGGTGGAGGCGAAATGAGACCAACACCAGGGGTGGAGTGACGAGTCTTTGCAATGGACTCGGAGACCTTGTGGCCAGGAAGCTCACCTCCCTCACCAGGCTTAGCACCTTGGGCCATCTTGATCTGAAGCTCATCAGCGTCAGCAAGGTAGTTGCTAGTGACACCAAAACGGCCTGAGGCAACCTGCTTGATAGCAGAACGCATGGTATCGCCGTTGGTCATGACTGTGGATCGCTCAGCGTCCTCACCGCCTTCTCCAGTGTTGGACTTGCCACCAAGACGGTTCATGGCGACGGCGAGAGTGGAGTGTGCCTCCATGGAGATGGAACCGTAAGACATGGCGCCAGTCACGAACCGGCGAACAATCTCAGTCCACGGTTCGACCTGATCGATAGGAACTTCAGCGCGCTGCTCAAAATCGAAGTCCAGGAGACCGCGAAGTGTGCAGTTCTTAATCTGCTCGTATTCGGCCTTGGAGTACGCCTCATAAGACTTATCGTTCTTGGATCGGACAGCATCTTGGATGTTGGCGATGGACGTTGGGTCGTTAATGTGTGGTTCGCCACCATCACGCCAATGATACTCGCCAGTCTCGACAAGACCTGGGATCTCGACAATGGTACGAGTTGGGAAACCCTTTTCGTGCAGAGAGAATGCGTCCTGAGCAATAAGATCGAACGTCATACCCTTGATACGGGATGCAGTCCCAGTAAAGCAGCGGTCGACGACGGTGTCATCAATACCGAGGGCCTCGAAAATCTGGGCACCTTTGTAGCTCTGGATAGTAGAGATACCCATCTTGGACATGACCTTCAGGATACCACCGTCACAAGAGTGCTTGTAGTTGTCGATGAGCTCCTGGTCTGTCTTCTGCTTGCGGATCAACTTCTCACGGTTCATCTTCAAAATGCACTCCATGGCCAGATATGGGCAAATGGCGTCAGCACCATAGCCAACTAAGACACACATGTGGTGAACCTCACGAGCCTCGCCAGTCTCAACTACCAGTGCAGCTTGTGCTCGCCATCGGTTGCGGACAAGGTGGTGATGTACCATACCAGTGGCAAGGAGTGTAGAGACTGGGACGCGCTCAGCAGATGTTGCGCGGTCAGATAGGACAAGAATGCTGAAAGACTGCTCGATGGCGCTGGTGACTTCGTCGCAAATACGGTCGAGTGCATCGAGGTATCCTTGGATGCCCTCGCTCTTTGGGAAAGTGATGTCAATGGTCTTTACAGTCCACGATGGGTAAAGCTGGTCGATCGAAAGAAGAGCCTTGAACTCCTGCAATGACAAGACTGGGGAGGGGAGCAGCAGTCGGTGGCATTGAGTCTCGTCCATCTCCAGCAAGTTACCCTGAGGTCCGACGTATGCTTCAAGAGACATTACAACGGCCTCACGGATTGGATCGATGGGAGGGTTCGTTACCTGTGCGAAAAGCTGACGGAAGTACTCGAAAAGAAGGCGTGGCTGTTGAGCAAGACAAGCAAGTGGCGCGTCGTTGCCCATGGATCCGAGGGCTTCCTTGGAATCCGCGGCCATGGGACCAAGCAGCAAACTGACCTGCTCCAATGAGTATCCGAACGCCTTCAATCGTGGATCCTCTTGGAGCTTAGTTTCGGTGAGAGCGTGCGAAAGATCTAGGCCCTTCTCTTCAAGACCTGAGTGGACGTCTGGCATGGTTATCAAGTGCTTTTCAATCCATGCGCGGAAGTTGTGACGGCTAGATACTGTGTTTTTGAGCTCAGAGTCGTCGACAATACGACCTGCGACAGTGTCGACGAGCAGCATACGGCCAGGCTGTAGACGGCCCTTTTGAACCACTCGCTCAGGGTCGATCTGGATTGTACCAACTTCAGAAGCGCAGACAATGCGGTCATCATCAGTAACGTAGTAACGGCAAGGCCGAAGACCGTTTCGATCCAGGTTGGCACCGCAGTATCGTCCATCAGAGAATGTGAACAGAGCTGGTCCATCCCAAGGCTCCATCATGCAACCAGCCCATTCGTAGAAGGCCTGCTTGGCAGGATCCATCGATCGGTTGCCTTGCCATGCCTCTGGAACCATAAGCATAACTGCTTCTGGCAAGGAGAGAACGCCATTGATGGTGAGCAATTCGAGAACATTATCAAAGGCTGCGGAATCGGAACCACCGTCTTCAATAATCGGATACAAGGACTCAAGGTCGTCGCCGAACAACTCTGACTTCAATACACCCTCGCGAGCTCTCATCCAGTTCTTGTTGCCGCGCAACGTGTTGATTTCACCGTTGTGGGCTGCCCATCGGAGAGGTTGTGCGCGATCCCAAGAGGGGAATGTGTTAGTCGAAAAACGACTGTGGACCAAGGCAAAGTGAGCCTCGTAATCAACCGCGACCAAGTCATGATAGTATTCATAGACCTGGGATGGCGAGAGTTGGCCTTTGTAAACCATGTTCTTGTTGCTCAGAGAGCATAGGTAGAACCAGTTGTGAAGACCGATTACATGGGTAGATCGCTTTCGCAGCATGTACAATTGCTTCTCGAAATGAGCCTCGTTGAACTCATTGTCAAAGGATGCCTTGGGCTCTTTCGCGTCACCATATGCGGACCTAAGTACAACAAACGGCTGCAGTATGATCGGCTCGCGAGATTTGGCAGCAGGACCTAGCAGGGTAGAGTCTCGTGGGACCTCACGCCATCCTAGCACCCTCAAGTCAAGCTTCTCCGCAACCTCCTCGAATGTATTTATGGTCTCTTTCAGCACGCTCTCATCTGGCTTAAAGAACAGGTTACCAGCGGCGTATTTTCCCATTGCTGGAAGCTTGATGTTCTGCTCGCGTTCGAAGTTCTTCTGGAAAAACTTATGTGGAATAGATGTCATGACACCTGCGCCGTCGCCGTCTCTGGCGTCTGAACCAACAGCACCCCGATGGGTCATGTTACACAGAAGGCTTCGTGCTGTACAGTGTGTTAGTTGTACTTCGTGCTTGCCTGCCGGGCAACGTTGGACCTACCATCAGTAACGATCTTGTGACTCGCGACACCCTTGATATGGCTGTCGACTATTAGCAATTACAACCAGCAATCCTGTGGGCAATCCACTTACGCAGTAAAACCAACACCACAGGCATCCTTTTCCAATGACGGGTCATAGAGACCTTGCTTCAAGGGGAGTGCACCAGCCCATGACTTGTTGTCTGGTGTGTCCTGGTAAGGGAACACACTATAGGGTTGTTCCTCCTCCCCATTGTCAATCTCGTGAATTTTTTTTTCTTCGACAAAGGAAACCTTGCCCATGCTTTCGGCTCAGGCGGCCGATGGGGGGTGGTTGAGTTGTGGTGGTTTTTCGGTGAGGGGGCTGGTAGTGGGTGGCCTTTTGTCGAGGCTCTGCGCTGCTGGGGAGAACTGGCGGAAGGTGTCAGTGATATGAGACTGTGGTTCTTCGAAGTGTTTTTGTTGCAGGTGGCGTGGATGGGGTTGGTGAAATGATATTCTCTCGACAGTTTTGAGGGAGATTGCAGATGATGGCTTTTCTCCACAGCAAACGAGGGACAGTGCTTTTCAATCGGGCAGGCTAGCCACGCCACAGCAAATCTTCTATGTACAGAGAGACTCGGCGAAGGGCGCCCATCAGGCTGAGACCAAAGGTGTTCTGATTGTCGAGGTCAATCGTTCGATCGGTCGAGATGATGTCGAGCACACGCAGGTTTGGCGGCAGAGAGGAAGATCAGAAGGAGATTTTCTGAGCTTCGACGAATCACATTGCTCCAATTGCAACGTCTGAGTCTCGAATGGAAGGGCAGGTGCAGGTGGAGGTACTCTTGTACTCTTTGTATTCAGGGACTCACAATGGCTCAATTAGGTGCAAAGGCGAGGCCGGTTGCACGGGTGGTTGTGGGGTAGCGGAAGTTGTATGTTGTTTTGGAAGAGAGTGAAGTAGCGGCTCGAGGGGTAGGAAGGGTAGGATGGGCAGGAAGTATAGGGAGGAAGTGGGAGAGGCCAAAGGTGGAGGGTTTTTCATCGGCCTTGAGCCACGCAAATTGTGTACAAGCAAGCATCCCCACCTCTCCTGTCATCGGATCTAGACTATTATTACTAGGTTTGAGGGCTTAGCCTGTCGACTGCCTCTTTTCTGGAGCTTCCTCGTTCAGAAGCACTGAAGCAGTGCGAATATGGCCAACGTGGGGTTTCGCATCCCTGCTGCATACTCGATCTTCTTAGGGATTCGCCGAAACGTGCAAATGAGAATTACATGCTCTCCAATTCGCTGCAGGGCTCCTCCGTTGCATGGATGGTCCAGCCGTGCATTGCGGCAAGCCTTACGCCAACAAGGCCGTCGCCTATGGGTGCATGGCTGCATGCAAACGATTGGTAGACGACTTAAGCTGCGATCCATCAAACAGCGTCTTATCAAGCATGGCTATGAATTTGATAGATATTTGTCTGTCACAAGACAACTGAAAGATGGTCTCCCCACAGTACTCGATTGTCAAGACTTCAGATGGTCCACCAGTACAAGCACAGCGCTTTCTCAGCCCGATATATGCTCCCCGGCCTTGGTCCAAAATAATCCAGCTCCTATCACCAAGATCCCAGAGCCATGTTGCTGGCCTTTGCGATCGACAAAGTCATGAGTCACTGACACTTTAGAAAGGGCAAGGCAAATTTCCATCTCGCTCCCAGATGAAAGAGCGGACAGCAACGCCATCTCCGACCTCGCCGTCGATATCCCAAAGAAACTTCCGGCCACCCTTCCGGTTCATATTCGTGGCCCGGCTTTTGGAGCATGAAGACGGTCTAGTAACTGCTCGGCCAACTATCCGACAGGCTCTTTTTGCCATTCTGTTTGTCACCAGAGCTCGCGCGAAGGAATGAATGACTCTATGGCCGTTGATGGAGACGTTCTCGACGTGACGTCGTTGTTGAGATGAGCCATCGGACCGTGGGACGCTTTACGACATTGGTCACCGCCAGTACTCCTAATCAAGTCCGCTTACTCATTTTTCTCTTCTTTGAACCTGCCTTCATTTATTTCAATCGAGAACCGAATCAAGACCGACAGCAATCATTTCACGTCATAAAACACTCTTTTACCGTAGTCAACTTCGGCAACCCATCTCGACTCACGGCAAACTCGGTATTTTGGCACTGCCACCACGACATGATGAAATCTTCAATTTCTCGTCGCCTGCATCAAACCACATTCACCTTTTTTACCTTTACTATGAGACTACACACCAGAGGCGTGCAATGTCGAATTGTGGGTGCCAATAACAACTTTGTTTTTGAACATCCGCATCTCAGAGAAGTGAAGATTTGTTATTTAGCCACTGCGGCCAGCTTGGAGCCACAAGCCATGTGTTCTTTAGTGGATATACAAAGGAATAGATCATTGCCACCTTTTGAGAAAGCGCAAATGGCAGAGGCTCGAACAATTGCCCTTCTAATGCGGCACTGTCTTGGAAAAACACAATGTAATGGAAGCTATTGCAGGACTAGTCTTCAACAATCCGGACAGTGATGAATTTCATGAATGAATCTCATATTGTCTGTACGAGTACCCAGGTAAGATGCGCACAAAACGCTCCTTTCCTACGAAGACTTTTGCCGTCCTGCGCCCAAACACCAATACATACTTCGGCATTCAAGCAGCATTTCCATCAACGGTATAGGCATCCATATCCATTTGCATGCTGGCGCGCCAACAGCTGTGCAATCGCGAGCGAAGGTGAGGTAGTGAGTGTAGTGTGACATCTGTTTTGTTTGTTGGAACCAGCCGCATGGGCTATTCGCGATTGAAGAGGGACAGCGCGCACCTTCAACCCTCCATGTCCTCTTCTGGAGCCTCGAAGTCATCGTCCTCCTCCTCCTCATCCTCGTCGAGATCCTTTGTGTTCTCAGCAGCCTTAGCAAAGTCAATGACCTTGCCGCGAGTGCGCCGACCGCCGGTGATGATGTTGTCGGTGTCTATCTCCTCCATGTTGTCATCGTCGACCTCCTCGACTGCGCGAATGGTTAGTTATGTCGGCGCATAGTCTTTGTGGGGTTTGCGCTTAATTTACCTTCGGCCTACGAGATTTGTTAGCATTGCATTGAGAGTGGGAGGATCAATTGTCGGCTTCACTCACAGTTTCCTCTGGCTCGGACTCTCCCTCAGATTGCGACTCCTCCTCGTCGCCCATGCTGACATCTTCGACCTTGCCCTTGCCCTTGTCAGCAGGTGCTTTCGAAGTGGTCTGTTGATCAACCTTGTTCTCAGCTGGAGCAGACATGATTGCGTGTGTGGTTGCGATTTGAGAGAAATGTTGGTGGGCGGCAGGAGTATTGGAATTGAACGGGCTTTTGTTGTTGTGTGCTTGGATGTTTGTGTTTGTTTCGTGTGCTTGTAAAGAAACAATGGAAAGGACGAAGGAGTTTGGAGGGGAGGCGCTACGAGAAGGGTCTAGCCCCCGAACAATCATGGCTAATTTGCTGTCATTCTTTAACGCGAGCGCGTAAAGTCGCGTCGCTATCAATTTCGCTGAACAAGAGACAGACAATATCACCTCAACTACCACAATGGCTCCTAGAACAAGAGGTCGTCCAGCCCGTAAGCTCATACATTTTCTTCTCCATTCTATGCACTCACACTCACAATCACAGATACTCCTGGCCCAACCTATCTCAGCTACACTCCAGACGGCACCAAACTCATCACTGTTGGATTGAACAATGCTATTCGTGTTTTCCATACCGGATCCGACGCTGAACCTACCACTATCGACAACTGCCAGGACTCGAATACCGCTGTCGCTGCAGCTGTACGATTGCCAACCTCTTTCTGCTCGCGCAAGCTGACCTTTGGTAGAATGATTTCTTCATAACTGGCTGTGAGGATGGGACCGTATGCAAATACTCTCTGGAAACAAACACCCTCGAGGAGGTCCTCACTCGATGCACACTACCGATTCGAGATGTTGCACTTTCACCAGACGGAGATTGGGTAGCAGTAGCCAGCGAGTACGTCACGAAATCTCAACTCACTTATGTTGGTGCTAACGAACACAGTGAACTTCTCGTGAAAGTAATAAACACCAAGGATATGAGCAAGGTCCTGTATCTCAGAGATCAGCCTCGAGCCGCCAAGCATGTTACGTTCGACAAAAACGGCACTTTTCTCGCAGTCTCCTGCGCCGATGGCATTATATATGTTTATTCTCTCAGCTCTGAAGAGCCAAAAATGATCAAGAGAGTGGACGGTCTTATAAAGAGCTTAGAAACAGAGGCAGAAGCAAGCTCGAAGGTCGTCTGGCATCCGGATGGTCGTGCTTTTGCTGCTCCTACCGGCCTGAAAGAGATGCAGGTCATGTCTGTTTCAGACTGGGAGAAGCAGAGATCTTTCACAGGGCAACATACCACAGACATCAGCGCCGCAGCTTGGTCTCCGAACGGAACCTTGATTGCAACGACGAGTATAGACCGCAATTTGCTGCTCTGGGACTCGAAGACCCAGAAGGTTATCAAGTCATTCGAGGATGTCCGAGCTACTATTCTGGCCATGTCATGGCATCCGAAGGAGAACATTCTTTCTTACACGAACAATGACGGAGAGCTGTATATCCACGAGGACTTCGTTCCAGACGACAAAGAGTCAATGCTCTCGTTGGGCCTTCAACCAGCACCATTTATACACGATCCTCTCTCTGAGAACTCCGGAAATACCCAAAGATTGGAACAAAATGGATCAACGATTGGCCTGCCTTCACGATATGCCCGCCGAGGCACTCCTGATTCTCTGGATGAGATTATGGGTGACGATGGATTGTCCGATGTCCCAGATGATTTTGTGGTGGACGACGATGGCGAAGGTTACGCTGATATCAACTTGAACGGCAAACGCACCAATGGACATCTGCAAGGCATTGGCGCTCCTCTCAAGAAACGTTCTTATAGCACATGGCAACCACAAATTCATGATTCATTCCAACCAGGAAGCACCCCTTGGCGAGGCAAACGAAGATACCTCTGCCTCAATCTTACTGGTTTCGTCTGGACGGTAGACCAAGAAACTCACAACACTGTCACAGTTGAATTCTACGACCGCGGGTTTCATCGCGACTTTCACTTTACAGATCCTCTTCTCTACGACAAAGCCTGCCTTAACGAAAACGGGACTCTATTCTCCTGTCAACCAAAAGGCGACAGGACCGCACAGCTCTTCTACCGACCACACGAAACTTGGACAGCGAGAACGGAATGGAGAACACCCTTACCCACAGGTGAATCGATCACTTCAATTGCTCTTTCCGAATCATACATTGTTACTACTACATCAGCAAATTATGTGAGGATATATACTCTTTTTGGCGTTCCCTTCCGGGTCTATCGACAAAAATCCAGCCCGGCGGTGGCATGTGTTGCTTGGAGGGACTACGTCCTGACAGTTGGTAATGGATCTATTGGCGGTGATGGACGAGCTCAACTTCTATACACATTGGAAAACGTCAAACGTGATGAGATCTGCCAATCAGAAGATATCCTCGCGCTACCACCGAATGTGGATTTACATACGGTTTTCTTCTCTTCAACAGGCGATCCTTGTATCTACGATTCCACCGGCATCCTTCTGGTCCTCCTCCACTGGCGAAGTCAAGGCCAAGCCAAATGGGTACCTCTCCTCGATACCAAACAGCTCTCTCGTCTTGCTTCCGGCAAGAAGGAAGAAACATATTGGCCCGTCGCTGTCGCGGAAGAAAGGTTTCATTGCATTATTTTGAAGGGAGGGGATAGATACCCCTATTTCCCTCGTCCATTATTAACCGATTTCGAATTTAAAATGCCGCTTTCTGACCCCCCTGCTCCCAGAGAGGGAGATGATGATGACCTCTCGGCAGTGGATGAAACGAAAGCCCTAGAACAAACATACATGCTTACATCAACTCTGCTATCGCTTCACTCTGATCTTCTGGATGCTACGCATGCTACGCCTTCTTACCGACAGGCGTTGGCGAAGAGGGAGCTGGACGTTGATAAATCGCTTCTTCAATTGTTGGCGAGTGAGTGTAGAGAGGGCGAGGAAAGGGGCATGAGAGCACTAGAGGTTGTGGGGCTGATGAGGGATTCTAGTGGGAGGATGTTGGAGGCTGCCAGGAAGGTTGCTAGTCGGTATGGGCAGACGGCTTTGGGGGAGAAGATTGGAGAGGTTGCTGAGAGGCGGCTGCTTGGGCTGGACGGCGACGATGATGACGAATTGTAGGCTTTGGTGGTTTTATTGGGGTCGGCAAAGTGTAAGGTCATCGATGGGGTGATGTTTGCATGTGGCGATGGACCTGTTTTTGGGCACGGCGTTTTGGGATCGTGAGGAAGTGGACAATACATATTGTAGCCTAATGAGACTAACGTTTCCCAGTCCCGAAACTTTACCTTTGATTTATGAACTTTGTCAGGAAAATACTGTCCAGATTTCCATCATCCGCAGAAGAAAAACCGAGAAGGAATTTCTGGTAAGCATAACCAAGCCTGTGGCCACTTCTTCATGCAAGTATAGGGAGTTCTGGAAGATAATTTGGTTGAACATTGTGTTTTCGTTAAATCTATATTTTAATTCGAAGCTTAATAATGTTACACCCCATTCGCTCGTAGCTAAATCCAGGAACGCCATGCAAAGTCGCAATGCCGAAGATTTCGCACATTGCCCCCAAATTCGCCTTACGCACCTGATGCCCATATCTAGAGCTCGATCGATAGAGCCAGAAGGCAACATCCATGTCTCGAGATAAAGACTTATCGTCCAGAACCCTTTCCTTGATTCCTCATCTTGAATTTCCTGAACGTAGCTTCTCCGCTGTCACCCATAGGCCTGGCCCCCATGCTTCCAGTGTGTGCAGTGCTCTTGGGTGCAACAGTATAAGTCCCAAGGCCACCTTCGATACGTGCACGGTTCGACATCGAGGGAGTTGCCATTGCACGATCACGTGCAGCTTGTTGTGCTAGATTGAGGGTTGTTGTACGGACTGGTAGAGTACTAGAGAACAGCACATTAGCAAATGTTCGGCTGGATGGTTGCATCAACATACGCATTGTTAGCGAGCTCACGGTTTTTGTAATCACCGGAGCGCTTGAGGACAAGTCGCAGCCAATCTGCCATCAACCGGTCTGCTTGTCGCTTGATCTTTACTTCAGGGCGCTTACTCTTGGTGTAGAAATATACCACTTTGCCAATTCCACTTGCGACAAGACTGTCTTTGTTGATGGGTAATTTTCCCAGTGCGGCAAACAGGTCTTTCTGGATGTTGTAGGCGGGGAGAGAACCATCGTTCAAGGGTTCCAAGAAAAATCGTACCGCCTCAAGCAAATTGTGTTCTGGGTCAACCAGTTGGGATTGCATTGTGTTGTTGTTCAAGAGAGAAGTCACCTGGGGCAAGAGTCTCAACTTCTCCATGGCCGGTTGACCATTTTCGCGGGCCACGGTGTCTGCTTGAGCAGCTCGGGTCATGGCATCGCGCATGCTCTCGATTTTGGAATCGGCATCGTCTTCAAGACTCCGGCCATCGGATTTCTTTTTTCTCCGCTGATTTGGATTTTTGAGAGCGTCGTCCATGAGCTTATCGAGGGCTTTACGGCGGCCTAGCCTGAATTAATATTTGCTTGCCTGTCACATAAGACGTGCTGCCACTTACGTTCTTCAGGTGTTAGAGTCGACTCATCAACATCTTCTGGGACTTTCTTCGATCTCGATCTACCCTCACCATCTCGCTTCCTGCTCCGCTTGCCGCTGACCTCCTCGCCGCCGCTGAAGTTCTCACTTCCTTCGCGTCTGCGTCTAGACTTCTTTGGTCGATCCCGCTTCTTCTCCTTCTTCTTCTTCTTGCGCGCTTCCTCGATCTCTGCTTCAGTCCGCTTGCGCTTATGAACTCCCAACAATGCCACATTTGAGTCGTCGACAGCAATCTGTTCTCGCTCTTCCAAGGCAAGCTCGTCTGCATCGAAATCGTCAAACTGGGCTTCGTCTACGTCAGACAAATCATCGGAGTCGTTGTCGTGGTCGTCGTTGTTGACCTCGTCCTCAGCGGTAACCTCCGGATCTTGGTCGGGGAATGCAGCTGGCGGGTTGTGGACATGCTCTTCTTCGATCTCAGGCGCGAGAGGGTCACTAGGGTCGTTGCCAGCTTCTGGCATTGGAGAGTTGGGCATCGAGACATCGGGGATGGGTAGGTCCTCCATTGTGGATTTGGGTGTAAGGAAGGTGGAGGGTGATGGGGGAACGAGTTGTTGGAGGTGAAGGGAGATAGTTGGAGGTGAAGGGAGATATTTGGAGGTGAAGGGAGACGTTCGCGACTCCCGTCCGGAATGCTGTTCGGAGGTGTTGTTGGCCTGAGGCTCGATTTAATGCATCCAGAAAAGTCGGAAACGACTAAGTGACAAAACATCATCGACAGCAACAATAACACAGCAATCTCGACAGATCCCGCTTAGACAACATGTTCGGACCTTGTAAGCCACAGATGCTTGTTGTCTAGGCCGCGAGATTGAATGCTGACGATGAACAGCATCACAATCCCCAGCCGAAGTCAAGGTTCGACTGCTCATTATCCACCCGCAATGAGCATAGGTTAACACTTTCCTCATAGGCCGCCGAAGAAGTCGCTACTCAAACAGTCTACGGCACACTTGCATCATGTGTGATTCTATACTTATGTACGCCCCCGTTTCAACCGATCCAACGACTCGACTAACGAGATGCGCAGCACCCTTCGTGGTGGACTACGTTAAATCGCTGGTATGAATGAGAACGATGGCCAGGAACTTCATGCGTCTGTACATGTTCGACAACGGGAAGACATGCCGACGTGTGCGATAAGAGCATTTGTACAATTGGCGTTGGGTGGGCTCAAAAATATTAGGACGGCGGAGCACTGCATAGACTTCCTTCACTAAACGAGCTTGTACAACACGAAAGGAAAACAAATCAAGACATGAACATCCTATATCTGACGACGGTCTGCACAGGACTGCGCTTCGAATCGACAGGCGGATTTGGAATCGCATGTTCGAAGGCGTCAGTGAGTAGACGAATGAGCCAGCAGGACAAATGAAGTGAACACATAGACTGCGACTGCGACTTGGAAATTGAGGTATTTGCATGCATGCACGGAATCTAGAGGATGTCGAAATTGTGCAGTAATTTAAGAACACGCCAGGCCTGGCTTTCAGCTCGATTCCAGATCTCAGGACCAGATCCAAGAACTACGGATATGTATCGTTCGCCTTACCCCATCTTACCAAAGATTCCATCGCGGATGCCCAAACTCAGTGACCGACCAGTCTGACGGAGTTTGTGCTTGACTGAACAGACTTTTCACTTTCATGAGCACAAGGCGGTTTGCGTGACTTAAGAAAGAAAAGTGGTTAGCCTTTTCTACTACCAAATTTATCTACAATTGGGGGCTACCAATTTTCTGCCTTTCAACAACACATGGAATCCAAAGAAACATTTTCAATTAGGGACTGATAACGATAAATTTCTGGCATTCTTCGTCTGGGATCTTGCCAGAAATCTATCGATATCGATCCATATGCGAACACTATGTATTTGAAAGAGTGTATTGAGAGGGCAGAGAATTGGCTCTAGTGTGCCGTGTTCCAGCTGAGCTCCCAGAGTTTTCACCGTCGCTTTTGCAGAGCCATGCAATATTCAAATATCTACCAAGGCATCCAAGCAAATCCCCTACCAAAGCGATCGGAGACTTTTCTCCATGTACATGATGAGGATGAGGTTGAGGATTGAGACGAGGGAACCTAACGCCCTGTGAATCAAAGGTCAAGACTGTCTCTGGCCAGATCGTAATTCTGCCCACCGAGTTAACGTTGTCTTCTGTAATACGGGAGTATCGCGAATTCTATAGTTGCAGCGTCGATACAACATGTCCATCCGTAGCATGAATTACCACAAGGAGCAGCCAAATCCATGATGTTTCCATCGTATGGACGACCAAAACTTGAATCCCAAAATACAATCCATCGATTCGAGAGTGCTGTTGCTAGTCTGGCGATGGTCGTAAGCAGTGCGCTAGAAATCTAGCGCCAAGAATCTTGAAAAAGAGTTCCTCACTTCTTCTTGGGCCTCGGTGTCAGTCCCAAACAAGAACTGAACCTCCCCTTCTCCCGCTTCTGCTTGTTGCTCTCTGTCACGCTGGCTGCCTCCTCCATGCTTTTTCGGTTCGGTGTTTTCATCATCCGCAATAGGTTCTGAGCCGCAGGCGAGAAGTCTGGTCTTCTCTTTGTACTCATGTTGGCGGAACTTCTCGAGACAGGCGTCTCGCTACCGTATAGCTTGTCCAGGCGATTGGCTTGATCCCGCTTCTTCTTTGTGTTCTTCTCAACAAGCTTATGATGCAGGTCTTCTCTGCTGCTCTTCTCCGAAATCTTGAAAGCGGGGCCATCGTTATTTGCGACCAAACGGGAGAGTAAATCCGCAGGGTTTGGAGGCGCGAGTTGACCTTTTGTATATGCGATCTCAGCAGGAGTTGGCTCTGCATCTATGAATTTATAGCCCCATACTCTGGGTGTATCTGCGCCGCTGTATCCTGGTTCAGAACCAGACAGTCTTGGACGTCCAGCTATCGCGGCGTCAATGGCAGACATGGACGGAGAAGATGGTACGGCGTAGATGGGTTCTGCCTCTGCAACTGGCATGCGCGTATTGTTGTGACGGATAGCTTTGGGAGGGGCCAAAGAAGCCTCTTCTCGTGCCTGGGCGACAGTTTGCTGTTGATCTTCCAGAGAATCGGGGGCGAACATGAAAGCATTCAAGGGTTTGTGGGGTTTCTGGTCGACCATTGCTGGTCGCTTGTCCTTTGCCATCTCTGCGAGCAGCAGATCGTTTGAGACACTCGATCCTGTCAGCTCGGCTCTGGTTTTTGCTTCTCGAATCCTGTGGAGGATCTTGCGTGGAGCAGCCATCTGATTGCCATCCCATAGCCAAGCATGTTTCTCCCGTTTCTTGACATTCTCTTTGTCCACTAGCTTGTAGAAAGATTCGTTGTCGTCGGAGGTGTACTTTTCTTGAAAAGCTGCCAGAGAGAGGTTTAGATCTTTCTTGTCAACCTGTTGCAAGCCTTCTGGCAGAGGTTGCCTCTCAGGTGCTGCTACGCTTGTGGGAGTTGCGCCACCTGGTCCAACCGGAGTTTCACCACCTATTCCTCGCATGGGAGTCACTCCCGGAGTCATGCTTGTTCCTCTTCTTCCGCGAATTGGACCTGGCGTCATGCCTTGTTCGAGCCTGTGTCCTGCCTCTTGTATCCATTTCGCGTCCTTCGAATCCAGCGCGTCGATGTATTCTTGCTGTAGCTCTGTCTCGGCTAGACCTGGGAAATAGTCGCGTTTTATGATGTGCGACAGAGCTGAGATATAGTTCTCCTCATTCACTATTCTCACCGGTCGTTTAACACGTTTTGGCGCGGGGGGTGGAGGCATAAGGGCAGTCTCAGCGGACCGCTTGGTCAGCGCTTTGGAGGGTGTTTGTGAGGCCATGTTTTATTATTTCCTCTATAGAAGTGTCCAAGCCGTAGGTGACCGGGGATTGTTGGTGTTTCTGGAGTTGGACTGTTGGAAGGAGATGGTGATGAGGCTCCGGGAAGTTGAAGGACGGCTATTCTACTCCCACATCGAGATAAGATAAGACCAAGCGAATGCATTTGCTGCAAACAACTACAACGACAACGAAGCCAGAATAGTAATGGAGAGGATGAGAACAGCTGGTGAACCCACACCTGTTGCAGCAGAAAGCCACAATCCCACAGAACAACAGACGAAAAAGTGCAAGAAGCCAAACGGATCTGCCAGATATCATACAGCGACACTTGCATCTCCACGATGGACCTACCTTCACCTACAACTCTTCACATCTTCAACAACCAACATCCCAAAACCTGCCAGCGACGAACCAGCCCTTGACGCCATCACAGTGCGACGCTACCTCTCGGCTGCATTGTCACGCTTTATTGGTCAAATGGGCGCTGCAACACCCGTTGATATACTCCAGATCGACCAACAGCATGTATGGATCCGAGTCCCAAGCGACGATGGGACAGCTGTCCACGAGGCCTTGTCAAGTTGGGTGAGCAACCAAGGTGGTATGGAAGACCGTACCGGGCTGAGATGGATCGTCAAGGGACGAGATGACTGGCTTGTGAGACTTACTGGAGGGCAAGGAGGCCAGGATTTGTTCACCGCCTGAATAAGCTCGAGGAAGTCACCTGGAATCAAAATTTGACTGTACTACCAACATTGCTTCTCTTACTGCTGATAAAGTTCAAGATTACGTGCAGGATAACAGTCTACTCAACCGATGGTGGGCAAACATGTTCTCATTCTTCTGTCTCGTCCTTTGCTAATCAGTTCTATCTTAGCTATCCATGGACATGACACTCGCCATGCTTCATCTCAACGTCCACCACCAATCTGGTCGACCAATGAAGACTTTTGGGAGCCAGACTCGGTCAATCCTCGTCCACGCCAGATTCGTGCGGCTCGAGCAAAGCTATCGATCCGTTGGGTCCTGATATTTTCGTGGTCTCTAGGCCTATTGACGTACTCTGGCTACCCGCCACTTGACTGAAATCTCAAAACTTTCCTAGCTTCGCTGATGGTCTTGCATTCTGGGATGACAGGGTTTGGAGAATCTCAGGTTCGACAGTTGAAACTTCGCAATATCCATGCCACCTCGATTCCCAACACTTTTCTCAGTCATTCTCTACTGTTATATCAAGGTGTTCATACCCTTAACTCGGGACAAAGCCACGTGGCGTAATGCAGCAATATTTCTTGCGAATAGACCCCCTGGTCTCAAATGGACGGCAGGTACAACCTTGGCTGCCAACCTGCTGACCCTGACATTTCCTCATATCGTCAAATGTCTTTCTCCAGTGGTGCTTTCGTCAAGCTTTTCGCCTCGTGCACTTTCTCACCATCATGAAGACGAGGACGTTCTCAGAAAGCATTTCGATTGGATTCCGCAGCGGGCCGTCAACACGTATCGCGGGTCAGCCACGTCCCTGGCAGCGTTTGTTACATACCTTACTTGGCAGAAGCACGAAGGTCCCTGACCAGCTACTATACAAACACTTGCTGACTTTATCGTGGGACGTGGAGGAAAATGGCCGTTTCTGGTGGGGCGACAAAGGCGATCGCTGCAAGGGTCCAGCCTAATAATTGACATGCTGTACAATGAGCGATCCTTTGTTCAATAAATCAATCTGTTCTTCCCTGGCGTCGCTGCCTGTTCACTAGAATGGCTCATTGTTCTCATAGCTGGAGGTTCTTTCTCACTCACGCCGAGCTCGACTATCGCAATGGATCCAATGTCCCTCATCATAGATGCTCTAGCCATGACACAGTCCGTCTCCAGCGCTGTCTCACAAGTTATCGAGCAGTATTCCAATTCCACATATTTCGTTCGGCAAAACCATTCCTATATCGTTCCGCTTGAGGCTGAACACCCCGATTTAATAACGATCAATTCTCAAATCATCCCAATTACCCATCCACCCAGTGTTGATCTCGGAGACCTTAATACACTACCAACCGAAATCATACAAGATGTCTGCATGCACCTCGACCTCCGCTCATTTGCTAACATGAGAGCGGTCAACCGGCAAATGTCCCACGTTGTCACTGGCATTCCTCAGTACCAGACAATCGCGAACCAGTCTCTCACCATACTCAAAGGGCCCCTTGCCGTCGAGACCGGAAAGAAAGTTACCTGTCGCATGCTTTGCGACAAATTGAAGGATGAGGATTGTGAGACCTGCAATGGCTATGGGTCCCATCTGTACCTTGTCAGGTTCAGACGGGTTTGCTTCATGTGCATCATGTTCCGCTAAGATATTGGAAGCACGGTGGGTCCTGAAGTTCATGTTCCTCGTACTCACTACTGAACCCTGTTCATCTTCTTCTAGTCGCGAGAAACCTCGATAAATATCTGACGATAATCTGTTCTAGTACATCACTCAAGATTTATTGAGATCGATCCTAAGTTGAAGGACTGCTCGTAGACAGCTGGATTTCTGGATTCGAAGCTAGTGGAAGGCACTCTAATTGATGGTCCTCCTGTGGAAGGGCGATCGATTCCTAATGTCTCGGTACCATCGCGAGCTATCGTCCCGAGCTCAAATCCATCATTCAACAAAGATCAAGCGTCGAGAAAAAGCTGTCCTACCACAACGCCTTCGTCAATACACGACTATATCTACCACAATTATGTCACGCACGCAATCAAATACACCTGACCTAGATCGGCAACTATGCGAAACCCTCGGGACCAACCTTCTGGTTGCTGGTTATCGTGGCGTTCGTTTCTATGAGTGCCAAATACGAGTACTGTCTTACCCGATTCGAAAAGGAATCCGCTCGTAGTGCTCTCAGGCTTCTCAGCGCGGACAAATCTGGACCTGTTCATCTCAATTATGATCTTTCCACCAGTCAAACTTTATAGTGACGCGCTTGAGATTAGCTTTAATTGAACAAAGAGCATACGAATGTCAAATTTCTCCCAGAAGTTTCATTTGATGTTGAGTCGCTGCTGTACCACGCTCCACAACCTCAACGCATCAGATCGATCTCGTCCTGCAAACTCGCCAGCTTTATCCTGCAGGCAATACCGAATTTTGGCGCATTGCAGAACAAATTGCTCGTCTTCTTCTCGCATTTTACACGAATCGAATTCTTTCACTTTGCTTGCCTCGGCTCACATCTCCCGCCCTAGATTCAGCATAACTTGTAGAACAAAGCATTCGATCATGGTTTTCGTTGGATCCGTATCTTCCACTCGGTTGGGTCCTTCCTCAATTAGATCAGTCACCTGAACGATATGCGATTCGGGATTGATTCAGCTGCACAATGCAAGATGAGGAATATGTGGGGTAAAGCTGTTCACGAAATGCGAGACAACGGACAAAATCTTACTTGTTGATGTGGTCTACGTTTTTTGAGGTTGGCTCACAGGCTTGGTTTTATGCAGCTCTCGTTTTACAATTTGTGGTTGGGCACCTTTGTTTTACAATATTGATTGAGTTGTGTGACGGCTTGCTAGGTTGCTAGGACAAGTACATTGCTCTAGAATCTAACACACGTCACAGACAAAGCCACAACATGACCTATAAGTAGGCCTTTCCCTTAGCACCTGTACTTCAATATCACATTTAGTACATACCACTGCAGATTGTTGTCACCAGCCTTTCTAACGTTACGGCTAGCCGTGATAGTTGTTGCTAGTTATGGTAAATAGGCTTCATTTCTTTTATCACTTTTAAGGGAAATATAATAGCCTTATTAATGGGGAAGAATTAGGGTCCCCAACAGGGCGGTGTCAAACGGGTTGGGTCGGTGGAGGGGCGGGGCGGGTTTAGGTCCTTAGACTCCAACCCGACCCACCCCGCCAAGGCTAGGGGCATCGTTTCGTAAACGGGGCGGGGGGAAACGGGTTTTCAAACGGGTTTTTTCATAGAAACTGTTACGGAGAACTCGCTTCTCAACACAGTTGATTATGTCAAGACCTTCTTGACACATGTGTCCTCTTGCTCTGGTCCGCGGGTTTGGGGTAAGGGCAATATCAGTCTGGAAGTACTTACCTTAAGTACCTTCCCTTGCTCAGGTTCTTTGGAGGCTCACTAGATCCTAGCCGTCCGATGTATCTCCCAATTCAATTGTCGTCTAACCGATTTGATCCTCAGATCAATCCTGAACGCTTGTCGGTTAGTATGAAGGTTGGGGGTGGGCTTGCTTCGTGTGCATATGACTTGTGCTTGATTGTGTCTAAGTAAAAGGTCGTTACTGTAGTAGGTTGAAGAAGCACCTGTATGAGAAACATAACATGAGATAACCACGAGGAGAGAAAGGAAAGTCCGTCCAACGTCCCCCCTATATACCGTTCTGGGGAGGTTCAATACCGACAGGATGGATCCGCGAGAGTTCAGATAGAGAGTCGCGGCCTCCGGATGGCAAAGTTCCGGAGATAGAATGGTGGCGCTACAGGAGGCCATACACCAAGCCCTGGTGGAACTGTGCCCCAGGATCAAACCAGGAAGGAAAGAGAGGAAAGGGTGGTCCCCCCGCGCGGCAGAACTGGTCAAGGAGAAGGATGATGCCCGGCGAGACTACAAAAGGAGCTTTGCGGCCAGAGATAGGGAAAGGTTGCGAACGGCCACCAAAGCCCTAGATCGGGAAATTCGAAGACTCTCCAGGGACAATTGGAGGACCTTCCTAGATGAGTTTACCAATGACCCCGCCGTACCACACAACAAAGGGTTATGGAAAATATCAAAATGGAGCCGCAAAGGAGCACCCGGTCTCCCCCAAATGCCCGATCTGGTCAATCCGAGAACAGGCAGGAAAAGCAAGGACATGGCCGATATAGCGCGAATCCTGGCAGAGAAATTCTTTCCCGCGCAGCAGGAGGCTGATCTCAGCGACATCGAAGGGGGACCAGGACTAGACCGGCCGTGGGCCATACGGTTCGAGGGCGAAGAAGTGCCGGATATTACAGAGAAGATGATCGAGACGGTTATCTTGGAAATGCCCAATATGAAGGCCCCAGGGCCGGACGAGATCCAGAACGAAGCTATTAAGCTGCTGGTGAAGGACATTAAAAAGCCGGTTGCGGAAGCGATACAGACCATGCTTGAGACTGGAGGTCTCCCGCCGTCATTTAAGGAATCCATCACGTGCGTCCTGAAGAAGGAGGGCAAGGGCGACTACACCGACCCGGGAGCGTACCGGCCCATCCAATTGGAAAATATACTTGCGAAGCTGGTGGAGAAGGTGGTCGCGCAGCAACTCACAGATTTTGCTGGGAAAAGCGGCGCACTGCCGTGGAACCAGTTTGGCGGGAGGAAGCAGAGGTCCACCTTCTCCGCAGTAACGTTCCTGCGCAGCAATATACACACGTCATGGAAATCAACCGCCAAAAAGATTCTAACCATGTTAAGTCTTGACCTCAAAGGGGCTTTCGACCATGTATCGCACAGGAGGTTAGTGCACCTACTATGGAGCAAGGGAGTGCCGGCATGGATCCTGAGGTTTATCGAAAGTTTCTTGGAAGGGAGGCGAACCAAGGTGTCCTTTACCGGATTTACGAGCGAGTGGACTTCAGCCAGGACCGGGATACCGCAGGGGTCCAACCTCTCACCGATACTCTTCCTCTTCTTTATCTCGGAGCTACTCGAGGAATTCCAGACACCAAACGATGGGCTGGTCGGCTTTGGCTTCGTGGACGACACAAACTTGATTGCCTGGGGGGCATCGGCCGCAGACAACTGCCGGAGACTAACCGTTGCACGTGACAGATGTATCGCTTGGGCAAAGAGACATGGGGCGACATTTAACCCTACAAAGTACCAACTAATGTACTTCAAGCAGGCCAAACGGACGGAGGCCCAGCCAGGGGACATGGTGTCACGTTTGACCTTGGACTTGACTTGGAAGCATGACTTGAATTCTATGGGATGTGCGAAGTTGTAAGGATGAGGAGCTAACTAAGAGGTAGAGACGAGTCTAAGTACTTGCGACTAGTCTCGCGCTAGACCTGATCGAGCAGAACCACCACATTTAACTACATTTAACTGCATTCGAATACCAACATAGTTCGATCATGACAGTAACCCCCCAACAAGGCCGAGGCGCAATGGTTCAAACTGAACTATTTGGCGAGGTGACTGACAAACTTGAAGCATGATCGAATCCTAACCAGGCCTGTACCCGGTTGGTTTTGGTTTTCTTGGATATCTCTGGTGAAATTCATCAACCGCGCTCTTTGCGTTGTGCAAGAACTGAAGGGGTTCCCATGTCGGTAAGTAATAGCCTTCCCATTTAACCTTGTAGTCAAATCTCTTCGTAGCTTTGTTGAATCGTGAATCAACGACTTCATCCAGGGTGTAGATTCCATCGTTTTCTTCAACATCGAGGGGAGGAGGTTGCGAGTCATTCTGGTTTAGAAACATCCTGTCGGACGGGGGGTAGGCAGGGAGCAGTAGATTTGTATGAAAGACGGGATGGAAATGCATAGAAGTAGGGAGCTCGAGTTTGTAAGCGTCGTGGTCTAGGGCTTGTAGAATCTTGAATTTGCCGGCGAACTTGCAGTCCAACTTTTTGGATGGGCGTGTGGTCTTGATATTCTTGAGGTTTAGCCAAACCCAGTCACCAACTTTGTAGTTTGGAGAACCAAACCGATGTTTGTTCTTGAAATATTCGTAGGTAGCGCTGGCGTGGCGGATCTCGTTGTAGCAAATCATCTCAAGGTTTGCCATGAAGTCAGCCATGGAATTAGCTTTTCGTGTCTCGGTAATCTCGTGGCGAGAGGCGTTACGGTCTGGTTGAATTGGCGCTTCCAATCCGGAGCGTGGATCGTAGCCGTAGGCGGCGAAAAATGGTGTGAGTTTTGTTGCATTGGAGGGTGTGTTGTTGATCACGAATTCGCAGAGTGGTAACCATTCGTCCCAATCATCTTGTTGATAATTGCAGTAAGCACGGATGTAGATTTCGACTTGGGCATTCGCTCGCTCGGTCCCGCCATCTGTCTTGGGGTGGAACCTGGTAGAGAGGCGGATTCGGATTCCGAGGCGTTTGCATAGTACTTTCCAGAGAATAGCAACGAATTGGGATCCTCGGTCGGAGATTCTGCTTCGAGGTAAGCTGTCACGGCAGCGATAGGATGTATAGAATGAACTAGGGTTCTAAGAACTGAGTGTGATAATAGAATTTACGGTAGAGAACGAGTTACTACGAGGGCGCGATCGCGCCTAAGCCACAATGTGGCTAAGCCGATACGCCCGAGCCATGAAGTAACGTGACGGCAAAGGAGCCATGGATGGATGGATGAATTCAATACACCCGTCGGGCCAGTATGGCTCCAGGGGGATACTACCGACTCTCTATTATACATTATATCCCACTGTCAACGCTCCCTTCATTCCAAGCCCAAACCTTAAATTTTATAACATATCTTTCCAACATACTCTGTTTTCAAATTGACCAAAATTCCAGAAACAACAACAAAAACGAAAGGCGCAACTTACCGTCTACCAATAGACTGATAGGATCAGAGATTGGCGGTTAGTAAAAAGGGGGTGTCGGATCTAGGATTGCTGCTTGCATGGGTACTATCTTAATGAGTGAGTCCACAAGCTCGGAGTTGGTTTCGTTAGAGACAATTCCGTTTCTCGGCTGAATCGTTTTGTAGCTATTACGGGACGGTAGCTGGAAAGACGCAGCATACTCGTAGCCAAAGATTGTTTAGATTCAGTTAAGGAGTGAAGGTATCTACAAACAGAGAACCTCAATGAGGTTCTTTCTCTATACTAGGCTCAATCAGGCTTAGGCTCTTAGCCTATACCAACCATGGGCCATGCCCATAACAGTAGCGTCTACGAACGCAATTGTCGCTCGCATTGCTGCTACATCTGGCGTCCATTTTGGACCATCAATCATCTCTCCTCTTCTGTTTGTAAGTGTTGAGCGGCCTCCTACTAAATAGGAGACGTCGCTCCTTGGTTCGGTCGCTTCTCTTAAGAGCCGTCGTTGCTCGCTGCATCGTTTGCAATCGAGTAGGAAATGCTGCACGCTTTCCACGACTCCGCATTCTTCGCACAATGGCGACTCCACCGCTCCGATTCGGTTCAGGTACTTATTCAGTCGGCAATGTGACGTCCGTAATTGAGCTAGGGTTTGGGCCTCTGTTTTGGATAGCTGGTTATAGATGGTGCGCGTGTGTTTTCCAGGGATAGCAGCATCGATAGATTTGGTGAATCTCCCTCCTCGCAGTGGTTTATTGCTTGGCTGACAGCTCTTTTTTGCTTGCCTAATCAGTGCTGAGCGTAGTCGTATCTCTGACGGGACTGCGCTCCCTGCTTTGGTACTTCTTTTGGCCATTTTGTCTGCCGCTTCGTTGCCCTTGATGCCAGAGTGTGCCGGGATCCATCGAAGAACCACGGCAATACCCTTTTGATGTAATTGCTGCGTAGCTGACAAGATATCCTTGATGATATGCTGGCCTGACTGCTGTTTCGGCTTGCGGATACTCTTCAGCGCACTCTGATTGTCCGAGAAGATGGTGAGTTTTCCTTCTGCCGGGATCATTGTCCATACTGCCAGCTGGCTCAGAGCAGTACTAATTGCTTTCAGCTCTGTCGCGTATACATTGCCGTTTGCTGCCAATCCCGTTGTTGCGTACTGCTCGAGTATAGTCCTGTTTTCGTCTGGTAGAATGTACACCATACCTGTCCCTAGCAAGCCATTTCTACCTGAGCCGTTGGTGTAGCAGTGGATTTCGTCTCTGTCTTGTGTTGTGGTAGGTTTTACAGCTTCGTCGCGTTCTTCGATAATCATGCTGGGCCCCTCGATCCACGGTGCTTTTGCAAATGGTGTGACTGTCTCAATCTGGGACATATTAATTCCTGCAAACCTGTCTGCCAACAGGCTAAGTGACGAGCGAAGCTTGAATGAATGATGTACTGCTTTGATACCGGATCTCAATGGGTGGCGCTTAGGTAGTGTGTTTAGCTTAACTCACAAGCCTATCCATTTTCCTGTCTGTCGTTGCTGGAAGGTCTCGATCGATGCCTCCGACTGCGCAATATCTAGCGCTGTAGTTCGGAAACATCCAACAATGGCTTGTGACCCCCATCTTTGGTGTCGTTCAAGCAAGCGTGTATCTTTGGCGTTCAACGCTGTTGCCCAGACTGATGATGCGTAGTCGACAACTGACGCCACTGTCGCTTCAAACAGCTGTCCGTGCCTGCTTCGTACTGAAGACCACTCAGTCTCTTCAGCCGGATCGCCGCATCGTGTCCCTTTGTAGCTGCTCTGGCAGCCTGTAGGTGGAACTTCAATTTCTGGTCGAGAATAATGCCTAGAAGCTTGACGGAGGAGCCTGGCACCACCGAGCAGCCTCCAATTTGAATTGGCGTCGTTGACAGTCTTTCCGCGCTTGGTGTGAAGTGGATGAAGGCTGTCTTTTTGGGCTCAAATGTAGCTCCACTACGACGTTCCCACTGCTCCGCTTTTGGTATCACTGTCTCTTGAAGCACCTGTTATGGGCATGGCCCATGGTTGGTATAGGCTAAGAGCCTAAGCCTGATTGAGCCTAGTATAGAGAAAGAACCTCATTGAGGTTCTCTGTTTGTAGATACCTTCACTCATTAACTGAATCTAAACAATCTTTGGCTACGAGTATGCTGCGTCTTTCCAGCTACCGTCCCGTAATAGCACCCGAGTATTTTCCTCAGCATTTGGCCCGGTAATCCAAACAGAGTAGTCATCCACGTACGCAATTGCGCCTTGGTGACGGCTGATCTTTCTCTCTACCAGGTTAGCGTTGAAGAAGAGGTAGAGTATTGGGGATAGAGGTGAGCCTTGAGGCAGCCCTGGGGAACGCAAATCCACTTCCTCGCTGCTCTCCCCGTTCACTGTAATGCTTGCTCTCCTGCCTGAGCAGAAGTTCTCAATCCAACGAACAAGCTCCTCTGGAATACGTCGTCTTCGCAATCTGGCCAAGAGCACCTCTTTGTTGACCCCGTTGTACGCTCCTTTGACGTCAAAACTGAGCAGGCTAAGGACTCGGCACCTTCTTCGCGCCTGTTTGATGCGGTCGGTGAGGAACAGCAGTGTCTGTTCTGTGCTACGTTGCTTCCGAGCTCCAAAATGATTCTCTGGTAGGAGGCCGTGTTCTTCAGCTAGGTAGGAGATGCGGGTAGCGACCACAGCCTCCAGTGCTTTCCCTAGGGTTGCTAGCAAGGAGATTGGTCGATACGCGTTTGGCTGTGTATAGTCGTCTTTTGCTGGCTTTCGAAGTGGTAGGATTCGCGCGCATTTCCACTGCGCTGGGAGGATGCCTTGTGTCATAGACGCTTGAAACAAACTCGTTATCTCGTCTTGGAGGACTGGCCAGAGCTGTCTCCATACAACCGCGGGTAGGCCGTCTAGGCCTGGTGCTTTGTGTGCTTTCATGCCCATGATCGCTTCTTCGATTTCGTATTTTGTTAGTGCTGGTGATGGGAGTTGTGTTGCTCGCTGCTCTGCTGCTGGTTCTGGCTCGATTACCTCAGCCGCCGGGGGAAAGAAGGCTTGCAGCAGGATAGATCCAATTTCTTCTTTACTTTCGGTCGTGTCGTCAGAGTTTGGCCTCGCTAGTTCTGTAATCTTTGCAAAAGAGGAGGTACTCTCTGGGTCAAGATACTTAGCGGCCTTCCATACATTTTCAGCGTCGTCTAGAAATTCCTTCCAGTGAGTGTTTCTTTCCAATCGAATTGCTCGATGGTACGTGCTTTGAGCTTCTCTGGCTTCCGTTCGGAGCCGCTGCAGTGTTTGATGTGTGAGAGCGTTCGTTTCGGTCGTCCACCGGCTCGCCTTAACTTCTCTGCATAACTGTCTTCTGACGTGTGTGTATTCCTTGCGAAGGTTGGTCAGATATGGTGTCCACCATGGTTTTTGGTACGGCGACGGTTTTGCAAGAGGAACGTATTGCTCGATAACAGGGACTACCACTTCCATCAATCGTTGCAGCATATCGTCCACGTTTTCGTCTGCATTCTCTTCAGATGGAGCAACTATTTGCCGCTGCTTTGCGTGTTCTACCTCCTGGCGGATGCGCTCCCAATCTGCATTTTTGTAAAGTCGTCTGGGTGTTGTGGTCTCCTCCACGCACGTCATAGCTAATGTCGCACTGATGGGCCGGTGGTCCGATCCGTGTTCGTTGACGTGGAATCCACACCGTACCAAGCTGTCGGTGAGAGCCGGTGAGGTGAGGAAGAGGTCGATGGTACTGTTTACTTGCGTTCCGTAGAATGTGGCCTCTCCCCTGGGGACAAGATTAGAGAGCTGATATACCGCCATATACTCAACGATGGCGTCTGCTTCATCCTGTCGCCTTGTTTCTGCTACTTGCTCGCCTCCCCAGAGCTGGTCGTGTCGGTTGAAATCTCCGGTGATGAGAAGTTCTGGCTCGTGTCCAAGCTCTCGAGCTGTATCTTTGATTGCATCTTCTAGTAACTGAAGCCGTTCTGTCACTGCGGTCTTGTCCCGCTCTCGATGTGCTTCTACTGCTGGCACGTACACTGAAGCTGTAAAGATGACTTTCCCTTGAGTTTTGATAAGGATTGCCGTGATGTCGGGAGACGCAATCGGGATCTGTTTGTAGTCGAGCGTTTTCCGGGCCCAGATCATCGATCGGATAGGCCATGTGTCGTCTCTAGAGCACGTTGGGAAAATCTGAATAAATTTGTTGTTTGTTGCTGGTGCCGCCATTACCTGCCCTGTCTGTGTTTTGAAGCAGTGTGGTTCTTGTATTAGCAGCGCGTCGAAATCTCTGATAGATTCGTCGTTAAGTAGACTAGGTAGCGTCTCTCTCCTCTTCCCTGTGTTATATGAAATCACGTTGAAATGTCCTCTTGTTGTCGCACGGGTTGTATCTAACATAGATGGCGCGCTCGGGACTGTTCCATCGCCTTCTTGTATTCAGGGCATCCTGTGTCCGTTGCTCGGTGAGCGTCTCCACAGTTGCTGCATTTGGGATGCTGCTCTACACAGTCCTGCGCTTCGTGCCCAATACACGCGCAGTTAGCACACGTCAGGTCATTGCTGCATCGTGTGCTCATGTCCAAACTGTTGGCATTGGTAGCATCGTCTCGGTCTTGGTCGATACTCATACGGACTGACCCGGGCCAACTCTCCTCCAATCTCGAGCTGTTTCAGCGCTTTGTCAGCTTCTATCTTAGAGCTGAGGTATACCAGGATGGAGCAATAGTTCTTGTATGGGTCAGGTTTGCTGAGCATAGAGATCTTTGTAATGGTGACGTTGTTCTTCTCGGGCATATCCGCTTTCAGACTGCTTTTCAGCGTGATTCGATCTTCGTTCAGTATAGCCATTTTGTCCACGCGATCGACCTTAACGGGGTACCACTTCTCGCCTTGAACAGACGCGCCAGGGAAGAATTTGAGCCATTGCTCCTGGTTCTGCCGTATTACCTGCTCGTCCTCCTGTTACGCAGAGGCTATGGCTCAAGTAATATAGCTGGAATTGGCTATTCCGTACAGTGAGGTTCAAGTAATCCTGGGACGACAATATCGTATCAAACAAGTGTAGCGAAGTTTGTGAGATATAAGAGTCGTGAATTGTGCTAAGTAACTAAAGCAATAGCGAAGTAACTATGAGAGTGAAGATACGAGATACTGAGGGAGCAGTGTCTCGTCCTTTATATAGAGATCCCATCTCTATGAAAATCCTCCGTTCATTATGATCATCCCGATCATGATGAACAGCCTGAGCGGAATGAACACAAACGTTCATTCTGCTTACCTTGCCAAGAATGATCAACCAAGTGATCCTTCAACCCCGTGTAACAATCATCCAATCATAAGAAGACATGATGGTATGCACTTAGGAATCCAAATGCATACGAATGCATCAAATATAATCCTGTACACGCTCACGTGACAGTATCCGTAACATAGCCCTCCTTCTTAGTAAGCTGGTCCCACAGCGCTTACTTAAGGTCATACGGACCCCGCACAGAAAACCAAAGATGTCTTCTGCATCATCTTTACGACGCAAACGTATCGCCGACGAGATCGAACAACAAGGTGATCCATCCGCTATCGCCTGCGAATACTGCTTCAAACATAACATCCTTTGCATCATTATGCCGTCGTCGAAGTCGCTGAAATGCGCAAGCTGCGCCAAGAAGGGAATTAAGTGTGTCGATGTGTCCTGGGCTTCCCTAGACAAAACGAGAGAACAAACAAAGAAGTCGTTATCTCGTGACGAGGAGAAGCTGGGGAAAATCCTTATTGAAATGCAAAGAGTGTTGAGTGAGCAACAAGAGTTGTTGTCTCGGATATCAAGGAATCGCAAAATCTTGGAGTTGGCTGAGGCGAGAGCAAAAACGAAAACAATTTGTTTATTAGAGGAACCCGAGGAAGAGGAGGAAGAGGAACGGAGAGTAAACGGTGGGCTTTCGAACGGTGAGCTCGCCGAAGCTTCTAACGATCTTTCCGTCTTCCTTGGTTCGATCGAGACTTCAGGGATGGAGGTCTGGAATGCTCTGGATGTTCCCGATGGAAATCCCGCAGAGCTTGGAGAGAGTTCTTCAAGTGTGACATAGGCTCCCAAGTGTTTTCCGAGGTAGGATAGCCTTTCCACTTAATGAGGTACTTGTGCTGACGTTGCACAATAGCATGGTTAACGACAGTTTCGACATCATACTCAGGCTCGAGTTGATCGCCTTGGAGTATCGTTTTTTGGTCAAGCTGGGCGTCTGGATGTGCTGGTTCAAGCAGGGAGACATGGAATACCGGGTGTATTCTCATTCCCTTAGGTAGCTTGAGTTTGTAATTGACTGCACCTTTAACTTCGTCGATTTCGAAAGCGCCGAGCTTTCTGAAGTCAAGTTTCTCGCTTGGTCTTTCTGTCTTGATGTTGCGTCGCCATAGGTAAACTTTATCCCCCTTCTTAAGAACAGGTCCCACTGTTCTTTTCTGATTCACACGCATAGCCATGCGCATGTTCAAGAAGGTAATGTCATACTTCAATTGGTCGTGAAGCTGTGACAACTCAGATGCAACAACCGTTGCGTCTGTGGGTAATAGGTTTCCTTGCTCAATCTCGAATTGAGGTTCTCGTCCAAAGTTAGCAAAGAATGGAGACATCCTGATGGTGTCTTGAACAGTAGCATTATAAGCGAATGCTGCAAGAGGTAAAAGCGATACCCAATTGCTTTGATCGTCATCGACGTATATGCGAAGGTACTGTTCCATTGTCTGGTTCATTCTTTCTGTTTGTCCATCCGTCTGAGGGTGGTAAGCTGTTGATAAACTTCTTCTGATCTTTAGCATCTCACAGAGCTCTTCCCAGAGATGAGAGGTGAAGAGGCTGTCTCGATCTGAGATAATATTATCAGGAATGCCATGCTTGCTGACGACATCTCGTACGAATACTCCTGCCAAGTATCGCGTGTCGTAGCCTTTTGGTAGTGGGATAAAGATCGCGTACTTCGTGAGTCGATCTATCACAACCATGATGTGTTCGTACTGAACACCATCCAAGCTTGGAGAAGGTGGCAAAGGTCCAACGAAATCCATGGATATGGTTTTCCATGCGCCGTGAGGCGCTTTGTTGGGTTGGAGAAGTCCGTAGGGCTTGTGTCGTTCGTATTTGGCTTTCTTGCAAAGAACACACTTTCCTATTTCCTTGAAAATCTCCTGTCGCATGTGAGGGAAGTAGAAGGTATTCTGGAGTCGTGAAAGGACAATCTCTGGTCGGCAATGACTGTTAAGCGGAGATTCATGTTGGTGTAGGATGTACTGTTTCCTTAGGCTTGCGAGAAGATATACCAGGTCGTTGAAGATAAACAAGCCATCTTCAATACGGGTATTCAGATCCGCTGATTGAATATAGCCTTGTACATCTGGATCCTTTTGTTGCGCGTTCCTGACCTCTTGCCAATAAGAGGGCTTTCCAGACTGGAGTAATGATACCTGGTGTATAAGGGCATTACCTTCCTGTCGGAATAAAGCGCGTTCGACTCTCTCTTTTTCTCCTGCCATAAAGTCTTCTCTTCGACTTAATGCATCGGCGTTGATATTTTCCTTTCCTTTCTTGTAAAGGATTTGGAAACTGTAAGATGACAGCTCTTCTGACCATCTTAGTTGCCGTCGATTCAATTCCTTTGTTGTCGTGAAATTCCGCAGGTTCTTATGGTCGGAATACACAGTGATCTTGTGTTTCGCTCCTTCAAGATAATGCTTCCAGTGCTTGAAGGCATCAACTATTGCCATAAGTTCTTTGTCTGACGTGGAGTAGTTGATTTCTGCTTTCAGGAATTTTCGTGCATGGTAAGCTACTGGTCTTAGCTTTCCATCTGAATCAGGTTGGCTGAGACATGCTCCGAGGGCTCGATCGGACGCATCCGCCTCGACTGTGGCTGTTTTTTCTGAGTTAAACAGTTGCAGAATGGGTGGTGTTGTTAACCGTATCTTGAGTGCGTCAAAGGCCTTTTGCGCATGCTCGTTCCATTCCAAGGTAATCCCCTTCTTCATCAATCCCGTGAGGGGTTCTGCAACTTCGGAAAAGCTTTCGATGAATTGTCGATAATAATTCGCGAAGGCGTGAAATGACTGTACTCCTTTGACGTTCGAGGGTACCGGCCAATCGCGGACCTTCTGGTAAATTTCCGGGTCCATCTCAAGTCCATCTTGAGAGACAAAACATCCAACGAACTTGATTCGTTGCTTGTGGAATTCGCTTTTCGATGGTTTTAGCCGTAAGTTAAATTTCATCAGTGCGCGGAGGACTGTTCGAACGTGTTTGACGTGTTCTTCGAACGTTCGAGAGTAAACCAAAATATCGTCCATATAAACAGACACAAACTTGTCTAAATGTTCACGAAGAACATTGTTCATATAGGCTTGCAGCGTAGCAGGGGCGTTTGTCAATCCGAAGGGCATGACAAGGTATTCGTAGTGCCCAAGGCGAGTGCGGAATGCTGTCTTCCACTCGTCACCTTCCTTAATCCTAATTCGATGAAAAGCCGCAGGAATATCGAATTTTGTGAACCATTTGGCTCCTTGGAGTCTGTTCCTCAACTCCTGGATTAAAGGCAGCGTGTACGCATTCTTCTCTGAAATCTCGTTCAGATGTCGGTAGTCGACACACAATCGTTGTGAACCATCGGGCTTGGGTACGTAGAAAACTGAATATCCGCCGGGTGACTTCGACTCCCGGATAAACCCTTTCTTCGTGAAATCGTCGATGTACTCACGAAGGGTTTCAAGCTGATCTTCGCGCAGCGGGTAGATCTTGAACTTCTTGGGTTGTTCGTTGTTTTTGAGCTTGATCTCATGATCCCATGGTTGGTGTGGTGGAAGAGAATCCTCGATTGATTCCTCTTTGAAAAGTTCCGCAAATTCCTGGTACTCATTGGGAATTTGGAACACTGGACTATCCTCCTCTGTCTGGAGACGATAGCAGTATGCCACTTCAACGTGTGTAGGTCTTTTCCGCAAAGGTCTTTGTGCTGTCCGTGTTCTAGCGCGCATGCTAGCCTGCACGGGATATCGATGATCTGGGAACGTAAGTGTCAACGTCCCCCAGTCGATATGCGGATTGTGAGTTTGAAGCCATGGCAGACCAAGGATCAGATCCGAGTCTCCAATATTCGTGACGTCTAGAACGATCCGTTCTTTTCTCCCTTGTATCCACAAGGTTACGTCTGCTTCATAAATCACCATGCCTCCATTGGAGTCGACAGGTCTCCCATCAGCGATCGTTAATGAATATGGATACCGTTTCGACTTGATAGGTATTTTCCATTCATTCACTAAGGACTCGCTTAGGAGGTTCCTATCGGCGCCAGTGTCGATGAAGGCCAATGCTGGTACATAGTCGATCTTTGCTTCGACCAGCATCTTAGGTATACCAAGGTTATTCAGGGAATGAGGCGCTTCAATTGGATTCAACAGAGGCCTCTCTACTGTTGATCCACCTCGTTTCCCGAATTCTCGTGCCATTTGCATGCATGCTTCGTGTTGACTGCGATGTCCAATCGTCGGACAAGGTGTCGAAGGTTCCTTGTCCCATTCGGATGGTGTGGGCAGGTGAAGTCGATACAAGCATCTGGGTTGAGTCCCTTATGGTGAGGGTCATCCTGATCGATGGCTCGCTTGATGTCCCTGACAAAGCGATTAATTCGAAATGTCTTGAATTCTGAATCTTCCTCATCGTCGTCTGTGGATTCCTCTTCAGAACTGTCTTCTTCCTCAGATCCGTCGTCGTCGCTAGGCACGGTTTGAGAAGAGTTGTTCTTGTAAGCAATCGGTAGTTCCTCGTTGTTCGTTCCTCCCGGGGCATTCGCCAATGCAGCGTTGAGGTCGAGTTCCGGAACGTCGGAATCATCCGATTCTTCGAAGTCCTGGTGCTGGGGGAGATCGCACTCCTCGCTTGTGCACCATTTCATAGGTACATGTTTATGGTATTCGCTCGTAGCGTCGGTTCGGACGTTAGGGATTTCCATGATCTTTCGACGGGTTGTATGATTAATCTCTTCGTCGTGAAAAGGATGGAATACCCAATCTTTCTCGCCTGGGTCCTGCTCGAATTTGTGCTCCCACATCAGGCACTCTTTAAGCTGGCACCAGTTTGCTGGAATGATCCAGTGGAGATCGTGTCCTGCATCTGTTCGAACATTCGGGCGTCTACTAACGAGTTTGACGGCCGTTGCTGTATTACCGACCCGAGCTTAGTTAACCCCGTACTCTGGTGTTGGTAATCCTGCTCGTTCGCAGATTTTCGCGATGCTGTCGGGTGACGAACTCATCATTGCGAGATGTCCTTTGCCTTGACCGTTGTAACCTTTCCTACCCCTTGGGTAGTATCCGGAACCCTCTTTCTCGGATCGGTGTACTTCACAGTCGTCCTCATAGCAAGCTGTCCAGCTTAGTACGTCGTGGTCTGAAGGTTTGACTGACAGTACTACAGCGTTGGATCGGATAGCGTTGAGGTGTCCTATGGACGGGTTTCCAAATCGTTATCCCTGATTCGTGAAACGTCCATTGTTGTTCTTCTTAGGCTGTCGACATTTGTTGGCGTAATGTCCTGTTTTACCACAGTTATAACATTTTCCTTTCTGACCTGTGCCTTTCTTGGGTCCACGTGGAGCGCTTTGAATCTTGTCAAGCTCCATCGGCTGTGGTCCGTACGGATCAACGCGTCGAGCGCTTGTATTAGCTCGCCCGTGGTTTCCGTTTCCTCGATAAGAACTTGCTCCCTTCCTTTGGAGTTTTCTTTCGAAAAGGCGGTTATCGATCTTGATTGACGACTCAATCATCGAGTGTAGGTCCTGATGTAAGAGTTCAACCCTCAAAGGTGTTTCGCAAGTGAGAGAAGACTGCTTGTATTTCAAAGTATCTAAGTACAGAGAAGAAAGTGTAAGTACAGGAAGGATAGCTAGTATATATAATCCTCCTCTTACAATAGATCCTTCTAGAAAGTATCTTTAAATGGAAACGTGACAGCTTGCAAAATAGAACATGGCAGCTTGCGAAATAGAACATGACAGCTTGCAAAATAGAACATGACAGCTTGCAAAATAGAACATGACAGCTTGCAGAATAACAAGAGAACAATTGGAAATCCAGTCATGGATAAGCTAGAGAGAAGGATTCCATCCCTTAACACCTGAGGCTGATCTTCCTTCCTACTGATTTCATCCTTGATATCCTCCTTGAGGCCATCGTAGTATCGGCTGAGCAGAGCCTCACTTCCCCAATTAAGGTGTGCAGCGATGCGCTGGAAGTGGGCGGAGTAGTCTGCAGCTGATGTATGTTGTCTCAAAACCTTCAGTTCTCTTTCGGCGATTCTCTTTTCATCAACATTTCCAAAGACCATGTTGATTTCTTTCAAGAACTCTTCGTATGAAAGGAAGAGTCTCCTGTACTCGTAATCGTCGGGATCCGTAAGATACTCGTTGAGGCGATCCTCAATCCATGCGTAAGCTGTTCCTCGCATGTAGCTGATAACAAACATGACTCTCTTTTCTTGGGTAGCGAACTCGGAAGCGTTCCAATACATGTAAAGATTGCATTGTGCAAGGAATGTCTTAAGTTTTCCGCGTTCTCCCTTGAACACTTCGGGTGGATTGACCTTGACCTTGTTTTGATCGTTTCGGGTTTCGTTCTGTGCCGAAGAGCTTGGTGTAGCTTGAGGTGCCATCTCTTCTTCGTCGTCGCTCGATTCTGGTTCTACCGTACGTTGTCTTTGCGGTGGAGGCGGCGGCGGCGGTGGCGGAACGGATTCTTTTCGTTTCCCTTGACCCTTGGATGAAACCGTGGACATAGGTTTGTTGGATACTTCGTCAACCTTACTGTATAGAGCGGTATCTTCACTATGTTACGCAGAGGCTATGGCTCAAGTAATATAGCTGGAATTGGCTATTCCGTACAGTGAGGTTCAAGTAATCCTGGGGCGACAATATCGTATCAAACAAGTGTAGCGAAGTTTGTGAGATATAAGAGTCGTGAATTGTGCTAAGTAACTAAAGCAATATCGAAGTAACTACGAGAGTGAAGATACGAGATACTGAGGGAGCAGTGTCTCGTCCTTTATATAGAGATCCCATCTCTATGAAAATCCTCCGTTCATTATGATCATCCCGATCATGATGAACAGCCTGAGCGGAGTGAACACAAACGTTCATTCTGCTTACCTTGCCAAGAATGATCAACCAAGTGATCCTTCAACCCCGTGTAACAATCATCCAATCATAAGAAGACATGATGGTATGCACTTAGGAATCCAAATGCATACGAATGCATCAAATATAATCCTGTACACGCTCACGTGACAGTATCCGTAACATTGCCTACCATGTCCGGATGTCCCATTTCCCTCAAGAGCGATGAAAGGAATTGAGCTTGTTTACCACCGCTGCTCATTGCCATGTATTCAGCTTCCATCGTAGAGGTTGCTACTGACTTCATCTTCTTGCTCATCCAGGCAACTGGTGCTCCAGCAAGAAAGAACACACATCCTAGGATGGAGACTCTGTCTGCCTTGTCCATAGCGTAATCTGCATCTGAGTATCCCACAAGCCCAGTATGTCCTCCAATGCTGTATTCCAGTCCAAGATCTGGAAATGACCTGAGGTACCTAGCTACTTTCTTGATTGCCTTCTCATGGAATACCGTTGGGTCAGATGCATAGGAGCTGAGTCTTCCAATAGTAAAAGCTATATCTGGCCTGCACATCACCATTGGCCACATCCATGTTCCCGTCTGCTCCTGGTAGCTCCCACTATCTGCGCGAGGATCTGTTGGTCCTGATTTCCTCAGATCATCATAGGAATCCATGGGTGACAGTGTTGGTTTCCCTTTTTCCGCCGACATTCCAAACTTTGCGAGGGCCTCCCTGATGTAGTGTCCTTGGTCAAGCTTCAGGGTTCCCTTCGTTCTATCTCTGGATCCTCATGCCAACAATCTTGTCTGGTTCTCCTAGGTCCTTGATCTGGAAGATCTTCCCAAATTCTTGCTTGAACCATTTGATATTGTCGAGATTTGAGGATGCAATAGGTATGTCGTCTACCCATGTAAGAATCATGATGTCTCTCTCCTTGTGAACCAAAAGACAGGGGTCAACTTCTGATTGGGCAAAGCCCAGCTTCTTCAATTTCTCTACACAGAGTTCGTTCCAGTCTCTTGCTGCTTGTTTCAGACCATACAAGCTCTTCAGCATCTTGAAGACTTTGCCTGGTGGAATGTCTACTCCTGGGGGAGGGATCATGAAGATGTCCTCTTTCAGGAATGATTCGGTGAATGCATTGTTTACATCAACTACATGCATGTGGAGATTCTTCTTGGGAACAGTAGCCATAAAGCATCTCAGGGTATCATGCCTAACAGTAGGTGCAAAGGTGTCCGTGAAGTCTACACCTAGTTTCTGTGAGAATCCTCTGGCCACAAGCCTTGCCTTGAACTTATCGATTGCTCCACTGATGAGGTACTTCACGTCGAATACCCATTTGGATGTCACAAGATTGGCTTCCTTGGGGGGGACAACCTGGCTCCATGTGTGGTTGCTCTCCAGTGCAACCAGTTCCTGTTAAGGGATGGAATCCTTCTCTCTAGCTTATCCATGACTGGATTTCCAATTGTTCTCTTGTTATTCTGCAAGCTGTCATGTTCTATTTTGCAAGCTGTCATGTTCTATTTTGCAAGCTGTCATGTTCTATTTCGCAAGCTGCCATGTTCTATTTTGCAAGCTGTCACGTTTCCATTTAAAGATACTTTCTAGAAGGATCTATTGTAAGAGGAGGATTATATATACTAGCTATCCTTCCTGTACTTACACTTTCTTCTCTGTACTTAGATACTTTGAAATACAAGCAGTCTTCTCTCACTTGCGAAACACCTTTGAGGGTTGAACTCTTACACTATGGCAGCATTACAACATCAACTAGCCATTCAGAACGATGCTATTACGCGTATTCTTACAATCTTGCCTAACACTACTCGCTCTGAGAACGTAGTAGAAGGACAAGAGACTAAGAATTCACAAAAAGACAGAATACATAGGAAGAAAGCTGTACTTCCTAAGCTCCAAGAATTTGATGGCAAGCGTTCTGAATGGGCTCAGTGGTTTCAACAAGCAAGGATGAAGTTGGAGATAGACGCAGAATCTATAGGGGATAGTAGGAACCAATTTGCCTACATCTTCTCCTCTCTACGAGGCTCCGCAGCTCAGGCTACTCTGGCCTACGTAAAGACAGCTCCAGAGGAAGATAAAACGGGACAGAAATTGTTACAGTATATGGACAACTTCTATGGCGATCCAGTACAACAACAAAGAGCTACTGTAAGCCTGTCCACAATCAAACAAAAAGAGAAAGAACCCTTCTTCTCTTTTCTTCCCCGTTTTGAAACCACTCTTGCTAATGCTGGAGGAATGACTTGGCCTGACGCTGTTAAAATTGCATTTCTACACAAAGCAATAAATCAAGAGCTGCGAAACCAGAGAATAGGCCAATCTCAGAGTACCTCCTACCAGCAGTTTGTGTCCGATCTTTTGAATACAAGTATGCAAATCACTACAGCAAAGATGCTCTCTTCCTCAGAAGATAAGTTACGATTCAGAGATAAAGAGAAGTCTTTTAAAGATCTGAACGCTATGGACTGGGAGCCTACACGCGTAAACAAGTTAAAAATTTCGTCTAAAGCCTATGAATATAGGAAGGCAAATAACCTCTGCTTACGCTGTGGGAAGGCCGGCCATAGAATGAAAGACTGCTGGTTGGATACAGAGGTAGAAAGAGTCACGCAACTTGGTTCAAAAAGGGCCAAAGGAACCACTGAGGAGAATGAAGAAGTTGAAGAAGAGGACTACTCGGAAAAAGAGTAGCCTCTATCCAAAGTCGTGGATGGAGGCGTAGAGTAGATAGAGCAAAATTGTCAAAGGAGTCAATTGAGAGAGTAAATAGTATTTTGAATTCGAACAAAGACACTGATTCACACCGTTCTCGGATAGAAAAAGAATGGGAGCAGTTCAGACCCAAGATGCTCTCCCGCCTTTTCTACACAAATACTATAGTGAACGATATATACTCTCTTAAAACTCTCCTTGATAATGGATCTAGCTGCTACGCATCAATAAACGAGGAGAAAGCTTCGCAGATGGACCTTGAAGTACTCCCTATTAGTCCGCGTACTATAGGTGGAGTTCTTAAGGAAGAAGGACAGACCCAAGTGACAAAAATTGCGAAGTTGAACCTAGATTTAGGGGGACTTATATGCAACGCTTTTGCTTATATAGTCCCGGGACAATTTGAGGATCTTCTACTAGGCAGGCCTTTTCTCAAGGACACCAAAGCCGTTATCAATGAATCTAAAGGTACTCTTACCTTTGCAAACGGGATTAGCATTCGCGATGCTAAATTTGAAGACAAACTTGATATACAACAAGTAGCGCCCGTAAGATTCCACCGCCTTGTCACTTCTACACTTGAGAAAATCAAAGACGCGTCTAGAGTATTTGCTGTTACTCTTCGAGATATTGATATTGCCTTGAAGCCGAAAGTCCCTTTGACAACAGAGCAAATACTGGAATTGCTACCTAAGAGGTTTCATAAGTACGCTGCTGTCTTTGATCCTAAAAGGGCCGAGAGACTACCACCGCATCGCCCTGGGATTGATCACGAAATACCTATAGAAGAAGGAAAACCACTTCCTTGGGGACCTCTATATGGTATGGGTCGAGAACAACTCCTTGTTTTGCGAAGGACTCTTACAGAGCTACTAGATAAAGGCTTTATCCGAGAGAGTAAATCAGTTGCTGCGTCTCCAGTTCTCTTTGTGAAGAAACCAGGAGGGGGCTTACGCTTTTGCGTAGACTACCGAGCCTTAAACGCAATTACTCGAAAGGATAGGTACCCGCTACCGTTAGTAAAAGAGACTTTACTAACCTTAGCTCGTGCTAAGTATCTTAGTAAGCTTGATGTAAATGCTGCCTTCCACAAGATTCGAATCGCAACGGGAGATGAGTTCAAAACTGCCTTTCGAACTAGATATGGTCTATTTGAATGGCTAGTTACTCCCTTTGGCTTAACCGGTGCACCTGCGTCTTTTCAACGGTATATAAACTATATCCTTCGACGATACCTAGACGAGTTCTGCTCAGCTTATCTAGACGATATAGTAATATACTCTTCAAAGAACCTTAAAGACCATGAAGAAAAGACTGAAAAGATACTTCAAAGCTGCCTTAACGCTGGGTTATACCTTGATATTCGGAAGTGCGAGTTTAATACCAAACGAGTCAAGTATCTAGGCTTCGTTATAGATACTGAAACGGGCCTACACATGGATCCGGAGAAGATCAAAGCAATTAAAGAATGGGAACGTCCTACTACTCTACGAGGAGTACGTGGCTTCCTAGGCTTTACAAACTTCTACCGTGACTTTGTAAAAGATAACTCAACAATAAGGGAGCCTCTGGTTTGCCTTACAAAGAAGAATACTCCATTTTTATGGGGAAAGGAGCAAGAAGAATCTTTTCAAAAACTTAAGGCAGAGTTTTGCAAAGAACCTGTCCTGTCTGCACTTGATGAAGATAAGCCTACGCGAGTAGAACCTGATGCTTCAGGCTGGGCTTCCGGAGCAGTACTTAGTCAAAAAGATGAGCTAGGTAACTGGAAACCATGTGCTTTCTTCTCTACTAAGCACTTGCCAGCCGAATGCAATTATGATATCCACGACAAAGAACTTATGGCTATAGTCAAAGCTCTAGTCCATTGGACTAGCGAGCTACTAAGCCTAAGTAAGCCATTCATTATCCTCACAGATCACAAGAACCTTGAGAAGTTTATGGTAAAAAGGGAACTAAATGAAAGGCAAATGAGATGGGCGCAGATACTAGCTAAGTTTAACTTCAAACTAGGCTATCGCCCAGGCTCTGAATCTGTAGTTCCAGACGCCTTAACTCGAAGGGATCAAGATCTCCCAAAGGATATTCAAGACCCAAGAATCGTTGAAAGAACTAGAACGTTATTACCTCCAAAGCTTTGGATTAACGTTCTAGAGGATAAGACTCCTGCAAGAGAAGAAGCTGCCCAAGAAAATGCTCAAGAAGTAGACAAAGAACCTATCCCCTTTATACAAAATCCCTTTCTCTCAGGTGATCTAAGGGATAGATGGGAAACTGCACTCGAAGGAGATCTAGACTACAGACGTATTTTCCAAAGCGTTCTAAAGCAAGATAGGCAGTTCCCATCTAAGCTAAAGGTTCCTACTTCTATAGGAGATTGTAAAGTCGAAAATAACCAGCTCTACTATAGAGACCGAATCTGGTTGCCCTCCTACGAGCCTCTCTTAACAGGAGTAATTCAAGAAATACACGATTCAGTCCTATCAGGGCATCCTGGACGAGAAGCTACTATTGCTATTCTCTCCAGACAGTTCTACTGGCCGGGATTTGCTCAAGATATACGTCAGTTTATACGCAATTGTGACGTCTGCGGAAGAACTTCAGTCTGGCGAGACAAAAAGAAAGGTTTACTTAAACCTCTTCCTGTCCCTAGCCGTATCTGGCAAGATATTTCAGTAGACTTCATAGTCGAATTACCAGAGAGCCAAAGATGCACAAGACTCTGCGTTATTACTGACCGCTTGGGTAAAGGAACTATCCTGTTCCCAGTGCCTAAAGAACAGTTTGGAGCTGAAGGATTTGCAAAACTATTTATGCAGAACTACGTAAGATTACACTGGCTTCCTAGATCTCTAGTCTCAGATAGGGACACGCAATTTGTTAATGCTTTCTGGAAAGAAGTTTGTCACCTTCTTAAGATAGAGAGAAGACTCTCTACAGCGTATCACCCTGAGACTGATGGATCTACGGAAAGAAGAAATCAAGAAGTTGAAGCCTATCTACGTAAGTTCTGTACATTTAGTCAGAACGACTGGGTCGAGCTCCTGCCTATTGCTCAAATATGCCTCGATAATAGACCAAACCAAGCTACGGGCCTATCGCCTTTCTTCTTAACCCACGGTTATAACATTGAGCATATAGGAACTGTTGAAGCTCCCCAGGAAACCCCTAAGAATCCAAAAGAAAAAGCACAAGATCTTGTAGCAAAATTGAAGGACGCACAAGAATGGGCAGAAACGTCAATGGTATCAGCTCAGCAACAGCAAGAATACTACTCTAATAGAGATCGTGCTCCGGCTGACTCTTTTAAAGTGGGAGACAAAGTCTGGCTCAACCTAAAGAACGTAAAAACCCTACGTCCTTGTAAGAAACTAGACTGGATTCATGGGAAGTATACAGTTACACGAGTTATCAACTCAATGTCTTACGAGCTTGATACACCCAGAGGAATCCACAACCGATTTCATACGTCTTTACTTAGGAGAGCTGGCACAGATCCCCTACCTTCACAAATACAAGATAATACACAGCCGCCTCCTATAGTAACTGAACAAGGAGACGAGGAATACGGTATCGAGGCTATTCTAGCCGCAAGATGGCGCCGGCGAGGTCGACAACAAACGCGAGAAGTCTGTTAAGCGATGGAATCCTTCTCTCTAGCTTATCCATGACTGGATTTCCAATTGTTCTCTTGTTATTCTGCAAGCTGTCATGTTCTATTTTGCAAGCTGTCATGTTCTATTTCGCAAGCTGCCATGTTCTATTTTGCAAGCTGTCACGTTTCCATTTAAAGATACTTTCTAGAAGGATCTATTGTAAGAGGAGGATTATATATACTAGCTATCCTTCCTGTACTTACACTTTCTTCTCTGTACTTAGATACTTTGAAATACAAGCAGTCTTCTCTCACTTGCGAAACACCTTTGAGGGTTGAACTCTTACCGTTCCTTCTGAATAGCCTCCTTCCATAGGTGGCCCCATTTCTTGTCCTGGATCGCCTCTTTGTAGGTCTTGGGGATAGGGATGTTGTGCCTGGCTCCCACTGTCTCCTTGCACGCAATGAAAGCAGCTTCGTCGATCTCACCTAGGAAATCTTTCCCATCTGCAGCAAGCTCACTAGCCATCATCATGATCTGGGCGAACATAGCGTAATCGAGTCTTTTCGATGGTCTCTCGTCCGAGGTAATAGAGTCTGACCTAAGTCTCTTACGCCCTGTTGGTTCTTGAGCTTGAGTTGATGCAGGTGTAGAATGCACAGGTGTAGAGGTAGGTTGAGTAGGAATTGCTGTCTCAGACTCAGCCGGGTGAGATGACTCTGTTCGACTTGTTGCTTCTGGCCCTTGGGAGTCTGCCAATGCAATTTCCTCTGGCGTGAATTTCCTAACAATTCTCTCAAAGACTGGAAATTTAGGTACCAATTCCCTGGCTGGCCTGGGTCTCTCAACAGTCTCTGGGATTATTGGGAGTTTTCTCGGTCTTCCTCTTGGATTCCTGGTAAGGCTTGCTGAGTTGGTTTGACCTGCCGTTCCGAGGTTCTGTAAGAGTTCAACCCTCAAAGGTGTTTCGCAAGTGAGAGAAGACTGCTTGTATTTCAAAGTATCTAAGTACAGAGAAGAAAGTGTAAGTACAGGAAGGATAGCTAGTATATATAATCCTCCTCTTACAATAGATCCTTCTAGAAAGTATCTTTAAATGGAAACGTGACAGCTTGCAAAATAGAACATGGCAGCTTGCGAAATAGAACATGACAGCTTGCAAAATAGAACATGACAGCTTGCAGAATAACAAGAGAACAATTGGAAATCCAGTCATGGATAAGCTAGAGAGAAGGATTCCATCGCTTAACAGACTTCTCGCGTTTGTTGTCGACCTCGCCGGCGCCATCTTGCGGCTAGAATAGCCTCGATACCGTATTCCTCGTCTCCTTGTTCAGTTACTATAGGAGGCGGCTGTGTATTATCTTGTATTTGTGAAGGTAGGGGATCTGTGCCAGCTCTCCTAAGTAAAGACGTATGAAATCGGTTGTGGATTCCTCTGGGTGTATCAAGCTCGTAAGAGATTGAGTTGATAACTCGTGTAACTGTATACTTCCCATGAATCCAGTCTAGTTTCTTACAAGGACGTAGGGTTTTTACGTTCTTTAGGTTGAGCCAGACTTTGTCTCCCACTTTAAAAGAGTCAGCCGGAGCACGATCTCTATTAGAGTAGTATTCTTGCTGTTGCTGAGCTGATACCATTGACGTTTCTGCCCATTCTTGTGCGTCCTTCAATTTTGCTACAAGATCTTGTGCTTTTTCTTTTGGATTCTTAGGGGTTTCCTGGGGAGCTTCAACAGTTCCTATATGCTCAATGTTATAACCGTGGGTTAAGAAGAAAGGCGATAGGCCCGTAGCTTGGTTTGGTCTATTATCGAGGCATATTTGAGCAATAGGCAGGAGCTCGACCCAGTCGTTCTGACTAAATGTACAGAACTTACGTAGATAGGCTTCAACTTCTTGATTTCTTCTTTCCGTAGATCCATCAGTCTCAGGGTGATACGCTGTAGAGAGTCTTCTCTCTATCTTAAGAAGGTGACAAACTTCTTTCCAGAAAGCATTAACAAATTGCGTGTCCCTATCTGAGACTAGAGATCTAGGAAGCCAGTGTAATCTTACGTAGTTCTGCATAAATAGTTTTGCAAATCCTTCAGCTCCAAACTGTTCTTTAGGCACTGGGAACAGGATAGTTCCTTTACCCAAGCGGTCAGTAATAACGCAGAGTCTTGTGCATCTTTGGCTCTCTGGTAATTCGACTATGAAGTCTACTGAAATATCTTGCCAGATACGGCTAGGGACAGGAAGAGGTTTAAGTAAACCTTTCTTTTTGTCTCGCCAGACTGAAGTTCTTCCGCAGACGTCACAATTGCGTATAAACTGACGTATATCTTGAGCAAATCCCGGCCAGTAGAACTGTCTGGAGAGAATAGCAATAGTAGCTTCTCGTCCAGGATGCCCTGATAGGACTGAATCGTGTATTTCTTGAATTACTCCTGTTAAGAGAGGCTCGTAGGAGGGCAACCAGATTCGGTCTCTATAGTAGAGCTGGTTATTTTCGACTTTACAATCTCCTATAGAAGTAGGAACCTTTAGCTTAGATGGGAACTGCCTATCTTGCTTTAGAACGCTTTGGAAAATACGTCTGTAGTCTAGATCTCCTTCGAGTGCAGTTTCCCATCTATCCCTTAGATCACCTGAGAGAAAGGGATTTTGTATAAAGGGGATAGGTTCTTTGTCTACTTCTTGAGCATTTTCTTGGGCAGCTTCTTCTCTTGCAGGAGTCTTATCCTCTAGAACGTTAATCCAAAGCTTTGGAGGTAATAACGTTCTAGTTCTTTCAACGATTCTTGGGTCTTGAATATCCTTTGGGAGATCTTGATCCCTTCGAGTTAAGGCGTCTGGAACTACAGATTCAGAGCCTGGGCGATAGCCTAGTTTGAAGTTAAACTTAGCTAGTATCTGCGCCCATCTCATTTGCCTTTCATTTAGTTCCCTTTTTACCATAAACTTCTCAAGGTTCTTGTGATCTGTGAGGATAATGAATGGCTTACTTAGGCTTAGTAGCTCGCTAGTCCAATGGACTAGAGCTTTGACTATAGCCATAAGTTCTTTGTCGTGGATATCATAATTGCATTCGGCTGGCAAGTGCTTAGTAGAGAAGAAAGCACATGGTTTCCAGTTACCTAGCTCATCTTTTTGACTAAGTACTGCTCCGGAAGCCCAGCCTGAAGCATCAGGTTCTACTCGCGTAGGCTTATCTTCATCAAGTGCAGACAGGACAGGTTCTTTGCAAAACTCTGCCTTAAGTTTTTGAAAAGATTCTTCTTGCTCCTTTCCCCATAAAAATGGAGTATTCTTCTTTGTAAGGCGAACCAGAGGCTCCCTTATTGTTGAGTTATCTTTTACAAAGTCACGGTAGAAGTTTGTAAAGCCTAGGAAGCCACGTACTCCTCGTAGAGTAGTAGGACGTTCCCATTCTTTAATTGCTTTGATCTTCTCCGGATCCATGTGTAGGCCCGTTTCAGTATCTATAACGAAGCCTAGATACTTGACTCGTTTGGTATTAAACTCGCACTTCCGAATATCAAGGTATAACCCAGCGTTAAGGCAGCTTTGAAGTATCTTTTCAGTCTTTTCTTCATGGTCTTTAAGGTTCTTTGAAGAGTATATTACTATATCGTCTAGATAAGCTGAGCAGAACTCGTCTAGGTATCGTCGAAGGATATAGTTTATATACCGTTGAAAAGACGCAGGTGCACCGGTTAAGCCAAAGGGAGTAACTAGCCATTCAAATAGACCATATCTAGTTCGAAAGGCAGTTTTGAACTCATCTCCCGTTGCGATTCGAATCTTGTGGAAGGCAGCATTTACATCAAGCTTACTAAGATACTTAGCACGAGCTAAGGTTAGTAAAGTCTCTTTTACTAACGGTAGCGGGTACCTATCCTTTCGAGTAATTGCGTTTAAGGCTCGGTAGTCTACGCAAAAGCGTAAGCCCCCTCCTGGTTTCTTCACAAAGAGAACTGGAGACGCAGCAACTGATTTACTCTCTCGGATAAAGCCTTTATCTAGTAGCTCTGTAAGAGTCCTTCGCAAAACAAGGAGTTGTTCTCGACCCATACCATATAGAGGTCCCCAAGGAAGTGGTTTTCCTTCTTCTATAGGTATTTCGTGATCAATCCCAGGGCGATGCGGTGGTAGTCTCTCGGCCCTTTTAGGATCAAAGACAGCAGCGTACTTATGAAACCTCTTAGGTAGCAATTCCAGTATTTGCTCTGTTGTCAAAGGGACTTTCGGCTTCAAGGCAATATCAATATCTCGAAGAGTAACAGCAAATACTCTAGACGCGTCTTTGATTTTCTCAAGTGTAGAAGTGACAAGGCGGTGGAATCTTACGGGCGCTACTTGTTGTATATCAAGTTTGTCTTCAAATTTAGCATCGCGAATGCTAATCCCGTTTGCAAAGGTAAGAGTACCTTTAGATTCATTGATAACGGCTTTGGTGTCCTTGAGAAAAGGCCTGCCTAGTAGAAGATCCTCAAATTGTCCCGGGACTATATAAGCAAAAGCGTTGCATATAAGTCCCCCTAAATCTAGGTTCAACTTCGCAATTTTTGTCACTTGGGTCTGTCCTTCTTCCTTAAGAACTCCACCTATAGTACGCGGACTAATAGGGAGTACTTCAAGGTCCATCTGCGAAGCTTTCTCCTCGTTTATTGATGCGTAGCAGCTAGATCCATTATCAAGGAGAGTTTTAAGAGAGTATATATCGTTCACTATAGTATTTGTGTAGAAAAGGCGGGAGAGCATCTTGGGTCTGAACTGCTCCCATTCTTTTTCTATCCGAGAACGGTGTGAATCAGTGTCTTTGTTCGAATTCAAAATACTATTTACTCTCTCAATTGACTCCTTTGACAATTTTGCTCTATCTACTCTACGCCTCCATCCACGACTTTGGATAGAGGCTACTCTTTTTCCGAGTAGTCCTCTTCTTCAACTTCTTCATTCTCCTCAGTGGTTCCTTTGGCCCTTTTTGAACCAAGTTGCGTGACTCTTTCTACCTCTGTATCCAACCAGCAGTCTTTCATTCTATGGCCGGCCTTCCCACAGCGTAAGCAGAGGTTATTTGCCTTCCTATATTCATAGGCTTTAGACGAAATTTTTAACTTGTTTACGCGTGTAGGCTCCCAGTCCATAGCGTTCAGATCTTTAAAAGACTTCTCTTTATCTCTGAATCGTAACTTATCTTCTGAGGAAGAGAGCATCTTTGCTGTAGTGATTTGCATACTTGTATTCAAAAGATCGGACACAAACTGCTGGTAGGAGGTACTCTGAGATTGGCCTATTCTCTGGTTTCGCAGCTCTTGATTTATTGCTTTGTGTAGAAATGCAATTTTAACAGCGTCAGGCCAAGTCATTCCTCCAGCATTAGCAAGAGTGGTTTCAAAACGGGGAAGAAAAGAGAAGAAGGGTTCTTTCTCTTTTTGTTTGATTGTGGACAGGCTTACAGTAGCTCTTTGTTGTTGTACTGGATCGCCATAGAAGTTGTCCATATACTGTAACAATTTCTGTCCCGTTTTATCTTCCTCTGGAGCTGTCTTTACGTAGGCCAGAGTAGCCTGAGCTGCGGAGCCTCGTAGAGAGGAGAAGATGTAGGCAAATTGGTTCCTACTATCCCCTATAGATTCTGCGTCTATCTCCAACTTCATCCTTGCTTGTTGAAACCACTGAGCCCATTCAGAACGCTTGCCATCAAATTCTTGGAGCTTAGGAAGTACAGCTTTCTTCCTATGTATTCTGTCTTTTTGTGAATTCTTAGTCTCTTGTCCTTCTACTACGTTCTCAGAGCGAGTAGTGTTAGGCAAGATTGTAAGAATACGCGTAATAGCATCGTTCTGAATGGCTAGTTGATGTTGTAATGCTGCCATAGCTTCTTGTAGGGCTTGGGGTTCTTGAGGAACTCTTTGTTCCTGATCTTCTCCTTCCATATTTTCACCTATGAGAGATAATAGAGAGCACTACTATACACACTCCTAGGCTCTACTCTAGAGATTTGCTAGGCAGTATAGAGTCAATGCCTATTAGTATAGGAAGGTGACTATAGAATCCCAGAAGGATTTTTACACTATAGTCCGCTCTGCAATCCTTATTACTAAGGACAGAGCTCCCAGGGACTGTGAAGGCCAAGTGTATTAAATCTCTCTTCCTAGCTCTTTCTTTCCTCAGCTTATTACAGCTTCAACTCCTAAGACTACGCTGTCTTAGGATGACCTGCCCTTGCTTCTTGGAGATTCCAGCACGTTCTAGAAAATCTCAGTTTGAATTCTCTTGAATTCCCTTTTTGGATTGGCCCTTTCGGTTGGCCCTTGCTTCTTGGAGATTCTAGCACCTTCTAGAAAATCTCAGCTTGAATTCTCTTGAATTCCCTTTTTGTTTGGCCCTTGAGGTTGGCCCTTGAGGTTGGCCCTTGAAGTTGGCCTTTGAGGTTGGCCCTTGCTTCTTGAGTTAGGACAAGTGTCCTCTTCTTGAAATTCCTTTCTGTTTGGCCCTTGAGGTTGGCCCTCGCTTCTTGGATTAGGACAAGTGTCCTCTTCTTGAAATTCCTTTTTGGAGCTTGCTCTCTATGAGCCTTTCTTCCTTTGTAAGATTGAGGTACTTAGATAATGTAAGAGTTCAACCCTCAAAGGTGTTTCGCAAGTGAGGGAAGACAGCTTATATTTCAAGTATCTAAGTACAGAGAAGAAAGTGTAAGTACAGGAAGGATAGCTAGTATATATAATCCTCCTCTTACAATAGATCCTTCTAGAAAGTATCTTTAAATGGAAACGTGACAGCTTGCAAAATAGAACATGGCAGCTTGCGAAATAGAACATGACAGCTTGCAAAATAGAACATGACAGCTTGCAAAATAGAACATGACGGCTTGCAGAATAACAAGAGAACAATTGGAAATCCAGTCATGGATAAGCTAGAGAGAAGGATTCCATCCCTTAACACCAGACAAGTATGGAAAGGAATAGAAATACATGTGAAACAATCCTCAAACAATCCCTGCTAGGCGCACGTGAAAGACTACCAGGAAACTACCAGGTAGTGCTAAGAATCCATCCAGGATAAGTTGAGAAAGGATCTATCCTTTGACAGCTGGTACGGATCCTCTACCTTCGCAGGTCTTGGATAATACCGAGCCGCCTCCTTGTTACGCAGAGGCTATGACTCAAAGTAATCTAGCTGGATTTGGCTAATCCGTACAGTAGAGTTCAAGTGGTCCGGGGCGACAATATTCTATCAAACAAGTGAAGCGAAGCTTGCAAGATATAAGAGTCGTGAATTGTGCTAAGTAACTAAAAGCAATAGCGAAGTAACTAGAGAGTGAAGATAGGAGACACTGAGGGAGCAGAGTCTCGTCCGTTATATAGAGATCCATCTCCTAAGAAATCCTGCGCTCGTGGCGCTCGCAATCGAGCCTGTCGAGCGCTCGCTTTGCCAAGGCTCGAGCGTTCACATGATCCTTTCGATCCCGTGTAACAACTTACTAATCACAAAAGAAACGCGCCATACATGTCACTAAACGTTCCACGTGACAGTATCCGTAACACTCCTATAGTAACGAAACAAGGCGACGAGGAATTCGGTATTGAGGCTATTTTAGCTGCGAGATGGCGAGGAAGGGGGCGAGGGAGAATACGAGAGGTTCTCGTAAAGTGGACAGGCTACGTGGATCCTACGTGGGAGCCGGTAAGCGAAGTAGAAGAGACTACAGCCTTAGATACCTTTGAGAGTACCTACGGCAATATTCTCGAAAACGACGGACCAATACTACGACGCCCTAGGCGGAGAAGGAACCAGGTAACGAGACACGAAGACGGGGAAGAAGAGGGGTAATGTCACGGGATGGTATCCTATATCCATTTTATCCTAGGTGGATTCTTAGCAATTCCTGGTAGGTTCCTGATAGTTCCTCACGTGCGCCTAGAAGGGATTATTCAGGGACTGTTTCACATGCGCTTCTACTCCTTTCTATTCTCTTCTCAGGACAGCATGTCCTTTTCCTACTTAGATGTCACGGGATGGTATTGTCAAAGGATAGATCCTTTCTCAACTTATCCTGGATGGATTCTTAGCACTACCTGGTAGTTCTCACGTGCGCCTAGCAGGGATTATTCAGGGACCGTTTCACATGCGCTTCTACTCCTTTCTATTCTCTTCTCAGGACAGCATGTCCTTTTCCTACTTGGAAGATTATATATACAAGTTGTTCTTCCTGTACCTACACTTTCTTCTTTGTACTTAGATACTTTGAAATACAAGCAGTCTTCTCTCACTTGCGAAACACCTTTGAGGGTTGAACTCTTACATTATCTAAGTACCGCACCAATACCTCTTGCTGACAGTAAGAGAGAGTCTCTGCAGCAATCGTCAGAGCAAAGAGAAAGCCTTCCATTGAGCGAGGTACCGAGAAAGCCCTCCATCGAGTGAGGTACCGAGAAAGCCCTCCATCGAGCGAGGCACTGAGAAAGCCCTCCATTGAGCGAGGCATTGAGAAAGAGTTTGCTAGGTACCTCATAACCTAGGACGGATGCTACATCTTCTCATTGTGTAGTAATCACGAACGTCGAAGATTGAGAGTTGTTGAAACTTGTCCTTTGCGAAGGGATATCAACAACGTCCAAAGTGACACCCACAAGTTGAAAGTACTCCCAGGTCAATTCTGTTGGTGAGTCAAGGTCCTAAAGAGGACACCCAAGCCATTTCAGTACTCTCAGGAAGAGCCTGTAGAGTCAAGGTCCTAAAGAGGACAGCCAAGCCATTTTCAGTACTCTCAGGACGAGCCTGCAGAGTCAAGGTCCTAAAGAGGACACCCCAGCCATTTCAGTACTCTCAGGAAGAGCCTGTAGAGTCAAGGTCCTAAAGAGGACAGCCAAGCCATTTTCAGTACTCTCAGGACGAGCCTGCAGAGTCAAGGTCCTAAAGAGGACACCCCAGCCATTTCAGTACTCTCAGGAAGAGCCTGTAGAGTCAAGGTCCTAAAGAGGACAGCCAAGCCATTTTCAGTACTCTCAGGACGAGCCTGCAGAGTCAAGGTCCTAAAGAGGACACCCCAGCCATTTCAGTACTCTCAGGAAGAGCCTGTAGAGTCAAGGTCCTAAAGAGGACAGCCAAGCCATTTTCAGTACTCTCAGGACGAGCCTGCAGAGTCAAGGTCCTAAAGAGGACACCCCAGCCATTTCAGTACTCTCAGGAAGAGCCTGTAGAGTCAAGGTCCTAAAGAGGACACCTAACCCAAGAAGCAAGGGCCAACCTCAAGGGCCAAACAAAAAGGAATTTCAAGAAGAGAACACTTGTCCTAACCCAAGAAGCAAGGGCCAACCTCAAAGACCAACCTCAAGAGCCAACCTCAAGGGCCAAACAAAAAGGAAATTCAAGAGAATTCAAGCTGAGATTTTCTAGAAGGTGCTAGAATCTCCAAGAAGCAAGGGCCAACTGTAAGGGCCAATCCACAGTAAATTCTCGCAAAATTTACAAAGAGGAAATCAGAGGTCATCCTAAGACAGCGTAGTCTTAGGAGTTGAAGCTGTAATAAGCTGAGGAAAGAAAGAGTTAGGAAGAGAGATTCAATACCCTTGACCTTCATAGTCCCTAGGAGCTCCGTCCTTAGTAATAAGGGTTGCAGAGCAGACTGTCAAGGATGAAATCAGTCGGAAGGAAACTCAGCCTCAGAGCCTGTACTCGATGATTGGAACGTCAATCAAGATTGATAACCGCCTATTCGAAAGAAAACTTCAGAGGAAGGGAGTTAGTTCTTATCGAGGACATGGAAACAACAGTCGTGCGAATATAGGTGTTTGAGTTGATTCATACGGACCGCAGCCAATGGAGCTCGACAAGATTCAGAGCGGTCCACGTGGATCCAAGAAAGTTACAGGTCAGAAAGCCCAAAAAGAACAACACTGGACGTTTCACGAATCAGGGACAACGATTCGGAAACTCACCCATGGGCTCAGAACACCTCAAGGCTTTACAATCCGATGCGTCAGTATCGCCAATCCACAACATACTGAGCTGGACGGCTTGTTATGAGGACGACTGCAAAGTATATTCCGAGAAGCAGAGCTCCGGATACTACCCTCGGGATAGAGGAGGTTACCAAGGTAACGGCAATGTCAAAGGACATCTCGCTATGATGAGTTCGTCATCTAGCTCACCCGGTCTTTATGGCACTCAGTTGGTATTGCCAAAAGCAGAGTATGGCACAAACCAATTCGGGGTTGGGAATACAATGGCTGCTGTCAAAGTTATCAGTAGATACCCAAGCATGAGAAAGAATCCGGAACACGATCTTCACTGGATGATTCCATCGAACTGGTACAAAGTCAAAGAATGCCCACTGTGGGAGCACAAGTCCGAGGAAGACCCAGGAGAACCAGATTGGGAATTCCACTGGTTCACGAAAAGGAAGTCAACAATACGACCCTCAGGAAGATCATGAAAATCCCAAACATCAGTACAGATGTACAGCACGTCCACCACAGACACTCACCTATGAATTGCTGCGAGTACGAGGAATGCGATTTACCTCAGCACCAGGAAATGAAAGATCCTTGGAGAAATACTCCAAGAGTTGCCAGCCATTTCCGGGAGTTGGTCTACACCAAACGAAAACGAATCTCTACAGTACTATGTCGGGCGACGACAGTGAGTCTACAGTAGAAGACAACTCCAACGAAGGAGAATCGAAGGAAGATCTAGAGTTTATGACCTTCCGGCTCTCACGTTTGACACGAGACGTTGAACGAGCAATTGATCAGGACGATTCTCAGTGCAAAGACGTCCTATCCAAATGCATGCCTTGACTTCACCTGCCCATACCATCCGAATGGGGCAAGGAACCTTCGACACCTTGTCCGATGATTGGACATCGCAGTCAAAACAAGCAAGCACGCAAATGGCATGAGAATTCGGGAAACGAGGAGGATCAACAGTAGAGAAGGCCCTGTTGAATCCTAATGAAGCGCCTCATTTTCTGAACAACCTTGGTACATCCAAGATGCTGGTCGAAGGAAAGATCGACGACGTACCAGCATGGGCCTTCATCGACACTGGTGCCGATAGGAATCTTCTAAGCGAGAAATTGGTCGACGAATGGAAACTACTCGTACGGTCGAAACGGCATCCATATCCACTAACTATCGCTGATGGAAGACCTTTCAACTTCAATGGAGGCATAGTGATCTACGAAGCAGACATAATCTTGTGGATACAAGGGAGGAAAGAACAGATTGTTCTAGACGTCACGAATATTGGAGACTCGGATTTGATCCTTGGTCTGCCATGGCTTCGAACTCACAATCCGCATATCGACTGGAGAACATTGACGCTCACGTTCCCAGACCAACGATATCCCGTGCAGGCTAGCATGCGCGCTAGAACACGGACAGCACAAAGACCTTTGCGGAAAAGGCCTACACACGTTGAAGTGGCATACTGCTATCGTCTCCAGACAGAGAAGGATAGGTCAGTGGTCCAAATTCCCCATGGGTACCAGGAATTTGCAGAACTTTTTAAAGGGGAATCGATCGAAGATTCTCTTCCACCACACCAACCATGGGATCATGAGATCAAGCTCAAGAATAATGAACAACCAAAGAAGTTCAAGATCTACCCATTGAGGGAAGATCAGCTTGAAACCCTTCGTGAATATATCGACGATTTCACGAAGAAGAAGTTCATCCGGGAGTCGAAGTCACCCGCCGGATATTCAGTTTTCTACGTACCCAAGCCCGATGGTTCACAACGATTGTGTGTCGATTACCGACATCTAAATGAGATTTTGGTGAAGAATGCGTACACGCTGCCTTCAAATCCAGGAGTTGAGGGACAGACTCCAAGGAGCCAGATGATTCACGAAATTCGATATTCCTGCGGCTTTTCATCGAATTAGGATTAAGGAAGGTGACGAGTGGAAGACAGCATTCCGCACTCACCTTGAGCACTACGAATACCTTGTCATGCCCTTTGGTTTGACAAACGCCCCTGCGACGCTGCAAGCCTATATGAACAATGTGCTTCGCGAGCACTTAGACAAGTTTGTGTCTGTTTATATGGATGACATTTTGGTTTACTATCGAACGTTCGAAGAACACGCCAATCACGTTCGAACCGTCCTCCGCGCACTACAGATATTTAACTTGCGGCTGAAACCCTCGAAAAGCGAATTCCACAAGCAACGAATCAAGTTCGTTGGATGTTTTGTCTCTCAAGATGGACTTGAGATGGACCCGGAAATTTACCAGAAGGTCCGCGATTGGCCGGTACCCTCGAACGTCAAAGGAGTACAGTCATTTCACGCCTTCGCGAATTATTATCGACAATTCATCGAAAGCTTTTCCGAAGTTGCAGAACCCCTCACGGGATTGATGAAGAAGGGGATTACCTTCGAATGGAACGAGCATGCGCAAAAGGCCTTTGACGCACTCAAGATACGGTTAACAACACCACCCATTCTGCAACTGTTTAACTCAGAAAAAAACAGCCACAGTCGAGGCGGATGCGTCCGATCGAGCCCTCGGAGCATGTCTCAGCCAACCTGATTCAGATGGAAAGCTAAGACCAGTAGCTTACCACGCACGAAAATTCCTGAAAGCAGAAGTCAACTACTCCACTTCAGACAAGGAACTCATGGCCATAGTTGATGCCTTCAAGCACTGGAAGCATTATCTTGAAGGAGCGAAACACAAGATTACCGTGTATTCCGATCACAAGAACCTGCGGAATTTCACGACGACAAAGGAATTGAATCGACGGCAACTAAGATGGTCAGAAGAACTGTCATTTTACAACTTCCATATCCTTTACAAGAAAGGAAAGGAAAACGTTAACGCCGATGCATTAAGTCGACGAGAAGACTTCATGGCAGGAGAAAAAGAGAAAGTCGAACGCGCTTTGTTCCGACAGAAGGTGATGCACTTGTGCACCAAGTCTCATCACTTCAGACAGGAAAGTCCTCTTATTGGCAAGAGGTTAGGAACGCGCAGCAAAGGATCCAGATGTACAAGGCTACATTCAATCAGCAGATCAGAATACCCGTATTGAAGACGGATTGCTCCTCTTCAACAACTTGGTATATCTTCCCACGAGCCTTAGGAAACAGTACATCCTACATCAACACGAATCTCCACTCAATGGTCATTGCAGAGCAGAGATTGTCCTTTCACGACTTCAGAATACCTTCTACTTCCCGCGCATGCGACAGGAAGTTTTCAAGGAAATAGGAAAGTGTGTTCTTTGCAAAAAGGCCAAGTACGAACGACAGAAACTGTCGCATTAGATACCTTTGAAAGTATCTACGGTGATGTTTTTCAAAACGACGGACCGAGTCTACGTCCTCCTAGGCGTACAAAAAGCAGAACCGCCCCAACGGAAACGGGGGAGAAGAAGGGTAATGTCAAAGGATAGATCCTTTCTCAACTTATCCTGGATGGATTCTTAGCACTACCTGGTAGTTCTCACGTGCGCCTAGCAGGGATTATTCAGGGACCGTTTCACATGCGCTTCTACTCCTTTCTATTCTCTTCTCAGGACAGCATGTCCTTTTCCTACTTGGAAGATTATATATACAAGTTGTTCTTCCTGTACCTACACTTTCTTCTTTGTACTTAGATACTTGAAATATAAGCTGTCTTCTCTCACTTGCGAAACACCTTTGAGGGTTGAACTCTTACATTATCTAAGTACCGCACCAATACCTCTTGCTGACAGTAAGAGAGAGTCTCTGCAGCAATCGTCAGAGCAAAGAGAAAGCCTTCCATTGAGCGAGGTACCGAGAAAGCCCTCCATCGAGTGAGGTACCGAGAAAGCCCTCCATCGAGCGAGGCACTGAGAAAGCCCTCCATTGAGCGAGGCATTGAGAAAGAGTTTGCTAGGTACCTCATAACCTAGGACGGATGCTACATCTTCTCATTGTGTAGTAATCACGAACGTCGAAGATTGAGAGTTGTTGAAACTTGTCCTTTGCGAAGGGATATCAACAACGTCCAAAGTGACACCCACAAGTTGAAAGTACTCCCAGGTCAATTCTGTTGGTGAGTCAAGGTCCTAAAGAGGACACCCAAGCCATTTCAGTACTCTCAGGAAGAGCCTGTAGAGTCAAGGTCCTAAAGAGGACAGCCAAGCCATTTTCAGTACTCTCAGGACGAGCCTGCAGAGTCAAGGTCCTAAAGAGGACACCCCAGCCATTTCAGTACTCTCAGGAAGAGCCTGTAGAGTCAAGGTCCTAAAGAGGACAGCCAAGCCATTTTCAGTACTCTCAGGACGAGCCTGCAGAGTCAAGGTCCTAAAGAGGACACCCCAGCCATTTCAGTACTCTCAGGAAGAGCCTGTAGAGTCAAGGTCCTAAAGAGGACAGCCAAGCCATTTTCAGTACTCTCAGGACGAGCCTGCAGAGTCAAGGTCCTAAAGAGGACACCCCAGCCATTTCAGTACTCTCAGGAAGAGCCTGTAGAGTCAAGGTCCTAAAGAGGACAGCCAAGCCATTTTCAGTACTCTCAGGACGAGCCTGCAGAGTCAAGGTCCTAAAGAGGACACCCCAGCCATTTCAGTACTCTCAGGAAGAGCCTGTAGAGTCAAGGTCCTAAAGAGGACACCTAACCCAAGAAGCAAGGGCCAACCTCAAGGGCCAAACAAAAAGGAATTTCAAGAAGAGAACACTTGTCCTAACCCAAGAAGCAAGGGCCAACCTCAAAGACCAACCTCAAGAGCCAACCTCAAGGGCCAAACAAAAAGGAAATTCAAGAGAATTCAAGCTGAGATTTTCTAGAAGGTGCTAGAATCTCCAAGAAGCAAGGGCCAACTGTAAGGGCCAATCCACAGTAAATTCTCGCAAAATTTACAAAGAGGAAATCAGAGGTCATCCTAAGACAGCGTAGTCTTAGGAGTTGAAGCTGTAATAAGCTGAGGAAAGAAAGAGTTAGGAAGAGAGATTCAATACCCTTGACCTTCATAGTCCCTAGGAGCTCCGTCCTTAGTAATAAGGGTTGCAGAGCAGACTGTCAAGGATGAAATCAGTCGGAAGGAAACTCAGCCTCAGAGCCTGTACTCGATGATTGGAACGTCAATCAAGATTGATAACCGCCTATTCGAAAGAAAACTTCAGAGGAAGGGAGTTAGTTCTTATCGAGGACATGGAAACAACAGTCGTGCGAATATAGGTGTTTGAGTTGATTCATACGGACCGCAGCCAATGGAGCTCGACAAGATTCAGAGCGGTCCACGTGGATCCAAGAAAGTTACAGGTCAGAAAGCCCAAAAAGAACAACACTGGACGTTTCACGAATCAGGGACAACGATTCGGAAACTCACCCATGGGCTCAGAACACCTCAAGGCTTTACAATCCGATGCGTCAGTATCGCCAATCCACAACATACTGAGCTGGACGGCTTGTTATGAGGACGACTGCAAAGTATATTCCGAGAAGCAGAGCTCCGGATACTACCCTCGGGATAGAGGAGGTTACCAAGGTAACGGCAATGTCAAAGGACATCTCGCTATGATGAGTTCGTCATCTAGCTCACCCGGTCTTTATGGCACTCAGTTGGTATTGCCAAAAGCAGAGTATGGCACAAACCAATTCGGGGTTGGGAATACAATGGCTGCTGTCAAAGTTATCAGTAGATACCCAAGCATGAGAAAGAATCCGGAACACGATCTTCACTGGATGATTCCATCGAACTGGTACAAAGTCAAAGAATGCCCACTGTGGGAGCACAAGTCCGAGGAAGACCCAGGAGAACCAGATTGGGAATTCCACTGGTTCACGAAAAGGAAGTCAACAATACGACCCTCAGGAAGATCATGAAAATCCCAAACATCAGTACAGATGTACAGCACGTCCACCACAGACACTCACCTATGAATTGCTGCGAGTACTGAGGAATGCGATTTACCTCAGCACCAGGAAATGAAAGATCGTGGAGAAATACTCCAAGAGTTGCCAGCCATTTCCGGGAGTTGGTCTACACCAAACGAAAACGAATCTCTACAGTACTATGTCGGGCGACGACAGTGAGTCTACAGTAGAAGACAACTCCAACGAAGGAGAATCGAAGGAAGATCTAGAGTTTATGACCTTCCGGCTCTCACGTTTGACACGAGACGTTGAACGAGCAATTGATCAGGACGATTCTCAGTGCAAAGACGTCCTATCCAAATGCATGCCTTGACTTCACCTGCCCATACCATCCGAATGGGGCAAGGAACCTTCGACACCTTGTCCGACGATTGGACATCGCAGTCAAAACAAGCAAGCACGCAAATGGCATGAGAATTCGGGAAACGAGGAGGATCAACAGTAGAGAAGGCCCTGTTGAATCCTAATGAAGCGCCTCATTTTCTGAACAACCTTGGTACATCCAAGATGCTGGTCGAAGGAAAGATCGACGACGTACCAGCATGGGCCTTCATCGACACTGGTGCCGATAGGAATCTTCTAAGCGAGAAATTGGTCGACGAATGGAAACTACTCGTACGGTCGAAACGGCATCCATATCCACTAACTATCGCTGATGGAAGACCTGTCAACTTCAATGGAGGCATAGTGATCTACGAAGCAGACATAATCTTGTGGATACAAGGGAGGAAAGAACAGATTGTTCTAGACGTCACGAATATTGGAGACTCGGATTTGATCATTGGTCTGCCATGGCTTCGAACTCACAATCCGCATATCGACTGGAGAACATTGACGCTCACGTTCCCAGACCAACGATATCCCGTGCAGGCTAGCATGCGCGCTAGAACACGGACAGCACAAAGACCTTTGCGGAAAAGGCCTACACACGTTGAAGTGGCATACTGCTATCGTCTCCAGACAGAGGAGGATAGGTCAGTGTTCCAAATTCCCCATGGGTACCAGGAATTTGCAGAACTTTTTAAAGGGGAATCGATCGAAGATTCTCTTCCACCACACCAACCATGGGATCATGAGATCGAGCTCAAGAATAATGAACAACCAAAGAAGTTCAAGATCTACCCATTGAGGAAGATCAGCTTGAAACCCTTCGTGAATATATCGACGATTTCACGAAGAAGTTCATCCGGGAGTCGAAGTCACCCGCCGGATATTCAGTTTTCTACGTACCCAAGCCCGATGGTTCACAACGATTGTGTGTCGATTACCGACATCTAAATGAGATTTCGGTGAAGAATGCGTACACGCTGCCTTAATCCAGGAGTTGAGGGACAGACTCCAAGGAGCCAGATGATTCACGAAATTCGATATTCCTGCGGCTTTTCATCGAATTAGGATTAAGGAAGGTGACGAGTGGAAGACAGCATTCCGCACTCACCTTGAGCACTACGAATACCTTGTCATGCCCTTTGGTTTGACAAACGCCCCTGCGACGCTGCAAGCCTATATGAACAATGTGCTTCGCGAGCACTTAGACAAGTTTGTGTCTGTTTATATGGATGACATTTTGGTTTACTATCGAACGTTCGAAGAACACGCCAATCACGTTCGAACCGTCCTCCGCGCACTACAGATATTTAACTTGCGGCTGAAACCCTCGAAAAGCGAATTCCACAAGCAACGAATCAAGTTCGTTGGATGTTTTGTCTCTCAAGATGGACTTGAGATGGACCCGGAAATTTACCAGAAGGTCCGCGATTGGCCGGTACCCTCGAACGTCAAAGGAGTACAGTCATTTCACGCCTTCGCGAATTATTATCGACAATTCATCGAAAGCTTTTCCGAAGTTGCAGAGCCCCTCACGGGATTGATGAAGAAGGGGATTACCTTGGAATGGAACGAGCATGCGCAAAAGGCCTTTGACGCACTCAAGATACGGTTAACAACACCACCCATTCTGCAACTGTTTAACTCAGAAAAAACAGCCACAGTCGAGGCGGATGCGTCCGATCGAGCCCTCGGAGCATGTCTCAGCCAACCTGATTCAGATGGAAAGCTAAGACCAGTAGCTTACCACGCACGAAAATTCCTGAAAGCAGAAGTCAACTACTCCACTTCAGACAAGGAACTCATGGCCATAGTTGATGCCTTCAAGCACTGGAAGCATTATCTTGAAGGAGCGAAGCACAAGATTACCGTGTATTCCGATCACAAGAACCTGCGGAATTTCACGACGACAAAGGAATTGAATCGACGGCAACTAAGATGGTCAGAAGAACTGTCATTTTACAACTTCCATATCCTTTACAAGAAAGGAAAGGAAAACGTTAACGCCGATGCATTAAGTCGACGAGAAAACTTCATGGCAGGAGAAAAAGAGAAAGTCGAACGCGCTTTGTTCCGACAGAAGGTGATGCACTTGTGCACCAAGTCTCATCACTTCAGACAGGAAAGTCCTCTTATTGGCAAGAGGTTAGGAACGCGCAGCAAAGGATCCAGATGTACAAGGCTACATTCAATCAGCAGATCAGAATACCCGTATTGAAGACGGATTGCTCCTCTTCAACAACTTGGTATATCTTCCCACGAGCCTTAGGAAACAGTACATCCTACATCAACACGAATCTCCACTCAATGGTCATTGCAGAGCAGAGATTGTCCTTTCACGACTTCAGAATACCTTCTACTTCCCGCGCATGCGACAGGAAGTTTTCAAGGAAATAGGAAAGTGTGTTCTTTGCAAAAAGGCCAAGTACGAACGACAGAAACTGTCGCATTAGATACCTTTGAAAGTATCTACGGTGATGTTTTTCAAAACGACGGACCGAGTCTACGTCCTCCTAGGCGTACAAAAAGCAAAACCGCCCCAACGGAAACGGGGGAGAAGAAGGGTAATGTCAAAGGATAGATCCTTTCTCAACTTATCCTGGATGGATTCTTAGCACTACCTGGTAGTTCTCACGTGCGCCTAGCAGGGATTATTCAGGGACCGTTTCACATGCGCTTCTACTCCTTTCTATTCTCTTCTCAGGACAGCATGTCCTTTTCCTACTTGGAAGATTATATATACAAGTTGTTCTTCCTGTACCTACACTTTCTTCTTTGTACTTAGATACTTTGAAATACAAGCAGTCTTCTCTCACTTGCGAAACACCTTTGAGGGTTGAACTCTTACAGGTATCCTATATCTATTTTATCCTAGGTGGATTCTTAGCGATTCCTGGTAGGTTCCTGATAGTTCTCACGTGCGCCTAGCAGGGATTATTCAGGGACCGTATTACGGGACGGTAGCTGGAAAGACGCAGCATACTCGTAGCCAAAGATTGTTTAGATTCAGTTAAGGAGTGAAGGTATCTACAAACAGAGAACCTCAATGAGGTTCTTTCTCTATACTAGGCTCAATCAGGCTTAGGCTCTTAGCCTATACCAACCATGGGCCATGCCCATAACATTACCCCCCTCCTTACCGGGTGTGCAGGACTAAAGAGGGTGTGGTAGGTGGGATAATCAAACAGACAAACGCCATACATCGCTTCTGCCAGCTTGTAGCAGATTCGAAGGCGCTGGCCACCGCTACTCGGTTTCTTCGGGCCCCTGTTTGAGCTCCTATATCTTCGCCGACACCGTCTCCCTTGCCATACTCTGCCTCGAAGCGGTCTAAGTCCTCGACTTCTGTAAATAATGAACGTGGCTGCCAATCGGGATCTGCATAGCCTTTCCATTTGATTAATAACTGACGAACCCAGCCTCGCCCAACCCGTTTCTTCTCTGCGCGAAGTATACGTTCTACTTCAAACTCAGCCTCTGTTTCTTCGGTTTGAGGCACTAATGGTGGCGGCTGGGTATCATCGGATTCTTGTGAGGGCAGTGTGTCGGTTGCGGCTCGGCGGAGTAGGTCAACGTGGAAACGGTTATGGATACCACTTGGCAGGTCAGCCAGCTCGTATACCATCGGGGAGATCTGGTTCTCGACAGTGTATTTGGCTTGCGTCCAAGACAGTTTCTTTGATAGCTGCGGAGTATTGATATTCCTAAGGTTCAACCAGACTTTGTCGCCCTTTTTTAACGTTTCGGCAGCTTGACGTGACCTGTTGGCGTCGTTCTCCATCTTCTGCTGGGACCAGGCCATCGTTGCCTGTGCATATTCTTGTGCCTCTTCTATTCGTTGCACAAAGGTCTCGGCATCGGCTGTTGGTGAGTTACTGGGTGAGATTCGTTGTACTTTCTGGATAGGTTCCGCATGGTAGCCGTGGGTTAGATAGAATGGACTCATTCATCCCTGTGACTGAAGAGTCACGATTGTTCAGTGCTAACATAGCCGTAGGTAGTAGCGTTGGCCAGTCTAGTTGGGAGTATGCGATGAAGACGCGGAGATAGCGTAGAACTTCCTGGTTCATACGCTCGGTCGCGCCATCGGTCTGTGGATGAAAGGCTGTAGAGAGTCTCTGCTCAATCTTTGTAAGTTCGCAAAGCTTCCTCCAAAAACGACCTGTCCAATTGCTGCCTCTGTCCGACGTCAATGCCATGGGAAATCCGTGGTAGCGATAGTGGCATTGTAAGAACCTTTTCGCGCACTCTTTGGCGCTCATTGTAGTCATAGCCTCCAACGTAACACTTTTGAGGAGGCGATCTGTGATAACCATGAGGTATTTTGGGCCGTTTTCCTCCGCGGGCAAATTAGTCATGAAATCGATTGATAGCTCGCTGTGGAAGCGGGCCGGGATTGGAAGTGGTTTCAGAAGACCTCGCTTCTTATCACGCCATATTCCTGTTCTCCCACATACGTCGCAATTACGTACAAACTGCCGGACTGTCTTGTATTGTTGGAGCCAAAAGAAACTTCTGGATAGAATCGCAAGCGTGCTATCTCTCCCTGGGTGTCCAGTAACATGGGAATCGTGAGTTTGTTGGACCAGCGTTGTTCGCAGCGGTTCCCAATCTGGTACCCATAGGATCCCTCTTCTCGTGACCGCGCCGTGGTCGTCTACTTCGCATTCGGGTAGCTGTACCGACAACTTGAGCTCTGGAGGAAAGGAACGTTCGCCAGTAACTATAGCCGTATGAATAGCTTCGTAGGATTGGTCCTCTGCTATTGTGCGATCCCAGAGAAGTTGTAACTCTGGTTTCTCGAAAAGATCGCATCCTTTTGCAACTGACCGGTTTTGACCGTACCTAGTAGTGGACCGGTGTTGACCGTTTTCGGCAGTCAGCTGGTGTCGACCGTCCAGTCCAGTATTTTGCTGGGGCTCCCGTATAACGTCCCATGTACTATTGGATGTATTCGGTGTATTGACTGGGCAGATAAGGGCTTGTATTGCGATTGTTTCGGTCGTCCTCTCGGAAAGAGGAGGAAGCCATTCGTCCTTGATCAACTGGGCCACTCGCCCTTGTAGTCTCTCGTCGTTCTTGTCATGTGGCATATCTTGATGTCTTCTTGATAGTGCGTCTGGTCTTTGCGCTAGTTTTCCGGCGCGAAATTCCAGCTGGAATTGGTACTCAGATAGAATTAGCGACCATCTTGCTTGTCTCTCTGACAAACGCTGCGCTGTCATAAAGTAGCGGAGATTCTTGTGATCGGTAGGGACTTTGAAAGGTGCTGCAACACTACGTAGTTCTCCTCTCCAGTGTTCAATGGACTTGATTACTGCCAGTAATTTTTATCGTGGATCTCGTAGTTACATTCAGCCGCAGTGAGCTTGCGGGAGAAGTATGCTACTGGTCGTAGTTTTCCTTTCATATCCTTCTGCGACAACGTGCCTCCCAGCGCGTAGCCAGAGCAGTCGCACTCGAGTACCGTATCCTGGTCTGGATTCCAGTGAGCCAGTATTGGGGCGGAGATGAATAGCTCCTTCAAGACTTGAAAGGCGTTCTCATGTTCTTTGTTCCAGACAAAAGCGACGGCCTTCCGTGTTAACTTGATTAAGGGGTCGGAGAGCTCTGAGAAGTTGTCGATGAAGTCTCGGTAGAAATTTGCAAAGTCTAGGAAGGAGCGTACGCCTGTGACATTGACTGGAGCCTCCCATTCTTTAATCGCGGCAACTTTCTCTGGGTCGACTTTGATCCCTTCTCCTGCAGTGATAATGAACCCCAGATATTTGACCTCCTGAACAGCAAACTCGCACTTGCTTACGTCTAGCCGAAGTCCAGCAGTCTTGAGCTTGGCAAGAATTTGGTTAACCTTAACCATGTGATCCAGATAGTCGCCGTCGCTCCATATCAAGACATCGTCCATGTAGGCTGAACAGCAGATATCTAGGGATTCCCGTAGGACTCCGTTGATGTATCGTTGAAAGCTCGCGGGTGCGCCAGCTAGTCCGAAGAGGTAACTAGCCATTCGAATAGTCCAAATCGAGTGCGAAAAGCCGTTTTCCACTCATCGCCGTGCTTGATGCGGAGCCGATGAAATGCCGCTCTGACGTCAAGTTTGGTGTACCAACGCGCTGTTGCTAGATTTCGTAGGGTTTCTCGGATTAGTGGCAATGGGTAGCGGTCCGATCGAGTGATTCGATTCAGTGCCCGATAGTCTACACACATCCGAATGCCTCCACCTGGTTTCCTTACAAATAAGACTGGGGCTGCCGCTGGTGAGTTGCTGGCGCGTATCCAGCCCTTGTCCATATAGTCCGAAAGTGTTTTTCGTAGGACTAATAGCTCTTCCCTCGACATGCCGTATAATGAGCACCAAGGAACTTCTGCCTCGCGACCTTGTTCATCTCGTATCAATTCGATAACGTGATCGCGACCCTCTTGATGGGGCGCGATCTCTCCGTCTTCGTCGTCGAGAAAGGCATCAGCATGCTCTGCTATTTCTTCTGGTATCTCTTGTCGGATTTCTTCCTCAGTCTTTCTCTGTTTTCTTTCTGCTAACTTGCTTAGGGCCTTGTTGATATCCGACATCGAGATAGCCAGCACTTGTGTACCATCCGGTCCATCTCTTCTCAACCGTCGCTGGGCCCTTCCAACAATAGCTGCAAATACAGATCCTGACACTAGACAAGCCGCCCGCACGTGAGCGAGCCGGTCTCGCGCTTTGGTGTTCTGTTCTAGCCACCCCTTTTCTCTTACCGTGATGCGCTGGGATCCTTGACCAATAAGCAGCTTTCTCTTAGCTGCTATATATCGCACCCAGTTTCTCTCTGCCCATGCCTTGCCTAGGATAATAGGGAAGCTCAATCCTTTCACTATATACCCATAGACTCGCTCTGCTCAACCATCAATGTCGATCGTAGCGTAGGTCATGTGCGTAATACGGAGGTCTTCTCCGTTCTCGTGGCTCTCTTTAGCCAGTGCCAATTGTTTGGTGTCAATTGGGATGCGCGGTAGACGATGTGTTTGGACACTCTTCTCGCTGAAAGCAGCATAAGGGAGGCAGCCGTTATCAAAGAAGGATTCGGTGAAAGAAGTTCCATTGATCAAGGTATCTATCAAGAAGGGTGTACTTTCCATCCTATCCTTTGCTGCTTTGATTTCTCTTATGCCTGGTAGCTTTGTAATTTCTTCGCCATGTACATCTACTTCAGACCCTCGTGCGCGACGATGCACAAGGGTAGCTAGTTTTCCGACTCTGATGAGGCTTCCTGTAGGGAGTCATCGGTATGCTGTGTGATTACCGCAGTGACCTGAGTCTTTGGACGTGTTGCTGGTCGGAATTCGCATACGTTCGGGTGGTGCTTGGGCTTCTTACAGCGCCCGCATTTGCCCGCTTGTATAAGTGCCAAGAACTCTGTTTGGGATCGCCATTTCGCTCTAGGTCGTCGGTCCTTCTTCGCATCCTTTCCGAGTGTATCGACCCGAGCTATCAGTGCTGCGATCTGCGCTGAAAGGGCGTTGATGCCAGTCATTTCGACATCGCCTTCTGCGTCACGACTGACTTTTTGGGGTGATTGTGGCCTCCCTCGAGTCGTTGGCGTCTCCTTATCCGTACTTGGATAGCGGCGTTGGTGGGATAGAGCCTCTGTCTTCATCGCGAAGTACTGTACATCTTTTACGTAAGTGTCGTAGTCGTCCCTGGACAATCGCACTGATTTCAAGGTCTGTTGGAGGGAGTAGTTGAGCGCGTTGTTCATGATAGTGATCTTTGAGGCTCTTTGCGGCGCTAGGGATCCAGCTTGCGATGTCAGTTGTTCGAACTGCTGGCGGAAGTCTTCGAACGGTTGTCTGCTGCCTTGGCTAATCTTGTTCAGCTCGTCGAGAGCTTTAGCTTCCGCTTCATGATCTAAGAACTTGTCGTCCATATGCTTGATAAAGGACTCTGGTTCGTAGTTGTCATGTTGCTCTCCATTGCTTAGCCATTGGATGACGCGTTGTTGTTTCTCTGTTAGAAGCCCGTTGAAGATGTTCGCGCATATTCCTTGATTGCTTCCAAGCTTCCCATTTTCAACAGTGATTTTTGTCTTGATCTGCCATCTGAACAGCGTGTGGTTGTCTCTTTTCCCGTCCCATTTAGGCCATGCAATAGCTTTTGCACCGGTGTTCCCATCAACACTGACTGCGGTCAGAGCTGCCACCAATTGTTGTACGGTGTCAGGCGAATTTGCTCGAGCCATTGAGAGTTTGTCGATTCCTTGCGTAATGCTCGCGATTGGGTCGTCGTCGGTAGTAGGGGTGTAGGTTGTAGGAGTCGATAGGGTACTGTTGCTACGCATCAAGTACACCTAGGTTTGTAAAGAACTGAATCTATATTACGGGACGGTAGCTGGAAAGACGCAGCATACTCGTAGCCAAAGATTGTTTAGATTCAGTTAAGAAGTGAAGGTATCTACAAACAGAGAACCTCAATGAGGTTCTTTCTCTATACTAGGCTCAATCAGGCTTAGGCTCTTAGCCTATACCAACCATGGGCCATGCCCATAACAACCGTTTCACATGCGCTTCTACTCCTTTCTATTCTCTTCTCAGGACAGCATGTCCTTTTCCTACTTGGAAGATTATATATACAAGTTGTTCTTCCTGTACCTACACTTTCTTCTTTGTACTTAGATACTTCGAAATACAAGCAGTCTTCTCTCACTTGCGAAACACCTTTGAGGGTTGAACTCTTACATTAGAAGATTATATATACAAGTTGTCCTTCCTGTAGCTACACTTTCTTCTCTGTACTTAGATACTTGAAATACAAGCTGTCTTCCCTCACTTGCGAAACACCTTTGAGAGTTGAACTCTTACACAATGCCTCGTGTTTCGCTATCCTTCTACCTACAGTCTCCCTCTAATGCTCAGCTTTGTCTATCTGTTTCGCCTTATCCCTCAAGGCCAATGGTGTTACGGGGAACTCGTTTCTCAACACAGTTGATTATGTCAAGACCTTAATGACACCTGTGTTCTCTTGTTCTGGTCCGCGGGTTTGGGGTAAGGGCAATATCAGTCTGGAAGTACTTACCTTAAGTACCTTCCCTTGCTCAGGTTCTTTGGAGGCTCACTAGATCCTAGCCGTCCGATGTATCTCCCAATTCAATTGTCGTCTAACTGATTTGATCCTCAAATCAATCCTGAACCGCTTGTCGGTTAGTATGAAGGTTGGGGGTGGGCTTGCTTCGTGTGCATATGACTTGTGCTTGATTGTATCAATCGATTTTAAAATTATGGTTCGTTAATTCATTAATTCATAAAGTTGTGTCTCGTCAGTCCATACCCACAATGTCTCCCAGATATCTTGTAGATGAAGTAGAGATTGCAAAGACTATGTTCTTCATCAAGTTCCGAAGTCCTTTGTACTCGCTATCTTTGACATTGAATGTGTTGTTGAAAAAGCATGTTTCGATTCTTGATCCCGTACCAGTGTGAATTTCAACCTGAGCCATTTCTTTTCTCAGCCTTGTATTCTTTACAAGGTCACTCTTCATCCAATGAAGAATACAAGGCTGAGAAAAGAAATGGCTCAGGTTGAAATTCACACTGGTACGGGATCAAGAATCGAAACATGCTTTTTCAACAACACATTCAATGTCAAAGATAGCGAGTACAAAGGACTTCGGAACTTGATGAAGAACATAGTCTTTGCAATCTCTACTTCATCTACAAGATATCTGGGAGACATTGTGGGTATGGACTGACGAGACACAACTTTATGAATTAATGAATTAACGAACCATAATTTTAAAATCGATTCAACAAAGTTGATTATGGAACCTATGGAGTTATACACAGATGGTAGTTGCATTGTTGGACCAGATAATGAAAAGTATGCAGGGGCAGGAGTATGGTTTGGAGTCAACAGTTTATACAATACAAGTATACAAATACCTTCTGCACTTTCTACCAATCAAAATGCAGAGCTTCTCGGAATACGTTATGCCTTGGTTCTGTGCAGGAGGATTCGAAGCCTTACAGTATGTCGTCCAGCGAGGAGATAATACCAGTAGCGAGGAGGCGTCGGCGTAGTTGCATGTGTACAGCAGCGGCCGAACAATGCCCTTTGCCGATGTCGAAGAGAGGCGCCGAAAGCAGCTTCGGATCGTGCCTGAAAAGTCTTACCAGGGCGGCTACTGCACAGGTAGGTTTTCCCGTTGCGGCGATGGGGATGGGAACGCCCTGGTTAGCGTAATCGGTCTTGCTACGCTTCAGGAAAATAGAGACCCCGTAAGGCTGATGGTTAGGCGTATGATGATGGAAGGCGATATCGCTCCGTAAGACGTGAGTATAGGAGAACAGCGGGTGCTCCCTATCTCTTCTAGTGTAAGCCAGCTCGCCAAGGCGGAAGAAACCAGCATAGGCCACCTTGAAGAGAGTGTCGAGATTGAGGTCGGCTCCGGTGGTCGGTTCCACAGCCGTCAGTCCCTCAAGGATGCGTACAGTAATAGGGAGCCTATTCTTGCGCTTCGGAGGCCTGAGGTTGAGAGCCCCTGCGGAGAGGTAGCTGGCCGCTGTAGCGCCGGAAATGATGCCTTCCGCTCCTCCAGTAATGACACGCCTTGCCATCCATTCGCCGAGATTGAGGGGTTCTGCGGGATAGTCTACACAGCCCTCCAGCGTACAGAACCTCTCCCAGCTCTTGATACCCGCGCCGTACGTGTTGCGCGTGTTCTGGGCCAAGCCGTACCATAAGAGGGTAATATACTCATCAGAGAGGCCAAGGTTTCGCTCGCGAAGGGTACGGAGGAAGGACCTATGAACTGTAGGGAGGAGCTCGCTATCGTAGGAAGTATACTCGAGGCTAGGTGCTGGACGAAGCACGTTAGCAAGCTTTGTACGAGTACCGGAGTCCGACCAGGGTATCTGCCGAACGTCGGCGATAGCAGAGTAGCATGGCGCTTAAGCCGATGAGCCTGCAAAGAACGGCTGCCACGAACAGCGCGCCAAGCCCAAAGTTGCAATCCACGGGATAGCAAGAATTCAACGGAACTGTAAGGACGATAGCGGAGAGCCCTATCGAAGGCAGAGCCAGACGATACGATCGAAACTAGACTCGCGAGGGCGTCGGCCAGATGTACCTATAGAGATGGTCCCCAACGGAGGAATGCAACGGCAACGGCAACAGCCTCCATCTCTTTAGGGTTGATAAACGCCGAACGATCGGACGGTTCAACAATAGTTCAACGGAACTGTGAGATCGAAAGCGGTGAGCCCCATCGGAGGCAGAGTTAGACGATACGATCGAAACTAGACTCGCGAGAGGGCGTCGGCCGGATATGCCTATAGAGATGATCCCCAACGGAGGAATGCAACGGCAACGGCAACGGCCTCCATCTCTTTAGGGCTGATAAACGCCGAACGATCGGACGGTTCACCAATAGTTCAGCGGAACTGAGATCGAAAAAGGTGAGCCCCATCGGAGGCAGCTAGACGATACGATCGAAAACTAGACTCGAGAGAGGGCGTCGGCCGGATATGCCTATAGAGATGGTCCCCAACGGAGGAATGCAACGGCAACGGCAACGGCCTCCATCTCTTTAGGGCTGATAAACGCCGAACGATCGGACGGTTTCACCAATAGTTCAGCGGAACTGAGATCGAAAAAGGTGAGCCCCATCGGAGGCAACTAGACGATACGATCGAAAACTAGACTCGAGAGAGGGCGTCGGCCGGATATGCCTATAGAGATGGTCCCCAACGGAGGAATGCAACGGCAACGGCAACGGCCTCCATCTCTTTAGGGCTGATAAACGCCGAACGATCGGACGGTTCAACAATAGTTCAGCGGAACTGTGAGATCGAAAGCGGTGAGCCCCATTGGGGGCAGAGCCAGGCGATACGATCAAACTGGACTCGAGAGAGGGCATCGGCCAGGCCGTTAGCCGTAGATGGAAGCCAGCGGGCTTCGATAACAATATCGCAGGCAGCGGCCTGAGTAACAATAGTGCGGAGATGGGTGTTGCTCTCACCACGAACAGCCTCCTTCGTCAACCCGGCCACGGCCGTAGAGTTGTCACAGTGGATAACGACCCGATTATGTGCCCAGAGAGATGGTCCCCAACGGAGGAATGCGACGGCAACGGCCTCCATCTCCTTAGGGTTGATAAACGCCGAACGATTGGACGGTTCAGCAATAAAAGCATGCTCGATTGCGATACTGTTGGTGTAATCCCCCCAAGAGACATCGGTCTCAGAGGACTCGAAAAAGAAGCCGCCGAGGCTTTGTTGTCCGGAGGACATCAGTGTAAAAGGTGGAAACAACTGGCGCTTTCGATAATCGAAGAAGTAGACCCCGTTGGTTAGCTCGAGCGCACGGAGCCACCAGAGAAGGTCGTCTCGTACACCGCTAGTCAGGGCTCGGCGAAAGTGCCGATTGACTTCTCCGTATGCTCCGCTCAGGTAGTCCCAGATCGATCGAGTGTAAACCCGGCCAAGGCGGATGACGGCACTGGCCCAACTGAGCCGCCCGGCGAGGGACTTCGTATCCCGGAGCCGCGGCCTTGTCTCGGAGAGGTGATCACGGATAGCCTGGATCAAAGAATCTCTCTTTTCGTCGGAGAGAAGCAGTTCCAAGCGTACCGTATCAACCAGAAGACCTAATATCTCGACGGCCGTGCCGACCACGTCTTTGGCATCCTTGCGAGGAATCCCAAGTCGATCGGTGGTCTTGATCCAGAGTTCCGAAACGCGGTTCGAAATTTCTTGAGACGTACATACAAACATAAAATCATCAAGGTAGTGCTCGATCGCGGTAGGGATACTGCGCGTGCTGGCCTGCTCGTCGAGAGCCCAATGGAGACCTTCCGCAAAGAGATTGAAGATAAATGGCGCAGTCCTGAGACCGAAAGGGAGGCAGAGTTCTTGATAATTGAGGCCGTTGAGGCAAAACCCAAGATACCGGGACGAGATGAGATCCACAGGGATGTTGCGAAAAGCGTGCGCAATGTCGCGTTTCATTAGAAGACAGCCCCGGCCTGTACGAAGGACGTGCTGAACAATTCTGTCGACTCTGGTGTACTGTAGCTTGCCAAACACGCGTGGAATGGCATCGTTGACTGAAGTTTGGGGCGGCCAAGAGAGGTCGTGGATCCGGCGTAAGGTTCCGTCTTGTTTTGGGACCATCCCAAGAGGAGCGATAAACAGGCCCGGGTCTGTAGAGATAGCCAATCGGCCGGCGGCCAGCTCCTTCGCAACGTAGCCCGTAGCTTCGGCTACGGTCGCCTCGTCGGAGAAGTAGTTGTTCGAAACGCCGCGTACGCGAATCGTATGAGGCTCGCGGATCCCGATGGAGGCGCCGTACGTGAGTCCGTACTGTTATCCGGCTCAGTCGCCCCCGGACGACTGGTGCCATGCGGTAGTTCGAGTAAAGAGCCCTCCCTAATTTTCGCAGGCGCGCCGCCGCTTCTTCGCGTTTGACCTGCATCTGGAGGTCGTGCTCCTCCTTTTCGCGGTCCATCCTTAGCCTGTGAGCCTCTACGGCGCGAGCCTCAGCGGCCTGGGCATTGTTGATCGCGACCGTGAAGATGACCTCTGGGTCTCGAAGACAATAGAGGGGGATCGGGTACGAGAGGAGCGAGTAGAGTGACCCGGTGGTAGGGATAAGTTGATAGGAACCGACGCGGTGATATCCTTCTTCGGAGGCATAAAGAAAGCGGTATAACTATTTAAAATCGTTAGCAGGTCAGCTCTGTTAATAAGTACAGAGCCCTAGAGATGCCAAGGAGCTCTTTGGAAGGGATTTCTGATGCTAGTGCAATATAACGATGCCCAAGACGTCGTCGAGGCCAGCGGTGTACTTGAAAAGTCTGTCGAGAAGCGGTGAACGGCTAAGCGCGGCGCGCGCAGCGGCGGGAAAGACTCGTAGGACGATAAGGAGAGTATCGGGATGAAGGACGAGTCCTACAACAACAATCTAGATACAAGACGAGCCTCAAAGGGCTCAGAAGTCGTGCGATATGCGAGATCGCCATGTTGTTGTTGTCGCTTGGATGGATGGATGGATGGATTCATTACACCCGTCGGGCCAGTATGGCTCCAGGGGGACACTACCGACTCTCTATCATACATTGTTTCCAACTGTCAACACTCCCTTCATTCCAAGCCAAAACATTTGTTTTTACAAAGCATCTTTTCAACATACTGTATTATCAAATTGACCATACCTCCAGAAACAACAACAAAAACGAAAGGCGCAACTTACCGTTTGCCAACTGACTGATGGGATCAGATATTGGCGGTTAGTAAAAAGGGGGTATCGGATCTAGGATTGCTGCTTGCATGGGTACTATCTTGATGAGTGAGTCCACATGCTCGGAGTTGGTTTGGTTTTGGTTTTGGTAGAGACTACTCCGTCTCTCGGCTGAATCGTTTGGTAGCATCTACGAACGCAATTGTCGCTCGTACTGCTGCTACATCTGGCGTCCATTTTGGACCATCGATCATCTCTCCTCTTCTATTTATGAGTGTTGAGCGGCCTCCTAGCATATAGGAGACGTCGCTCCTTGGCTCGGTCGCTTCTCGCAAGAGCCGTCGTTGCTCGCTCCATCGTTTGCAATCGAGTAGGAAATGCTGCACGCTTTCTACGACTCCACATTCTTCACACAATGGTGATTCCGCCGCTCCGATTCGGTTCAGGTACTTGTTCAGCCGACAGTGTGACGTCCGCAATTGAGCTAGTATTTGAGCCTCTGTTTTGGATAGCTGATTGTAGATGGTGCGCGTGTGTTTTCCAGGGATAGCAGCATCAATGGATTTGGTAAATCTCCCTCCTCGCAGTGGTTTGTCGCTTGGCTGATAGCTCTTCTTTGCTTGCCTAATCAGTACTGAGCGTAGTCGTATCTCTGATGGCACTGCGCTCCCTGCTTTGGTACTTCTTTTGGCCATTTTGTCTGCCGCTTCGTTACCCTTGATGCCAGAGTGTGCCGGGATCCATCGGAGAACCACGGTGATACCCTTTTGATGTGGTCGTTGCGTGGCTGACAAGATATCCTTGATGATATGCTGGCCTGACTTCTGTCTTGGCTTGCGGATGCTCTTCAGCGCACTCTGGTTGTCCGAGAAGATGGTGAGTTTTCCTTCTAGCGGAATCATGGTCCATACTGCCAGTTGGCTTAGAGCAGTACTGATTGCCTTCAGCTCTGTCGCGTATATATTGCCGTTTGCTACCAATCCCGTTGTTGCGTATTGCTCGAGTGTGGTCCGGTTCTCGTCTGGTAGAATGTACACCATGCCTGTCCCCAGGATGCCATTTCTACCTGAGCCGTCAGTGTAGCAGTGGACTTCATCTCTGTCTTGTGTTGCGGTAGGTGTTGTAGCTTCATCGCGTTCGTCGATAATCACATACGGCCCATCAATCCAGGGTGCTTTTGTAAATGGTGTAACTGTCTCAATCTGGGACATATTAATTCCTGCAAACCTGTCTGCCAACAGGCTAAGTGACGAGCGAAGCTTGAATGAATGATGTACTGCTTTGATACCGGATCTCAATGGGTGGCGCTTAGGTAGTGTGTTTAGCTTAACCCACAAGCCTATCCATTTTTCTGTCTGTCGTTGCTGGAAGGTCTCGATCGATGCCTCCGACTGCGCAATATCTAGCGCTGTAGTTCGGAAACATCCAACAATGGCTTGTGACCCCCATCTTTGGTGTCGTTCAAGCAAGCGTGTATCTTTGGCGTTCAACGCTGTTGCCCAGACTGATGATGCGTAGTCGACAACTGACGCCACTGTCGCTTCAAACAGCTGCCGTGCCTGCTTCGTATGAAGACCACTCAGTCTCTTCAGCCGGATCGCCGCATCGTGTCCCTTTGTAGCTGCTCTGGCAGCCTGTAGGTGGAACTTCAATTTCTGGTCGAGAATAATGCCTAGAAGCTTGACGGAGGAGCCTGGCACCACCGAGCAGCCTCCAATTTGAATTGGCGTCGTTGACAGTCTTTCCGCGCTTGGTGTGAAGTGGATGAAGGCTGTCTTTTTGGGCTCAAATGTAGCTCCACTACAACGTTCCCACTGCTTCGCTTTTGGTATCACTGTCTCTTGAAGCACCTGTTATGGGCATGGCCCATGGTTGGTATAGGCTAAGAGCCTAAGCCTGATTGAGCCTAGTATAGAGAAAGAACCTCATTGAGGTTCTCTGTTTGTAGATACCTTCACTCATTAACTGAATCTAAACAATCTTTGGCTACGAGTATGCTGCGTCTTTCCAGCTACCGTCCCGTAATAGCACCCGAGTATTTTCCTCAGCATTTGGCCCGGTAATCCAAACAGAGTAGTCATCCACGTACGCAATTGCGCCTTGGTGACGGCTGATCTTTCTCTCTACCAGGTTAGCGTTGAAGAAGAGGTAGAGTATTGGGGATAGAGGTGAGCCTTGAGGCAGCCCTGGGGAACGCAAATCCACTTCCTCGCTGCTCTCCTCGTTCACTGTAATGCTTGCTCTCCTGCCTGAGCAGAAGTTCTCAATCCAACGAACAAGCTCCTCTGGAATACGTCGTCTTCGCAATCTGGCCAAGAGCACCTCTTTGTTGACCCCGTTGTACGCTCCTTTGACGTCAAAACTGAGCAGGCTAAGGACTCGGCACCTTCTTCGCGCCTGTTTGATGCGGTCGGTGAGGAACAGCAGTGTCTGTTCTGTGCTACGTTGCTTCCGAGCTCCAAAATGATTCTCTGGTAGGAGGCCGTGTTCTTCAGCTAGGTAGGAGATGCGGGTAGCGACCACAGCCTCCAGTGCTTTCCCTAGGGTTGCTAGCAAGGAGATTGGTCGATACGCGTTTGGCTGTGTATAGTCGTCTTTTGCTGGCTTTCGAAGTGGTAGGATTCGCGCGCATTTCCACTGCGCTGGGAGGATGCCTTGTGTCATAGACGCTTGAAACAAACTCGTTATCTCGTCTTGGAGGACTGGCCAGAGCTGTCTCCATACAACCGCGGGTAGGCCGTCTAGGCCTGGTGCTTTGTGTGCTTTCATGCCCATGATCGCTTCTTCGATTTCGTATTTTGTTAGTGCTGGTGATGGGAGTTGTGTTGCTCGCTGCTCTGCTGCTGGTTCTGGCTCGATTACCTCAGCCGCCGGGGGAAAGAAGGCTTGCAGCAGGATAGATCCAATTTCTTCTTTACTTTCGGTCGTGTCGTCAGAGTTTGGCCTCGCTAGTTCTGTAATCTTTGCAAAAGAGGAGGTACTCTCTGGGTCAAGATACTTAGCGGCCTTCCATACATTTTCAGCGTCGTCTAGAAATTCCTTCCAGTGAGTGTTTCTTTCCAATCGAATTGCTCGATGGTACGTGCTTTGAGCTTCTCTGGCTTCCGTTCGGAGCCGCTGCAGTGTTTGATGTGTGAGAGCGTTCGTTTCGGTCGTCCACCGGCTCGCCTTAACTTCTCTGCATAACTGTCTTCTGACGTGTGTGTATTCCTTGCGAAGGTTGGTCAGATATGGTGTCCACCATGGTTTTTGGTACGGCGACGGTTTTGCAAGAGGAACGTATTGCTCGATAACAGGGACTACCACTTCCATCAATCGTTGCAGCATATCGTCCACGTTTTCGTCTGCATTCTCTTCAGATGGAGCAACTATTTGCCGCTGCTTTGCGTGTTCTACCTCCTGGCGGATGCGCTCCCAATCTGCATTTTTGTAAAGTCGTCTGGGTGTTGTGGTCTCCTCCACGCACGTCATAGCTAATGTCGCACTGATGGGCCGGTGGTCCGATCCGTGTTCGTTGACGTGGAATCCACACCGTACCAAGCTGTCGGTGAGAGCCGGTGAGGTGAGGAAGAGGTCGATGGTACTGTTTACTTGCGTTCCGTAGAATGTGGCCTCTCCCCTGGGGACAAGATTAGAGAGCTGATATACCGCCATATACTCAACGATGGCGTCTGCTTCATCCTGTCGCCTTGTTTCTGCTACTTGCTCGCCTCCCCAGAGCTGGTCGTGTCGGTTGAAATCTCCGGTGATGAGAAGTTCTGGCTCGTGTCCAAGCTCTCGAGCTGTATCTTTGATTGCATCTTCTAGTAACTGAAGCCGTTCTGTCACTGCGGTCTTGTCCCGCTCTCGATGTGCTTCTACTGCTGGCACGTACACTGAAGCTGTAAAGATGACTTTCCCTTGAGTTTTGATAAGGATTGCCGTGATGTCGGGAGACGCAATCGGGATCTGTTTGTAGTCGAGCGTTTTCCGGGCCCAGATCATCGATCGGATAGGCCATGTGTCGTCTCTAGAGCACGTTGGGAAAATCTGAATAAATTTGTTGTTTGTTGCTGGTGCCGCCATTACCTGCCCTGTCTGTGTTTTGAAGCAGTGTGGTTCTTGTATTAGCAGCGCGTCGAAATCTCTGATAGATTCGTCGTTAAGTAGACTAGGTAGCGTCTCTCTCCTCTTCCCTGTGTTATATGAAATCACGTTGAAATGTCCTCTTGTTGTCGCACGGGTTGTATCTAACATAGATGGCGCGCTCGGGACTGTTCCATCGCCTTCTTGTATTCAGGGCATCCTGTGTCCGTTGCTCGGTGAGCGTCTCCACAGTTGCTGCATTTGGGATGCTGCTCTACACAGTCCTGCGCTTCGTGCCCAATACACGCGCAGTTAGCACACGTCAGGTCATTGCTGCATCGTGTGCTCATGTCCAAACTGTTGGCATTGGTAGCATCGTCTCGGTCTTGGTCGATACTCATACGGACTGACCCGGGCCAACTCTCCTCCAATCTCGAGCTGTTTCAGCGCTCTGTCAGCTTCTATCTTAGAGCTCAGGTATACCAGGATGGAGCAATAGTTCTTGTATGGGTCAGGTTTGCTAAGTATAGAGATCTTTGTAATGGTGACGTTGTTCTTCTCGGGCATATCCGCTTTCAGACTGCTTTTCAGCGTGATTCGATCTTCGTTCAGTATAGCCATTTTGTCCACGCGATCGACCTTAACGGGGTACCACTTCTCGCCTTGAACAGACGCGCCAGGGAAGAATTTGAGCCATTGCTCCTGGTTCTGCCGTATTACCTGCTCGTCCTCCTCTAACCTGAGGACAACTCGGACCAGTTTTGTTTCTCTGCCAATTTTCTCGATCCCTGCAATCTGTATGTCCTTTGTGGCTAGCCCTGCCGCAATGGCATTCTTCACTCTCTCTTTTATCTCAATGGGGTTTGTGAGGTCAATGTGTGTGTGGGCGCGGGTGAAGTTGATAGTGAAGCCCGGTTTGCTGTTTGATGATGCGCTCACATTGCTTGCTTGCTGACTAACGGAGGCCGATGGGGTCAGTGAGCTGGTCCTAGCTACAGTCGCGTAAGACCTTGTTGGTGAGCTTGTTAGAGAGCTTGCCTGTGACAATTGGGCTTGAAGCGCACGATTCTCTTCTTTCAGCTGTTGGGTTTCTTGGAGTAGTTGCTTCTTAAGCTGCTGAGTTTCCTGGAGGAACTGTTCCTTCAATTCCTTTATCCCGTTCTGGAACACTTTATCTCGTTGCTGGATAGTGCTCTGGAGGTCTTCGATAACCTTTCTATTGCGTTTCGTCTCGTCCTGGAGCTGGACCAAGATTTTAAGCACCTCCATGATTGGTTTTTCACCGTTCATCTCAGGTACTTGTGCCGAACGCTGTGGTTTAGCCTTTGATACCTTAGCTGCCTCAGTATGCTTCTGCGAGTTCTGGGAGCCGTCTAATGTCGATGCTGCCCTGCCTTTGCTTGCCATAGTTGACTCTCGTAGGGTTCGGTTGGTTGTCTTTACCCTCGGAGGAGGCGTGGTCGGCTCGCTTCTTTCCTGCAGCGGCGTGGTCGTTCCTTCCATTGGAGACATCTGTATCTCTTTCTTTCGAGGTAATGTCGAGTATTTCGAGTTCGATTTGATGTAGTTGGGTACGAAGTGCGTGTGCTGTCGTTCTTGGGTTGTCGTGATGTGTACACTTTGGTTGATCGCCCTTTGTATGTCGCTACACCCACAACGCGACTCCGATGGAATCTACGCGTTATACAACGCAGAATTTCTAGTGCTTGCTATTACCGTCTATAATAACTAGTCACGCAGATTCGGTCCCGTGTGTGAGTCAACAAGGGTGTACTCCACACTAAGTCTGTTGTCGCTTGGTCGGACGAGGCCCTTGCTCCACCAGATAGACACTAGCATTAACCCTTCTCCGTCGCATTCTTGAGACCGCCTTGTCTCTTGGCAATGCCGCATTGTCGTCACTATGCGGAGGGTCTTCAATGTCGCGGTCGAATGCATTCTGCCATTCGTCGAGCCTCAATGGTGGTCCATCCCTTTCTGGGTTGTTCTCGTGGTAGAGACGGAGCAATTTTGGCGAGTTCTTAAAGCTCTCCGCGTCGTACCAAGTGTTATCTGGATCCCAGCCTTTTCATGATACCATGTACCGGAGTTTTCAACGATAGATGCGGCTGCCGAGTATCTGCTCAACTTCCCATTCTACATTGCCATGGACCTCATAGCTGTCGTTCTCATCGTTGGCGTTCTGCTGTCCTAGCAGTCCTTCGAGGGATGCCTTCCTAAGCCGGTCTGAGTGGAACACGTTGCCAATCTTGTAGCTTTCGGGCAGCTTGACAATCCATGAGTGTCCCTTCTTTCCAATAATGGGGAAGGGGCCCACTACAGGGTTGTCGAGTTTGTCGCAGGGCCGATCAGTAATCCAAGCCTTCCTTGTAATGTACACTGAGTCTCCCATGCCAGTCTCCTCATCGAAGCCGAAGTCTTCCTCTCGTCGTTTCTTGTTCGCCTGGGTTGATTGTCGGGCTTGGGCCTTGAACAGTTGTTCTTTTGCGAACTTCCATGCGTCAAACATTCGTGTCGCATACTGCTGTGCGTCATGGCGATTCATCTTCTCTGTTAGAGTGTTGCCTTCGGTATGCAAATCCCAGTCGTAGTTCATCCGCGGTACGAATCACATTTCAATCTTTGAGGGTGACAGGCCTGTTGAGTCGTGAGGTGACGATGCCGCTGCAAAATCCATTGCTGGTAGCAATTCAGACGATTTGTCCTGGTAGTGGTTTACGAAATGCCGAAGCTTCTGCTGTAGTGCTTGGTTGACGATTTCGGTCTGACCGTCAGTCTGCGCGTGTTCTGCAGTACTGCGTCTAAGTTTGATTCCGAGAATGAGGCTTAATTCATCCCAAAAGGCTGAAATGAATCGGGGGTCTTGGTCAGACACAATAGTGTCGGGCAAGCCGTAGATGCGGTAAATGTGTTCATAGTACATTCGAGCAGCGTCTTTAGACTTGACCGTCTTTTGGCAGAGAATCGAGAAAGGTCTCTTTCCTAGGCGGTCCACTACTCCGAACACGTTGTCGTAACCATGCTTGTCCTTGTTGAACGACATGAAATCCATTGATACATGCTGCCATGGGCGATCAGGAATCGGGAGAGGCTTCAATAGTCCAGGGGTCTTATCTCGGGGGACTGACGATCTCCTACATGACTGACAGGCGGCGACGTATCGATCAATGTCTCCGTTCATGCGAGGCCAGTAGAACTTGCGGGCAACGATCTTACGGGTCTTGTTTCGACCGGGATGCGCTGCTGGCAGCGAGGCGTGAATCTCGTTCAGTAATTGAGTACGGAGGTTGTCATCTTCAGGCACGAATAACCTTCCTTGGTAGAGTAACAGCCCGTCCTGCAGCCTCAAGTGGGTATGATCTTTCTGAGCGAGGATCCTCCATTCGTCGAGTGAAGTAGCTTCTCGGTTCGCTTTGAGCAACCAATCCACCAGCAACATCTGGTTGCTATCGAGGTCTAGAGGGCAGAGTTCCACTCCAATCTGGTCGTCTTTCACCATTTGCATGGTTCTTGCCGCATTTTCTTTGGCCTTCTGTGATTTCAGTTCATCGGCCTTACGAGAGAGAGCATCGGCAATAATATTTTCTTTGCCTGGCCGGTAGACAATCTTGAAGTTGTATCCAGAGATCACATCAGCCCAACTCGCTTGCCGTTGGTTCAGTATCCTCTTTGTCGTGAAGTACTCTAGGGCACGGTGGTCGGTAATGGCGGTAAATGGCAATTGGACTCCTCGAAGAAATGCACTCCACTCCTCCAGACCTCGGATCAACGCTAGCATTTTCTTGTCAGGGATCTCGTAATTGAGTTCATGAGCGTCCATTGTCTTGCTGTAAAAAGCCACGGGGTGCCATTCGCCATCCTTTCCAATTTGGAAGAGAGTACCCGCCACTACTCCATCCGATGCGTCGGTCTCCATTCTGGTTTCAGCGAAGGGGTCATAGAGAGCTAAGCACGGAGCTGTTGTCAATCCATTCTTCAGCTTCTCAAAGGAGTCCATACAATCTTCATCGAAGTCGAAGGAAGTGTTCTTTCTGGTCAGCCTGACAAGTGGTTTTGCCAGCCTACCAAAATTTCGGATGAACCGTCTGTAGAAATTGCAGAAACCGATGAAGGACTGAATCTGCTTCACGGTTCGTGGTTGCTTCCAGTGTTTGACGACGGCTACCTTGTCTGGGTCGACACGTATGCCGGAGGTACTGATGATAAAGCCGAGGTACTTTGTCTTAGTAACATCGAATTCGCTTTTCTTAATATCTGCCTGGAGTCCTGCTGTGCGTAGTCGTTCAAGGATTTTGTATACGTGAGCTGTGTGCTCCAAGGGATCCTCAGAATAGATCAGAATGTCATCAAGGTAAGCGGTACAGAAGTCGTCGAGGTAGTCCATCAGGATGGTGTTCATGTATCTCTGCCATGTAGCAGGTCCATTTACCAATCCTTCCATCATAACGCTTCTTGACAATGAGTACGGGTGATGCGAATGGTGACGAACTGGTCTCAATGAAGCCTGATTCCAAGTTCTTCAAGAGCCATTCTTTGACGAACTGTAGCTCATCCAAAGACATATTGTAGAGCGGACAGAAACCGGGCTTGGCCTTTCCTTTATCCAACTCAATGACGTGGTCAACGCCTTCTCGGTGCTCTGCCAATCGATTTGAGTTCGCTTCTGAGAAGCAATCCTTGAATGGTGTGTACTTGTCAGGTAGCTTCTTCTCGATCATTGCCCTCATCTCTGAGGATTCGTCTTCTGGGAGTTTACCTTGCAGTGCTGCTAGGGCGACTTTCAGCCGGTCATAGTGGGCCTTAGTGGAGTCAATTTCCTGTCCCTCCCTGAGCTCACTCATCCTCTTTTCGATATCATACAGGGATATGGATCCAGCGGTGACTTCTTTGTCCTTCAAGTTTAAGCGGAAACCTGAAGAGTTGATCATGCAGAGGTCAAGCTTCTTACCCGCAATCTTTGAACTATCGTGTTCGAAATCTAAGGCGTTGATATCTGTACTGGCTGCCTTCAGTTGCTTGTCCATAATACGGTAGCCTCTTGCTTGCTCCCATTTTAGTGTCTGGTGATGTCTAACCGGCAGGTCTTCTTCTTGGTAGTTATCGAAATCGGAGAGATCTGAGCAACCACTGTCAGTGTTGCTTTCCGAATCTGTAGGGACGTCTTTTTTCGAAGCATCGATCGTGTCTTTCTCGTGTGCACGTGGCGTTAGCTTCACGTTTCTTGCCGTCGATGGCTCGAATTCGTCAGATTGAGTCGATTGCGGCCTTTTGAGCAGCTGTACGTTGTCCCGAAACAGCTTAGCCTGGTTGCCGGCTCTCCGACGATCATCTTGTTTCATCTTCCGTTCTCTTACCAACGTCGTCCTGGATTGCCCTTGAGTTTACCAACACATTCTTGTCCTCTTCTACCATCACCACTTTTGGTATAGGTGGCACCCTTTTGCGACCATCCTTCCAAATGATGCGATGCATCTCGGGATCCGGTAGAACCTTGTTGTAGGCCATCCAAGACCTTCCTAGGATTACATCGTGATGTTCTAACGTCACCTCCAGGAAGGCAACATTGTATTCCTGTCTCCCATCAATCTCCATGTGCAATAGCGTCGCATGCGATATAGCCTCCTCTTTCCCATCCTTATATCCGGTAGCCGTGGCCTGGGTCTCGAGGGTTCGCCGCTCTACATTTGGGAGCAGATTCTGTAGTTTCTGTGCGCATCGCCGGTTTATAAATGCATAGCCATTGGCTCCTGTATGGATAAGAGCTTGGGATCGGATGCCCATACCATTGAAGTAGAGGGTGATGTCGAAAGCAAAAACGTTACCGCCAAACAACTTGAGGGTCGAGATGTTGAAGTTTTGCACCTGATATCTAAAAGAAAGATCTCGATTACCGGGACCTGGCATGGTGACTTTTACCAGGTCTTTGCTTTTGGGTATTCTGCCTCAATCTCACCAGCGCCATCCATTGTAGAGATGGATGCCTCTGGACAGTCCTTCATATAATGTCCCTCCCTCTTGCACTTGAAGCACTTGCGCTCCTGGGCCAACTGGATCGCCTAGTCGGTGTTCAATCCTACGTCCTTGTAGCGGTTGAATACCGCGCGCGCCTTCTGCGGGTCTCGCTCACGACGTCCTCCACCGCTATTGCCCTGTCCGTTGCCTCCTCCATTGCTTGCCTGTCCTTGGGCTGCGCTTGTGTTGTTGCTCGAGGAGTTCTGTCGATTGCTGTTGCCGTTTCTGTTGGAGTTGGGGTTACCACCTGGGTTCATTTTTGCCGCGGCTGCTGCATCGCTGGTCTTGCGCTCCTCCTGGATCTGAATGTAAGTGCGTGAGAGGTTCGCAGCTTTGAAACACAACTTGTCATAAGTTTGCTCCGGGTCGCCGGCTCCTCCTGCTGTACCTTCCTTGAGGCGAGTATACAGCTTCTCATGGATGTCTTCCTTCCAGTCATCCTTATCCACCTTGCATCGCTTGGCGAGGGTCTCAAAGGTATTCTTAAAGGTTAAGAAGTTAGTATAGGGCTTCATAATCAGCACCTTATATGCCTTCTTTGAATTTTGCTTCTCAAATGGGTCGGCGAATCGCTCCGTGGTAATATTCCACATCTGCGTCAGTGTGCGTTCTTTTCCCTCTAGGAGCAACAGGGCGTCCTTCGCGTTAGGACCTTTCACCAAGTTCAAGAAGTAAGCTACAGATCCTTCGTCACCGTAGCCTTCCGCCTTTAGCTTATTTTCCATCACATGGCCCCAATGCTTGTATTCGGTGGGAGTGAAGCTGTCGGTGAGGGCATCAGGATGAGGAAGCTTTATCCTATGGGGGCCGCTATCTGGTCGTGAGCTGAAACCAGAGGTGTCGTTGGTGCCATCGTTGACGAGGTTCTGTCGAAACTGCTCTCGGCTAGCATTGTATTTGATGGTAAGAGCTTCGTATTTGTCGTATAACACCGTATACGCTTCCTTTTCTGTAGCCAACTCTCCTACTGTTGGACGAGCCTCCAATTCCTTGATACGCTCGTCGGAGCTATCAAGCATTGCTGACTGCAGTTGCAGTTCGTCTGCCTTCTCGGTAATCTTGGAGTCTTGGGCCTGTAGCAAGTCTGCTCCTTTCGCTGCTAGCTGCTTAACTATGTCGAGGTACAATTCTAATTGCTGTTGCTTGATGTTGTCGCTGTTGCACCAGCGTACTACTTCGGTAATAAGTTGTGGTCTCACCGTGTCGTCTGCTAGAGCCCTCTTGATTTCTGTTTCGTTGACAGTAAAGCCTTTACTCCTGTCTGTCCATGGGACTACCACTACCAGGTTTTCAGTATCCTCCTTCCTGCTGTGAGCGACACGAGTAGCTTTGTTGGCATTGTATTCTGTGGGCCGGACGATCAACTTAGCGAAGTCTTCTGGGGTCTCTGCAGCCTCAATAGTCTCTCGGAGCTGGGTCATAGGCGTGTCGTCGCTGTAGCGAAACGGTGCCATGACAAATCGTACGGTATTAGGAGGAATGGCGTCGAGGTGACCCTAGTCGGCTTAAAAAAGTCGCGAGACTGGTCGATGTCTCTGGTCAGGTTGGTATCGTGTTTTGAGCAATGGTCGGCTCAAAGAAGGTCGCGAGACTGGTCGGTGTCTCTGATCAGGTTGGTATCGTGTGTTGAGCAATGGTCGGCTCAAAGAAGGTCGCGAGACTGGTCGGTGTCTCTGGTCAGGTTGGTATCGTGTTTTGAGCAATGGTCGGCTCAAAGAAGGTCGCGAGACTGGTCGGTGTCTCTGATCGGGTTGGTATCGTGTGTTGAGCAATGGTCGGCTCAAAGAAGGTCGCGAGACTGGTCGGTGTCTCTAGTCAGGTCAGTGTCGTGTTTGTTTGCTTATGGTCGTAAACAATGTGGAACTATTTGTCGCTGTTCTAAGCGTAAGGGATGATCTGATATAATGTCACGGCGAGCATTGAATGAACTAGAATGAACTAAGATTCCAATTGCTAGGTATGATAAAAGAATATCAGATAGAGAGTTAGAAACTACGAGCCGCGCGAGTTGATATTCCTCTTGCCACAGTGTGGCTGGAACCCATGCGTTTGCCACGTTGTCACGTGACGAGGATGGCTGCCATGCCGTCACAAAGGCGATCCAACACTACCTGCGCGTTAATAGGGACTAGCCCTACTGCCTCAAAGGCTTTTCGACAATTCTCTTCCATGAAAACGTCGAAAAACGCGTCTTTAAAGGCAGGGAGAAAGCCTTCCTTGTTGATGATACACGCGTCGGCGCGCCAAGTCCCGGATGCGTTGGGAGTACTTGCGCTTTAACGGCGAGAAGCAGACCACGTCAAGGGGCTGGAGTATATGCGACGAGTGCGGTGGCATACAGAGGGTTAGGATCTTGTTTTCGAGGCAGTAGTCCTTGAAATCCTGGCTGAGATGGCTCTCATGGCTGTCCAAGAAAAGCAGCCTGTACTCCCCCACCTGCCGCGCCTTTGTATACGCGTCAAAGTGCTTCAACCACTCAAGACCAAGCGCGTTGTTTGTCCAGCCGTTCTCAGAGACCGAGAGCTTCCAATTCCGTGGTATATCTGCCTTCTCATACCACGCAGAGATGTGAACGCGTCCTTTGTAGATAATGAATGGCGGGGTCGCATACCCAGCGGCGCAGATGCTCTGGATAACTGTAACCCACTCGCGATCGCCTGGCTGGATCAAATTAGGCCGTGTACGTTTTTCAGAAGCTGTGAAGACCTTCATTGACCCAATAACGCCCATCTGGAAGCCAATCTCGTCAAAGTTGTGCGTATCCTCGTCGTGGATGCCGTACTTTGCCTTAGTGTCTGCAACGAGCTTGAACCACGCGCCAATAGTCTCTGGATCTTCCTGTAGTATCCTCTGCCTATCCTTAGCTCGATTGAAGGCCATCTTGAGCTCATCTGAGCGCGTTACAAACCTCTCAGCCCAGTTTTTCCCTACTGGCTCTCCACCGCGTACACCTAGTAGGTTATCCGCCATATCTGCCACCTCACACAGCCGGGGCGCGAATCCTCGCGAATCGAGGTCGAGGATGTATTGGACAATTGTCTGCTCTTCAGTCGTAGTGAGCTTGTGTTGGGCGTTGCGAGTATCTAGGCGATACGTGATTCCGTTGTATCGGCTAGTCAATGTTGAAGGAGGACATCAAACGCTTCAGCAGCGCGCCGGAGGCTTCGGAATTGGTGGGTGTTACAGGCAGAAAGGGCAAGCTGAATTCTGCCTTCTCTGTTAGATAATTGCGCATTTTGTTGTTGAGACATATCGTGTTAATGAGGGAGTTGGTCGTCTTGGCAGAAACTGACCAGCTCGGTGGGTTGACCAGCTCGGTGGTGGAACACGTTAGGTTTTAGACATATCTCGGCTCGATATCGCTGCATCGAAAGGTCCGATTAGAAGAGCTGTCTTGCAAGGGCGAAGGCGATCTTGCTATCTAGCGAGTCAGAACATAGTAAGCTGTGTTCCAAAATTGAATTTGCAAAGACCACCAAAGAACGGCGAGGAGCGCACATCTCGATCTCGTATAGCTTCAGCTGAGATCCTTTCGCATCTCCTTCGCGTATTCCGCAATAGCCGATGCAAGTGAAGTTTTTCCTCCATCCATGGTAACGGCGACAGCCCGCCGCGACACGTCCGTCTTAATGAGGCTAGGAATGACATTCTAACAGGAAAGCGAGGTCCCTAGTGACAGTGAAGCTGTGGGTATAGTAGCCGATTTCCGCAATCATCCCACACACGACCGCGTGGAATCACCGTCTCCGCGGAACAGAGAGTGCTAGCATGTCGAAGTTTTGGCAACGGCCTCGTAGTGAGGTAGTGGCAGCCCGATTCTGCGGTCAAATAACTAAGATGCACCTCTGTAAATAGAGCAGTTCGCTGCTACGGTAGACCACTAGAACTTTTCCTGGGTCCTCCTCGATCCTCATCTCCATCGCAACAACACTAGAATCTATCATGGGTTTCTTCGACAATCTGAAGAGCCATGTCGCAGAACCGGCCTTCACAATCAACGAGCTCGAGAAAGACTCCTTTGGCCACGCCCACGATGGCCAGTATGAGACTGATTCGGATACTCTGAGCCTGGAGGCAAGAAACGAGAAGGAAATAGAGCTCAATCCGGACCATGTCACCGCCAATGTCCAGATGGGCCTGCAAAAAGCAGAAGCTGCTGCCCTGGTATGGCCAAAATGGGCAGTATATGCTACATATGGCTGGATTTGGGTATGCTTCTTCATGTTGGCTCTCGAACAAGGTTCTACCACTCAACTCAATGCTGCCGCATACGTGGACTTTCTTGCGGCCCCCGAATTGACGACGGCGAACATATTGGCAAGCATAATTGGAGCTTCGTAGACCATTCGTTGAATTTTGTGAATGATTCTAAAAATCAATAGGCGTGCTCAAGCTACCAGTTGCGAAAATGTTGAACATCTGGGGTCGTGCTGAAGGATTCCTCGTCTTCGTATGCGTCTACATCCTCGGAATGATCATCTTGGCAGCATCTAATGGTCCAAGCAGCTATGCTGCAGGTTACGTTCTCTACTGGATCGGCTATTATGCCATCTATTTAATCATGGACATTTTCGTTGCCGATACTTCTGGACGTAGGTGGTTTCGCGATCCCATAATGAAATACAAGAATTGAATCTAACATTTCAAATTCTAGTCAAAAATCGAGCCTTCGCATTCGCCTTCGTCAGTATACCATTCATTGCAACCGCCTTCACGGCCCCTCTGCTTGGTGCAGCATTCATCCAAGGCCCAGGCTGGAGATGGGGTTACGGTTCATTCACCATCATCATGTTCACCATATTCATGCCTCTCGTCATCGTCTTCAAGTTCTACCAACGCAAAGCCGAAAGGATGGGTCTCTACAAACGAGTACCAAGTGGCCGCACATTCTTCCAATCCGTGGTCCACTACTTCCACGAATTTGACGCCATAGGCTGTCTGCTCCTCATGGCTGCTTTCATCCTATTCCTGCTCCCATTTACGCTCAACACTTATGGCAAAGCGCAATACTCCTCCGCCTCCTTCATTGCCATGGTTGTGATGGGCGTTTTGCTCTTCCCGGTCTTCGCCATTTGGGAGGGGTACTTCGCACGAGCCCAGTTCATCCGATGGGAGCTTTTCAGACAACGAACCGTGCTCGGTGCATGTGGGCTGGCTATGATCCTCTATTTTTCTTTCTACTCCTGGGACCTGTACTTCTACAACTTTGTCCTTGTGGCATATGACCTCGACCTCAAATACGCTGGATATATGGTCCAAATCTACAATGTCGGTTCCTGCTTCTGGGGCGTCGTCTTCGGTCTCTGGATTCGGATCACCAAGCACTTCAAATACACTTGCTTGTTCTCCGGCCTTCCGATGATGTTTCTGGGAGCAGGACTCATGATCCACTTCCGAAGCGCCGATTATGGTATCGGATATCTAGTCATGTGCCAGATTTTCATCGCCATCGGTGGAAGAACCCTTGTCATCGCAGAGGACATGGCTGTCATGGCTGCGGCAGATTGTGAAGGTGTACCAATGATGTTGTCGCTGATCGGCCTCAGCTCCAGTGTCGGTGGCTCAATCGGCTACGCCGTGTCTGCTGTGATTTACTCCAACACCTTCCCACAACGCCTGCAAGCATTACTGCCAGCGGATGTGAAGAGTAACTACACGTCGATTTATGTTGGTGGATATGCTGTGCAAAAGACGTAACGTACTTCACAAGCGAGTGGGCCACCCAAGCGAGTGGGCCACCCAAGCGAGTGGGCCACCTCACAAACGTAAACCGCCTTCGTAACAACGTCGCGTAATGCCTCAACAACACGAAAAGCAGAAGATCTATAAAGAAGGAGATATATTCCTTGCTATCTCAGATATCAATTCAAAGCAAATCCAAAGCGAAAGACGCGCTGCAGTAATATATAGCGTACCTCGAACAATAGTACAACGCCGAGGCGCCGGACAGCGCCCTCGACGCGAATGCGAGCCGAACTCGAAGCGATTGACAAAGCTAGAAGAGGAGGTGGATATAAAGCGCATTCTTAACGAAAGCTTACGCAACCTACCGCCATCGAAGGCCTACGTACATGATATGGCTAATAAACTACTAAGAGAGCGGAGTGGGAAGCCTGGAGGCAAGAACTGGGTTAACAACTTGGTAAAGCATACGCCAGAGCTTACCACCCGATGGAGCCGTCCATACGATCGCCAGCGAGCTGCCTGCGAAGACCTGGCGGTTATTATAGCCTGGTTCACATTTGTTCAGAGAATAAAGGCAGAGTACGGTATCATAGACGAGGATACCTACAATTTTGATGAATCTGGCTTCTTAATAGGCAAGATATCGTCTCAGCTAGTCGTTACAGGCTCAGAGAAACCTGGCAAGCAGAAAAAACTACAGCCAGGCGATCGTGAATGGGTTACCCTGATACAAGGCGTCGGTTCAACAGGGGAGGCGATCCCACCCTTCCTTATCTTTGCGGGCAAGGTCCTCATCTCTACTTGTTTCGAAGGCATCCCTCGCGACTGGATTATTGAAGTTAGCTCCAATGGCTGGACGAACAATAACCTAACGCTTGCCTGGCTTGAACACTTCGACACGTATACGAAACCAATTGGAGTATACAGACTACTTATTATCGACGGCCATGAGAGCCATTGCTCGGTCGATTTCCAGGATCTATGTAGAGAGAGGAAGATTATTACTCTCTGTATGCCTCCACACTCGTCGCACCTGTTACAGCCTCTTGACGTTGCCTGCTTCTCGCTATTGAAACGTAGGTACGGCGATGAGATCTCGGCCTTGGCACGCAACCATACCTACCATATATCAAAAGAAGACTTCCTACCAGCATTCAAAGCAGCCTACGACAAGGCGTTTTCAAGGGAGAATATCTGCGCAGGGTTTAGAGCAGCTGGGCTAGTCCCACCCAACCCAGATGCAGTGTTATCGAAGCTTGATGTGAGGCTACGTACGCCGACTCCACCACGATCAGGTACCGTCGCATGGGAGGCAAAGACACCGCGCAACGCCCACGAAATTGAGGCGCAGGCAACGCTTATTCGAAAGAGGATGCAAAAGCGCCCAGGATCCTCTGCAAGTTCTATTGATGAGCAGGTCAGGCAGTTGAGTAAAGGCGCGCAGCAGATAGCACATGAAATGGTGTTGATGCGCGAAGAAACGGCGCGCCTTCGAGACGCAATTGAGGCAGTTACAAAGCGTAAGAGTCGCAAAAGGAGATATATACGGACTGAGCAGACCTTGACAGCTGGTGAAGTAACTGACTTAGTTACTATAAGGGAGGGTGGTAATCGTAACGATGGTGAGAAGCCTGCGAAGAGGGTACGTGGAGAGAGGCACTGCGGCCGTTGCGGCGAGACTGGGCATAACTCCCGCACTTGTGAGGTAGAAATAGAGAATATATATGATAGTGAAGCTTCTAAATAATATTATTCTATTCTATTTAATACTGTAAATTGTTGTAGGGTTGCGTAGTATTTTTACGAAGGCGGTTTACGTTTGTGAGGTGGCCCACTCGCTTGTGAAGTACGTTATCTCATTGGCAGTCCAATCCGGAATGCCATTGATAGCGCATGGGGAGAAAGTCAGAAGTACGGAGCAGTCTCGGCGACGTGTATCCTGGCTCTGGCCATCCCTGCTATTGCGATTCGGAAGAACTATAATGTTGACAAGAAGCAGAACAAGGGAACTATGATCTGAACCTGTGTTCACACAACATACGTGTCTTGTCTTCCTCAAAGAGGGGTAGGAAGTAGGCTCACATTCCTGTAGGACAACCACGACTGTATACATGGATAGTTTACTGTGATGAAGCCGATGTATGTGTCCATTGTTCCAAATCTGTTGACATTGATCTTCTTTGACGACTGTATGTGGTAGTGATTCAAGACATGATTCGCGTTGCTTCAGCCACCCCCACCCCATCCCGATAAGACCCGTCGTGATGGTAGCACGTGAGCGCACCCGGGGCAGATCTATCTCCATCTCGCCACGCCTTCGGATCACGGTCATCTGGCACGTTTTATCTGTTGATTGGCCGGCGCAGGCCAGGGCACGTGAATTTTCATTGTGAGCGAGCAAGCCATTGAGCCCTGAGCCATACAGGCTTCCTCAGCCACACGGGGCTTCAGCCACGGGGTAGGTCTCAGGATGGCATGCCCACGGCTCAATTGCTTCTCGATTGAAGGCAAATGAGGTGCCCTACTGCCCAGAAGCGAAGCGCCTGCGGCCCAGACAAACAAGAAGGAAACGAGGTGGGATAGGAGGCGAGTCTGTACGACATACTCGGTCCAGGGTAGAGGCGAGAAACACAGCGGTGTAGCGAAGCAGAGTATAGCTTTTGGCGATCGGGTGAACACAACGGTGTTATATCAGGAACAGGCGACTGATTGCAAGCTGCTGTTCGAACGAACGGGATATGTAACGGAGGAAAGCTTCGGAGGACCATCGACCCGCTGCCTTAAGCTCGAGCTCAGGCACTCCCTTCGCAGCTGCGTCCGTAGCAGCACCCCTGCGGAAGGAATGGCCTGTGTAGGACTTGTCGTCCAGCGAGGAGATAATACCAGTAGCGAGGAGGCGTCGGCGTAGTTGCATGTGTACAGCAGCGGCCGAACAATGCCCTTTGCCGATGTCGAAGAGAGGCGCCGAAAGCGGCTTCGGATCGTGCCTGAAAAGTCTTACCAGGGCGGCTACTGCACAGGTAGGTTTTCCCGTTGCGGCGATGGAGATGGGAACGCCCTGATTAGCGTAATCGGTCTTGCTACGCTTCAGGAAAATAGAGACCCCGTAAGGCTGATGGCTAGGCGTATGACGATGGAAGGCGATATCGCTCCGTAAGACATGAGTATAGGAGAACAGCGGGTGCTCCCTATCTCTTCTAGTGTAAGCCAGCTCGCCAAGGCGGAAGAAACCAGCATAGGCCACCTTGAAGAGAGTGTCGAGATTGAGGTCGGCTCCGGTGGTCGGTTCCACAGCCGTCAGTCCCTCAAGGATGCGTACAGTAATAGGGAGCCTATTCTTGCGCTTCGGAGGCCTGAGGTTGAGAGCCCCCTGTCTTGCGCGTAGGAGCATCGGATCAGCGAACGCGCTGATAGGGTATCCCAGGTCGATATGCTTTGAACGTACTGCGGAGAGGTAGCTGGCCGCTGTAGCGCCGGAAATGATGCCTTCCGCTCCTCCAGTAATGACACGCCTTGCCATCCATTCGCCGAGATTGAGGGGTTCTGCGGGATAGTCTACACAGCCCTCCAGCGTACAGAACCTCTCCCAGCTCTTGATACCCGCGCCGTACGTGTTGCGCGTGTTCTGGGCCAAGCCGTACCATAAGAGGGTAATATACTCATCAGAGAGGCCAAGGTTTCGCTCGCGAAGGGTACGGAGGAAGAACCTATGAACTGTAGGGAGGAGCTCGCTATCGTAGGAAGTATACTCGAGGCTAGGTGCTGGACGAAGCACGTTAGCAAGCTTTGTACGAGTACCGGAGTCCGACCAGGGTATCTGCCGAACGTCGGCGATAGCAGAGTAGCATGGCGCTTAAGCCGATGAGCCTGCAAAGAACGGCTGCCACGAACAGCGCGCCAAGCCCAAAGTTGCAATCCCCGGGATAGCAAGAATTCAACGGAACTGTAAGGACGATAGCGGAGAGCCCCATCGGAGGCAGAGCCAGACGATACGATCGAAACTAGACTCGCGAGGGCGTCGGCCAGATGTACCTATAGAGATGGTCCCCAACGGAGGAATGCAACGGCAACGGCAACGGCCTCCATCTCTTAGGGTTGATAAACGCCGAACGATCGGACGGCTCAACAATAGTTCAACGGAACTGTAAGATCGAAAGCGGTGAGCCCCATCGGAGGCAGAGCCAGACGATACGATCGAAACTAGACTCGCGAGAGCGTCGGCCAGATGTACCTATAGAGATGGTCCCCAACGGAGGAATGCAACGGCAACGGCAACGGCCTCCATCTCTTTAGGGTTGATAAACGCCGAACGATCGGACGGTTCACCAATAGTTCAGCGGAACTGTGAGATCGAAAACGGTGAGCCCCATCGGAGGCAGAGCTAGACGATACGATCGAAACTAGACTCGAGAGACGGCGTCGGCCGGATGTACCTATAGAGATGGTCCCCAACGGAGGAATGCAACGGCAACGGCAACGGCCTCCATCTCTTTAGGGTTGATAAACGCCGAACGATCGGACGGTTCACCAATAGTTCAGCGGAACTGTGAGATCGAAAACGGTGAGCCCCATCGGAGGCAGAGCTAGACGATACGATCGAAACTAGACTCGCGAGGGCGTCGGCCAGATGTACCTATAGAGATGGTCCCCAACGGAGGAATGCAACGGCAACGGCAACGGCCTCCATCTCTTTAGGGTTGATAAACGCCGAACGATCGGACGGTTCACCAATAGTTCAGCGGAACTGTGAGATCGAAAACGGTGAGCCCCATCGGAGGCAGAGCTAGACGATACGATCGAAACTAGACTCGAGAGACGGCGTCGGCCGGATGTACCTATAGAGATGGTCCCCAACGGAGGAATGCAACGGCAACGGCAACGGCCTCCATCTCTTTAGGGTTGATAAACGCCGAACGATCGGACGGTTCACCAATAGTTCAACGGAACTATAAGATCGAAAGCGGTGAGCCCCATCGGAGGCAGAGCTAGACGATACGATCGAAAACTAGACTCGCGAGGGCGTCGGCCAGATGTACCTATAGAGATGGTCCCCAACGGAGGAATGCAACGGCAACGGCAACGGCCTCCATCTCTTTAGGGTTGATAAACGCCGAACGATCGGACAATTCACCAATAGTTCAACGGAACTGTAAGATCGAAAGCGGTGAGCCTCATCGGAGGCAGAGCTAGACGATACGATCGAAACTAGACTCGAGAGAGGGCGTCGGCCGGATGTACCTATAGAGATGGTCCCCAACGGAGGAATGCAACGGCAACGGCAACGGCCTCCATCTCTTTAGGGTTGATAAACGCCGAACGATCGGACGGTTCACCAATAGTTCAGCGGAACTGAGATCGAAAAAGGTGAGCCCCATCGGAGGCAGCTAGACGATACGATCGAAAACTAGACTCGAGAGAGGGCGTCGGCCGGATATGCCTATAGAGATGGTCCCCAACGGAGGAATGCAACGGCAACGGCAACGGCCTCCATCTCTTTAGGGTTAATAAAGGCCGAACGATCGGACGGTTCAACAATAGTTCAGCGGAACTGTGAGATCGAAAGCGGTGAGCCCCATTGGGGGCAGAGCCAGGCGATACGATCAAACTGGACTCGAGAGAGGGCATCGGCCAGGCCGTTAGCCGTAGATGGAAGCCAGCGGGCTTCGATAACAATATCGCAGGCAGCGGCCTGAGTAACAATAGTGCGGAGATGGGTGTTGCTCTCACCACGAACAGCCTCCTTCGTCAACCCGGCCACGGCCGTAGAGTTGTCACAGTGGATAACGACCCGATTATGTGCCCAGAGAGATGGTCCCCAACGGAGGAATGCGACGGCAACGGCCTCCATCTCCTTAGGGTTGATAAACGCCGAACGATTGGACGGTTCAGCAATAAAAGCATGCTCGATTGCGATACTGTTGGTGTAATCCCCCCAAGAGACATCGGTCTCAGAGGACTCGAAAAAGAAGCCGCCGAGGCTTTGTTATCCGGAGGCATCAGTGTAAAGGTGGAAACAACGGCGCTTTCGATAATCGAAGAAGTAGACCCCGTTGGTTAGCTCGAGCGCACGGAGCCACCAGAGAAGGTCGTCTCGTACACCGCTAGTCAGGGCTCGGCGAAAGTGCCGATTGACTTCTCCGTATGCTCCGCTCAGGTAGTCCCAGATCGATCGAGTGTAAACCCGGCCAAGGCGGATGACGGCACTGGCCCAACTGAGCCGCCCGGCGAGGGACTTCGTATCCCGGAGCCGCGGCCTTGTCTCGGAGAGGTGATCACGGATAGCCTGGATCAAAGAATCTCTCTTCTCGTCGGAGAGACGCAGTTCCAAGCGTACCGTATCAACCAGAAGACCTAATATCTCGACGGCCGTGCCGACCACGTCTTTGGCATCCTTGCGAGGAATCCCAAGTCGATCGGTGGTCTTGATCCAGAGTTCCGAAACGCGGTCCGAAATTTCCTGACGTACACACAAACATAAAATCATCAAGGTAGTGCTCGATCGCGGTAGGGATACTGCGCGTGCCGGCCTGCTCGTCGAGAGCCCAATGGAGACCTTCCGCAAAGAGATTGAAGATAAATGGCGCAGTCCTGAGACCGAAAGGGAGGCAGAGTTCTTGATAATTGACGCCGTTGAGGCAAAACCCAAGATACCGGGACGAAATGAGATCCACAGGGATGTTGCGAAAAGCGTGCGCAATGTCGCGTTTCATTAGAAGACAGCCCCGGCCTGTACGAAGGACGTGCTGAACAATTCTGTCGACTCTGGTGTACTGTAGCTTGCCAAACACGCGTGGAATGGCGTCGTTGACTGAAGTTTGGGGCGGCCAAGAGAGGTCGTGGATCCGGCGTAAGGTTCCGTCTTGTTTTGGGACCATCCCAAGAGGAGCGATAAACAGGCCCGGGTCTGTAGAGATAGCCAATCGGCCGGCGGCCAGCTCCTTCGCAACGTAGCCCGTAGCTTCGGCTACGGTCGCCTCGTCGGAGAAGTAGTTGTTCGAAAAGCCGCGTACGCGAATCGTATGAGGCTCGCAGATACCGATGGAGGCGCCGTACGTGAGAATACCAACTAGGTTAGTCACCAGTGTGCGCTCTGGATATCCTGAGAGGAGGCTTATCCAGCCAAGAGGCTTGAAAGGCGACCTATTCTCAGGCAGCGGCGGGCCATCGGGTTGGAATACAGCAAACAAGGGCTCCGTATTCGACCGGAACTCGTCCTTTGGCTGCTATTTGGCGACCTTGAGAGGGTCGGTCTCCGCCTTAGGCCTTGAAGCCTTCTTCGGACAAGCGGTGGCGGGGTGGTTTTGCTTGCAAGTGGTACAGACATGGGAGCGCTTGCACGACTCACCCCATGTACATGCTCCTCTGTTATAGCTAAGGCAGGTCTCGTTTTTGAGGGACGAGTCGCTGCGCTTTCGCTTCTCAGAGCTCTTCGAAGCTGTACGAGCAGCTGCCGACTGAAGCTTTGCCATTAATTGTTGAGCCTCGAGATGAGCCTTCGACGTAAGTGGATTGCAGAAGCGATCCTGAAAGGCATAGCTGAGGTTCCAGTGGCTCGCCGTCGTAATACCGCGCTGGATTACTTCGGCGTGGAATGTGAAGACCAAGAGGCGCACGGAGGCCCAGTCGTAGTGTAGGCACAAAGCCTCGGCCTTGGCGCGAAAGGTATTGATGGCTTCGTACGTTGCAGCGCTCAAAGTAGGGAAGAGAATATAGAGGAGGCTAACGTAGTAGGTGAATGCCTCGAGCCAGAAGCGTGGTGCTGGATAGTCCTCGTACGATGCTGTTGCTTTGATTTTGACGAGATTCGCCGTGCCAGTAGAGACGTCGAACCGGAAACGATCTTCTCCCGGAGATGCAGATGGTACCGGGTCCGTCAAGCGTAAACGTACGAGGTTTATTGGCTCAAAAGTGCCATTCTTGACGCTCTCCGCAAGGTGAATGGGTAGGGCAGGGAAACGCATACGAAGTGTCGAAACCAGCTGGTTATCGAGGGACTTACCCGTACTGTTATCCGGCTCAGTCGCCCCCGGACGACTGGTGCCATGCGGTAGTTCGAGTAAAGAGCCCTCCCTAATTTTCGCAAGGCGCGCCGCCGCTTCTTCGCGTTTGACCTGCATCTGGAGGTCGTGCTCCTCCTTTTCGCGGTCCATCCTTAGCCTGTGAGCCTCTACGGCGCGAGCCTCAGCGGCCTGGGCATTGTTGATCGCGACCTGTTCGAGGGTCAGAGCTAGAGGCGGTGCCCGTGGCGGGGCTAACGTGGGCTGAGGTTGAGTAGGTGTCATCCCGCCGCCAATGGGTGTAAGAGACCGTGAAGATGACCTCTGGGTCCCGAAGACAATAGAGGGGGATCGGGTACGAGAGGAGCGAGTAGAGTGACCCGGTGGTAGGGATAAGTTGATAGGAACCGACGCGGTGATATCCTTCTTCGGAGGCATAAAGAAAGCGGTATAACTATTTAAAATCGTTAGCAGGTCAGCTCTGTTAATAAGTACAGAGCCCTAGAGATGCCAAGGAGCTCTTTGGAAGGGATTTCTGATGCTGGTGCAATATAACGATGCCCAAGACGTCGTCGAGGCCAGCGGTGTACTTGAAAAGTCTGTCGAGAAGCGGTGAACGGCTAAGCGCGGCGCGCGCAGCGGCGGGAAAGACTCGTAGGACGATAAGGAGAATATCGGGATGAAGGACGAGTCCTACAACAACAATCTAGATACAAGACGAGCCTCAGAGGGCTCAGAAGTCGTGCGATATGCGAGATCGCCATGTTGTTGTTGTCGCTTGGTCGGACGAGGCCCTTGCTCCACCAGATAGACACTAGCATTATTAACGGGCACGTGTAATGCGTAAGATACAAGGTGGAACACGTATGGTTAGTAATGAGAGAATGATTCAGGGTGATGGATGGGTGTGCATGGCAATAATAGATGATGGAGGTACATGGCAATGATGGATGGAGGCACATGATGGAGGCTTCCATGTGATGGTTCGCAGAGTGTGCAACCAGCAGTTGGGAGTGGATGATTGGGCGGAGGGCCTGGATGATTGGGCATAGGGCCGGAGAGTCAGGGTTTTATTCTAGCGTCTCTACTCTCCTTCAAGCCTTCAAAAGCAGGCCGAACCTCTCACCTGACTTGATCAATACCTTCGATGATCACGACCGAATCGACCAAACCAGCCAGACCAGAGTGCACTGCATTGAAGAGACTTGCCATACTGTCTGCTCCGTCCAAACACCCACACTGACCTTCCTTTCCACCCCCTTTCGCCCCCGAAGCACGCTTGCGACAGCAAATCGTGAACCTCAATCACGTCTACATCTCGTGATCGAGCCTCATCCACCAGTAAGTCTCCCAAACTTTCAAAGGCTCCCATCCATCATCATCATCGTCATCATCAAAGCCATCAACATTGGCCCGTCGCGTCGGTAACGTAGTCCTCCAAGACCACTATGGCTCGGCATGCTCCCTCTGCTTCTTCGTCGCCGCATCAAAAACGCTGCTACCTCCAAGTCACGTCCACAACCACCGCCCTGTATCTATCCCGCACGCGCATCATGATGCGTTGACCATGTCCTCGACGAGCACAGTGGTCGACGAGCCCGGCCGTGGCCATGTAGAACAGTGCGATGCGACCAGCTCCCAGTCGGCACTCTCTCCATGCGCCTGCTACCACGCTGTCGCTGGTTCGTCCGCTTGCTAGAAACCAACCTCTTACAGGTCGTGTTGCCCGTGGCTCGTTCCTAATCGCACAAACCCTACTATTCTGCTGCATCACTGAATGTCCTATTGCCCATGCGCTGACACTCTCTTCACTAGACGCATCAGTCACAGGCTCCAGCACGCTGAAGCTGGTTATTTGCTACCGAACTCGACTAGCCTGTTGCGCAACACCTGAACCAAAGCAATCTGTGCAACATTTGACTCTCGTGTTCCACATATCATCTGAACTCGTCCACAAGCGCCTACCAACACTCCTATCCGTCATAGCTGCCGTGTCAAACCGTCAATATCAACACGCGGCTTTCCGAGTCCTCCCTGCTGAAAATTTACAACAACAACCCACATAGCCTTCCCAAACCGAAATGGCTGATCACTCCTCAACAACAACACAAACTTCCAATAAACGTAAGCGTGTGGCTATGGAGCACGAAATGTCCCGACCCGCACCCGGCTATCGCAACGAAAACGCTGGGGATATGGAGTATGGAGCTGTCCCGGACAACGCCGATCAAGCATTGCTTACCGCTTTCGCCCAGAACCACGATCCAAATGGAGGCCAAATGCCACAGGGCACCGCGAGCGACACCGCCGCTGCTGCGCTTTCCCACTACCAAATGGCCGACCAGTCATTCCAATCCCAAGGATCCACCGGCGATGCCCCATATGGAGACGCCACATATATCGATCACCAGTTAAAGGAAAATTCTCCTTCGCAACAAGGCCAAGGGCCTGTATCGGGACATTCACCATCAGGAAATGCTGCTGGTAAACCGACTGTTGGTTCTGACGAGTGGCACAAGGTCCGGCGCGACAATCACAAAGAAGGTACGTTCTGCTTACAATGAACTTGGTCAGTCTTTCGATCGGGACCATTTTTTGATCAAGGAAAATCGTCCGATGGTGGAATTAATGACCCTGAAAGCGCGTTGCCTACAAGATGTGGATGATTGACAGAGAGACGAGGGGGCCAAAGGGAACCGAGAAGGGAACGTGCAAAAGAAGAAGAAGCTTATATTCTTGTTTTCAAGATAACCTTACGAGAATCTTATCCGCTGACATGATCTCCTAGTCGAACGTCGTCGCCGTGAAACGATCAACGAAGGCATAAACGAGCTCGCCAAGATTGTTCCTGGTTGCGAGAAAAATAAGGGCTCGATTCTACAACGCGCTGTACAATATATTGGCCAGCTGAAGGATGCTGAAGGTACCAACCTCGAAAAGTGGACACTGGAAAAGCTCCTGCTGGACCAGGCCATCAACGAGCTTAGCACCACTTGCGACAGACTCAAGGCAGATTATCAACGTGCTTGGGACGAGAAGGAGATTTACAAACGCGCATGCGATAGCTCGGGCATTGTGCCAGATGAGCTCAAGGACAGGGATGATTCTGGCGGGGTGGAGTGAAAGACGGTAGTCATCTCGAGGCTGGTTTAGGATGAGTTTCGATATTGACGTACCGTATCATGATGGGAAGCGGTGGTATGCTGGTCGATACCTTCATTCTTCTCCTTCCATTCGCTGGTTACTTTGTCTAATATTCAACTGGGGGCGTTTTTACGTTTTTTTCTTTCTTTTGTTTGAAGGTTGGTCCGTGGTGTTACACCAGGAATGGCAGATCCTGCATATTGTAGAGTTGGCGGTTTTCTCCTTCGGGTCATGTCCTGAACTCAAGGCTTAAGGAACACATGACAATTGTGGTCATTGACGATGCAGGTTGCAAATATAGTCTTAGCAATGGGAACTGTTTTGACAGTCTATTTGACAGTCTATTATTCCCGTAGACAGGGGTCTGAAGGTGCATTTGTCATGGGATGCCCTACCACAGGGTTCCTCAAATCTGACTGCGCAGGGCGCTCGGACCCACCATCCCATCTCAATTTCCATGTATACACCAACTTATCGCTCAATTTACCACCACTATGGCGCCTAGAACACCCAAAAGAAAGACTGCAAGGCGAGAATATGACACCACGAAGAGAATGCGATTTTTTCAGGCCTGGGATTGCAAGAATGAGGCCGACGGCGTCGGTACAATCGCATACCTCCCTGAAATCATTATACCAACTTCTACCGCACGTAGTTGGCTTAAACTACGAGAACTTATTGGTGATGCAGCATTCAGATCACAGGGAAAGAGCAGTTGCATCATAGGGCGGCCTACCAAAGTATCTGCTTCAGATCTTACCCGCCTTACGAACCAAGATGACCCCATACACGAAAAAGGCTGGCAGGAACAAGCCAATTCCTGCCCCGGCAAGCCTTCCGCAAAGACATTACAGCGTCACGTATACAATGCAGGGGCTAAGCGATTCAAGAAGCGTTATCAGAAGCAGATATCCCAGGCAAATCGGCCAAACAGGGTTGAATACGGTAAAGAACACGAGAAAAAGACCATACTAGCTTCTGGAGTTGGATTTGGTTCACAGATGAAGCCCATTTTCAGTCAAAAGAACTCGCCAATGCACCTGAATATGAGCTACGCTTTCCAGGGCAAGAGAGAGGTGTCAATGAGGAGCTAGAAGGCGTTTTGGATGTTACTATTCACGTCGCCGGCGGCATCTCATACAACAAGAAAGGAAACCTCATATTCTACAAGGATCCGGCTGAGCCATCAGAGAAGGTCCGTGGGCAAGTCAAGCAGCCTAAACAACTCAAATACGAGCTGGATTCAGTGTACCAAGCCCGGCTGAAGGTCTGGCAAGAACTTAAGGCAAAGGAGGACGAAACACCAAAAGGAAACCGCATGACACAGGTTTTCTACGCCAAAAAGATACTGCCGCAATACATTGAAGCTATTCAGGCCTTGGAGAAGCGTCACCAGCGCAAATACTGGCTTCAAGAGGATGGTGATCCTTCTCACGGAATCAAGTCACCTAACAGTGACCCTGCAGTCATAAAAAGAGAAGCAGACCTCTATTACTTATTCACCCTCCTCAATCATGTGATCTCAATCCCATTGAGTCTTGTTGGAACATCATTAAGTCCAGATTAGCTGGCAGGAGGTGGTCGTCGGTGGCTCATTTCAAGGCTGAAATCCACGCAGAATGGGACAAGATAACGCTCACAATGATACGGAAAAGGATCAGAGAGATGCCAGAGATATGTAAGATGATTCAGCAAAAACCAGAGATCCATTGCAAGTCAAACGTGTGGTAAATAGCATAATACATTCAAGTTCAAAAGATGGGATGGTGGGTCCGAGCGCCCTGCGCAGTCAGATTTGAGGAACCCTGTGTACTACACAATGGATTATATATCTTTCAAAGGGCATTGGACGCGCGATCTAAGATATATTCGATAGTGGGAGAAAAAATACATCAACCCTTCTCCACCCGCTTCCGATCCAAATCCCCGGAACAATTCAACGATTCGCACTTGCCAGCGGCGATCCAAGTTCGCCTACAGAGGTCCAAATAGTAGGGGAACTAGACCCCAGGGATATTTCGAGATCGGGGTTATCGTAGATATCAGAAGCACGGCAAGCAGCTCATCACATCTTACTGTACTTGCAATAATAGAAAGCTGTGTCCAACATAGGATGCCACTCCTGACTCTTCACTTCATGTTCAACCTCGACGTACAAATAGAAATTCATCCTTTCTCCAATTCTGATAAGTTTTTCCTATACTCTACGGATAATCAAATGACGAAATGGACATTGTCCAGCAAACTCGTAAACGTGTTTATTGAAGACCTCAGACCAGTCTAAGATGGAAATCTATTATTATAAAACCCAATATCTCATTGCGAGAACCCAACTTGGTAGAATCTCATCTCAAAATTTCGCTTTCATTGAGTGCCACCTTCTCACACAATGTTTCATATGAAACTGAATGGTTTTCAAATCTTGCAGCATTCCCAAAGTATTGCCCTTTCTCTCAGAATCCTTGCTCGACTTTCACTCTCGAGAGGATTCATCATCACTATATAGAGCCCATAACCATTGCCAATTCCGGTCTTGATGCTGCCGTATGTCTGCTCACAAATCCATGTTTGCACCATTCGCCATCTCACACTCCAAATCCCACATGCTTCGTCTACTTTTTGAAAATCTTCTCCAGGCCTTCAAGCAGAATATCCGCTGTGTCTTGGTTAGCAAAATCTTCATCAATCCAAATTGATATGCAATAACTTACCATGATCCTTCTGGAATATCAACATGGGTCGCAGACGCACAGCCTTCTCACCAGATCCCCCAATGTTGATGCCCACACTCTTTGCAGCCTTGAGCACGGCATCGCGTCTCGGGCTGTCAAACGCCAAGAAAGTACCTTGACCCTTGCCTCGAAGGTCCTTAACCTCATTGGGGTACTTCTTTGCCAAGCTCTCCAGGCCGGCGTAGAGGTACTCTCCAGTCTCAGCAGTGTGCTTCACCAAATCAAGACGTTCAATCTCCTTGATGATAGCCTTGAATAAGAGTGCACGAGCTGGGTCACCCATCCACGTGTTGAATTGTCTGTATGCCTTATTTGGTCGCAGATCATCGTTGCCAAAGTAATACCCAGCAGTTTGAGCCTTCTTGGAGAATGTAACCATATCCGGTGGCGTGTCCAAGTTCCAATGTTCATGTGCCCAGAACTTTCCTGTCGCACCCACACCAGTCTGAACCTCATCGACAATCAAGAGCACATTGTGTTTCTTCGTGATGTCACGGAGACCTCTAAAGAAGTTTGGTGTGGCATGGTTATCTCCACCCTCCGATTGAACGGGCTCGATGACAACGGCGACGGGTCGGTTGTGATATGTTTCGATGAGGTGTTCTGCGACGTCGAGACAGCGTTGTTCCTCTTTGGCGTTGTATTCGAGGTTCTGCGCCGCGTCGAGCGGGTATTTAAGGGATGGGAAGGGAGCTTGTGGCCAGTCGAAGGCTGGGATATCAAGTTTGTGAATGGGCTTGCTGCGTGTTGTGCTCAGGGAGCCAAAGAGACGTCCGTGGAAACCAGACGTGAAAGAGAGAATGCTCAATTCTGGCGCACCGGGACTCTCATTCTTCATGGACGTATGCACCTCTTCCTCTGTGAATTCGACATGGTGCCCACCGCGTTCTTGCTGTCTCTTCCACATGAATGCTGCTTTGTACGCCAATTCGTTTGCATCAGACCCAGCCTGAGCTGTGAAGACCTGGTTAAGACCTTTTGGTGCTACAGAAAGAATGCCAGTCTCGATAATGTCTGCCCAGTCATCCTGGGGGAAGTTTCCGAGGGCTGGTCGGTTGATTATGGAGGAGATCATTTCTGGAGAGGACGCAGCTGCATAAAGGGCTGGATTGTTGTATCCCACTGGGATAGAGGCGATTTGGGCGTACCTGTAGCATCGTGTTAGCTTCCTATCAGCCGGTGGGTGGCTTAGTTTAATCTTAAGAATGTGCAGCCTGATCTTTCTCGACCGAGAGCCAGTCTGTAGACGGAGATCAAAGACTCCAGCTTCCAGCCAGTCAATCGCCCACGGGTCAGAGGTACTCCAACTTCGAACCCATATCCCCATACGAAGGTAAAGACGAACTTACACGTCCAAAAGCATATTTCCATCCGGGTCAGCAATATAATTCCCCTTACTCTCCTTATAATCAGCGATCATATTTAAACTCCTCGTATCAAACACCTTCGTCAACCTCTCAATCGCCTTCGCACTCTTCGGCCCCGGAATCTGCGTCTTGACACTCGGACCTGTGGGTTCGCCATGGAAGAGTTGGGTTCCTACGTTGGGCAGCTTGCTTCGACTTGGAGGAGGAGAGATATTGTCGGTTCGGGGTATTGAGTTGGTAAAGGATGAGGTTGTAGGTGCTACGGCAGCGGCGGTGGCATATTGGCGTGACGGTAGAGTGGTGCGAAGAGCCGGAGCGTGGCGGGCGAGGGAGCGCATGAGGGAGGACATGCTGGAGGTGGTGTAGCTGGCTAGGCTGTGTGAGGATCAAGATGAAAGAGGTCAATTGAGGTGTTGAGAGTGGGGGCAATTGAAGTGTGATATAGCATTGCAGCGACCCATTTCGCGACGTCGACGGGCACCTTGCCGCTGATAGCCGTTTGACATTGTGTCTTGGGTTCGCGGGGGCTGTTCCTATTGTCTAAAGTTTGGGATGCAGGGCGTTCCCGCCTAAGCTCTATGTGGTATATCAAGCCGTTGGTAGCCCTGGAGAGAGTGCCGACATTGCCAAAAGGAGTTGACGATAGTTCGGCGTTCGGCCTCTTGGCTTGCGGTACCGGAGAGCATTTGATAAGGTCTAATACAAAGGTCTAACCCGCCGGCAAGATTTTCAATGTTTTTTCGCCTTACATATCTGCTTTTCTTGACCTTAAGGCATGTCAAGTACTATCCATTACCATGTCCAATCCCCGACCCATCACCTCTTATCACTAAGAGTAAATGATATACTATTCATACAATCAATAAAGAAGAAAGAAGAAACCTACATCAAACATGGTGCTCCAAATGCTCCCACCGGGTATGATAGAGTAACGAAAAGAAGAAAAAGAGTCGACATGTAATCACTACAGACTACCATTCGTCCATGACTTGCTCTGACCCTTGATCTTCAACTCCTGCTCATAAGATCCATTCGTCGAAGGCGTGGCAAGCTGCACAGGACTCCTTGCTGCATTGCCATTCACTGCCTTGACCTCTTCATATCCTCTCGCCTCGCTTTCCACAGGACTCGGTTCCTGCGTCGGTGTCGCACTTTCATCCATAGGATAATCCTCCTCAGCGGGCGGCGGAGGAGGTGGCGGCGGTGGCGGCCTTGCTTCCTGCTCAGTTTTCACTTTCTTATTTGCACCCGCAGTTGCGTCGTCATCATCAACCGGTGTGGCCGGTGTCTCTCCATCTCTCTTCCTTTTGGGAGCAACGTCACTGGCTGTGTTGTCCGCCTCTTCATCGTCACTCATCTCGATGTCCATATCTTCCTCCTCGTCATTGTCTCCAACAGGCGAGCCAGAGGCGGCTATCCGAGGTGCCGTGCCGTTTGGCTTCTTCGCCGCCTCGTCACGCGCCTTCTCTTCCTCTCGCGCCATCTTCTTTTTATCGTGTTCACGTTTCTTGTGAACGGCTTTGTTCATATAATCGAGGACGTATTTCTTCGCCGCTCTGATTTGTTTCTCGCCCATCTTCCGAGGATCAGACACTCGCTTGTTTTTATAGTCAGATTCTACCATTTTCTTGGCAACCTAGATTGTCATATTAGTTGGTATTGATGTTGGAAATCGATGCAGGGCATACCTCTTTTGCAAGTCGCTTCAAGTCATCTCGGGGAAGCTTGTGCTTGAACTTGTCCAGTATCGGTTTGATATGCGGGAATAACTATTACACGATGAGTATGGGCCATAGTTAAGAACAATAACGAAGCTTACAGTCGACTCGTAAATCTTCTTCTGCTTCTCGATAGGATAAGACCACCATCGATCCTTGTCTTTCTTCGGCGTCTCCTCTTCTTGTTTTGGAGTCGCAGCAGCTGATGGACCATTCGGCGTCGTAGTCTTGACGCATCCGTCAATGATGAGCTGTAACTTTTCTTCGTGGCTGAGAATCTTTGGCGGCGGAGGCGGTTGAATTGCTGGCTCTGAAGGTCTAGTCCATTGCGTTGCACCAGCGGCACTGTAGAAATACGTTTTGCCAGCTGCATCAACGGCAGAAAACCATCCAGGTGGAAGCTGACTCGGCGGAGGCGGCGGTCTGCGAAATGGCGGCGGTCGAGGTCCTCCAAAGAAAGGTACAGCTCGTTGAGGCATGTTACTTCGAGGTCCTGATGGAGCAGTGGGTGGGGATTTGGAGCGTGACCGTGACCGCGATCTCGACCGTGCACGTCGTTCTACCCGTGCGGGCTCGGGCGCAGCATTTGGATCGCGCTTCATTCGAGGGATGCGATACTCCATGGTAAGCTTTGCCCATTCTTTCAGAATCTTGTCGGCTTGTTCGATGACTCGCTCGTCGTCACTCTTCTGCAATTCTTGAACCGTTGTCTCGATACCCGAAGTCTCGATCTTATTCCTGCTGAGACGTGGGAACTTGAAAAGAACGTCAAAGACCTGCAGACAAACATTCGCATCGTCTTTGAATTCGTTGAGAACAATCTTGAGTGTTCGGTATCCGTGCATGCGAAGGATGCGGTGGATGACTTTCTCCTCTTCGGCCTGTTGTATTCGAGACAGCAGCTTGACAGCGATCCACTTCTCCTTGCACTGCATAAGCGTGGCCATGAGATTGGTGACACTCTCCTCCTCGAGTTGCTTGGGCTGGATCTTGTTGACATATTCCTCGTCGTCTTCGCCATCCTTCTTCTTCGCTTTCTTGGGTCTCTTGGCGGTGGCCGTTTCCCATGAATCGCCATCCTCGATACCAAGAGCTTCGATTGTCGCATCGGACAATTTCGTTGCCTTCTCGGTCTGCGTTTTACCACCGATGAAGCCTGTGCAATTCGATTCACCACAGTAGCAAGGTTGTGGGTTGGCTCCATATCGGTCGACGTTGTAGTTGAAAACCAATTCTTCGCCGGCTTTAACATCCCGCCCCGCAAAGATACCCATGCAGAGTTTGTCGCCCACCACCCACTTGTCCACGTATGCATTGGGATTGCAGGAGTGGTTACAGAATCGTCCCAGATTGCCTTTCTTTGTTGCATCGACGAATTCGCCCTTGTTGAGCGACATGAAATAAAAATGCTTTACACCTTCCTTATCATATCGTAGCATCCGCTTCCGGAATCTGGGTTCATCAATAACTTCGCCGATATACTCGAAAATGAAGTCGCCGTGTGACAAAGCCGTGTTTGCGCGAAGACCGTATCCTTTCTTTTCCGTTTTGAAAACAGAGACATCTGCGTATTCTTGGTTTTTGAAGCGGCGGTTTTGGCATTTCTTACCACAACTGCCATGGCCTGTGCACTCGATTTTGGTCAGACGGTTGATGCAGTCAGATTCTTCGTCGCAAGCGTGGTTTTTACCATCTTCTGCGGTCGGTATCAGTGTGGCTCTCAGGAATCGTAGTCAGATGGGATATTGTGATGAGACTCACCCCAGTTTTCTCTGCAGTCACAGTCCATGGCATGCTCTGTCGAGCCCAGCCATTTCGACGCATACGTGCAAGTAGGGAGAACTTCAAATGTCTTTGTCGCCTCATCATACATGTCTGGCTCATCTGTAAATAGTGGGGGGGCCCTTGAGACGACCTTTTGTGATGCGTTGCGAGTCAATTTCGGGGGCTTGCCAGGCTCCAACTTAACTGATATTTCGCCGCTCACGGTGGACTCCATTCTATCCACAGGTGTCTGAGAGCCGCTCTCCAACTTTGCAGGCGATTGTGTATCCAGCCGTAGGTTTCTTGAGGGTCTTAGATCGGGTCTGGGTGTTGATGTGGCCGAGCGTGAGGGTATCGATTTGAGGATGTTCGGCGTAAAGTCCCCTTCTACAGGTGTTGCGGTGCCCTCCAACTTCAGTTTAGCAACATCTGATTTGAGTTCCTCTTCTTTTCCCACGTCGCTGGAAGACATGATTGCCGTTGGAAGCCTTTCGAGGGGTGTGCTGGTAGGTGGCGGTGGTGATAGAGGGTTGGTTGCGGATGGAACAGATCTAGCGGTAGAAAGAAGAGACCCAGCTCCAGTTCCAAAACTAAGACGGAACCCAACTCAGTAAGTGGCCCCTTCAGACAGCACTTCTCTCCCCTCTTTGGCGACTACGGGATGGTCTCTACCGATTTCAGGCCTGGCATGAGCAGGACGCGGTAATAGTATTGCCGTTTCTTGGATTCTGGTCTATGGCCCGCAGCGTCGAGGGCGCGTCGCAGAGAACTGGGGGATAAGGTACTTTCGGTTGCTGAAAGATAAAGGAGCGTGATACGTGCTCTCAATGCTCGTCGGGTGGTCTGAAAATGGCAGCATGGATTGGAGAAAGTTGACGATGAGGACTTAGGAGAAGTTGAGGGGGCGGTTGACAAAAGATTCTAGCCGACGCACTCTGATCTTTTGCCTCACAATTTTCTTCGCTGTATATGTGACTGTTAGACAATCACGGTTCTCCGTTCTTATTTCTGGATCGGGTCGCGTGCAAGTTGCGCAGTGAATGCAATTCTTGAGATGAGGCTTCGATGCGCGGAATGATTCGCTTTGGCCGGTCCGCCTCTGTTTCGGGATCGATTGCGACCAATCATTCAAGCCATAATCATAAGTGAAGCTCTAGCTCTAGAAGACATACAAGCCTATATTCCTTTCCCGAGTCTATGTTTTTGATGTCTTTGAATTGTTGGCGGTTGCATGAAGAACATAGAAGTGGTCGTATGCTGACCGGCAGCGAGCCAATGTATAAATAAACTACTATACAAGAATTACATACCAAGGGAGCACCAAGCAGAACAAGACACGGAGGGATGTGGGTTTTCTTTGCTATAAGAGGTACCTGGGTGGAAGTTTAGTGACATTGGAACTGACGATCAAGAAAAGAAATCCTGGAGAGTTGCTGGAATCAAGTACTAGAATTCTTACCGATCCGAACTGATTCTGCAAGTCTGAGTCGGGCTTGTCAGAGCGCCAAAGACCAAAACAGACGCTTTTTCATGTGTTGTATGTACACTATCGCGGTACAATATGTCCGGTGTTCCTCCCTTAGAAAAGTAAAACATACAAAACCGTCAATGTCAAAGTACGTCCTCAGAGCACGCGGCCTCGACAGCGTAACAATTGTATACGATCTTCATGCCGTCATTGTCCTTCCCATGATTCTCTATCCCATAGACCATACCCAACACGAGGGACATACCTCATGTTCCACCCAAGCGCCAAGAATGCAAATGCCTAGTATCATACCGTCATAATCCCATACCAACCTCTTCCTGTACCCTTCTTTTGCGACGTCTTCACAGACTCATCCTATCCAAGCTCAACCGATCGATGCTCCTCGGTCTCTTGACCATACTCAACTTGTAAATTCTCTCCTCCCCTGCCGCCGTTCTACCACCAATGTACCACTTTTCTGCGCCGTGGCTCTCCTTGAACCCTTCGTTCGAACTGTCACTTCCCCTTCTGCCGCGACTCTGCAATGGACTCAGTCCGGCTTGTCCAGGTGACGTGCCTGTGCCCGGACTCCGCGAGTAAGGTGACGCAGAATGTTGTCTTGTCGGTGTGAAGTGGGTGGTTGAGGTTTGCAGTGCTACTGTCGTTGCTCCCGCGACTGGTTGTGATGACTTTGTTGTTATCGTTCGAGCTGCTGAAGGTGTATTTGCGGTTGTGGATGTTGAGGTCGTATTTGAATATGCAGATGTCTGTGTGGAGGTCGTTGAGGTTGGTGATGTTGCGGCCTTCTGGATGGCACCCTGTGCCCGGAAGGCTGAGAGGAATGAGCCGAAGAAGGGCCTGTGGTTTGACATTATGTATGATTTATTTGAGAGCAACAGGCTATGTGAGAGGTGAGGATGTGGTTCGATCGAGTTGTTGAAGAGTTATCGAACCATGGATAGCAGAATCCGAGTGGTCTTCAAGGAGAAGGCGTGAGTAATAAGGTCCAGTCGGCAGAGTATCCGAGTAACCAGTCGGCTTCAGATGTCGTTCTCGTCGGGGTTAGTGGTGGGTGATATTGTGGACCTTGGTGTAATGTGCAAATGGCGATTGGGCCGGGAGAAACCGCGCAGTCAGGCAATGGGACGAGGAAGGATCAGACCATTAACTGCTCAAGATTCGCATATTGATCATCGGCTGAGTTTTATACAAAATGTATTCTATGCATCGAACAAGAACATGGTCATCCTTCCCGTACATGAACCTGCCACCAAAAGACGGCAAAAAGACGAGCCAAGTCCTTGATTACATAAGGTATGCTGTACTTCTAAATTCTACAGCGTGTTTGTCCAAAAGAAAGCAAATGCAGAGTTTTCACCAACCTCGAACAATCCTCAACCCCGCTCCAATCCATCTCCAGTCCATGGTCGATCCACCGTCACCATTCGCAGAACAAACAAGCAAGTATCAAAAAGGGATGTAGCAACCGTCACACAGCTCCGTGCCGCACTAGGGCAATCACAGCTATAGGAAGACAGCGCCTGGTCTTTGGTATACGAAGCAGGGAACGGAGAAGGAACCCATTGACATGTATTGGCAGACTCATTTGACGAGGAGTCTGTGATCCAAAAGAGATGGTGTGTAGCTCTCAACTACCCCCGTAGGGAGCCTCGACTAGTTTAGTTTAAACTACTGATGGTTTTTGTAATCGTTCGTGGGAAACGTCTCATTTTATGTGAATTTTTGGGCTTCAGGGTCCAGGGCCACGTGATTATGCACGGTCCACCTTCCATTCCGCCAACGTCTGAGCTTGTTGCGTTCATGCTGTTGGTGCCAGCTCTAGTGTGCTTTGCGGTAATTTTCCCAGCCTGCAGCGAGGACCATCTTTAGTTCGTGTAATGCGAGAAACGAAAAGTAAGAAGTCGCGATAGCAACATAAGCAAAAGCTTGTGCTGTCACCTGTTGTCATAGCTGGAAGTCTGCAAACGTTTCCTACACGTAAATGGCTTAATTTTATCCCTTGATGCCGAGAAAGAACAAAAAGGCCTGTTTGTGGTAAGTTTTGCCATACAAGTAAAAGCTTTGCATCGTTGCAAGAACTAAACACCTTCGAGTACGGAGTGCCCTCGCCTACGCTTTCACTGGCCGATCGTACCACCCAGCCTTTGCAGCTGAGGACTAGCACGTGGAGATGGGATCTGTCTGGCTTTTCGGGTCAAATAATACTCTCTTTAAACCTACTCCCCCTCCTCCAGGAAAGAGTTGACCCTAGCCTCGTGGGGTCGAAATTTTGTCTTTCTCTGGCCATGATGATTCCGACTTGTGCAGCAACAGCTTCGAGCAGTTAACCACCAATCTCTGCAGGTCTTCCTGTATCGCTTAGCTCAGCAGGTTCGGTCGAAACATAGTTGCCCAATATCTTGTGCGTTCCCACATACGTAGGTTTGCCATGCAATTCTGGATATTCTCTGATTTCAGCTGAAGCTGAGGCATTGTTCTTATTTCTCCACCAAAGCAGACCACCTGCTAGAATACTGAATAGCAAGACGCCAAGCGATACACCTAGCCCAATTCCAATTCTCGCACCTTGAGACAAACTTTTACTGGTAGTTGTTGTGGACGAGGAAGAGGTTGGTGCGGCGCCAGTTGCAAAAACGTTCTGTGCGTTTGGAGATGTACCAGAGGAGATTGTGATGGTGGTCACCGCATGTGAATAGAGTCACTTACCCGAGGCTTGTGGATATAGGCTCGACGATGAAGTTGCAGCAATGTGTGCTATGAAAGCGAAGAAGCCTCATGAAAAGTTTAGCAGCCGAAGGAGTCGCGGCAGATGGTGTTCTACGTCCCAGATCTTCTGCTTGCTCCAAGCACTCGTTGCTGACAAAAGTATCAATGAGATGAGGGTCGGGGGAGCTTGGATGTGGCGAGGTGGGGAAACAATGGAGTGGCGAGTATATTGGTGTAATAGCATCTAAATGGCAAGATACCTCCGTATGATCCAGCAAGTATTGTACCGCCTTGTCCAGTGAGAGCATGTCAGCATCGGGGATAAAGGCGTTGCTTGAGTCTTGTCCTCTATGATCGGCCGTCCAACTGGGACATTTCAAAATCAAGAGAGGACTTTTGTCTGCTTTCAACCACCGGATAATTTGGTGACGATGTTGAGGTGCGACAGGAGGTCGAGGTAGGAATGACGCGACTGTAAGGGGCCTCCCACCAGAATTAGGCGCATGCCCCTGAAACGGCCCGTGTTTTCTACGCGACCTCCAGAAGTTCAATCTAGCAGGTGCACACATTGGCAATGCTACCAGACGACTTTCTCTTAGATCTTCTCCATGATCAATTGCCTGGCAGAGAAGTCCAAATCCGAACTCTGGCCACTCTGTTCAATGCATAACTCCCCCTGCCGCATCCCCATGCTCCTGCTAACTTTATTGCAGCCCTCATTCCCAACTCCTCCCAGTCTCGCCCTCCATGGCCTACAAGCAACAGGCAAAACCGCCGTGACAAAAGCAGTCCTCAAAACCCTCACTACTCCTCATGCCATCATCGAATCGCGGGAATGTATTACTGGACGGCAGCTCCTTGAGCGCAGTTTTGCAGCATCTGTCGAAGCGTTATCGAACCTCTCCAATTCTGGCATTGATATATCGGATTATGGACTATGCGAGAACTTGAGCGCCCTTCAAGTCAACCTTGAACGACTACTAGAGAACCAGACGAGGTTTACATTGGTCTTCGATGGCATAGATCAGCAACGAGAAGCACCCTCAACTTTGATACCGGCACTAGCACGTTTTGTAGAGAGGGTGCGTATTGTCCTCTGTTTGTTGAATTCATGGCTGATCTTTGAACAGATTCCATGCCTAACCATCATCTTCATCATTTCCGTCCCAAGTCCTCGACTGTTCCATACCACCGGCATTCCTCACATCCACTTCCCTTTCTATACACGCGATGAATCCATCCGCATACTCTCACAATCTCCACCTAAGATCTTTCAAGCAGGTCTCGACTCTGATGTCGACTACACAGAGCAAGAGGCTGCCGAAGATGACGCCTGGGTATGGGGACGCTTTACTGCTGCAGTCTGGGATTCTCTCGCCAGAGGAGCGGCACGAGATCTTCTAAGCTTCAGAGCAGTGTGCGAGAAGCTTTGGAGACCTTTTACGGCGCCAATTGTGGACGGTACATTTGGCACCAGAGACTTTGCTCGACTGGTGGTTTCGAAGCGGACGTTATTCCAGAGTGAAGATGCCTTGATCTCTGATGTGATTAACAAAGAGCAGAGAGGGATCATCAAGAGCTTAGGAAAAGGTAAGTATCCGTTCTCTTCATTCGAGGTGCTTCGACTAATATGATCCAGCTCGCCACGAATTGCCATACTATTCCAAATTTATCCTGTGCGCTTCATACCTAGCCTCCTACAATCCAGCCCGTCAAGACCAGATCTTCTTTATGAAAGCTGCCGAGAAGAAGCGTAAGAAGAAGGGAGGCGGAACAGCAGTGGGAAGAAAAGCACAGCATCGCAAGATCCCACGAAGCATGCTCGCAGCATCCCCCTTCTCTCTTGATCGTCTCCTAGCCATTCTTCGCGCTATACTACCACACAATCTTCCGCAAAATGCAGATGTATTTACACAAATATCGACACTTGCCTCATTGCGGCTACTGTCGCGTGCCAGTGCTGCTGGTGTCGATGTCTTAAATGCGTCGTGTCGCTGGAGAGTGAACTGCAGTTGGGATTACGTTGCTGCTCTTGGCCGTTCTGTAGGCCTGGAAATACGCGACTATCTCAGCAGTGGTCTGGATTGAGCCCAGACGCGTCTCTTCCAACCGCCTGGTCGTCCTCTGCATCAAAAAATAGTTCAGATTGCATCAACCGCATCCCAGGTCAGAAGTGGTGCGGAATATTTCTGATCTGTTCAGAAGCGAGAGTCGTTTCCTAAACTCGACCAATGCCATCACCCGACCACGTAATTGTGATTACGAAGCTCATCAAGCCATCTCTGGTACTCCGTATTGAAAGCGTTGACTGGAGTGGTATTCGCAATCCATTGCGTGTTGAGTCTGGAGAATATCGACAACGCCTCTTGTACCTACCTCATCAAGGCCGTCACTCCCGTGCCCTTGAGCCTCGATCCATTCCCCCAGTTCCAGCAACAGACATGACAGACACAGTCTTGGCTAGACGCAACCAATTTTGCTTTCTACGATTCGTTCTCTCAGACCGTGGGTAGATCTCGGTTGGTCCAGATGCTCCGTTTCATTTACATAGCTATCTACTGTTTACACCGCTACCACGCTCGGGACATTCTATCATTAATATGTATTTACGCCTCGCACTAGGTACCGCTGTCACACCTCGTCCAAATTAATATCGACTAATCCAATTAGAGTCCATCTCGCGTTCGGGTCGTCTCTACGAGCCTTGAACAACACCTCGACACGATGGAACTCTTTTTTCGACAATCTCTCCAATCATCGGCCACTAATAAATGGCACATCAGATTGCTGCGATGTGCACGTAGATCTCCACCTATACTGGTGCTCGGATCATCGTGCGGCTCGTATGAACCCCCAGCTCATGTATATTATCCAACTCTAACACTCGGCCTTCCATCGACAGTGATCCATCCTCACATCCCAACCTCTGATTGCCTTTGCCTTGCCCTGGCCGCCATGCACGAATTACCTGCATAGTCCTTCTTTGAACAATCACCAACCACATTCCCTTTGCGGGCAAACTTTTGATCATGATTTTTCCGCTTCTTTTATTGGGGTATGCTTTGGCGGCTGAATCTGCGAAGCACCATTTCTTTGTTGGATCATATGGGACCCCAGCAATATACGGCCTGGAGTTTGACAGCGTAGCCAATTCTTTAGCGGTCACGAAGAACAACACAACTCGCAAAGAGAATGAATGGCTCGCAATTTCACACGACGCAAAGACATTGTACAGCTCCGGAGCAAGTGGATGGTCTTCCTTTCCGATTACATCCAACACGACAATACGAGCACAATCTCCTAGTTCACCTGGTAGCGGGAACTGTGGGGCGTGGAATGGAGTCTACGTGATGGCATCGCGGAGGGCGCCATATCCTCTCTATGGCTCTCTCAACTGTGCGAACTGGGTGAGCACTAAACCAGATGGCGAGGTCGGCAAGGCGACAGCACTGCCTTACAATGAAGCTTCGGTCATCTACGGCATGGCTACCGACCCTACATACAGCTACCTATACTCGAGTGACTGGCGGAATGGGAAGATTTGGACGCACAAGATTGGATCGGACGGATCGTTGACGTTGGTTGGATTTACAGAATCACCTAGTAATGCTTCCGCACCGAGGACACTGCAGGTGCATCCTAGCGGGAAGAGTATGTATGTCATCTTGGAGGCTTGGAATGCTATGGCCCTATACTCCATCAATCAGACGACACACATGCCCTATTACACCAATGCTCTGTACCCCCTTGTGCCATCGGGTTTGTCCACTCCTTATGCTCAGTCTAGATTCTATTTACTAATGCTTGCTAGGTACCGTCGCAGGAAACTATGGTGCTCAATCTGCCGTGATCTCAGCAAAAGGCTCCATGATCTGGGTGACGTCTCATTCCCGTGTTGTCGGCCAACAAGGCTACCTCTCTGGGTTCTCCCTCCGCGAAGATGGTCTCCCTTCGAACTTACTCTTTCAGATTAAAACGCGAAACAGTGGTGGAAAGAGCTTGAACGTAGCCGCGAGCCCGTTCAACGAAAATATGGTAGCGGTGGCAGAGAGCGAGTGGGGCAGTGTTAGCATTTACAAGTATAATGGGACGACGGCGCAGATGATGGCTAGTGTGGACATTGTGGACAGCCCAGGCAAGGCGAATGGAGGTTGTTGCAGTGATGCTGTTTGGTTGGACTAATTTGCCATGGCAAGGGCATATAGTGTGTGTGTAAGTGAAATTCAATTAAAATCTTGTGGTTAGGAGCTGAGGGCCCAGGTAAGTAAGTTGCTTCTTTTTTCGAAATCGCTCACATCACAATTTCGATACACATCTCAACTGAACATCGATATCTGGGGAAGTCTACTTTGGGAATCTCCAGGATCTGATCGATATCGATCTCGAGTTGAAAGGTACAAGAAACATCTCGATGTTGAAGTCACGAGGTCAGTCGCTGGCTTTAATGTGCAGTCAACACTCGACACGGATTCCAGAACCCCCTCCTTCCACAAACCTATAATTTCTGGGCGCAGATTCATCGAACGTGTAGCTTCGTGTCAAGGCGCTGGAATTTGCTTCTGTAGAGGGCAGTCTCTATTTTGTCCAGCTGAGGGCATCCGAGGTATGCGGCTCTGACTCACCCTGGTGCTTCTGTCAATGATACTAGTGTTAATGAGTGCACATGCTGTTAGAGTCTTCGGGAACCTTGAGCTTCGAATCTCAGACCACACACTTCGAGCTTTCAACAAGGTATGGTCTTCTATGTTACTACACCAGTCAAGACCGCTGTGATCGATCCGGGCAAGACACAAATTCTTCGCGTTTGCAAGCAGGTCTTTGAGGAGGCGCAAGAGATCTTGTATATGGAGAATGTGTTTCGCCTCTGTATTAGCACCGACTCATACGAGCCCTTCGACCACGTCACACGCAATCGACTCAACGTTCTCCAATGGTCACCGAAACTCATTGTCACAGTCAAGATCAATTGTGATTAGTACCGCCGACTACCCCCAGTGGCACAGGAGGATGACTCAAAAACCCTCTTCTTGACTTCTTATCATCGCATCCATGGCTAGAAGACTTGACCATCGAGTTCAAAATCCACGAAAATAGTAAGAATGTACATCAACCCGTAATTCGTCTTCCACTTGACTTTTGGGCACAAGTGTACCCCCTCAGGAATCTTCGCATGCCCAGGCACCTCAAACTCTTTCTCTACAGTGTGAAGTATGTGGAAGCGAGCATGCTGATGAGCTCGGAAGCCAATCAGCATCATAATGTGAGTCCAACAGACTCGCTCTTTCTCCGCCTACCGCGAGAACTGCGCGACAAAACCCATCGATTGCTTCTTGTAGAGCCTATGCCCAGGGCTGAAGATTCACTCAGTTGCATGGAAGGACAAAGCCAAGAGATACAAAAGAAAGGACGGGCCGGCCACGGTCTCCGAACGGGCAGCGCTCTTGCTTGGGTTCAGTACCACAGAGCATAGGGACATGGTAATCCAGAAGGGGATTGTTATAAGAGGGGAGATTTACCAGGCCAGGCTGTACGATCATACAGCCTCGATCAAGCAGTGTTACAAGTGCCAAGTCTGGGGACATGTCTCGGAGCATTGCACCTCAGCGGTCAAGTGCGGTAGATGCATGGGTGACCACGACACCAGGATGTGCCTAGGGGCATTGAATGTCCACCGGTGTACAAACTGCAAGGACGCACACCCCACGTGGGCTAGGAGACAGTGCAAGACTTTTGAAAGGTATTTTGGGCAAGTGCAAGCAAAGAGGACGGCCTTACAGCAGCAATCCTGGATGATTAAGGACCGCGCCATCCAGGCAGCACCCGAGTACGAAAAGCAGTTCCCACATGGATCGAACAAGCGTAGGGCCCCTAACGGTCCCGGTGGACCAGTTGGGAGGCCGCCCGGATCCACAAACAGGCCCAAGGTAGTGCCGAGACCCCAAGGGCAGGGACACATCTTCGAGAAGGCTGGGTTCAGCACACCAACTACCAGAGGAAACCGACTCTCTATGGCACCCAAGTCCGCCTATGGAACGCCCATAGGAGAAAACCCAGACCCCGACAAGGGCGGAAGCGACCCGGCCAGGGAGCGGGGGCAGCGGAAGAGGAATTGATACTACCGGCAGCCCCCCGAGGTTCGGGGCTCTGCCGGCTATAGCGAGCAACGGCACGCTACCGCCATCCAGTATGGAGCAGACAATGAATAGGGAATTCACGGGGGTAGCCGTGAGTTTTGGCGATGTAGCGCCACCTAGCACACCCCTTAACCCGATCTTACCCACTGTCTAGTGGACCCAGGACCGAGATCGTGCAGTACAATTGTTGAAACGCTAACTACAACAAAGCTAGGTCGTTGATCGACCGCTTTCACCCAGAGATACAGAAAGTTATAGTGCTGCAGGAACCAATGGAGAAGAGAGGCACCACGTACTGCCCCCCGGGGTACACGTTGGCGTTTGAACCAAGGGGAGAGAGGGTGAGGGCGACGAAGGTGGCTTTTTTCATTAGCAAGGAGATCGAGCCCGGAACATGGGCGGTCCGCTACTATGGCCCATGGGTCGCGGCGCTCGACATCAACCTCGACGGCTGGCCCGTTACACTTATCAATGTTTACAATCCTATCACGAACGAAGTACGAATGACCACATGGTCACAAATACGGACAGCGATAGGGGAGGCGAAGAAGAACTACATGGTCCTAGGGGACATGAATGCAACGCACCCGAGATGGGGCGGCATTGGCGCGAGGGCGACACGTCAAGCCGATCATCTCCGGGAGAAGGTGGAAGCGTACAACCTGTACATGCTTACGAAGAGAGGGGAGCCGACTTGGGAAAGGAATGGAGACAAATCGACGATCGATCTCACGTTCGGGACTGAGGGGGTACACGCCAGGACCGTGTCCTGTCTCCCGGAATCAGGGTGGAGGGACTTCAAAGACCACCACCCTATCCGGATAGTTTTACAAGCGGGAACAACGAGGGCCACGGGCCTGGGGAGGTTCAATACCGACAGGATGGATCCGCGAGAGTTCAGAGAGAGAGTCGCGGCCTCCGGATGGCAAAGTTCCGGAGATAGAATGGTGGCGCTACAGGAGGCCATACACCAAGCCCTGGTGGAACTGTGCCCCAGGATCAAACCAGGAAGGAAAGAGAGGAAAGGATGGTCCCCCCGCGCGGCAGAACTGGTCAAGGAGAAGGATGATGCCCGTCGGGACTACAAAAGGAGCTTTGCGGCCAGAGATAGGGAAAGGTTGCGAACGGCCACCAAAGCCCTAGATCGGGAAATTCGAAGACTCTCCAGGGACAATTGGAGGACCTTCCTAGATGAGTTTACCAATGACCCCGCCGTACCACACAACAAAGGGCTATGGACAATGTCAAAATGGAGCCGCAAAGGAGCACCCGGTCTCCCCCAAATGCCCGATCTGGTCGATCCGAGAACAGGCAGGAAAAGCAAGGACATGGTCGATATAACGCGGATCCTGGCGGAGAAATTCTTTCCCGCGCAGCAGGAGGCTGATCTCAGCGACATCGAAGGGGGACCAGGATCAGACCGGCCGTGGGCCATACGAGTCGAGGGCGAAGAAGTGCCGGATATCACAGAGAGGATGATCGAGACGGTCATCTTGGAAATGCCCAATAGGAAAGCCCTAGGGCCGGACGAGATCCAGAACGAAGCTATCAAGCTGCTACTGAAGGACATTAAGAAGCCGGTTGCGGAAGCGGTACAGACCATGCTTGAGACTGGAGGCCTCCCGCCGTTATTTAAGGAATCCATCACGTGCGTCCTGAAGAAGGAGAGCAAGGGCGACTACACCGACCCGGGAGCGTACCGGCCCATCCAATTGGAAAATACACTTGAGAAGCTGGTGGACAAGGTGGTCGCGCAGCAACTCACAGATTTTGCTGGGAAAAGCGGCGCACTACCGTGGAACCAGTTTGGCGAGAGAAAGCAGAGGTCCACCCTCTCCGCGGTAACGTTCCTGCGCAGCAGTATACACACGTCATGGAAATCAACCGCCAAAAAGATTCTAACCATGTTAAGTCTTGACCTTAAAGGGGCTTTCGACCATGTATCGCACAGGAGATAAATGCACATACTATGGAGCAAGGGAGTGCCGGCATGGATCCTGAGGTTTATTGAAAGTTTCTTGGAAGGGAGGCGAACCAAGGTGTCCTTTACCGGATTTACGAGCGAGTAGACTTCAGCCAGGACCGGGATACCGCAGGAGTCCAACCTCTCACCGATACTCTTCCTCTTCTTTATCTCAAAGCTACTCGAGGAATTCCAGACACCAAACGATGGGCTGGTCGGCTTTGGCTTCGTGGACAACACAAACTTGGTTGCCTGGGGGGCATCGGCCGCAGACAACTGCCGGAGACTAACCGTTGCACATGACAGATGTATCGCTTGGGCAAAGAGACATGGGGCGACATTTGACCCCACCAAGTACCAACTAATGCACTTCAAACAGGCCAAACGGACGGAGGCCCAGCCAGGGGACATGGACTCTACAGTAGTGGTTGATGGGACTCCAATAAAGGTAATGAAGAAGGAGATCAGGATGCTCGGGGTCTGGTTCGATCCGTCGTTGAGTTGGGAGTCCCATATGAACAGGGCCATCGGCAAGGCCAGGGCAGCTATGGAAGCAATGGGGCGGCTGGTAGCTGGAATATTTGGACCATCATTGCGGAAGTCCAAACTCGTTTATATAGCAGTGGTAAGACCTACCCTCCTATATGGGATCCAGGCGTGGGGATGCAATGACCGAGCTGGAGGTATTACGCGGGCACCGCACATGTAGCGATTGGCAAGAGTCCAGAGGGACTGCCTTAGGAAGGTAACTGGGGGCTATAGGCGAACCCCCGTTGTTGCGCTGGAAAGGGAGACGTCGGTCCAGCCAATGGACCTATACGTAGAGCAGCTCGTCCTGGAACGAGTGGGAGCGGTAAAGGACTACCCGGTGGAAAAAGAGATACAACACACAGTTGAACTCATGTGGAAGGACATGGAGGTTGTCCCCCCATCACCAAGGGGGAGAAGAAGGAGAGGAAACCCAGGGTACTTCCCCGGCGACCGGAGACACCGGCGGAGATGGGAGCTGCTAGACTAACACTACGAGAGACGCAGTCCAATGAAGTGCCTCAGTATGCTCCCGCAGAGCTACCCAACTTGTGCTATAGAGGACCGGAGCCAGAGCCAAGACCAACGCTAGGGAGACCTACACATGAAGTGGGACCCTACAACTAGAGACGGGCCATTGCCAGGACGAGAAGGGAGCGAGGAAGGCCCGACGCTGAGGAACCGGGAGCCGAAAATAGGAGAAGAAGAGCTCGAAAGGGGGGAAATCTGCATAAATATAGGCTGCCCTCCAAAATCTCCGCGTTGCTAGAGGAGATATGGAGGGCAAGGTGGGAGGAGAAGAGAAGGAACAAGGCCGGTGCGACTTGGTCTAAGGAGTGGGAGAACGAGACACTGGGACTGTACGATGGCCTCACGAAACTTGAAGCTACAGCGGTGTTTTTGATGAGAACAGAGGTATTGGGACTCCGGTCCTGGCTGGCAGCAATACATGTGCCAGAGATAACTCCACAATGCGCGTGTGAATGGCGACACCAGACACTAATTTATGTATTCGACTTCTGCCCCAGATACAATAGAGACCATCTGAGGAGCGAAACTGGTACAACATCGATACGTACGGCACTCAATACCAGCAAGGGATGTGTGACGGTATGGCACGTGACCATTAAATCACGTGCCGTGGCTCGTGCACTCTCTACTTAGTCGGAGTTTCCTTACGAAACTCTTACCTCTCTATCTTAGACCCTAAGTGTAATTCGGTGACATGTTCTGAAGTGCCTTGTGCCTTCGTATGGATATGTCGTGCCGTCACAGGATGCAAGGCTGCTGCTAGGTGGATGCTCGACAATAATATCCTGCCCTATCTTGCCGTGGCAAACAACGCACAAAAGGAGGACAGGTCAAACTTCTCCGCGGCGCCGCGCCTGGTGGGGAGAGTTGAGTACGAAGACACAGAGTAAAAGGGGGGACGAGCAGAGACTACGGACGGGAAGGAGGAGAAGCTGAAGTGAGAAATGAGCGGAATTCCCGAACCATGGACGGTACAAACACCGTTCATCAGTACGAACTCCAGCCAACCAGGAGAAAGCGTTGGAGAGTCGAAGGTGCGATGAGGGTCTGGGGAGAGAAGAGGAGGTGTGGACTGAAGATTGCTGTGAGGTGAAGGAGGGAGGAGAGATTGGGGTGGAAGTCGTTTATTTATTAACGGCGCGTTGCCAGGACGCGCCGTGTCCGTTACCACGCCCTCACCTGGACTCGCAATGCTTAGGTCCTCACGATGCTTGGCATATTGAATCCTGGTGTCGTAAAAAATCCTTGACCCTGGATTTACAACAACAATGGCCAACTCGGAATCTGGACAACACCGGCCCGGAACAGAGGATTGGGAGCATCGGACCGGAGGGTGTCCTATACTGACCACAGTATAAATGACTCGGGTAGTGAACCGGGGGGCATAGTTCGACGGCGCCGGTCCATGGACGGGGCGCGGTCTGGAAAGTGACGAAAGGCTTTTTTATCCCAGAGAGTTGGGTTTTTGCAATTGTAGATAGAGATTGTGGGCACACGGCACATACGCCATTACATACCACGTAAAATCCGATTATTGTTATTATATAATACGTAACGTATTCCACCACCGAGCCGGCCACTTTTCCTTGGCACGACCAACTCATGTTACGACTATTCAATTTTATCGCTCTCAACAATAGATTTCAAGTCTGTCATGCTGCTATCTGATTCAGAAAATATCTCACTATCCTTTTCACTCGTTCGCGCATTGTGCCCAGTCGCGCCGCAGTTCCTACAGCGCCTTTAAGTTGGTCGGGCTGTTTCTTGACCACTATTACTACGAGCATTCTTTGATCTCTGAGACGCAACAGACGCCTCAGCAGCTACCCGCGCTGCTGCAGTCCCATACTCCATAGTACCACCTTGCTGGATCCGCTTTCTTTTGCGCGATTTTCGCTTCGTCATTACTGCCAATTGCTCTTCAAGCTCGTGTTTTCGTGCAACAAGTAGGGCGTTCTGGTCCAGCATCAATTCAGCGCCTTTAACAAACTGTAAAAAGCCTGCCTGCGCAGTAACTGGTGACCGAGTAAAAGACTCGCTTACGAGCTTGGATTGGGATCCAAATTCATGAGTATTGCTTGGAGTCTTTGGCTGCCACGGCGTTTCTAGGAGACGGGGTTATGGCGGGGTACGTAGCCGTACTTCAAGGCGATCCAACACTACCTGCGCGTTAATAGGGACTAGCCCTACTGCCTCAAAGGCTTTTCGACAATTCTCTTCCATGAAAACGTCGAAAAACGCGTCTTTAAAGACAGGGAGAAAGCCTTCCTTGTTGATGGTACACGCGTCGGCGCGCCAAGTCCCGGATGCGTTGGGAGTACTTGCGCTTTAACGGCGAGAAGCAGACCACGTCAAGGGGCTGGAGTATATGCGACGAGTGCGGTGACATACAGAGGGTTAGGATCTTGTTTTCGAGGCAGTAGTCCTTGAACTCCTGGCTGAGATGGCTCTCATGGCTGTCCAAGAAAAGCAGCCTGTACTCCCCTACCTGCCGCGCCTTTCTATACGCGTCAAGATGCTTCAACCACTCAAGACCACGCGCGTTGTTTTTCCAGCCGTTCTCAGAGACTGAGAGCTTCCAATTCCGTGGTATATCTGCCTCCTCATACCACGCAGATGTGAACGCGTCCTTTGTAGATAATGAATGGCGGGGTCGCATACCCAGCTGCGCAGATGCTCTGAATAACCGTAACCCATTCGCGATCGCCCGGCTGGACGAGTTCAGGCCTTGTACGTCTTTCAGAGGCTGTAACGACCTTCATTGACCCAATAACGCCCATCTGGAAGCCAATCTCGTCAAAGTTGTGCGTATCTTCATCGTGGATGCCGTACTTTGCCTTAGTGTCTGCAACGAGCTTGAACCACGCGCCAATAATCTCTGGATCTTTCTGTAGTATCCTCTGCCTATCCTTTGCTCGATTGAAGGCTACCTTGAGCTCATCTGAGCGCGTTACGAATCTCTCAGCCCAGTTTTAGCCTACTGGCTCTCCACCGCGTATACCCAGTAGTTTATCCGCCATATCTGCCACCCCACACAGCCGGGGCGCAAATTCTCGCGAATTGAGGTCGAGAATATATTGGATAAGCGTTTGCTCCTCGGTAAGGGTAAGTTTCCGACCGTTTAGTAGTTTTTCGAGGATATATGGGACTCGGGCGCGATCAAAGAGGTTCTGGTGTTTAACGTTAAAGGCGCGCGCAGCAGCCCGTTGGCTTCGGAATTGGCCGACTTAGAGGGCTTGGAGAGCAAGCTGAAGTCTCCATTCGTGGTCAAGTAATAACGAGTTGTGTTGTTGAGACATCATCAGATAATGGGGGAAGTAGTGGTTTTGGCATATTTTGGCGGGTTGGGTGGTGTGGCTGTTCGGGTGGTGGAATACGCTATAGTTAATTAGATAGTAGTAATCTTTTGGTAATCTTTATTATGTATTATATAAGTATCACGAGAACCCGCGCTATGTTAGTATGAGACTGGGTGGATTATATAGAATCTATAACCCGCCCCGAAAACCCGCCCCAACCCGTCTCCCCCGACCCGTTAACGGGGCGTGTTGAAGACCTCAAAACCCGCCCCAATCCGCTCCGTTGGGGACCCTGGAAACAGAGGAGCCTTCAGGCTAGCAAACTTCACTTCAATCTTCGGTCCAACCGGTACCTCCACGAAGCATTGGACAACGTCACGGAGGTCACAATTTCACATCCTGCTCTCGGCTTTGGTGTTGAAATTGGAGCCACCCGATATCAGCAGGTTCTGCCTAGCAGTAATCTTCCACGATTTGCGTCCTCTGAAAAATATACGAGTTCGAAAGGCCTTGACTCTGTCCATCTTTCCAAGAATCTCGTTAGATGGCGAACATTATTCTATTAAGAAGGGAGAGCATCTACACTCGGGACCCAGCAAGCTGTTTAGCTTTGTGAGGGCTTTGGAGAAGCGTATGCTGGAGCACTCTGTCGAACATCGAGGATCCAGCCATCACAGATAACATCGACAGTGATGAACTACTCAAAGCCAGCAAGTTTCATTGCCATAAATGTGACGGAAAATGCCTGGCCACCCAGGCTACTGCCAAGGTATGTATTTATCCTTCTCTTGACTCATTTACTTGTTTATAAAGCTCACAAGATACAGGCTGAGTATCTCGCTCGTCTCAAATCAGAGGAGCAAGAAGAAATAGATTTCCGCCAAAGGGCCGATCACGATTGGACAGGTGGATTGGACACGTTTCCCACAGGATAGCACAGCTGCTATAAGGGTGGTTCTGTTAGGTAGCAAAGTGTCAAGTTCTCGAGCTGGGTCAAAGCTCTTACGTCGACCGCAACCCTCTCAACAACTTTTCTGCCTAGTTAGGCAAGCTCCCTACTTTCTTTCATCACAGCTTTGAAAACTGACTAAAGTTGGAACAGCTGCGATTGAATTCATTCAAATTGATCGGAAAGCGGGGAAGAGCGAGCAATGAAACGGTCGGTTTTAAATTGGGCAAGGTTCGCAATGTGACCGTCTCAACTACATGGGCAGAGAAGTAATTTCATGGATCATTCGGATTACACACTAAACCTTCTTCTTCTCGTGCTCAGTGAACATGCTATGTGCGATAGGATAACGACACTTTATCTACTCAGGGTTCTGCAATTGTAAACACACATATCTAATTCTTCCACCACTTCAATCCAAGCCTCCTGATGACTTGCCTAGTACATCACAGATCGTGAACGTTTTCAACAATCATCAATAATATCTTCTCTTCAACCAATATTCTCCAGCCCTTCGCTTGGTTCCATCTCGCCGGGGTATTGTTTTCGAAGCTGCACTTTGCCTGTCGTTTGCTAATCCTGTTAAGCTGGGTCATTCCACGTCCATGAAATTTTGACCCACACAATCCGGGTGACCCTCACATCCACTGTTCGGCAAATCTCCTTCTCAACCACGAGGTTAGATCACTTCTCCAGCTTCTTGCAGGTAGCTATTGTCAAAAGTAATGCCTCGAACTGTCATTACATTCAGGGCTTGCTAACTATTGATCATAGCTCCATCACTTAAAGGACCCGAATGTCCACCGATAACGGAGACCAAGTCCTCAGTTTACCAGCCCGAGAGGATCGTCAGTCTTTTGAAACATTGTTCGGCATCAACTTCAGCATCGGGGCGACAAAATGCTATCCTTCTTCCGGCTCCGTCGCCACATTCGCGATAAGATATACCGCTTAGTTCTGGTCAAGACAGCGCTACTGGAGGAAGACGCATTCAGAAAATAGAGCAAAGAACCGCTTGAAGCAATCGATATCGCAATCCTTTGCGCCTGCACAAGAACACATAGGGAAGCGTCTAGGATCCTTAACCGTGAAAAAACGTTCCTCGTCTATCTCCCTCTTGGTGATCGTTTTTTGCCGCATCACCTGAACAGCGAACCGCGCCTCAGCATTCAAATCCATGGACATCTTGACCCCGACACTGAAATTAATCGTGCTCGCGACGACGAGGAAAGACAGAAGCCCACGCGGCTTGCTCAAATGTTGATTGCTGGCCCAGGACTCGATCGCTTACGAATCGATTACTACGTCGACGTCAAGCACTGCGCCTTCTGACTACCAGATGGGGTTCGGAGAGGCATCTACCCGCTTCGAATGCTCGCAGTGAAGGATGAAGCTTCGTTCCCTGTCAAGTTTTTTTTGGAACATGGCGGATCGCAGTTTGAGGCACGGCTTGGAAGCCCTCAGATGCGTGTTTGTGAGGCCGTTCACTTCGTCGAAGATGCTATTGCCGCTTCGTCCGAATTAAGATCTCACAGAGCGACCAGAAATCCTGCCTTACTCCCTCTCCCTCTCGAGATCCGCAACATGATCCATCGTCTTCTTCTCGTGGAGTCGTAACCTCTGAGAGAGAAGTTGACCTCCCAGAATCGTGAGTGGGTCGAAATGAGAGGTGGTTTTGGATTTCGCCCTCGCAATTCCGGAACATGGTATACCAACAAGCAGATCTCCGCCGAAGCAATTGATGTATTCTAGCAAGAGAACACGTTCACTGCATCTTGCGTTCCCAGACTTTCGGCGAACACTTTCTATCATCAAAACATGCTTTCTGCTCCAAAGATTCAGCTGAAGTTGGACTGCGAAGGTCCCTTCGGAGATAACACCCTTGGTGATCTTGAACGATTTATTTCGTCGCACGTTGGTTTGAGAGAGCTGGAAACAGTGATGGTAGTGATGATAGGATCGCGACCTTTGTATGGCCCAATCCTAGAGAGCTCTGGGCGGGAATCTGAGCACTTGGTAGATGTTCTTGTTATCGACTGTGCCCATTTCGGCGTCAACTTCTTATTCCCAGGAAAAATAGTTTGCCAGCCACCAAGGAATCTGAAAGAAAAGCGGATTTGCTATTGGTTTGCCCAGAAACAAGATCTTGTGCTCACTGAGGATGCTTCGATTGTTGCTTGCAGAGCAGAAGAACCAAGCTGGCTGTTGAAGCTACCACAAGAATTGCGAGACTGGATCTACCGAAATGTCCTTAAAAGGACCCAAACATCTGGAGCCCCGGTGGCCAGTAGAACCAGTACAGAAAATTAGAAAGCAATAGGGTGCGGGGGAGAGCGTTCCTGATTACGAGCGCGTCATAGACACCTAAATCTTCTGTGACAACAAATAGATCTACGCAGAAGTAATGCAGGTCTTCTACGGAATGATTAGAGCCTCTGTTTAGGAGAATAAGAGGGATTACCACGGAGCAAAACTACACTGGGATTAAATAAGAGCTCACCATCGGTCTCAAGGTGGAATGTGAGTTAGATTTTGTTCGCTTTTCTCGACACTTCCTGCCACCACTTGTAGTTTTATCTATTCTTTGTCCATAGAAGTACATCTAATCTGCGATATCATCTTCAACATAAGATGGATATCGATAAATATCCGGCCAACTCGTTCCTCGAAGCAATCAGAGAATTGTCACTATCAATCTAAAGGTGGTAGGATTTAAATTTAAAGATGATATCGTGGCTTATCCAGCTCGTGGGACGATGGATTGATGAAGCCAGTGTACTACTTTAGTCACCCTTCACACACTCCTATTCGCAACAACGACGAGAGCCTTCACGCATCGGGCTTTTGACCTGACCGAGCTAGCCATCCCTTCTTCTTTCTTCCTAGTCTGACTCTGCTTAGACCGCTGCCTACACTCAATGTCATCAGAATCACCCCACGTCTCCCTCGTAAGCCAAGTGCTCGTTCATCCCCTCTGGACCCGTCTCTCATGGCTAACGCGCTTAAGCCTGTTTGCTTCAGCCTGCGTAAAGTGCAAATAACTTCGACAAGAAAAGCGTGTAGAAATAAAGCCGTAGCGCCCGCCACGCACAAAGTGATCTGGACAGCAGCTGCGATACGATCAAGTCTTGGTATGCCTTCTGATGTGGGATCGGGATGGGCATCAGCCAAAACCACTACGTAGGTATTCGGATCGGTCTTGCAGTCGGGGTAGAACCTTGCTGCCATGCCTGGTTGGACTAGAGAAAGAGCACTGTCGATCTTTCTGCAACTCATGGCAGCTTGGAAACTCTTCATGCGGCTGATTATTTCCAAGGTGCAAAGCTGGATGAGACGGAACCTGACGACGAAGAAAGCGTAGGTCCAGCATCGAGGCATCCAGGTTCTGTGCTGGTCAAACTGAAGGCGCTTGGTCTTGATGTAGGCTAGAAGAGCAGATCCGACGGTGGAGATGGTCAGAACTCCAATGAGAAGACGTGTTTCGATGGTCCCTCCCATGGCACCAGGAGCGACGAGAATTGCTCCCGTGCAACAAACAAGGAGGAGCATGAGGAGGGCGTAGCTATTGATGCGTTAGATCCAGATAAGGTTGTATGCGATGACAGGAAAGAACTGCCAGAGAAGGAGGAAGCCGATAGGAATAACTGTAGCGAGATGCATGAGCATGCCAAGAGGCCCTTGCCCATGAGATTCGTATTCCCACTTTCCAACAGGAAGATAGCATTTGTGAGTATTGGGTATGAATTGGGCTCATAGAACACACCGCTGCCTTTTTGTAGGTATTGTCATAGTCGACGTACATGGCCCGCGAGGCTGAGAAGCTCGAGGCTCCGAGGCCGAGAATGACCCATAGTGAAAATTTGTATCCATGGTAGAAAGCGAGTGGGTTATAGATGCGGTGAGCGCTAGTGACGAAACGAGTTGATGTCTCTTTGCCTTGGGAATGATGATAGGACGGCATGGCAGTGCAGGTAGATGGTACGGTGTTGAAGTCACAAATCTACGAACAACCACAAATACGAGATAATTGAATTGAAGATAGCATGGAACTGAGGAACAGGACTTTATGGTATGGTTATTGTGCCTCCGAGGGAAAGAATCAGAACCCAAGAAATCGAGTTGGACTTTGACGGAACCAAGCCTTGCAGCACAGACAGCCTCACTAAACGCTGTCCTTCTTTACCTATTAGAATCTAATGTTGTATTCGAAATCACCCTGGAGACAAGCGCCCGATCGAAGAGCGCAAAGTCGTGAACCCGTTGAATACAAGCCCTTCGGGAAAATGAGGAGTGAGGACTGGAGTTGTGGCTGGCGAGTCTAACGACCAAGTGACTGCCGTCGAGCTCCAGACCGCGTTGCTATTGGTTCTTATTCCTCAAAAAAGGCCGATCTGACAGCAGCTTTGGTTTCAAGACGTCGGCCAGAGTAGATTATGGGACAAATACAGGTGTAGGCTGTAGACAGGTAGTTATAATGAGTACAGAGTTTTCCCATCATAAACCTCCTTATGTCTACCGGATCTAAATCCACCCTCCATTATGATCATCAGCCGAATGGGGGGACGTCGCGATAGCCATATGAGTTGTACTTCCCATTTTCTCAGCCACCAAACCCGTAACATGAACCCTTCCTTTAGTCTTTGTACTACGGGCCATGATAGGAATTTATCCATGCGCATGGGAGCCGGAATGGTCGACCAACATGAGCCACAACAGTACAGATCTCGCTTGAGAATCTTTGTGTTTCCCACCCACAACCCACACCATGCCCCAATCTGGATACTTATTCAAATTAAAAGTCTTCCAGAACGAGAATAAGTTACATGGGATGGATCCTCCCCGCTCCACCAAGGTCTGATCTAGATCTCATTTCTATTGTTAGTATAACTTGCTCCAAGGGAAGAGATATTGCCACTTACTATCATGTCTCATATCTTGTCCAGCTCTAGGTTTATAAGAAGAGCACTCACTGCTGATCCAGTTCGCCATCCTGCAATATCAAACCACCTTTCTTTCTCTCTAGATCAAGATGCATTTCCTCTATCTCCTCGTCATCTTCGGCCTCCCAGCAGCCCTGACTCTACCACTTCCAGCGGATTGCCCCCAGAATGTAAAAGGATTCTCAGAGAGAGACGCATTACAGCCCGCAAGTACGCTAACCCCAAAGTCCAATTGAACTTCAATCCTAATCTTCAACTAGGTCCCAGTACGTCTAACCATGCATATCATAGACGCCTGCTAACGGCTCAGAAAAAATCGGTCATCTATGCCCCATCAATATCAAGTCTTTGGGAAGAAGAGAGACAACCGAGGCCATTCCGGTCAAGCGCGAAGCAATCATTGCTGGTAAGTTGAACCTCTCTCACGCTTGATCGTCCTTCTGACAAACAGATCTACCTAATCTGGCCGACCCTGTAGGAGCTGCTGGACCCACTTTGGGAACGACAATCACGGCAACCGGACATGTTATTACTGGCACCATTGGCACCATCGGCTCCACGGTGGTGAAGGTTTTGCCTGCCTTGGGGGCGGGTGCTTGAGCTCAACGCGGGAGGTTAGTCGGCAAGGCATGGGGACCATCACGGCATAGAAAGAACAATGAAGTGTACATTCGATTTTCTTCTCCAACTCGAAAGCCAAATATCATAATCATGTCGTTAACCAGTCTAGCCACATAACGTCGTAAATTCGTAAATTCATAATCTGCCTTGTCGTCAATCACTATCCCAGCCATTGCTGGCAAGAAACATACCTCAACTCCATCCCCTGATTCACCTTCAAGTAAACTCAATACCGTCGATATTCAACATCGTGGTTCTCAGATCTCGCTTCATCCTCATTAGCTACCAATACGATGTCGAAAGCTCGGTAGACTTACGCAAATTGTAAGTGGGCGATCGTTTCACGGCTCTGCTGACGCCAATCGGTGTGAGGCTGAGGCTTGATTCTCCCGAACTCGAGACAATGATCGAGGTAGCGCCTTCCTGTACAACGGGAAGTGCCAGCGCCGTTGGCAACAAAACGATGGATAGTATTTGGAGGCAATGCATGATGGAGTATTTGTTGTTCAGAAACTTGACACGTTCAGGCTGAAAATATTTGACGTTGTGAAAAGATATCCTTTGGGTTATATGAGAGGTTTGGGGGCTGTTCCGTAGTGCAAGGTGCAGAGTCGGGATAGGGTTATCTAGGGCTTCTCACGAGCAACAAGAAAGCTCGTAAGAGCCTCATAAGTATTGAAGGGCATGATGAAGAATGCCCAGCAGACATGCGGCCACCAATCAATACAGAACATCGAGTAATGTTGTTGTACAGGTACCACCCCCGCTTTCGGTGGCATATGTGGCTGCATCCGGTTTTGACTGAGCACTGAACAATGAGCACTGAGCACCATAGTGCTTCGCCACTTCTTTTACCTTCTGGAAGCTCCGCATTTGATTGGAAGCAGCTAGCTAAACATGATTTTCGTTGAATAAGTTCCTGCCTAACCTTTTTGTTCGGTGTTTGCAGATTTGTCAGTTGCGTTTTCGAGTTGACCTAATGGTCGGGCAAAGAAAGCTTCTGGTGCTGTGAGAGGTGTAGAGCGAGCGTACTAAATGCTGCCTTGCGCCTTGCCTTTGTGCCATGGCAAAAGTGTTCCTTGTCACTCAGGGAACCAATACAGCATGGCAGACAAGCTTGAATCCTTCTCCTACAGCAAGTGTGCCATAATCATGTCGTGAATCAGTCCCAACTCCCCATGCCTGGATAATTTAAATCGTTCGGTGAGAAACTGCCACTCCATTTATGATGCCACTTGTACCTTGTGCATTCATCCTCGGTTTGAAAGTGGTTTGCGCCCAGCTATGCACCACCAATTATCCTTCTCATATCCACTTTCCAAGACCACGCCCCCAGCCTTCACAACATCGTCTTCCAGCTCGCCCTTCTTGTAAAGATGGTAGTACCGTTGAAATGTTTGCTCTTGCCTTCCCTTCTGCTTCAGCACCCAGGGAACCATGACATCCTGCTCGTGGCCAACATCCCAGCCTCTTCTACTGCCACTTTGCTCCAATGCCCAGACGTATAGCAGTGCCTTGCCTCCCCTCTCCCTCTCGTGAATTGGAGGTTTCAGCACTTCCAATATTGTAGCCACGGCTTCTATCCTCCGCTCGGGCGTGGAGAGGTGGTGTATTACTGCTATCGAAATGGCGAAATCGAAGGCATCGCGTTTGTGAGGTAAATGGAGGATATCAGCAACCACGGCACTGTGTGATTTGTGATTCGAAGCTATTTGTGCGAGATTCGTGGAGCGATCCGAGGCTACGATGAAGACGTTTTTATTTACGGCAAGGTACTTGCCATTTCCGCAGCCAATATCGAGACCGATGGAGCCGGGTGACAGTTCACCAACGAAGCGCTCGATCAAGGGCCATGGCTATGTGGTCGGGTCAGTTTTGCCATGAGATTGAGGGTGTGGGAGGAACGCACACCTTGTATCGTGTGGAGGAGAAGTGAGGGGCTATTTCTTCGTACACTGAGTGAACGTGTTCCTCTTCGTAGTTTGAACCTCGATCTTCCATTGTGTTTGTCGTGTTTTTCGCAATCTGTGCCACCATCAAACTCTGAATTTCAGAAGGGCGTATTGTATCGAACAACAAAGAAAGCAGCAGTGTCTTCATCAATTGAGAGCTTCACTTGAGGCAAAGTTGGGCAGAACATCTCTGCATACTGAAAGTCGCACACATTTGAAATCTCTTCTCCAACAACCCGTCCGCGGACGAGTTTATCGATGAAAAGTAGTTTGACCGTGGGTCTACGACCAAAAATTTCGCCGCAGAAATGCCCGAAGGCAGTTCTTACTACCGATACGCCGCTCTGTGCAATGCAGGTATCAGTGGCAGAGTCCCTCATTCTTGAGCGAGGGAACTCCCAACAAGGTAAGTATGGGAGAGGAAAGTGAGGTGAGGAAAAGGCTCACTTTATTCAAGTCATGTCGGGCGCTAAGGCTGTCATGGCCAGGCATCAAGGCTGTTATGGTCAGGCGCTAAGGCTGCAATGTTGACCGCCATGGAAGCAGGTGGAAGCAGGTGGAAGCAGGTGGAACAGAAGCGTTGAGAGGGCCGTGTGACCCGCAGGATGTCATGACGGATGCGGAAGTGCTTCCGAATGGTACGGTATTGAGGAACTGTAGATGCCAAGAGATATCACGTGATAGCTAGCCGTCATCGACGGCCCGATTACATGGTCCACAAGATTCCATCTTCACGACACCTCATTTTTTACTATCGAGACCATGTTGACAACCTCTTTCTTCTATCAAACAATAACATCTTCGGCTTCTCGACATTCAGAATGTGCAAGTAACCATCCTGTTTAGCCCAATTCCGGTCCTAGGAACCGTCTCATGACATCAAGGCCCGCCTCCGACCTCTAGGTGAGGGGTACACTTTTTTCACTAGGCGAAAGTGCAAGCATGGAGTCACAAACAGAGTCACAACCATTTGGTGGAGATCCGGAAAATTAATGGCTCAGATCAGCGTTGCTAGATGTCTAAATTGAAGGCTAGATCGTCATTGCACTTTGGTAGATGGAAAGTAGACAGCTAAACTTTTGCCATTCACTCTTTCGTTCGATCTTGCCTTTCATCCATCTTAAGTTTTCTCTTCTTTTGATACTACTATCCAATCCAATACAACATGGTTATTCATTCCGATCCATCAAACGCGAGAGCCGCGCATTGCGAGCTCCACGATGGAAATCATCAAAATGGCAGTTTGAACGCAGATGGCGGGTACCAGATTCTCGAGCTGTATCGCTCGCAACCCAATCGTCAGAAGGTGATATGCGTAGGGGCAGGGGCTGCAGGGCTCTTGCTAGCATACAAAATGCAGAAAATGAAGTTCAGGAACTACGATTTGATCGTATACGAGAAGAATCCACACGTCGCTGGAACTTGGTACGAAAACAGATAGCCTGGATGTGCTTGCGACGTGTAAGACCAATCCCAAGTTCGTTTACAGGATCAAGCTGATAATCTTCAGACCAGCGCACGCCTATACTTATCCCTTCGAACCGAAGCCAGACTTCTCTTCATTTTACGCGTACGCACCTGAGATTCGACAATGTTTCGAGGACTTCGCGAAGAAGTATAATTTACACAAGTATGTGAAGGTCCATTCCCAGGTCACAAGCGCGGTGTGGAAAGAAGATGAGGGGATCTGTAAGTCCTGGCGATTGGATAAGTGGCATGGCTGACTTGAGGAAGATGAGGTTGAGTTGGAGCAAGATGGCAACAAAATTACCGACTGGTGTCACATCTTCGTCAATGCCGGCGGTTTTTTGAACGACTGGAAGTGCAAGTTCACGAGGGCAGTTCAGCAACCGGCTCACAACTGACCTTGACAGGGCCAAATATTAAGGGCCTCCACGACTTCAAGGGCCAGCTTATGCACAGCGCCGCGTGGGACCAATCTTGCAACTGGGAAGGCAAAACAGTAGCCGTACTTGGAACAGGTTCCTCCGCCATTTAGATGGTGCCCCAAATTCAGAAGACCGCAAAACACTTGACCGCATTCATGAGATCTGTAACCTGGATTTCCCCAGCAATCGGAGCAGGAGACGATGGGAAAGGCGAGAAGGAGTACAATGCTGATTAGGGCACATCCGGTACGACCGATAAATCGAATGCAGCAAGTGAAGAGAAAGAAGAGGTAGGCGAACAGGCTGAGGAAACATCACAGCACTTCTTTACCGACGAAGAGAAATAGCGGTTCAAGGATGATCTTGAATACCATTTGCAGTACAGGAAGAAGCTCGAGTCTTCTATCAACGACATCTTCGAAATGTATATCAAGGATTCTGAAGAGTCGAAGGGTGCACAGGAGAAGATGGTAAAGGAGATGATTCGGCGGATTGGGCCTGAACATGAAGAATTGAAATCGAAGTTGATTCCTTCTTGGCCGCCTGGATGTCGACGAATTACGCCTGGAGATGGATATCTGGAAGCTCTGGTCAAGCCTAGTGAGCATTGCCACATGGACAGAAGGATCTGAATACTAACTGGTTCCAGATGTGACGACCGTGCACAAAGAAATCGTCGAAATTTGGCCCGAAGGGGTGAAGGACGACTGTGGCAAAGTTCATCAAGTCGATATTCTCATCTGTGCAACAGGATTTAACTTGGCTTTCGCAACACGCTTGTGAGCACGAAGCTGGCCCTACTGATAAACTCAGAATCTAACACAGCCACAGCGAGGTCAAAGGCATAAACGGTGTAACAATGAAAGACGAATTCGACCCCGAACTAATCGTCTACTGCGCCGTTACCGTCCCCAAATTCCCAAACTACTTTGTCGTCAACGGCATGCGCGGAAACTGGGCTTCTGGCTCCGCCCTCCCAACTCTCGAAACCCAAGTCGAATACATTCTCAAGTGTGCAAAGAAAATGCAGGAAGAACAAATACGCGCCCTCGAAGTCAAAGAAGAACCAACTCGCCAACTAAATGCACACATGGATGCCTGGCACCCGCGAACCGTATGGTCTGCGCCCTGTAAGAGTTGGTATAAGAATAATATTCCGAATGGCAAGGTGTGGGTCTGGGGTGGATCGGCGTTGCATCACATGAAGATTATTAAGGAGGTTAAGTTTGAGAATTACGATATCAGGTACAGAAATGGGAATATGTGGGCTTTCTTGGGTAAGTTTTCCTTTTCCGTTTGTGACTCTGGATCTGGACACGGCTTTTTCTGCCTTGAACAGTCTTCTGGCGTTTGTCAACTTTTCTGCATGGCGAAGTTATCCTCTGCTTCTACTACTGGCAACAACTTCGTGGTGAGTTCTGTTCTTCCTTCCATAAGATACTCATCGCTGATTCCATTCTAGGCTCATACCATTGGCATCGATCATCAGTCCCGCGGCTTTGACCTTCGAGATTGATCAAGTAAAGCCGTCACCTACGTTTTTTAGTCACAAAATCCCAACTCTGAACTTCACCAGCCTCAGCTTTGCCGCGGGACTTTCGCCTCCCGCCGTTTTCGAATCAGGACTCGCTGTTGCACAGTATCACTGGAATGGGCCTAGCTCAGCTGTGATTAATGTTGCTCAAGCCGTTGGAGCTCAAGGTACATAGATTCATATACAGTCTATTCTCACCGTTCTACCGCATTCCTATTTCATGCTGTAGAAATCATACGAAGTATTGAGGGATGTATCCATATCATCAATATTTTGGCAGTTTCGATAGCTGAATCAATTTCGACTTTCTAAATGGCGAACAGACAATCGAATGAAGACGCAAAAGAACGAGTCGATAGTGCCCCTCAACAGCACAAGCTATCTTTATGGTCCCTCGTTGACAGGTTCTGAGACCTGCGGTACGCCTTCTAACTCTTTTGTTAGCTATGATAATCTTCTCGAGAATAATTACACCTGTAGGTTTGACGCGAGCGTCATGCAGAGTCTGGCGTACCAGGGTGTGATGGAAGGATCCACCAATCTTCTCAAGGGCAGACTTGTTTCCGTTGACGGTGAGCCCATTGTTGGACACAGTCTCATCACAACAACGACTTTGATGAACACCAAAGAGCTGAGTATGCTTTCGAGTTCAAGTGCGAACAGTCCAATTTCAGGAGGTGGTGTGCTTCAGGATCGACTCTCTCACAGAGACCAAGCATTTTCGAGTGGTGCCATTGCAGCCATCACTGCTACACGGCTCCTCCTCGATACTTTGGAAAAGATGTTTCAGAACTATACCGTCAGTCTCATGAGCTCGCCACAATTACAGTATGATCTTATGTTTTCGCTTGTCCGCAGCTACTTACTAACTCGATCAGATCCAACGCATCGTTATACCCAGACGTACAGCCAATACAGTACATCTCCATCACCTACAGGAACGTGTATATGTATTCAGCAGAGAAACTTTGGTTAGCCTACGGTCTAGCCATTCTCTTCACTCTCATCGCCGTGATCATTGGACTCTACATCATGTCCACTGGAACATCATACAGCAACAGCTTCTCGACCATATTTCGAAAGGCGCGAGGCGCGGAATCGGATGTTGTGATTCAACCGGGCGATCATCATGGAAGATATCCGTTACCGGACTACCTAAAGAAAGCCACGATTAGGTTTCCTGCGGCAGCTAGTAACGATCCGGTACCTCTCGATTACATGGGGCATGAGAAAATGGGTCGAATTGTGGATACTGAGGGCCTTCCAAGGGAGATGGATGAAATGGATGATGACATTTACCACGGAAGAGGTAGTATGGTGACGTCTGATAGCACGTTGACGTAACGATTACATGGCAGGAGCGAAAGAGAGGGTCACTTAATTGATAATATTAATGCCGCTTTTCTTTGTAGCCTAGTTCACTATGAACGACGCAGCGGCAGGAAGGGGGCCCATTAAAAGGTGCTACATTGATCTTGCGGTTAGTTTACAGTCCTTCATATACCCCTCCCCCTCTCCATCTTCCGCACTTTTTCTGCCCTCAAAGTTTCACCATGATCGTAAGAGTCACCCACCTCTTCCCCTTCCTGCTATGAACAAGATTGTAATCCCCTTTCAGTGGAGGCTCAGAAAACCTTTCGACAGCAGTTTGCACCCACTCCAACAAAACTTCTAACTTTGGTCGATGATCGGAATCGAATCGCAAGCAAGAAGCTACCAGATCGCAGAAATTAATGCTGTCTTCGGGTACGTCGTATTCGAAATGGCGGTCGTTTGCATCCCGGTCAATCTCTGGATCAACTTCTTCGTCGAAGAGCTAACCGTTTCAGTCGTCTACATCGATATCTGGGATTGTATGGCTGTCGTCTGGTTTTGCAGTATCTTTGTCTGGGTGTACATTATTGATGTCTGAGTTTGCATCATCGTCGTCCGAATTCGCATTATTGTCGTCCTGGTTTGCAACATCGTAATGTAGGTTTGCAGCATCGGTGTCTGAGTTTATAGTATCGTTGTATGGGTGTGCATCATCATCGTCCGAATTGGAATAATCGTCGTCCTGGTTAGCAGCATTTTGTCCCGCTTTACGTACCTGGTGAGTGGGTTTTGCTCTTGATATCGCCAGACTGGCTCAGGAGGTTTGGGAAGTTCGTCCAGCTTCCTAGCTTCATCCACTCTCGGCAGCTTCCCACTATGCAGGAATTGGTGCATGCAGCATCCGAGGTGGAACACGGTTGTCTTCTCGTTGATTTTCTTTGCAGGATTCAAGATCGCCGGGTCTGTTCGAAGCTCCTCGGGTGCAAAATATGGTGGGTGTCCTTTCATGTTGAAATCAGCTAGATTGATAAAGCCGTCTCTTTTTGCAGGCCTTGCAGAGCCGAAATCTGCTATGGCATGTTTGAGGTTCCAGCCTTCCATTTCTTTCTTTTCTTTTTCTTTATTATCTTAGATATTATTATCTTCATCTTCGTTATTCCCACCTCCTTCCTCTTCTACGCTTTAGTTAATTTATATATCTAAAATTTCGGGTATGCTAGCTACGCGGTTCTTATCTTTATTTATGTTATCTTCTTCTTCGCTTCCGCTCTCGACTACCGCCTTTTCTTTCTCGTTGTTTCTTTCTCCTTCTATCGCCTCTTTTACACCCTCTTCTATCGTCTCGGTGGACGTATCGTCCACCAATAGTTTGTTCTCAGGCTTCAGATCTCTATGAATAACACCGTATGTATGGATATGAATAGCCGCTTTCACGAGGGCAAGGAATACTCTCCAAGCAAAAGCCACCGAAATCATCTCCTTGTCAATTTGTGGCTTCTCCTTGTCTCTCAGATTCGGCAAAGGGAACTTCTGCGTGAACTTGAAAGGGTTAGTATAAGGTGCGTATTTCGTGAATAGCCTTAATGAACGAACTGGTTATACGTCAGTCAGAACAAATGTATGAACAATAAGGGCCGTGAAGAATTGGTCAGCAGTGGCCCCTGACACCTACGGCATCTGCCGCGGCTGCTCCTCCAAAGTGGGTTTGATTGGTCAGCAACTCGTGACTGGTGCTACCCGCAAACAGCTGGAGACTGTAGGATTGTGCGACAGGGTGACAATTGAAATTGAAGGGTAGTACCAAGAATTAAGAGCACGAAGAGCGCAGGTGAGGAAGAAGAGGTCCTGTCCTGATCCGCATCCTCATAAGGCTGAAGTGCGAGCCCCGCCAAGGCCACCTGCCGCCAACCAGCCAAAGCTTACTTGAAAAAGTTAGTACCTGGCGGAAAAAGAAATTCAAAGGATTTCCCTGGAAAAAGAGTGGAACACAAGCCAGCGCGCCACAGAGAACTTCTGTCCTCCTTTGTGCTTTGTGCCTGTAAGCCTGTAGGGGCTCCAGTTGATATGACGACGCTCCTTTCTCCACCCGCAGATATGAACAAACACGGGCAGTGGTCGCGTTCGTGGTCAACAGTGGCTTTCCATCTTGATCGCTCTTTACTATTCAGTGTGACACTGTGACACTTCCAACTGACTACCATTGCTGCTCTCCCTGCACCTTCACTTCAAATTGACCGTCTTCAATTCGCCAACCAGTGGAGCCGTGTCACTTCACAATTACCCCACCTCATTTCTACTCGAACAGGCATCCATAATTCTCACAAATCAACATGGAAAACCATGCGGCCTTGGTCAACTCAGTCTCTGCGCAGGTGTGCAAATTCCACGATGCTGGGGTACCCTTCCGTATCTATCATGGCTCAACAAACTCGACGCGAACAGTCGTGCGAGACCTCAGTACTTCCGTCGACATCAGTGCGCTGAATAACGTCTTGAGCGTGGATAAAGAGCGAAGAATCGCATCGGTGCAACCCAATGTCCCAATGGACGCGCTCGTCAAAGCCACTCTGGCAAAAGGATTGATTCCCGAGGTTGTGCCGGAGTTTCCAGGTAATAGAAGTGGCATGTATGAAAAAAGCAATGCTGATGGAATTGCAGGAATAACGGTGGGAGGAGGCTTCTCCGGCTCCGCTGGTGAGAGCAGCAGTTTCAAATATGGATTCCTTGATGCGACGATCGACAAGGTTCAGTGTGTGCTTGGCGATGGAACGATAAGAGAAGTTGGACCGAACGGAGATACTGAGGAGAAGGAGTTGTTTATGGCCTTGGCAGGAACGTTGGGTACAATGGGTGTCTTGACGCGGTTGGATATTAGATTGCTGGAGGCCAAGCCGTACGTCAAGTTGACATACCAGCCAGTATGGACCTTCCAGGAAGCCAAGGACATGATCGAGACTGCCATCTCGCCGGAAGCAGGAAATGACTTTGTGGATGGTATCATGTACTCGAAGTCCAAGGGAGCGATTGTCAGCGGCAAGATGGTTTCGGACACCGGTGGCGGACAGATTACGCAGTATACTCGGCCGAGCGATGAGTGGTGTTTTATCCATACGGAAGAGATGATCGAAGGATACAACACAAAGTCGTACATGGAGAAGCGGTCAACCTCGCCTGTAGTTGATTTCGTGCCGTTGACGGATTATCTCTTCCGATATGACAGAGGTGCTTTCTGGATGGGGAAGTTGGGCTGCCAGCATTTCTGCCTGCCATTCACCAAAACGACCCGAACAATACTTGACTCGCTTTTCCATACGCGAGAAATGTACACGGTAAGTGAGCCTCAACATACTTGCGAAAAACATGGACTTACACATTTCAGGCACTGCATGCGAGCAAAATGCAAGAGTTTCACATTGTCGAAGACCTGGCAGTTCCCTTCCGGAATATGGTACCTTTCCTGGACCATCTCGAGGAGGACTTCGAAATCTATCCGCTTTGGCTATGTCCTCTCCAGTACGCTGCAACAGGACTGGAAGTGAAGCATCTGCCAAGGAAAGAGCTGGTCATGAGCGTGGGAGTCTGGGGGCCATACGGAAAGAAGCACACATCCTTCAAAGAGGCCAACCTAGCATTGGAAGCGAAGGTTAAGGACTTGAAAGGTGTCAAGTGGCTATACGCGCAGTGCTTCTACACGCCGGAAGAATTCTGGGACATATACGACCGTGAGGTATATCATAGGCTACGTGTGAAGTACTCGGCGACAGCCTTGCCGGACATTTATTGCAAGGTCAAGCCAGTGTGCAAGACAGAGCCTACCACGTTCTGGGAGGCGTTCTGGGAGATGATCTTCGGTTTCTGGTTAGTTGGTGGTGTGTATGGGTTGTATTCGGCTTGGAGAAGAGCGAATTTCGTACTCAAAAAGTGAAGGCAGTGAATGGAGGGAAGAAGAGGAGAAATGATGATGTTTTGGTAGTCTTCCACGGAATGCTCGGGAACTCTACCAGGAATAAGCATAACGTGATTACGTCAGCCAAATCAGCCATGTGACTTGCATCATTCTCTCCAACAGTCCCCAAAAACTTGGAGTCACATCCAAGCAAAAGGAAATGCAGGCGCCGCATTCAAAACGTAGCATTCTTTCAGATCCCCAGATGGAAGAAAGGTTGTATATTGAAATTGTAAGCTCAGAATACCTCCGCGATACCACCGCTCAGGGCCAGCCTAACCCTTGACAGCAACCAACGTAACGTTCTGAAACTCCTTGGGGGGCGGCTCAGTGAACCCGTCATACAAGCCGACACCGTAGCCCCCGTCAGTGGTGTAAGCAACCCATCTTCTTGATGGAATATCAGCGCCGTCCTTGACGTTCAGATTGCCTTGCTCATCGATTACGAAGGTAGACCACTCCATGTTCTGTCCCGCAGGAATGCTTTCAGCAGTGGGATTGACGACATCGACGAGTTCGAGAAGGCCCTTGGAGCCCGAGAGGGCGAGTTGGTGGTCCTCGGCTCCTGGGTGGAGAGAAAGGGTGTTTGCGCCTGTATATTGAGAGGAGGTGAACTTGACTGAGGGTCCGTCGGAGAATATCCCAACTTTTCCGCCCTTGGAGGAGAGAGCCTTGTTGTTCAGGTTCTCGACGGTTCTGCTAGTCATGTCAGTGCTAGTATGCGAAAAATGTGTAGGCGGGGACTTACGACTTGGTTTGAAGTGTGTAAGCCGCGCCTTTAGGAGGAGCGTCAGCCGCGCCTTTAGGAGGAGTGTCTTGTGGCGCGGCAAGGACCGAGGCCGCGAAAGTGAGGAGTGCAAGAGAGAACGACTTCATTGTGATACTGTGAGGTCAACAGAAGTTGTCGCTGCTGTTTAGATATTTGAAACGAATGTGGTGCGAGAAACGCTGGTTTTGTGTAAGAAGATCTCTTTGACGGAACGCACGATCAGTTTTGGCGTAAGAGGGGCGCTCATATTTTATATAGATCGTTCCTATCCCGCGGCTGTCTCTCTACGTAGTACACACTTTGGATTGTAACTGGACCCGGCGGAGGTGACATAGCAAGATTAGCTCTGCTTTTTCCCCAATTGCACAATGGTCGGTATTGTAGGTGATACGCCGATCTCGTACTCGGTGCACATGATTGGTACCTAGATGAAGTGGTTGCGTAATCCGCTTGGGAGGCCAGGAGGTCTTTATTACAGAGTGAGGTAAATACTGTGTGCGGAGGAAGTCTGCAGCTTGCGTATGCTTGACTGGGTAGCTAGGCATGAATCCTGTTTCGAAAGACCAGTATTCCCAATAAAGCCCAAACGGCACGCAATGGGAGGAAGCGGTACTAGTAGACGTATATATTAAAATGTTTCGCCTCGGGATATGATGAGTCCAGGATGAAGTTCAATGTCTGAGCACGACGCGGAAGTCAAAAAATGTCAGCGGCACGGTTCGATGGCGTTGTCGATGTTGTTAGCGGTCTTCGTACTTCGCATTTACATTTACGTGAAGTGTTTCAAGGACCTGGTAGTGTAACCAGCAATACCACATATACCGTATACATAGTAAAGGCAGATCGAGTCCGTGGATCCTATGGTGGCATAGATAGCGCGCTTTTGCCAATCTCGCTGATAAATATCACGTTATGATAGATAGCGCTTTTAACCATTAATAACCTCTAGCCTAATTGGGCTAGCAAGGGCTAGATCAGGTCAGACCGGGCCTAGATCACAGCAAGATCAGGATGAATAAGCCGAGGGTCCGCTCGAATCGGGTAAGAAGCGGGGCAGGTACGCCAAGGGTGATATTTACCGCTTTTTACCGTTAAATTCGCGGCCATAATACATGTTAAAAGCGCTTTCCGATATAACGCTTTTTTGTATCTTGCCAACCTAGTGGACCCTGATGTTACCCGAGACGCAAGAAGACAGAACCGAGGCGATGACCGGGATATACCCCAGTTCCATTAAATGGATAGCTCTTGAATGTGTCTGCATCGGCACCAGGATCGGTCGATGAGACTTCCGCTCCCGCCAACGGCAATCGGAATAAGAGCATTCGCCAGCTTCTCCACCTACTATGTTAGTGCTCATGTAATGGTACTATGTAGAATTGCGTTTCACTTAAATCAGAACGCGAGCCCAGAAAGTCGGATGTAATCTTACAAAGTCTCGCCGTGTCCAGTTCAGGGCATCACATCGAAATACAGAAGCCACAAAATCGTGTTAAAGATTTCCAACTTGCCATCACATCGGGGAGAGCGGGACCGAGGCATCTGAACTCCACAGCAGACATGAATTTGAGTAATTAGAAGCAGACATCGACTCTCTCGCTGGAGCAATGCCGCAACTAATTCGTGCAGGACATGATCCGACGATGTCTTCATCAAAGTTTCTTTGATGAACTGGGAGCCGGGGGCAGAGGCAGGCTTGGAAGACTCCAAAGGAAGCAATCGGAACAAGTGCACAGGCGATGAGGTGTATGGTGTGATTTGTGGTGTGATCTGTGGTATGGTTGTGAACACGCAAAGCTTTCGTTGCTCATCATCGTGACTAAAATGTCAACGCTAGACGACAAGTGCGCTTTTCAAGTGCGAACGCCAAGACTACGGACAAGACCTGAAATCCAAATTATCGCCATCAGCAGAAGACGGATCTTGATAATCAAGTCACCAGAAATGAATCCATCTCCTTCTCAATTTGGCAGGGCTTAAGGTCAGAGTTACTTTCATTCCCATCCTACATCGTACATAAACCCCTCATACCCCTCTCACTTTCCTATAACTAGGCGGCCGCCACTTCCTCCCTATAAGTTTACCAGCATAAGGTGGCACCAGAGCAACCGCCAAAATCACTGCCGTCTTCCACATAAAGCTGACTGATATCATGTACGAAAGGTCAAAGTATCCTCCCAAAAATGGATAGCTGCCAAAAAACGCCGCTGCCGTACCAAGCAGAGAAAAAATCATAACAGGATGCCACGTCACAACCTCTGCAGCGACCATGCACAGCTCATTTAGAACCAGGACCGTATAACTAACGGCCACCATTCTCTTGAAAGATTTCCTTTCCTCTTCGCTTGGACCTGAGATTCCCTCTACCCCATCTGTGCCACCCACGCCGACGAGGATTTGCGCCAGGCCTTGGATGATGCAACCTTGGTAGATTGATACAAAGACCCACACGAAAAAGGTTTTGTAAGAAAGGGAGCGACCGGTTCGAAGTTCTTTGTAGAGTTCTGGGTAGAGTGTGGCGAGGGGTTCGTCGACGTCTGTGTCCAAGATAAGGGAAAAGACGGGGGCGAGGGTGTAAATTGTTGCGTAGCCTACTAGCAGCCAGTCCTGTTATTGTAAAGTTAGCAAACATTGTGAGGTAAGAGAGAGGAGGGCTTGTTGAACGAGAGGGAGGATGCGTGAGACTTACACGATACAGAGCATTTGGTTCAAACTGGCTGGCTATGGAGAACATTGTTTGGCAAACCGATATGATGAGACCACGATGGATGACAAACTGTGCCAACTTCGCACTTCTTTTGTAGCTGTTCCGTCCATGCCAAACCAGCAGCTTTGTGATGTACGAGAACTGATCAATGGAGAAATCAGCGGCGAGGGAAGCCTGTCGACCTTCTTTTCCAACAATACCCACACCTACGTCTGCAGCTTGGATCATAGAGACATCATTGCCTCCGTCACCAATACAGCAGATCCGCTTCTTGGTGTATGTTCTGATGAGTGTTGCCACATCTGCTTTTTGGGTCGGCGAGCAACGGCATGCAACGACTGTAGGGAGAGTGACGGCAATGGAGATGAAGGCATCGCGGTGGTGGCTTAGCATTATTGCAAGAGACTCTCCATCAATGAGTAGACAGGCATCAGGCTTGCCTCGGAGGAAGTCTAACGATTCCAATGCGAGATCTTTGCGCTTGAGTTTGGCAATGGTATGGATGTGCTGGCCTCTCGCGACGAGTTTGGAAGAGATGGCAACACAGCGTGCTGTTTCGACCTTATCGCCAGTGAGCATCCAGATTTTAACGCCGGCGTTGCGCAGGAGTTCTAGGGAAGGCTTGACATCGTGTTGGAGTTTGTCCTCTACACCTGTCACACCGAGAAGTTCGATATCACGCTCGAGGTATTTCTGGACCACATCGCCCATGGCTGAGTCTCTACCCTGGAAGGACATCGATGCTTGTGAATACTGCTGCGAGAATTCATGGTATCGTTGAGTAGTAATCTTTTTCCGTCCAACAACCAGAGTGCGAAGTCCTTCTCGAGCCATGTTTGCTGTCTCTTCATCTAACCAATCGTTCGCAGCAACGATAGAAGTCATGACGGTGTCGGCTCCTTTTTGGTAGAACCAGAGCTCACTGGATTCAGACAGTGATGCCGCGCTATCTGCTTCTGACACAAATTGAACAATGATGCCCATTCGTTTACTGTCAGAGGTGAAGGGAAACACGTTTAGGATGCGAACTTTGACGACCGTCTTCCCAGTCTTGGTGGATTGCAGCACCATAGCCCCTCGATCGCGATGTAACAGACGCAGCCCGACACCTTCCGCCCATCGCACGATTGCGATCTCATCAGGAGATGATGCTTGATAGCTGGTGATGGTCTCACCATTTTCTTCCTCTGTTGTCGGTGTCACGTTATGGCAAAGTGCTAACGCGAGAACAAGATCTCGCACTCGGAAACCAATTTCTCGTCGCATTCTTGTCGCGGAACTCGCTGGTATGTTGAAGACGGAAGATGGAGTGACAAGTGTGTTACCGTCATCAGCTGCAAATGCCTGATTTACGTATGAGGTGACTTCGTCCATGGCTTCGTTGGCGTAGGAGACGGTCCCAACATGAACCTTTTTGAGCTCCATTTCATTCTGAGTCAATGTGCCGGTCTTGTCACTAAGTAGATACTCGATACGCCCGAGATCTTCTGGAATGGTGCTTGTTCGTACAACTGTGCCAGGAATGCCTTTGTCATGCTCGATGAACCAAGCGTACACTGTCTTTCCCATATCCAGATTTACTCGCAAGCTGATCGGCACAACAGTGGAGAAAAGAATGAGGAATCGCATCACAGAGATGTACCATTGCCTATTCTCTTGACCTTCAAGACGGCCAATGAGAACGAGGATGCCAGAGAGAGACAATGTGAGGACGCATAAGATCTTGGTCAAGGAATTGATCTCCAGCTCGAGAAGACCGGTTTTCGAACGAGATGCGGAGGTAGACAAAGCCTGACGAGTCTGGGAGCCAGTATAGACAACCACAGCGTACACAGTCGAACTTGAAGCGAGAACAGTATTTGCCCATGCCGTATTGTCGATATTCAAAGGACCGGCTTTGGGAGCCGGCACGCCACCTCCGGCAGACTCTTTGGCAGCAAATTCGATAGTGCCAAAGAAGTCATTCACTCTTTTGTCCGGTTTTCCGGCCGTCACTCTCACGTCCAAGAATTGACTTGTAGTCAATCTTTGAGAAAGGGGCGAAGGCAACCGCAGTTTCCAATCCGTCTCCCCATCCAGTTGATCTGTCCTGATAAAAGCTTCGCCAGCTAGCTCTGATTCTGCCGCTGAAGCATCAAGCAAAGGGCCAGAAATGTCCTGAGGCTCTGTTGCGACAAGGTCCTCCAACAAATTGTGATCCGATTCCGGTTCTGCTTGCTGCGCCGTCGGCTGATCATTGGCCACAGCCTGTAAGATGACCACGTCGGCAGGCACTCTCTGGTTTTTGCCCAGCTTCAGCACATCTCCAACCTTGAGATCTTTTGATGGTTTTGTAATCTCCAGCACAACGACCTGTGCCGTATTTTCACCATCATGGTCTGCTCTATTCATAAGCGCACCATTCCGTGCCTTTTTCCTCCTTCCAGTTCTTGAGCCTCTTTCTACCATGGAGGGATCCGTGTATTTCAGGATGGTATAAGGCTCGGAGTTAGCCTCTGCATCGCGTCTCCGTCGTGCTATATCATCCATAGCTTCCTTCCCCAGTGTGATCATCAGAACAAAAGCCAAGGGTGCAACATAAGTCGAGAGGTAACCAATTCGGAGCTGGGGTATGACTTGCGATAGAGCTACAAGTAGGAAATACATGTTTAAGAATAATTTGAATTCATTGTACAGGGTTCGTGGAACAAAGCTCCATGGGGTATATTTGGCGTTCGAAATAGCATTCAAGGGGAATCGTGTTGACTGTCGTTGTCCAACCACCACGATGCGGTTCGAGGCAGGGTCATGCTCTTGCTCGGGCTCGTCTTCTGCTGTTTGATCATTTTCGTGATTGAGGAAGTCTGGTAATCGTAATTTGGAGCCTAGTCTCGACAGAGCAGTTTCTGGCTGTCGCGCCGTCCGTCTCCTTCGTCCATCGTTTCCAGGTAGTAGAGGCGCGTTGTCGTAAGTGCTGTCAATGCTCCCAGCAGAGTCGCGGACTGGCGTGCGACCGTTCGGACCATTATTGAAGTCCTCCTCTTCAGTTGGCCTATTCCGTGTCCTTCCAGCTCTTAGATTCCGAAGAGGAATCCTCCGAGCAAAGTCGTGGATATTGCTGCTGTTGTTGCGGGGGGACAAGTTGCTCGAGGGAGTTATAGGATCTAGTTCTTGTAGGTCCAACTCTAGATCGTCATCTGAATTGTCGTCGTCGTTCGTATGTGTTGGTTGGTATTGATGGGAGGGAGGAGACATGCTTCATTCTTCTACCAAGAGGATTCGAGTTCACTCTTGGTATGGTTTTTGTGAGGTTTTTGTACGGGAGAGGCTTGTAGCAGTGGGTTTATATTGTCCCATTCTACTGCCTGTAATGTATACGAGATACTGGTTCCGTTTCGGCTCTGCGGCGGGAACGGATACGAATCCATGGATGCGCCACAGGTTCTACCTATGGAACTACTTCTCATCTCCCAAGAATAATCCATATCGATCTTTCCCTCCTATCATCTTCTCCTCCTGATACTTTGCGAAATGTTCTACATCCCGTTCTGACCAGAAAGGAGAAGCATAGAACTATTCTACCCCCAGTCCTGCCTCTACACCTCCGGCCGCCCTCAGCAACTCCAACCTCCTAAAAGTCCACGTCGACTATCCACGGCGAGACATCACTTTCCCATTATACGCAAATGGCCGATTCCGACGATGGCCCCGACTCATCCTACGCACACGCCAGTGCAGCATCTTGGAATCCTGCTTTCAGAATCGACCACGAAAGCCCCGTGAAGTCGACCTTCAACCACCCACAACTCGAGACAAAGATGGACTCGGCACATTCGAACCGCGACGGAGAAGAGGAAGACGAATTGCCATTACTAGATGCTTCACTACCCCCGCGGTTGGAGCCAGCGTCGTTGACTGCGCCTGCACGTCTTTTACCCAAGGAGCCAACTTCGGACGACGATTTCTTTGATCGCTATGGCGCGCAAGAGGAGCCCACGTTACAACAACAAGATGTTCAAGAGGCCTGGGCTGCGGTTAAGGATAGACCTATAGATGCAATAACAGACCCTGCCGAAACGGCTGTACAAATGGACACATTGCCAGAAGCTACGTTGCAAGAGTTGGACTTGCCAGAGTTTTCTCCACACCTTTTACCCGCAGACGAGGCCAATGCATGGACAGAGGAAGCTGCCGCTAGCCAGGCCTACTACTTCCAAGGAGAATCGACCAAATTGGACGAAGCAGTGCTCGAGAACCCAGCATCACCTCTACTCGCCCCCGAATCACCTTTCCTTCCTGAAGCTGCCGGAACCACTGAGAAGTCGGGTGGAGGAGAATGGGCACCTGACGCCAAACAGGTTGTGCTACAACAGGAGGACGACTTCCTGCCGGGTTTTGAAGCCCAGTCCGAAAAGTGGGATGCAATGACCTCGCATTTACCCCTTCTGACCGACAGGGCTGGAACTTCCCAAACCACAGAGCCGTTCAAAGACGAAACAATCGTGGAGGTTGCCAACCAAGTTGTGGAGCAAGAGGCAGACGCCAATTGGAGCTCCCAAGACAATGGAGATTTTGATTTCGAAACGATAGTGGAGCCGGCAGTCAAAGACAGCGCGGACTTTGATTTCGAGTCAATAGCGGAACCACTGGCCGACGAAGATACCCCTACAACTGGAGACATTTCTGTGGCTGGCACCTCAATGTTGATACAAGCACATGGGGAGAAACCACCGGAAGAAGACATCTCCGCAATGTGGGCAGCTACTCTGGACGATGACGAATTCTTGACAGAGGAAGCTGTAGAGGCCTTTGCCTTTGATGTGGATGACGTAGACAACTTTTTGGCAGAGATTGGAGCAGATACCCACTCTGGACTGGGAATCACATCTGGGAGTCAGTCCGCAAAAGAGCACACCAGGACCATATCTGAGAAATACACTCCAGCGACGGCGCAACAATCTGCAGCACCAGGTAATCCATACCTATCGCAGAATCCGCAGTTTGCCAATCTATCGAGTCAGAACAAAGCACAGCCCGGCACATCAAGGGGTTCTCCATATCAACCGGCATACGCCCAGCAACAACCGCAGCGCCCTGAGCTGACTAGTTCTGCCCAGAGCTTTGTCGACAAGTCAAAGGGAGGCTATCACTCCCCGTACGATCTTCCCGAGGACATTTCTGTGAAGAAGAGACGGCCTGTACATCATGCATCTGCTTCTCCTCTGGTTCCGCAGCAAATGCAGCCACCGCCTCCGAGGCTGAGTAGCATGCGAAGCACCTCAGCTTTACCATTGTCACGACCGCAACCACCGCAAGCCTCTCACTCTGCGAACTACACTCCGCCAACTTCAAGTCATGGTTTGCAAGGCTCAAATGGATCAATTGTGCCGTCTCAAGCTGCAATTGCAAGCCAAGCGAACCCACCAAGACCGTCAAGCACTGGTTTCTTTCAAGATTTGCCCGTTTCTCAGAGACCGGTGCGACATGCCACACCAGCTGGAAGATATACTCCGAACATAGGTCCGGGTCCAGTTCCAACACCTCCGCCCCAGGCTATGCCTACACACCCGGGTCTACCACACACTGGGCCGCCTCCTCCTTGCCCAATATCAGCGCAATATGTCTCAGCTCCTGCACACCATCAAGGTCCTCAATTGGCACATCAATTGCAAGCACCAGCTCGAATGATGCCATATGCGGAGGAGCAACATGCACCCGGTCATGTAGGCGTGGCAGCTCCTCCAGTGTCAAGATATTCTCCAAGCGTACCTTCAGGTCAACCGACGGGAGGTGTTCAGGTCCAGTCTTCGTTACCCCCGCCTCCGCCGCCGGTATCGTCGAGATACTCTCCTGCCCCAGGAAGCAGGCCACAACCTGCCGCTGCTCAGCCGAGCTACAACAGTGGCCCTGTGGGCAGATCGAACAGCTTGCCATACGCTCCACGAACGTCTAGCCCTCTTGCACACCACTCAGTTCAGTCTACTCCCCGTCACACACCAGCAACATCGATTGCATATTCTGAGCGTGCCGAACCTACGAGTTATTCAGAGTCTCCTCCGGGTCGGTTAAGTCTAGATCGTCACAACTCATCGCATCCAGCACTAGGCACTGTTGCCGAGAATGAGCCTTATGGTGCAGCCTCTCATACAGAGGCACCACAACAATCCCATCATTCCACCTCCAGCCGAATGAGCACACCGCCACCCCCGAAGATTATCCCATCGCCAGCGGTCACTTCGCCTCGAAAACGGGCTAGTTATGCTCCAACGGGGTACCAGCCATTGGCGCCTACGGGCGATTCGGGTTTCAATCCACCCCGTCGTTCCCAGACATCTTCACCTGGGGCCTCATTGAAAAACCCGAGACTGGCAATGTCCGATCTTGATCGACCTTCTTCAGCTCAAGGCCCTGCACCAACAGCGGGGATGGGTGCAGGAATACCAATAATGGCTGCAATGCAGCAAAAGCCAGCTTACCAGGAAACGAACTTGGTTCCACCGCAAGACGAGAGAGTGCAAGATCCTTTGGAGCGCTGGAAAGGAGCTCCTATTTTCCATTGGGGCATCGGCAATTCTGTGGTGACTTCGTTCCCCAAACATGTTCCACGTTATATCGCTGGACACATGGGCCCCGTCATGCAGCCAACACAGCTTGAGGTTCAAACTCGTAACATGGGTGAAGTCTCGCCGCCGTCGGAGACCTTCCTCAAATTCCCTGGTCCTTTGAAGAAAGGGAAGAAGAAGGAAGTAGTTGGGTGGCTGAAGACTACCACTGAGGCTCGAGAGGCTGAACATCAACGCCTCAGTATGCAGGGAGAACTGACTGCTGCTGCTCATCAGCGCAGTGAAGAAAAGCTGCTGCTGTGGAAGATCATGGCTGTTCTGGTTGAGAACGATGGAGCTCTCGATGGTACGCCTGCCGTCAATGACGCTGTTCGTAGAGCCATATCGCCAGCCACACCAGGCACGGAACTCACAGCAGATGCTTTCGGGATCACGCAGAGTGCTCCCATCAAGGCCCAACCCGAAGCATTCGATCCTGCTGGCGTGAACGTGTTGCGTAACCATCTTTATGGTGGACAACGTGAACAAGCTGTGTGGTACGCGGTCGACCAGCGCCTTTGGGCGCATGCTCTCTTAATTGCACAGACCATCGAAAATAAGGATATATGGAAACAAGTTGTGCAGGAGTTTGTTCGAAAAGAGGTTCGCAACATCGGCGACAACACAGAAGCACTCGCCGCTTTGTACCAGGTCTTTGCTGGAAATCACGAAGAAAGCATTGATGAGTTGGTGTCGGTATCAGCAAGGGCTGGATTCCAGATGGTCAGCACTGCGGGTAATGGAAGTTCACATAAGGATGCCCTCGCTGGGCTGGATAGATGGCGCGAGACAATCTTGTTGATCTTAAACAACCGCAGTCCAGGTGATGCCAACGCCCTGGTGTCACTTGGAAGACTCCTGGCCGGTTATGGAAGGATCGAAGCCGCTCACATATGTTTCCTGTTTGCCAAAGGCTCTCGTACTGGCCAGCTGCCAGCCATGACCACCCTGTTTGGTGGTATCGATGACCCCAACTCATCCTTCAGCCTGGTTGGAAGCTCCACAGCAACACAAGGCTTGGATTTCGGCCAAGACCTCGACAGTATACTATTGAGTGAAGTGTACGAGTTTGCGCTTACCTCAGGATCAAGTACAGTTCCGTCAATTCCCCATCTGCAAGCTTTCAAGCTATACCATGCCGAAGTGCTTGCTGAGTCTGGGCGTCGAACCGAAGCACAACAGTACTGCGACACCATTGCGACTGCAATTACTTCCAAGTCGCACCGCTCGCCGTATCACAACCAGCAACTTATGCAGTGGGTTGACAAACTCACTCAACGACTCGCTCAAGCCCCTGCGGATAGCTCGTCTTCCTGGAAGCCAAGCATGGACAAAGTTTCTACCTCGTTGTGGGGCAAATTTAACACCTTCATTGCTGGCACCGAAGACAGCGATGCTACATCCAGCGGCTCGGGTGCCGTTCCAGCTTCTGATGATCAATTCACGCGTCTTGCTGGCGAAACACCACCGCTTAGTCGAGCTGTATCGACTGGCGACATGTATGGCGCCTATCAGCCCAATGGTGCTATTCCACCGCCATCGTCGGTTGGAAATGCACGATACGCGCCAGGAAACAACGTGTATGCCCCACGCTCATCATCAGACCAGCAGCGGCCTCGCTACGACCCGCAAGCTCAATCTGCATATCAGCCTCGTGCGTCCATGGAATCAACAAGAAGCGCCTACGAGCCTCGTCCATCCGTGGATGGTCTGTCATCATCCCCACAGCGCGCTTCGGCCTTCCATGCCTATGCTACAGGATCTGCCCAAGCGGCACCACTCCAACAAGCACCTTCTTTGGCTCAGTCGGGGTCAGATTTGCACACTCCAATGTCATCCTATAGTCCAAATCCATACCAGGCTACTCCCCCAGAGCCTCCAGCTCACGGCACACCATACGAATCAACTCCTCCATCAGACTCCTATCATCAACAGTCGAATGGTTATCAATCTTCTCCAAGATTCAGTGCCACTGAAGGACCTTCTGCGATATCTCACGAGTCACCTTCGACATCCTACGAGCCTCCTGTCTACCAGCCATATATGCCCGAAGAGCAGCCATGGGATGCAGATGCTCCAGACTCTCTCGAGGACGAAAAGAAGCCGAAGAAGAAAATGTTTGGTGATGATGATGACGACGGTGAGATCTTACGTCGCGCAGCTGCACTCAAAAACTCAAAATCAGGCTCAAAATCAAAGTTGGAGGCTGACCGCGCGGCGGACGAGGCGTTCAGGAAAGCTGCCGAAGCTGATGGCAAGTCTAATTCTTCTTCAGTTTCAATAGCCAAACCACTGACTCAATACACAGCAGCAAAAGGCGGCAGCGATCTCAGTGGCGGAGGAGAAAAGAAAGGCTGGTTTGGCAGCTGGTTCAAGGGTAAAGATCCTAATGCCCAACAGTCGGGTCCTATTAAGGCCAAACTTGGTGAAGAGAATTCATTCGTCTACGATGAAAATCTGAAGAAGTGGGTGAACAAGAAAGGAGGTGCAGCCGCAGCCACAACGACAGCAGCCACTCCGCCACCACCAAAAGCATCTGGACCCCCTAGTAGACCCTCGAGCACATTCGGTGTACCCCTTTCTCGACCAGGAAGTGCAACATTTGGACAGCCTCCTCCTGGCGCCATCTTACTACCAACAAGCACGCCTATGGCTGTTGGTAGCACGCCTCCTGGTTCGAGTGGTGGAATGGGTGCGTCGGATGTGTTAGGAAGAACACCACCTTTGTCTAGGTCTTCGAGTGGAATGATACCGCCGCCCGCTACTGCTAGTAGACCGGCTAGTAGTATGAGTAATGCTTCTGATGCTGATGATATCATGGGAAGTCTTGCGCCGAGGGCGAGGGGAAAGAAAGCGCCCAGGAAGGGAAGGTATGTTGATGTTATGGCGAATCAGAAGTGATCTAATATGAGATGGTTTGTGTATGAAGTGGCGGCATGTCTAAGCAGACATTTTCTTGGATTTTGTACGCTCCGTTTTTGTTGGCGTTTGGTCTTTGTTTAGACGCGTCTGTCTTTCGGGGTCTTGTATAAACACGAGCGCTTTTGTGGAAGTCATGGATATATTGGCCGACTGCTCTGTATCATATGCTGTAAATTGCCTGCTTTCTCTTTCTTGCTGACGTGCTTGCTGGACATGCAGTCGGGCGACATCTTCGTCTACATATCATCATCTTAATTATGTCAAGATATACAATTTAGATATTTTGCTTCTTTGCTTCATAATCAGAAAAGGATTAAAGGCTGTATTCTGAGTGCAATTGTTGTTATTCAACGTCTACAAAGGACAACTCCCGTGATTACGTAATCTGATTACGTAACCTATAGCGTGTTTCACCACTCGGTGGGCCACCCCAGTCAGTGGGCCACCCCATCAAAAAGTCCATTCTCTTCGTACAATAATTGCGATAATGTCAACACCAACGCCTGAATCAGCCCACAAAGAGGCTAGATTACTTGTTGCGAAGCAAAGCTTTCAAAAGAATCAAAATTCAAGTCAACGTCAAATCTCAGCGTTGTACGATATATCTCGAGCTACACTTCAGCGTCGTCTCAAAGGCATCAAACCACAGAGCGAATCCAACCACAAAAAACGAAAGTTACAACTACATGAAGAGCAGGCTCTAGTTCAGTGGATATTGGACCTTGATCGACGCGGATTTCCCCCTCAGATTATTGACGTACGACAAACGGCAAATGTTTTACTCGAAAAACGTGGTACAGAACCTCCACCACAACCAGTCGGGAAGAACTGGGTATCACGCTTTATCTCCACTCAAACTGAGCTTCGTACAAAGTGGAATCGTAAATTCCATTAACAACGTGCAGAATACGAAGATCCAGTGATAATTAACACGTGGTTTCAGCGCGTTGAAGAGATGCGTCTATTGTTCGGTATCCTTACGGAGGATACATACAATTTTGATGAGACTGGCTTCATGATGGGGGTTATTGCGACTGCAAAGGTGGTTACAAGTGCAGATACAGTTGGACGAGCAGCTGTCGTACAGCCAGGGAATCGTGAATGGACAACAGCGATCGAGGGAATCAACGCGTCAGGCTGGGCGATACCGCCATTCATTATTCTTCCTGGAAAAGTGCATCAATCAAACTGGTATCATCAGTTACCGGCTGATTGGGTTATTGCTGTAAGCGATAATGGCTGGACACTTAATGAGCTTGGATTTGAGTGGATCAAGCACTTCAATACTCATACAGAAGCTCGTACAAAGAATACTCACCGTCTTCTTATCCTCGATGGCCACAACAGTCACGCAACACCAGAGTTTGACGGATATTGTTGTACAAACAACATTATTACACTCTGTATGCCGCCACACAGATTCCATCTTCTTCAGCCGCTTGATGTAAGTTGTTTTTCGCCTCTGGAACGCTCGTACGGTCAAGCAGTTCAAGAGCTTGTTCGTCAAGGAACCCACCATATCGACAAAGAGGACTTTCTATCGATCTATACAAGCACCCGATCAACTGTCTTCTCTGAGCAGAATATCAAGAGCGGTTTTCAAGCTACAGGACTTGTTCCATACAACCCGCAGCGTGTTCTTTCGTCGCTTACAGTCACCAAAACGCCATCACCACCAGGAACACCCCATAGAGTAGCACCACAGTGGACGTCAGAAACTCCTCGTACAATAGCTCAGCTTCAACAGCAGGCTCAGCTCGTCCGAGACCTTCTTCATTGTCAATCTTAGAGCCCAAGCAGTCAAGCAATCAGTCAACTTATCAAAGGATGCCAAGTCGCAATGAATTCTGCAGTGATACTTGCAGAAGAGAATAAGAAGCTTCGTGTAGAGAACCAACGACGGAAACAGAAGCAACAATATTGTAGACAATATATTGTACATGGAGGCGTTTTACAGGCTCAACAGGGTCAGTTCTTAGTTCAGGGAGGCAAAAATAACTCTGGAGAGAGTGTTCAAGATCAGGAAGTCGTCGTACAACAGCGAGCATTACCAACGTGTAGTAGCTACGGTATTCAAGATCGTAAGATCAATCGATGTCCAAATACCTAGAGAATGTATTATTAGAGTTATTTTGATAATGATCATAGTGGTGGTAGATTTATTGGACGATAACATAAAATTTAGTGGTGAGGGTGGCCCACTGACTGGGGTGGCCACTCCACCCGTACAAAAATCTTTGACGTAACATAGTGTTAACGTATTCGATCACCCAACCGGTTCAAATTTATGTCTCAACAACGTAATGAGTTACTACTCCAACACGAAGGGAGAATTCAGCTTGCAATCCAAGCTTTGAATACCGGCGAACTCCGAAGCCAACGGGCTGCTGCGAGCGCCTTCAACGTTAAACAACAAACCCTCTCCGACTGCGTCAGAGGAGTCCCATTTATCCTCGAAAGACCACCAAACGGTCGGAAACTTAGCCTTACCGAAGAGTAAACGCTTGTTCGATAGATCCTCGACCTCAATTCGCGAGGATTTGCGCCCCGGCTGTGTGAGGTGGCAGATATGGCGGATAAACTGTTGGGTATACGCGGTGGAGAGCCAATAGGCAAAAAGTGGGTTGAGGGGTTCGTAAAGCACTCAGATGAGCTCAAGACAGCCTTCAATCGAGCCAAGGATAGGCAGAGGATACTACAGGAAGATCCAGAGATTATTGGCACGTGGTTCAAGCTCGTTACAGACACCAAGGCAAAGTACGGCATCCACGACGAGGATACGCACAACTTTGACGAGATTGGCTTCCAGATGGGTGTCATTGGGTCAATGAAGGTCGTTACAGCCTCCGAGAGACGTACAAGGCCGGAACTCATTCAGCCGGGCGATCGCGAATGGGTTACGGTTATCCAGAGTATCTGCGCCGCTGGGTATGCAACCCCACCCTTCATTATCTACAAAGGACGCGTTCACATCTCTGCGTGGTATGAGGAGGCAGATATACCGCGCAATTGGAAGCTTTCAGTCTCTGAGAACGGCTGGACAAACAACGCGCTGGGTCTTCAGTGGTTGAAGCACTTTGACGCGCATACAAAGGCGCGGCAGGTGGGGGTGTATAGGCTGCTTATTTTGGACAGTGTCACGGTAGCGATAGGATGTATAGAATGAACTAGGGTTCTAAGAACTGAGTGTGATAATAGAATTTACGGTATAGAACGAGTTACTACGAGGGCGCGAAGATATCGCGCCCTTAGCCACAATGTGGCTAAGCCGATACGCCCGAGCCATGAAGTAACGTGACGGCAAAGGAGCCATGCCGTGCCGTCACAGACAGCCATGAGAGCCATTTCAGCCAGGATTTCAAGGACTACTGTCTCGAAAATAAGATTATAACCCTCTGCATGCCATCGCACTCGTCGCATGTACTCCAGCCCCTTGATGCGGTCTGCTTCTCGCCGTTGAAGCGCAAGTACTCCCAACGCGTCTACCATATCAACAAGGAAGGCTTTCTCCCTGCCTTCAAAGACGCGTTTTTCGACGTATTTACAAAAGAGAGCTGTCAAAAGGCCTTTGAGGCAGTAGGGCTAGTCCCTATCGACGCGCAGGTGGTGTTGGATCGCCTTGAAGTACGGTTACGTACCCCGCCAGAACCCCGTCTACCAGAAACGCCGTGGCAGTCAAAGACTCCAAGCAATACTCATGAATTTGGATCCCAATCCAAGCTCGTAAGCGAGTCTTTTACTCGGTCACCAGTTACTGCGCAGGCAGGCTTTTCCCAGCTTGTCAAGGGCGCTGAACTGATGCTGCACCAAAACGCTCTACTTGTTGCGCGCAACCGCGAGCTTGAAGAGCAATTGGCAGTAATGACGAAGCGAAAATCGCGTAAAAGGAAGTGGATGCAGCAAGGTGGTACTATAGAGTACGGGACTGCAGCAGCGCAGGTAGCTGCAGAGGCGTCTGTAGCGCCTCAGGGATCGAAAACAGCCCGACCAACTCAACGGCGCTGTGGGAACTGCGGCGCAACTGGGCATAATGCGCGAACTTGTAAAAAAGATATCGAGATATCTTCTGGATCAGATAGCAGCACGACGGACTTAGAATCTAATGTTAATAGCGATGAAATTGAAGAGTCGTAATATAAGATGGTCGTGCCAAGAAATTTTGACCGGTAGGGTGATCTGACGGGTTGGGTGATCGAATACGTTATATCGCAACATATTATGAATTAAATAGCTTTCTAAGCTGAAATCTATCGCTTTAACCTTGTACGAGCAGTGTGTTCAAGCAATCCACATAAACTACACGTTCGTGGAGCACGCGTTTTTGGCTGCAACTGTATCGTACGAGAACAGCCTTGCTGCACTTCAACCTGGATTTGCTGCTCCAATTCACGCTCGCGTACCCTATCCTGACCCTCACTGATAGTTAAGTACCTCCTATTTGGATCCTTGTTCGACGCTTTACTCGCTTTTGTTTTTGGCCTTCATTTTCAACCCGAAGTGCTGCGTTCTCGCCTTGCAAAATTGCCCGTTTGTGTACAGCAACTTCAAAGCCTTTTAGAAGTTGCTGAAAGGCGGGCTCAGTCGGTGAATGAGAGGTACTCGTACGAAGCCAACGTCGATCTTGAATATACTTTGCTAAGTTCTTGCGTTGTACCATGTGAGTTGTGTCGAGAGTGTACCGTTGTAGCGAGTTTGAAGTGTAGATCGAGGCACATTATATAACTGAGCTGCAGTTCGTACGCTCTTAATCTGGCCCTGTTCTAAGGCTTGAATAGCTAAAGAAATTCTTCCTTCTTTTTGAAGGTCGTACAAAGGAGGCTTTGTTGATAAAAATGAAAATAACTACGGTGAACGCGACGCAAGGGCCGAGTGGCCAGGTAGCTTGTGAAACACGTTACGTTCCAACAGATTCCTAGACCTGTCGATAGTTAAAAGAAAATGAGGGTGCTAAAGGAAAGAGAGAATATTTCCGCCAAGGGACATATGGAACAGTCCACTATTTCTACGCATCTTATCCCAACATCCATCTTCACGACGCCCACCATCTTGAGATTGATCTCCTCATCTTTTGACTATCAAAGCTCGATGCTCTGCGGAGCACAACGACACTCTCCATTGCTTGTAGCACCTGGCGCACACCAAAGTTTCTCCCCGTTGGCGCACATGTCGGAACTGTGTGCCACTGTAGCTTTGTTAGTGAAACCTTTACACCATTGTTTCGAAATGACGAACATACAAGATTTTGACGCCAGTAGAGGCTTCTGGTGAGCCACAGTGTTTGGACACTCCTTAGTGCAGCACAATGCCTTGCTTCCAGTAACGCAAGATGCTCCGTCACCGATTTCGGATCGAGCGCACTCGTTGTAGCCCTTGCTGCAGGATCCATCGCAAAATGGCGCAGTGCCCTCCCAGTAGCAGCTGGCCGTGGCCTCCACCACCTCCACCTTGGGAACTGGTTGAACACGAGCAGGTTCTGGAAATTGCATAGCAGGACAGGATTGAGAGCAGCACATCGCTTTGGTGCCAGTGACGCAAGACTTGCCACCTCCGTTTTCTGATCGTCCACACTCCTGGTATCCTGGACCGCAAGCCCCAGCACAGAATGGTGCTGTACCGTCCCAGTAGCAATCGGCGGGAATCACACGCCCAGTGGTGTCGATATGGATATCTTGGTTTTGGTCAGATTTAGATATGATGAATAGATGATCGGATAGCTTACCAATGACACCCGCGTAGGCGATGGCCGCTAGGAGAGAAAGCACGGCTGTGGCCTTCATGGTTTACTTTGATGTTTTGGTATGAAAGGGATGATATTTTTGCTATGGTTTTGGTGAGTGAGAGTTGTTGTGGTATGTGATGGCTTTTGCGGAATGGGAGAAAGCAGGCCTTTCTATACCCCAGACCACGAGCAGCTATACACGTCGTCAAGCGTCCATCTTTCAGCTCCCCGTTTTTACGATCCTACGCCGTCAAAACCTCAGCTGGGCACATGCCTTTCTTTGCATGTAGGATATGCATTATTGCATGTTGCTGCATGATACTTGGTCGCTCCACTGATGCCGAGAGGAAAGTCTTGGTCTCGACTGTTCAACCTTCTGTCACAAGTTGCATATCTGCATGCAGCCATTGAGAGAGGTGGTGGTTATGTCCGCCTGGCCCACCAATTAACGGAGAGCTTCACTACGGGAGCTCGGAGTACTCAGTCCAGCATGAAGTCCCAGGCCTCGAGTCAATTGCTCAAGTTCTCGCAAAGGGCTCGATGCATCCTTACATGTTCCACGGAAATCGAACCTTTGATAAACCCAACATGCGCTCAGAAACGCTTCTTATGGATGATCATGACATTGGATGTGAACGGAGTACATACTCACTTGTGTCAATCCGTGCTCATGTCTCAGCTGGAGAGTCTCCACAAAAGGATACGCCGAGTAAGTCCTAAGCCCAGTGTGCAAACCATCCATGGCTTCGCAGAGTACGTTCATCGGTGGTGGTTCGAAATTCTCAAAGCCTCCCTACAAGATTGCCATGTGCCCGAAAGGATGCCATGCGCGTATATGCTGAAAAAAGCTGAATGCACGACTACGCGACGTTCGCTTACCACTGAGTAGTCTGACCTTTACTTGGATTACTCCTCTATTCGATGGCTTCGAAGCTCGTCTGGAACTGCTCTCTACTTTCGGACTGGCTTTTTTTAATTTTTCCTCACTGATCTCTATGTCAGCCTGTCTCAATAGCAGCGTGAAAGCAAAATCCTGATGAGGTAATGAGCTTCAAATTTAAGTTTGAACACGTGTACAAGTTTCAAGGCGTTCAGCAGAATACATTGGTTGATGTGCGGCTGAAGTGCATAAGCGGACCTCAGCTAGCTCATACGACCATATCGGGAAAGAACGCTGTGTCATAGGGCTGAGCGAAGTTCGCTGGGTACCTGAGACTTGACTTGTCGTTCTCGGATAATAGAGGCGAACCTGCAGTAGATCGTCTTGGTACATATTGGCGGACCCTGGAAAGACATGCAGCCTGATCCAATAGGTGCAATTTCCGTGAACTAACAACAGCGCAAACCACACTCTTTAACACCAAAGAGAACAAAGCAACTTTGAACCGTTGCAGAAGAGGTCAATGAAATCGTCCAGGGGATCTTCAAAGCGGCCGGTAACTCCAGTTCGCCAGGTTAGATGTGGAAGCTTGCATGGCAACTACAGGGCAAAGATGCCGACTCGCCACGGGATGAGATCGATAATCAATTTCGTGAACACAACGCTGTGACAATATAATTCCGGGGCATACATCTGGCCTCCACGACCACCACGTTGCAACTATTCATCGGCGAATCTCGCCAATTCAGCGTCCTGATTGTAGAAGTTCTTAGAGTTCATGCTCCAATGCTTCCTTCTCTTCTTCTACGTTCGAGCATCTATATTCATCACCCAAAATCTCGAAATCGGATGCTTTTCGTTTCTTACCCAAAACCAATGTTATTTCTTCTTGCAACGTTTCCGGATTCTTCGCTTGATAGATTTTGGCGCCTAGGTCGACCGTGGTCTCAATACTTTTTAAACTCAATCGATCTTTGGGATTGAAACAAAGACACCCCAAAAGGATGCATCGAGATCCGTTTAGCAGCAACTAAGTCTCCGATTTATGGCTTGAATGTCCAAATCTCCTTAACATCAGGCTTTCTTTTGACAATAGAGAGCATAATATTTTTTAACGTCAGGTCTCTAGGGATGATCTTTTGTTCGTGCATAAAAATCGCCGAGTCATCCAACGTCTAGAAGAAATACCACGCCAAACCAACGGAAATATTATCTTTGAGATTTTCCTCGGTGGATTTCACCACGAATTCTCCCACATCGCCACCTTTGGCGCATGTTATGTTGATCCTGAACATTCTTTGGTTTATCTGGGACAAACCTTCGATATGGTAAAATTTGCCTTGCTGCGTATTCGCAGCGGCTTTGTCTTCAGTCGTAGGTTTTATCTTTGTCTGTAGCTCCATCTTTGCCTGCGGCGTTATTCTTATTTGCGCTACAAAGAGTTTGGTGGATTGCCACCTCGGCCGGTATATTGTGTACGTGGTCGCACCATATATTCCTCTTAGACCAGTTGTCGTTGGCGCGTAAAACGACATCCTTCGTGACAATTCTATTTCCTAGACTTGAGTCAGGGCTTCTTTCAAGGGTCATCTCCACATACCTCTAAAACAGTCCCTTCTTCATCGACCTTCACCCATACTACGGGTCAATTAAAGCTCCCCCCGTCCTAAAGGACACTTGGCATATCATATTCTTGTCTTATCATCATCTTGCCAAGCTGGAACATCGTGCACGTCAATTTGTTGAAATCGGCCAAAGTAATGGAGTGGCTAGGGTTTCAGGAGCAAGCAATTGGAATCACAAAGTTTGTCGGCGATGCTAGTACCGAGGTGAAAAGATCAGCAGTGGCGGGTCCAAGCTGACTAGTAGGAGTTGTTACTTGATTGTAGAGGGTGCGGAGATAGGAAGAGGTAGTGCGGCAGGAGGAAGCGCAGGCGGTGGGGTGGTACAGTCGCGTTTGGGTGCAGAACTGAAGTGTGCAATTGGGATGTCTATATTATCATGGTAGAGGCTGTGAAGTTGGCCAGCTAAACGGCTTTGTTGATGAGAGAGAGAGGGTCGGAGGTTAGAAGAGATAAAGAGGAAAAATCGTTTGTGCCAAGATGTGGCGTGTGGCGTGTGGCGTAGCTCTTATAACTAGCGCTAACCAGTTTCAGATCCCTCGCAAACATTTTTATCGCCATCATCATCGTCACTTCACCCAAAACCCGACTTCCCTTGCACTAGCCTGGCCCCGACATCTCATACTCACGCTCAAAGCCCCTAAACATGCAGCACCCCCCCATTCCTCAGACGCACATTGTTTTCACGACTTCAGCTGCTCATAGACAGCTGCATTAAAAAAAGAGTACAGGCTAGAAATGCGGTGACGATTCTGTCCGCCCTGTCAAGACCTCCAAACGACATCATGCCCCCTCTACCTTACGAAAAGCTTGTTGAATTGCTGGAATCGAGGAAATATTCATCGGAGGTGAAGAAAAAGCTGCCTGAGAAGAACGCTAGATCTTCTGCACCTTCGCCTCTGTCTCCCCAGAGGAGCAAAAATGGTATCAGAAAGACTTCGCCGTCGTTGAAAAAAGACACGCCACGCAGTCCCCCACACAATAATGGTATCCAGAAAAGCTCACTCGAACTATCCCTAGGGCCGGAGGAAAGTTCACTAACAGAGTTGCATACTTTGGTCGCAAAGCCTAGGGTTCTTTCTCAAGCACCTCGAGCACCATTGGAAAGCAATGAGAGCAGAAAAAGCTTATCCTCGCGACAAGAAAACCAGGAGAACACCGACGCACTGAAAAGACAGAAGAAAAGATCCAAAATGGAGGTGGAAAGCCTACCCGAGAACGGAACACCTCCATCCCAACGACATTTTGCGCCGCAAGAAATCAGCAACAGTGTTCGCAGAAGCTCATGGCCTCAAGTCTGCAAAGGACAGTGTCCCCGAGGATTGTGTAGGTAGATTTGCTTCAATGCTCGTGGATTGTGCTAACCCGATAGACAACCCTCATAACTACTGCTATAGGCGTTCCATTTTGCAAGCTCTCGTATGCGATTTACCCTGCTACCGAAATACTCCACGGCTAACACCGATAAGCTCCATTTGCCATCATTCCTACACCTACTGGAGCTTCATGAACCTAGTACTCCATTATGTGGTCCTCAGAATTGCACTTGTGTAGCATGTGGTCTGAAGAAGCTATCCGCCACATACTGGAGCTCCCACAATCGTATCTCAATTACCAACGCTGTCAATGTTTTCGATAAATTGGTGAACAACCGCGCCCCCAAAAGTGGGACGAAGTTTATGTACTCGGACTCCAAGCGTTTCGGTACAGGATGGCGGTTGCGGGACCAAATGGACGCTCAAGAATGGTGTCTATTTCTGCTCGATCAGATGGTGGATCCTCAAATCCAGAAGTGTGATTCGCAAGCCCCACAGCTATAATGTCGCTGACCGCGCCGTAGGAACTCAAAATCGAAGTCGCTTACGAATAAAGCTCTGGACAGACCAGAAGCCAAAACCGATCCAACAAGCTTTAAAGCACAAATGAGAAATGTTTTCGAGCTCTCTTACAGCCAGACCATGACTTGTAGTGCCTGTCGTGTGTCTCGTAAACTTCACGGGTTTCAGAAAATCCTAGGACCCTTGCCACTGGCTTCAAGCAATTCGGGACGAAAAGACATTTCGTCTTGCCTGAAACAATTCTTCTCCACCGACTTTTGGGAAGTAAAGTGTGAGAACAAGCAATGTCCCAAAGTCAGCAAGCCCGAAATCAAGAATCGGGTCGCGCAATCGATTGTGGCGGCACCTGAGGTTCTGATGATCCAATTTAAATGTTTCATGAGTTCAGAGCAGCGAACGGGTAAAAAGAATCCCAATATCGATTTTGGACACAATTTGGATCTCTCAAGCTATGCTTCACATGAGCTTCTAGACAAAGAAGGGGCGCTCAAATACAAGCTTTGCTCGGTTGTAATTCATCAAGGAAGCAGCCTTGAGTCGGGCCATTACGTTGGAGTTTTCACTTCTCCGACTGGTCAAGTCTATCATATCTCCGATGAACATGTCAGCAAATGCTCTTCAGATGCTTTGACTGGTGCAAGCCAAAAAGGGACGCCTTATATTCTCTGTTACACTCGAGTCCGAGCCGAGGAGAGAGAGGCAGGAGGCAGAAAGTACGTTGATGTCTCTCTGCCCAAGTTTTGCAGTCCTCTGCACTTAATTGATGGACCACGAGACTGACCAATAGGTAGATCAGAGAGTGGGCAAAGATATGATTCCAGAGCACCCAACCACGATAAATCTACACCGAAACCTCTGCTTTCCATAGGCAGATCTGAGAGTCGACCAACTACCCATCTGAATGGACTTGGGATCTCTGCGCCCAAAGTCATCACCTCCACGAAGCCACAACACTCAAACAATGGAACGAGCAACGGATTCTTGCTCAAGACCAACGAAGCCATATCAATTAAGCCATCATCAAAGCTTCCCAACGGTCTCACGATGCCCTCCGTGCTACCAAATCCTTTCAAACTTTCTGGAGGCAGGCCACCATTCAACCTCAAAGACCCCAAGTCAACTATTGACATCATTCGCGACCTTGCTAGCATGCGCGATGGCCGACCGAAACGGAATCAGCAACTTGCTGAAAAGTTACCGGATCACCAGGGATTATCGAAGAATCAGATTCGAAGAATGAAGAAGAAACGGAGGAGATTGCCGGTTAAGGGTTAAGGGCAACGTGGATGTGTATTTTTCTATCCAAAATGACCAACTGGTTGGGAGGTTGATACCAGTTTCCACCTGAAAATTTATTATGGAGCGCCTTGTTGCCTGAGAAATATTTTGTTAGAATCCTCCGGTTGCGTACAAATCCAACCGGAAACTCATGCTCCCTAGACCGATTTTGCCCAAAATCGAGAATATCGTTTGGAATGTACATGCGCAGACGTTGGCAAAGTTGCATGCAAAGATTCCTTATTGTTGTCGCGCAAGTTGAGGGTGAAGTTTTGGACGAGGCATTAGGGAAAATCAGCGAGGGAGACCAAAACTGCAGCTGGCTACGGTTGTACAATAATAAAACCCAGGTCGAGATAAGAATTGAAGCTAGTATTTAGATGCATTTGGATATAACTAGACAAAATTAAATGTATTTGGATGCATTTGGAGTTCGTTGCAGTCACGTGAGGAGCGAATTCAGGTATCTTCAGCGTGAACGGGAGGGAATCGCGGAGAATATACGCGTGTAAGCGAGAGTCCATATAACAAACACCAAACCCAGACAACAGTTTATCGATTTTTGGACTTATTGACCCGCGTATTGATGAATCCAACCCAACCCGATCCCAGTTTACAGTCGCATTTTGATCGTATTGTTACGCTGAACGAGCAAAACAGAGTTATTCGGAAGTAGATTCAACACGAACTTAACGATAGGAGCCGATGAACAGAACGAGTGGTCACCCTGTGACTTGACTGTATTGACTAAAGAGGTTAAGTACACTGTGGCATCTGCATGCATATATATGCATGTCAATGCATTCCTTGGCATCTATCACGTGCACTATACCTGAGGTATCAAGGACTGGCATGCCACTGTTCAACACAATGTATACAAAACTTATGTATTTCCAAATGTGTCCGAGCAGAACAAGGCTCAAGCCAGCATGGCTTTTGCGATCTCGTTGTTCGCCTCGAGGGCAACATGCGGGCCAGTGTAGCCATGGTTTCTCTTCCACAAATACCATAGTGAGATGAATATCGTCACCCCTCCAGCCATCAGCGACGAATAGTTCATGTGCGCAGCATCCGTTGGCAGCGAATACGGGAACATGTAGATAACGTTGAAGACAATGATATATGCGCAAGCAATGCTCGTGACAAGATTTCCAATCATACCCGGCATCCAGAACGGGCCCCGATATCTCTCAACGTACTTCCTCGCGAAGGTGATATGAGGCAAGATGGCTGCGAGGTACGACATGGTCGTGAGTATCGTGAATACGCCGACAAAGGCAGCAAACGCCGCTTGGCTTCCAACAAAAATGCAACCAAGAACCGTCGTGCAGCAGCCACAAATGAATGTCGCATTGAACGGATTCCTGAATCTATTGTCAATCTTCCCCAGCCATCCCGGGAATGGGGTCGCGTCATCTCTTGCGATTGTCCACAACATCCTGCCGCATGTCACAAAGCCGCCAGGGATTGTAAACATTATATCCAGAAAAAAGATGGCAAGAAGGCCTGTGGCACCAGCGACGGAATTGGTGCCTTGATGAAATGCCTCGGCGAGAGGGAGGGCGACGATGTTGGAGTTGAGGACGGCGTCGAAGTCAGTAATTGCATAGAGGACCGCGATGTAGAAGATGAAGGTTGTGACGATGCCGATGACGAGTTGGGCGAGGATGCCTTTAGGGATGTTTCGTTTGGGCTCGGGGATTTCTTCTGCGACTGTTTCTACGTTAGGGTTAAAGTAACTGCAAGGAAACGAGAGACGTACGATGGGTGCAACCGTCTGGTGTACCGATAGCGAAAGCTCCATTGAGCATACCAGCCAAGAACACAAACCCAGAACTCGAGTAGCCTGTTCCATTGTTCCAATCCTTCCAGACAAACGAATCTGAAGCGTAGCCTTTGCCGGTCCTCGAAGGCATGATAGCCAAAACCATGACTGTAACGAACCAGGCCGATATGCAGAGGAAGGCACCGAAATTGAGGATCTTTGGAAGAATGGAGTGTCCAAACATGACGGTTCCACAGGCCAGCCATGTCACACAGAGGTAGGCAATGAATATGTGCCATCGTTCTGGGACGTATTCTGGGTGTTGGACAGACCAGCAGGCGATGATTGCGTTGGCGCCGGAGAGAGAAACAGAAGCGGTTCCAAAGATCCAGGCCAGGACATTCCACCTTGCACATGTTAGGATAGGGTTTGAAGTTGGGCGGTTTGTCTTCCAACTTACCATCCCGCGTAAAAACTGGCGATGCGTCCATACTTGGGTCCAGCAGTCACGGAAGCCCAATGATAGACTGCGGGTGCATCAGTATGGGTCTAGGTGATTGGTTGCGACCTCACTAACCAGACGAAGACGATGGAATAGCCGAGGAGAGCTCAGCAAGGGTAGCTCCAATGCAGCAGTAGAAAATACAAGCCGCGATGCTGTGCATTTTGTCAGTTCAAGTCAGTTGTACGGTTCCGCTGCAACCTACAATTCGTAGATGATGCCCGGTGCGCCTCCATTGTAGAAAGCAACCACCATTGTTCCGCCACCAGCAGCCCAAGCATTGTCGGCGCAAATACTCAGGGCGCAAATGGACCAGAAGCCGAAGTTTCGGTCGACTTCCTGCTTGTGTCCTTCAATTCCTGTCAGCCAAATTCTCGAGAGGTCTGAGACTGTCCTACCAGAAGCATTGATGATCTCAACTTTCCCAAACCTAGAGTCGTCTTCCTTCTGGCTAAGGGACTCTTCATGCTTTTCATTCTTGATGGGTAAATCTGCCATGATCCTCTGTTAGCGATGGGGCATTCCAGCAGCTTAAGCAACGAGGGGACCCAGACCTTATACATTCATATGGCCATGCTCAACGCATGCACGATGCTTTCTTTTCCCCATTGCTTATCGTGGGCTTGCGTATTTGGCGTGCATGGCTTGATGTTGGTGGGTATGTACTCCGGAGTAAGTAGGGTGGGATACGATATGGGGCCGTGATTGGCGATAAGATATTTCGGACTATACGCCTATCGTAAGCCTTTCCCGCCATGCCGCGATTCGTCTTCATGCAGCATCGCTTTCCGCTGCTGGAACGAATCGAACGAGGCGAGAATGGTGTGTGTCTTGTTGTTGCTTTTCCCGCGTAGGCCCGTCGCGGATCTAGCCATCGGAGACGTTCACTCTCGTCCGCAGGGTAGTTGCGATAATCTTACGAGGCAGCTGCCATGTCGCGGTTGACGACAGAGCCTGTGGCATGTCGCATTACACTGCCAGCTGGAGACGGGAGGAGTTGAGCAGCCTGTACGTCCGAAGCTTTCCAAAGTTATCCACATCTCCTTCGTGCCACGTTGAATCATTCCTTCTGGGCTCCAAGCATCCAAACATCTCTTTCGTGTTACCCTTGTATCATGTTCAAGCTCCGATTCTGGACTTGTAGGTTCCGCAGATGTGCGTCGTGCAGCTCATGAAGCGCTTGCTTTGAGCTCGATACAGTAATAGGCGAGGTACGTTGAAACTTTGCGCGGCATCCGGGTGAAAGACTTTGCGGCGACACAACGCACGGATTTATTCTGCACCCGATTGGAGTTATAACAACAGCAGCTACTTGAAGCCCTATCCAAAATGATCAACTGGTTGGGAGGTCGATACCAGTTTCCACCTGAAAATTTGTATGGAGCGCCTTGTTGCCTAACACATAGATTCTTGGGGATTACGCCGTAATCCGAGTTATCATTGGTTGATTCAGACTTATCGATAAGAAGCACAGACATTGTCCACCATAATCTACACCATAATCCGTTTCACAAGATTCTCTACCATTCCACCTATTGTAGACACCCAAAACACCACTGATAATGTCTAGTACACCATATCAACTACGTTCGTTCTTAAGTGCCTGCACAGATTCCTGCGTGGTTGTCTATTCTGACCATGGCTCGTCTTACGTGAAGGCAAACTTGGGTCGACACCTTCGCGATGCGCACCTTCTCAACTCAAAAGCGAGAGCGCCTGTCCTTGCACACATCAACTCTATCGTTATTGCCAATGGGATAGATGATGTCGTCGGTCCAATTGACAGAATTAGGCCAATTCCTGGTCTCTCTATTTACCTTGCATTTCTTTGTCCTTTCGACAATGAAGACTGCCGCCACCTCTCCATCAACAAAGACGCTATGAACAAAGATTGCCGGTCTAGACACCATGTAGGGTCGGGGTTAGAAGGAAGAGGTAGAAAAGACAGTTTAGTTCAGGCGGAATACTCCCAACATCGAGTTCAGACATTGTTTGCGGAAAAGAAATACATTGATTATTTTATTGTAAATGTTGAACAGGAGGAAAATGACCAGGAACAGACCAGCCCAGGACTTTCGACAAACAATCTGCACCAACAACAACGCCAAAGAAAGAACACTATTCCATTTTCTAATAGTGCAGCCGATATTCTCCAACAGAGCTACACGCAGGCCCAGGAGGAGCATATGCAACGGTATACCACGGTAGAGAAGATTGAACATGTGTCTGAGTTGACAGGATTTCTGGGCGAATCAGGCTATCATGCTCATCTTGAAGGCGTAGAAGTTGCGGAGATTTCGCTAGCTTATCGACTGCCCGTTGTCGACAAGGAGCCGATAGTTTCAGTGGTATGCAGCAGTGTCAATCGGGTTCTTCGCAAAGCCATGCAAGTGCTGAACTTTGACAAGATGGAGGAAAGGCAGCTGAGCAAGCTGAACGCAAAACTCTTGGATTCTTTCAGGCGATCAGAGATATCGCAAGATGCAATCAAGCCATTGCAGAACCCCAAGTCAAAGCAGACATATATCCGAACAGCGCAGAATTTGGTCTGTTATTATTCTCGAGTCACAAGCCAGCAGTATCTACAGCAAAAGAAGATGTTCAACCCAACCTCAAGTCAAGTTTCACATTGGGAGACAACAAAGGGTTGTGCAGAAGCTATTTTCCAGTCGACATGTGGAGAAAGATCCAAGCTGGATGACGAGGAGCGGCTATCCCAGCTAGAAGAGCAGCTCGATCGGTCCGTACTCATATTTCTTCTCGAGTTGGTTCAACATCGACTCCAGCACAGGGCATTTGATTCAGCGATCATCTCCTTTGCAGCCGTGATTGCTTGGAACTGTCGGAACAATACGTGGGTGGAGATTGGAGACCACACACGTGATTTGGCGCAGATTGTGTACGATGTCCAACTGGTTCTGTTGCAAGACTGTATAGAGGTTACAGAAGAAGATAGCATGGTAGATTTCAGTGAGTATCTGGTGGATTTTAGGGATCGTTGGCTTCTGAAGGATAGACGTGGGCCGATCGGCGAGGTACTCTCGCTGAGGCTACATGATTGATTGATTGATTTTATCCTACTCGGTTGCAGCCGCTTAATCAGGCAGCTATGTCCGGTTAGGAGGACTTCATCAGACAGCCGACACGTGATAGATTATATAATCCACCGCGCCCCACTTCGCCCCGTTCACTGAAACAAGACCAGCTGTCCTCTCCGTCCTCCCTCTTTTCCCTTAACCAGTATCTCCAAATGCCGGCTGGCTCTTGTAGATACTGGTTATTCTGCTAGTATATCTGTGCTATGTAGACTCAAGAGGCAATGCCTCGTGTTTCGCTATCCTTCTACCTACAGTCTCCCTCTAATGCTCAGCTTTGTCTATCTGTTTCGCCTTATCCCTCAAGGCCAATGGGTTCCCTAAGTATGTTTCTGCTTGTGAAAGTTGCCTTGCACCAGATTCCTATGCGGCGGTGTATTTGGTTGTGTGATGCTGGAGACAATAGTAACCATCGTAGTCGTGATTTCGCTGCTTGGGTGTGATACTCCGGGTATGCCCGTGGACGAGGCTGTCTGGTAGCTGCCGTATTGTATGGCGCCGATCGTGCTATAGACCTGCCGTCTTATAGTCGGAGCCTATCTGCTGCTAGTCGCTCTCCCTACTTGCTATATCGCGCTCCTACTCTTGCCAATGCCATAACTGGGACGCAACAGTCTGGGGAGAGGCTCAAGGCTACGTCTGCTGGCTTGTAGGGAGGGGATTTGCCGGCTGAGGCTACATGCAGGCTGTGACGGCATTGCATGGTGGCCATCTTTGTCACATGACAACGTGTCGCAGCCACACTGTGGCGAGAGGAACATCAACTCGCGCGCCCCGTAGTCACTTACTCTCTATCTGATATTCTCTCATCACACTGAGTAAATGGAATCTTAGTTCATTCTGTCTGATTCAATGCTCGCCGTGACATTATATCAGATCAACCCTCACGCTTAGAACAGCGACAAATAGTTCCAGATTGTTTACGACAATAAGCAGTCAAAACCGACCCCGACCTGACCAGAGACACCGACCAGTCTCACAACCTTTTTTCTTTGCGCCGACCATTGCTCAACACATGATACCAACCTGACCAGAGACACCAACCAGTCTCGCGACCTTCTTTGAGCCGACCATTGCTCAACACGCGATACCAACCTGACCAGAGACACCGACCAGTCTCGCGACCTTCTTTGAGCCGACCATTGCTCAACACACGATACCAACCTGACCAGAGACACCGACCAGTCTCGCGACTTTTTTAAGCCGACTAGGGTCACCTCGACGCCATTCCTCCTAATACCGTACGATTTGTCATGGCGCCGTTCCTCTACAGCGACGACACGCCTATGACCCAGCTCCGAGAGACTATTGAGGCTGCAGAGACCCCAGCAGACTTCGTTAAGTTGATCGTCCGGCCCACAGAATACAATGCCGACAAAGCTACTCGTGTCGCTCACAGCAGGAAGGAGGATACTGAAAACCTGGTAGTGGTAGTCCCATGGACAGACAGGAGTAAAGGCTTTACTGTCAACGAAACAGAAATCAAGAGGGTTCTAGCAGACGACACGGTGAGACCACAACTTATTACCGAAGTAGTACGCTGGTGTAACAGCAACAACATCAAGCAACAGCAATTAGAATTGTACCTCGACATAGTTAAGCAGCTAGCAGCGAAAGGAGCAGACTTGCTACAGGCCCAAGACTCCAAGATTACCGAGAAGGCAGACGAACTGCGACTGCAGTCAGCAATGCTTGATAGCTCCGACGAGCGTATCAAGGAATTGGAGGCTCGTCCAATAGTAGGAGAGTTGGCTACAGAAAAGGAAGCGTATACGGTGTTATACGACAAATACGAAGCTCTTACCATCAAATACAATGCGACCCGACAGAGTTTGCGACAGAACCTCATATCGGGTGACGACTTGTCCGGATTTGGTTCTCGATCGGAAGGCGGCTTTTCGAAGATCAAACTTCCACACCCTGACCTATTGACCGACAAATACACTCCTACGGAGTACAAGCATTGGCGCAATGCGATGGAAAACAAGCTGAAGGCAGAGGGCTACGACGACGAGATGTCTGTTGCCTACTTTATGAATCTTGTAAAGGGACCTAATGCAAAAGACGCCCTACTACTCATCAATGCGGCCGACCGTACAATGGACAAGGTATGGAAGGTTACCACTGAGCGATTTGCAGACCCGTTTGAGAAGCAGAACGCAAAGAAGGCGTACAAGTCGCTGACTATGAAGCCCTACACCAACTTCCTGAACTTCAAGAATCAATTTGAGACCCTTGCGATGCAGTGCAAGGTAGACAAGGACGATTGGAAGGAGGATATCCACGAGAAGCTGTATACCCGCCTCAAGGAAGGTACAGCAGGAGAAGCCGGCGACCCAGATCTGACCTACGAGAAGCTGTGCTTTAAGGCATCCAACCTTTCCCGAACCTACATCCAGACACAAGAAGAGCGCAAGGCTCTCGACGCTGCAACTACGGCCAAGAAGAACAGCAATTCGAACGGCAACCGACAGAACTCCTCGAACAACACCGGTGCAGGTACGAGCACGCCTCAAGGGCAGTCCAGCGGTGGTGGAAACAATGGATTAGGTGGAGGTCGACGGGAGCGAGACCCCGAAAAAGCACGCGCAGCATTCAATCGCTACAAGGACGTAGGATTAAACATTGATCAGGCGGTCCAGTTGGCTCAGGAGCGCAAGTGTTTCAAGTGTGAGAAGGAGGGACATTACATGAAGGACTGCCCAGAGGCCTCCATCTCCGTAATGGATGGCGCTGGCGGGATTGAGTCAGAACACCCAAAAGCATAGACCTGGTAAAAGTCACCATGCCAGGTCCTAGCAATCGAGATCTTTCTTTCCGATATCAGGTGCAAAACTTCAATGTCTCATCTCTTAAGTTGTTCGGCGGCAACGCTTTCACTTTCGATGTTATCCTCTACTTCAACGGCATGGGTGTCCGATCCCGAGCTTTTCTTGATACCGGAGCAAACGGTTATGCCTTCATTAACCGACGATGCGCACAGAAGCTGCAACACCTACTCCCAAACGTGGATCGACGAGCCCTCGAGACACAAGCTACGGCGACCGGTTACAAAGGAAATCAGGAGGAGGCAATATCGCATGCAACGCTGTTGCACATGGAAATCGACGGAAGGCAGGAGTACAACGTTCCTTTCCTGGAAGTAACATTGGGACACCACGATGTAATTCTGGGAAGGACGTGGATGGCTCACAACAAGGTCCTACCGGATCTCGAGATGCAGCGTATTATCTGGAAGGATGGCCGAAAGAGAGAGACAGCGATACAGAAGGTAGTGATGTTGGAGGAGGATAGGAAAGTGACGGTCAATTCGGAGGCTATCCAGAACAATATCGACAAGAGAGAAAGGAGGATGAGACAGGATGATCGTCGGAGAGCCGGCAACCAGGCTAAACGGTTTCGGGACAACGTACAGCTGCTCAAACGGCCGAAATCGACCCGACCTCAATCTAACGAACTCGAGCCATCGATAGTAAGAAACGCGGAATCAACGCCACTGGTACGCGAGAATGATACGATCGACACTTCAGAAGAAGACGTCTCTGTAGACTCGGAAAGCAACACTGATAGTAGTTGTTCGGACCTCTCCAATTTCGGTAACTACCAAGAAGAAGACCTGCCGGTCAGATATTACCAGACACTGAAATGGGAGCAAGCAAGAGGCTACCGCATCATGGATAAGCAATTAAAGGCAGCCGGTACAGATATTAACGTCTTGGATTTCGGACACGATAGCTCAAAGATTGCGGGTAAGAAGCTTGACCTCTGTATGATCAACCCTTCAGGTTTCCGCTTGAACTTAAAAGACAAAGAAGTCACCGCTGGATCCATATCCTTGTATGAAATCGAAAAGAGGATGAGTGAGCTCAGGAAGGAACGAGGAATCGATTCCACTGAGGACCACCATGACCGGCTGAAAATCGCCCTAGCAGCACTGCAAGGTGAACTCCCAGAGGACGAATCCCCGGAGATGAGGACAATCATTGAGAAGAAGCTACCTAATAAGCATATACTATACAAGGACTGCTTCTCAGAAGCAGACTCAAATCGACTGGCAGAACACCGAGAAGGCGTTGACTATGTTATTGTGTTGGATGAAGGAAAGGCTGCGCCCGGTTTCTGTCCACTCTACAATATGTCCTTGGATGAGCTACAATTTACCAAAGAATGGCTCTTGAAGAACTTGGAATCGGGCTTTATTGAGACCAGCTCGTCACCATTTGCATCACCTGTGCTCATTGTCAAGAAGCCCACGCCCGAGGGGGAGAAGCAGAAGTTCCGCTTCTGTGTTGATTACCGCAGACTCAACACGCTCACAAAGAAAGACCGATATCCTATTCCGCTCATCACAGAGACAATGGCTAGATTGTCAAAGGCCAAGGTCTTTACAATGCTAGATATCCGACAAGCTTTCCATCGAATTCGGATGGACCCGGACTCTGAAGACCTCACTACGTTCCGAACTCGCTACGAAAGCTTCAAATGCAAAGTCATGATGGAAGGATTGGTCAATGGACCTGCTACATGGCAGAGATACATGAACACCATCCTGATGGACTACCTCGACGACTTCTGTACCGCTTACCTTGATGACATTTTGATCTATTCAGAGGACCTCTTGGAGCATACGGCTCACGTACACAAAGTTCTTGAACGACTACGCGCTGCAGGACTCCAGGCAGATATCAAGAAAAGCGAATTCGATGTCACTGAGACAAAGTACCTTGGATTTATCATCAGTACCTCCGGTATACGCGTCGACCCAGACAAGGTAGCCATCGTCAAACACTGGAAGCAACCACGAACCGTGAAGCAGATTCAGTCTTTCATGGGTTTCTGTAATTTCTACAGACGCTTCATACGAAATCTTGGAAGGCTGGCAAAACCACTTATCAGGCTAACCAGAAAGGATGCCCCTTTCGACTTTGATGAAGATTGCATGGAGTCCTTTGAGAAGCTCAAGCATGCATTGACAACAGCTCCGTGCCTAGCCCTCTATGACCCATTCGCCGAAACCCGAATGGAGACCGACGCATCCGATGGAGTAGTAGCAGGCACACTCTCCCAACTTGGAAAGGATAGCGAATGGCACCCTGTAGCTTTCTACAGCAAAACAATGGACATTCATGAACTGAATTACGAGATCCATGACAAGGAAATGCTAGCGTTGATCCGAGGCCTGGAGGAGTGGAGTGCACTTCTTCGAGGAGCCCAATTACAATTTACCGCGATTACCGACCATCGTGCCCTGGAGTACTTTACGACAAAGAGGCTACTAAACCAACGGCAAGCAAGTTGGGCTGATTTGATCTCTGGATATAACTTCAAGATCGTCTACCGGCCAGGCAAAGAAAATATCATTGCCGACGCTCTCTCTCGCAAGGCCGATGAACTGAAATCACAAAAGGCCAAAGTAAACGCGGCTAGGACTATGCAAATGGTAAAAGATGACCAGATTGGAGTGGAACTCTGCCCTCTGGACCTCGATAGCAACCAGATGTTGCTGGTGGATCGGTTACTCAAAGCGAACCGGGAATCTACTTCACTTGACGAATGGAGAATTCTCGCTCAGAAGGATTATATCTATTTGAGGTTGCAGGACGGGCTGTTGCTCTACCAAGGAAGATTATTCGTGCCTGAAGACGACAACCTCCGTACTCAACTACTAAACGAAATTCATGCCTCGCTGCCAGCAGCGCACCCCGGACGAAACAAGACCCATAAGATCGTTGCCCGCAAGTTCTACTGGCCTCGTATGAATGGAGACATCGATCGATACGTCGCCGCCTGTCAGTCATGCAGGAGATCGTCAGTCCCTCGAGATAAGACTCCTGGACTATTGAAGCCTCTCCCCATTCCTGATCGCCCATGGCAGCATGTATCAATGGATTTCATGTCGTTTAACAAGGACAAGCATGGTTACGACAACGTGTTCGTAGTAGTTGACCGCCTTGGAAAGAGACCTTTCTCGATTCCCGGCCAGAAGACCGTAAAGGCTAAAGACGCCGCTCGGATGTACTATGAACATATCTATCGTATCTACGGCTTACCCGACACCATTGTGTCCGACCAAGACCCTCGATTTATCTCAGCCTTTTGGGATGAATTAAGCCTTATTCTCGGAATCAAACTCAGACGAAGTACCGCAGAACACGCGCAGACTGATGGCCAGACCGAAATTGTCAACCAAGCACTACAGCAGAAGCTTCGGCACTTCGTGAATCACTACCAGGACAATTGGTCTGAATTGCTACCAGCAATGGATTTCGCAGCAGCATCGTCACCACACGAGTCAACAGGACTGTCACCCTCAGAGATCGAAATGGGATCCGTACCGCGAATGCACTACGACTGGGATTCACACACAGAAGGCAACACTGCAACAGAGAGGATGAATCGCCAAGAAGCACAGCAGTATGCGACACGAATGTATAACGTATGGAAGTTCGCAAAGGAACAACTATTCAAGGTCCAAGCCCGACAATCGACGCAGGCGAACAAGAAACGACGAGAGGAGGACTTCGACTTCAATGAGGAGACTGGCATTGGAGATTCAGTATACATTATAAAGAAGGCTTGGATTACTGATCGACACTGCGACAAGCTTGACAATCCTGTAGTAGGCCCATTCCCCATCATTGGAAGGAAGGGACACTCTTGTATTGTCAAGCTACCCGAGAGCTACAAGGTTGGCAACGTGTTCCACTCAGACCGGCTTCGAAAGGCATCCCTCGAAGGGCTATCAGAGCAGCAGAACGCAAACGATGAGAACGACAGCTATGAGATCCATGGCAACGTGGAATGGGAAGTTAAACAAACACTCGGTAGCCGTATTCACCGTCGCAAACTTCAATACATGGTATCATGGAAAGGCTGGGACCCAGATAACACTTGGTACGACGCGGAGAGTTTCAAGAACTCGCCAAAGCTGCTCCGTCTCTACCAGTGCGTTCGATAATCAATCGATTGAGCCATTCTCAAGATTGATTGCCCGATTCGACCAATATATGGCTTGATTGACGGCTTGATTGAGTCGGTGTCAGTGAGATTGATGGCTTGAGTGATCGGTCAATTGAGAGATCTAAAATACACCATTTTTAAGCCCTTGATGCTGTATCTGACACGCCTCAATTGTGTCATCACTCATACCGTTTCTAGCATCAGTAATGAGCCTACCGGCTTGTGAAAATACTCTCTCAACCTCTGCAGACATACCAGGAATCGATAATACATCGAAAGCAAGACGAGATAAGATCGGATAGTCATTGCGGTGCTGCTCCCACCACCCAACAACGTCGTGAACTGGCTTCCAGGTGGTAGGGTCGAAATATTTGATGTATCTCGTATAATCGTCTTCTTTGGTGACTACCCGGCGCTTTTTGGTGATCACGTGGACTGATAATATGTTGAATTTATCGTAATATGAGGGCCGCTTACCGCTGGGTTCACTCTCCGCTTCTGAGGATGGTTCTGGCGTAGGTGACGGTGATGGTGAAGGTAAGGTCCCGTATTTGTCGCAGTATTCGTCAAAAAGGCGCTGCATACTTCTCTCGGCGCGTTTGTACCAGGTACGATTGTTGTACTTAGCCCAGTGGTCTTCGAACCACAGTAATCGTAGGTTTGGGTCACAGATAATGGCGGCGTAGTAGAGATCTGACTCTTCAATCATCGTCTGGTACTTTGAGGTCTTCAGAAGCGCTTCTTTGAGCCCGGCTGTAAGAGTTCAACCCTCAAAGGTGTTTCGCAAGTGAGGGAAGACAGCTTGTATTTCAATTATCTAAGTACAGAAGAAATTGTAGGTACAGGAAGGACAACTTGTACATATAGTCCCTGAACAAGAAAAGGACACATAGTCTAGAGAAAAGGACAGAAAAGAATAGAAGTGTATGTGAAAGCAAAGTATGTGAAAGCAAAGTATATGAAAGCAAAAGCATGTGAAAGCAACATGTGAAAGCGAAGCCAGGCAAAGCCCCGCAAGAATCCATCCAGGATAAATGAGGGAAAGGATCTATCCCTTAACACCGGCTACGTAAGGTTCAGCAAACTCAGTAGCAAGATTGAGAGAAGCAACCTCATTCTGCGCGTCAGTGAGTCTCTCGTGAATGCAAGTCAACCCTTTAATGACTCCGGCGGCTGTGCCTTGTATAGATTCTGTCGCATTACCCTCCTCTTTGAGATAGAACGTCTTGAAGTCTTCTAGTATCGCACATCAAATTTCAAGCATCTCGAAGTCGTCATTTGTGAGGAAGGACTTCCTAATATCAACGCCTTTACCGGTGTAGTTGTAGAGCCTCTGCCACTTGATAATAACCGCCCTGAGCGAAAGGACACGTTGTATCATCTCGAAAGTGCTGTGCCATCGGATTCCGCCGTCAACGAGAAGTACATACCAAAGATCGAGTCTGGCATTCTTTTGAAGCGCTTCATGTCAAAAGATAGATGAAGCAGACTGAAGTCCGAATTGATGTGTGGGCTATCCGCATATTTATACAATTGAGACTCGCATTCGAGCTAGTACAAATGAGGATAGAATGAAATGAGTTTATGTGACAGCCCCCTGCTTGAAGCAGACCAAAATTGTGTAAATGAAGTGGGTACACAAAAAACATCCCAGAGGGAGGAGGAGGTGCCAAAGGGGCAGAGAGAGAGACCGCTAGTAGGCTAACCGCATTGAGACGACGTACAGCTGAGGAAGCGTCGCCAATCGACTCAGAATGAGGGCCAAGGTATCGCGTCAATTACGATTCCAAGTGCAGCCCTGAACAACTCAAAAGTAGGCTTCGTTAGCCCTCTGGTGAGGCCGTCAGCAACCATCTTCGCAGTGCGTACATATTTGAGGATAATTGAACCATTGGCAACCTTCTCGCGGATCCAGTGTTCTTTGAGGTCCATGGCTTTGTTTCGGCCGTGAGATTGAGGGTTCTTTGCGAGGGCAATAGCTCCTTGGTTATCGGCGTAAATGACTGTAGTGGATGGACCAAATTCAGGGTTGATCTCGTGAAGCAATCGCTGCAGCCAGATGGCTTCTTTCGCTGCATTCGTCTGACCAATGTATTCGGCTTCGCAAGTAGAGAGTGTTACCGTGGCTTGTCTCTTGGATTGCCAGCTAATTGCTGCACTGCCGATATTGAAAAGGTATCCGGAGGTTGATCTTCTTGTACCGACGTCACCGGCCCAGTCAGAGTCAGTGAATCCGACGAGGTTTTCGAGTTCGCCCTGATAGACGAGTGATGCAGAGAGAGTGCCCTTGAGGTAACGAAAGATATCCTCGACGAGGGCCCAGTGTACTGCGTTCGGGTTGGCTGCATAGCGACTGACGAGGGAGACTGCAAAGGCGATATCTGGCAGTGTGCCTAGCATTGCATACATCAGTGACCCGACGGCAGACTGATATTTGGTTTTGAAGTAAGGGTCAGCAAGGTAACCTTCCTCCGCAGGTTCTGGCTTCGCAGATGGGTTGATTGGGATGGGTTTAGAGTGACAGTCGGTGAAGCCGTGATCCTCGAGAATCTTTTGCTCATTGGTCCCGACATGCGACAGATTAATCTCCTGAAAAAGGCCTTAAATAAGCGTTTTCAGATGAATGATCTAGGGCCGGCAAAGTTTTATCTCGGAATGTTGCTTCACAGAGATCGCCAGAATCGCTCAATCTCCATCAATCAAACTGCATACATCACGAAGATTCTCGAGGTTCTGGCTTCGCAGATGGGTTGATTGGGATGGGTTTAGAATGACAGTCGGTGAAGCCGTGGTCCTCGAGAATCTTCGTGATGTATGCAGTTTGATTGATGGAGATTGAGCGATTCTGGCGATCTCTTTGAAGCAACATTCCGAGATAGAACTTTGCCGGCCCTAGATCAGTTATCTGAAAACGCTTATTTAAGGCCTTTTTCAGGAGATTAATCTGTCGCATGTCGGGACCAATGAGCAAAAGATCGTCAACATAGATAGCTACGAACAGCTGCCCTTTGTGGAACACACTAAAGTCGCTATCCAGCATCGAGAAGCCAAGGGAGACGAGGAAGGCGGAAGAGGTATCATACCAAACCCTCGGGGCTTGTTTGAGACCATACAGCGCTCGATTGAGTAGGCAATAGTCATGACCGATTTCGAAACCACGCGGTTGACAGACGTAGATACGTTCATCAATTTTGCCGTAGAGAAAAGCGGTCTTGACGTCCATCTGCTCGATCTCCCAATCGAGGGAGGCAGCGATTGCAAACAGAGCTTTGTATGTCATCGGCTTCACCACAGAAGCGAAGGTATCGTGGAAGTCAATGCCGTATTGTTGCTCGAAACCTCTTACCACAAATCTGGCCTTGAATCGTAGAATAGCGCCATCGGTGCCGCGCTTTAGTTTAAACACCCACTTACCCGTCAGTGGCTTCACGCCTGCTGGGAGCTTCGTGAGTGTCCAGACTTTATTCTCATCCATTGAGCGCATATCATCGTTCATGGCCTTGAGCCACTGAGGGACGTGAGGTGAGGTGATGGCTTGATTATAGGTTGTAGGTTCGAAGGGTTCAGATGAAGCTGCTAGGCTTAAGAATGAGAGAAGGTAGTAAGCAGAGGCTTTTGCGACGTTCGCGTGAAAGGCCAGTGTGGCTTCAGTTCGAGTGAGGGTAATGGGAGCGCGATCGTGGGTAGGCTTGTATTCGGCCATGAGCTTCGTAATCTCTATAGCTTTGTCAACTCCGTGTAATGATATGAATGAGTTCAAGCCAGCGGCCTCACGAGCGCGTTGACTTGGAAGATTGGGGCGGCGTGTTCTTGTCGCAAGAGAATGAGTGTCTCGCGGTGGTTCTGACCCCATTACTGATGGAGGGTCAGAGAGTCCTGATGAATCGGAGTGGTTGGAGGTCTCATCTTCATCATTGATGGGAGGTTCAACGCGTTGAAGTGACGGAGAGCGCGAGATTAGTGACTTCGCAATGCCGTCAGAAGAAGGGTGATAGCAATGGCGCTTGCGCTTCTTTGACTCGTCGGCTTTAAAGGTTACTGTACGAATGAGGGCTCCAGTTGGTGTCAGAATCTTGTAGATACTATTACCTTCGAAGCCCACAAACGTGCCGTGGAATGAGCGATCTTTGAAACCCTTGGACTTCTTTGTAATGGCCCAACCCCCGCTGCCAAAGATGATGAAGTTCTCAAAGGTCGGTGCCATTCCATACCATGCCTCGTAGATGGTCATTGAACCGCTGGGATGCATCATCCTCACGTGAAGCTTCCAACTGCGCGGTATGTCTGCCTCCTCATACCACGCAGAGATGTGAACGCGTCCTCTATAGATAATGAAGGGTGGGGTTGCATACCCAGCGGCGCAGATACTCTGGATAACCGTAACCCATTCCGGCCTTGTAAGTCTCTCGGAGGCTGTAATGACCTTCATTGACCCAATAATACCCACCTGAAAGCCAATCTAGTCAAAGTTGTGTGTATCCTCGTCGTGGACGCCGTACTTGGCTTTGGTATCTGCAACAAGCTTGAACCACGCGCCAATAATCTCTGGATCTTCCTGTAGTATCCTCTGCCTATCCTTGGCTCGGTTGAAGGCCATCTTGAGCTCATCTGAGCGCGTAACGAACCTCTCAGCCTAGTTTTTGCCCACTGGCTCTCCACCGCGTATAGCTAGCAGTTTATCGGCCATATTTGCTACCCCACAAAGCCGGGGCGCAAATCCTCGCGAATCGAGGTCAAGGATGTATCGGACAAGCGTTTGCTCTTCGGTAAGGGTAAATTTCCGACCATTTGGTGGTGTTTCGAGGATAAATGGGACTTCTTTAACGCGCTCAGAGAGGATTCGCTGTTTAACGTCAAAAACACGAGCGGCGGCCCGTTGGCTTCGGAATTGGCCGGCTTGGAGGGCTTGGAGTGCGAGCTGGATTCTCCTTCGTGTTGGAGTAACAGTGCGTTTCGTTGTTCAGACATAACCACATGAGAGGAATGGTAGAAGTCTTGGCAGATTTTGAGCGGTTGGGTGGTGGAGTACGTTAACAGGTTACTATATAAAAATCATGTGATTCCAAACCGTTGGGGCGAACGGGGCGGGTTTTTTTAAAATACTAGAACCCGCCCCGGTCTTCCTCGCATGGCGCATGAATACACAAACGCTCGTGGCCGTTCCTCCTGTCTGTGTAGAAGAGAAGACCTTTTTTTTCGAAGAACCTCAAGCCAGGTGGTGGCTGATCTGGTGGCTTGTCGACAGTTTGTTTTGGATCGTGAGTAGGGCCAGGCTGTGGTGACTGAGCCTGGTTTGGAGACGTGGGAGGGGTCGTGGCTTCCACTGGTGTTTGAGCAGCCGCCAGCTGAGCTGGAGAATTCTGTGATTTCTGCACGGGCTCCGGTAATGGTTGGATAACCATATTTTTGCTGCGCAGCCATGGGTGAATCTCGCTCTAATGCGGGTCCTGAGTATCCGCGGTTACTCGAGTATGGCTGTCGAGGAGTCTCCTGGTTCCTCGTGCCGCTTCCGTTTCGTGCCTGCTGGTCAGTATCTGCGCCAGATCGGCGATTTCGAGAGTACCCGCGTGATTCACGGTCGTTGTTTCGGTAGCCTTGCTGATACCCTTGGGAGGTTGTGCCAGCCCAGGCACTCGAAACATCGCGCCTGTCTCTTGACAGATTCCTGCTGCGGGAGAAGGGGTACTTACTCGAGTGGTTGCGAAATTGGTCGAAGTCTTGAAAGACAAATCTGCGTCTGCTGGTAAGCATCGGGATGATGAGGCGGATGCCAGGGTCGAGCTTGGCCCAGATTTGGAGTAATTGCTGGTAGTCTGTGTGGAAACCAGCGGCTATGAGGAAACACGCTGGGGTCATCACGGACTTCGAGACAGATCTTCCTTTCGCAACGTCGTCGATGGAGAGGTGCTGTTGCTCATATTGGTGCAGGGCGTCGAGGTGCCTCATCTGGAACTTCTCCTGTAATGCTTCGCACCAGTTGGTGACACCGCGGCCAGATTTCAAGCGCTTCTTCTCCTCAAAGGAGAGTTGTACCAGATCTGGGCAGGGCCTCGCAGGCATTTGAAGATGTTGGAACGTGGATTATGGATTGTGGTTTGATGTCTCTCTCTCTTTGTATCGCTGCAAACAGCCTCATTAAGGCCCATATAAGCAGCTTCAGTCTCTGTATTCTAGACATTATGCATTCATTCATTTCCACTCGTATTCACACACTTTTGACATCATACATCGCTACTTTGTAGTTATGAGCCCGGAATACTAGGGTCTCTCCAATTTTCAGCACGATATCACGTGAACCCGCGCATTTCGGCAAAGCAGCAACACACTTTTCGTACACCACGTACTACAAACAACATACTGAGAGCCACTACACACAGTTTGAGAGACTGTAGGCCTCATTGCAAATAGCTCTTGACACTTTCCATACATGATACTTTGCCGGTAACACTGAGAAACAGCAGAAAGTCGCGAAAACAGCATGTCAATAACTACCACAAACTCTACCCAGCGGGTGGAAGTCGTACTGAACGATCATACTGAATGGCCACTCTTCATCCAGTCAGTAAAGCAAACAGCCATCGACAACCACGTATGGGATATCATCAATCCCGATGGTACAACGCCGAAGGAGCACACAGCAGCACCCACAGTACCAACAGCAGCAAAGGCGTCGAACAACGCGGTCAACGAAGTGGAGAACTTGGACGATAGAGGCATCGAAAAATATAAGCTTCTCGTCACTGAATACAACTTCAAGAACGCTCAGTATCAACGAGAAGACGCCGCCCTCATCCATATTCACGACTGGATTAGGAAACACATCACTCACTCTAACCTTGACACGATCTCTGACACGTCCTCAGTTCGAGACACCCTTATCAAGCTCCAGAAGCGCAACAAACCTACGGATGAGTCGGTCAACTTCCAGCTACAGAATCTCTGGTTTTCAACACTTATGATGGATACAGCAAGTCAAGATTGGAGGATTCTCTTGGACAAAGTGACTGTAGTCTTTGAGAAGATTACGAAGGCGGACCTCGCAGAGTCAAAGGGCAAGATGCCGATGTTCCAAATCATTAACTTGCTTCACAAGATAGACAACATCTGGGTAGATCAGTGCCGTGCGGGCTTGCAGGATCCAAATTACCGCCTTAAAACTGTGCCAGATCTTCTAAACGATTTTCGATCATACCAGAACTCGCGCCCACAATCAATGCCAGTACCAGGTGGCCAGAACATGGCTGCATTTTACACTGGACAAGCCTCTCTGAACGGCCTAGGCCCCGACGGCTCACAATCCGGCAACAAGAACAAGAAGAAGTGTCCTTGCGGCAACAACCACAAGTTCCACCGACCGGGTAACTGCTCCTATTGCACAGGCATCCCGCACAAAGATGATTTCGTATTCAAACCTGAGATTGTTGAAAAGGTGGCTAAGGCATTGAAGGACCCCAAGATTCAAAGTATGGTGGACAAGGATAAAGCCGAGTACAAGAAGTGGAAGGAAGCTAAAGATACCAAATCTTCAGGAACTAACAGTCCCTCTAACTCAAATGAGAAGTCTCACAATCAGACAGGGCCAGGCGGAGTCCCAATCGCACGCGTGTGTCATACCTCATTCAATCAAGGGGCGATTGGCACAGCGTTTCAGTCATCACTCAACTTTGAAAACCTTTCAGAATCTGATTCAGAAGATTCTGAGCTCAATTCCGAGGAGTTTGAACCAGTATATTCTCCAGAACAGGCTAGCGTAGTTAACGTTAACCAGTTTCCATTAAGATCAAGTTCTGCATTCAACTCAGACAGTCTCTCGGATCCCTACTACTTCACCAACGCCTGGGTCTTGGATGGAGCCTCAGATATTCATATCTGTAATCCTCCTCTTCGCAACAATTACACAAAGACTTACGAGGCTTATCCAGATGACTACGTGCAATGTGGCCTCACTAAATACAAGGTGGAGTCATATGGAACTGTCCTTCTCAAAGTGAACACGCCTAAGGGTAATGAAGCCTACATCACAGTCTCCGAAGTTGCTCTCTGTCCCTATTACCGTGCTAACCTGCTCTCAAATCACAAACTTGAGCAGAAGGGATTGCATTTAATCACCCTCAATGGTGGTTATATCTGCGAAGAACTCACCACACCTCTGTTTATCCCTACCAAGCACTTCAGTTACTGGTGTTTAGAATTCACTCCACCTTTTCACCACGCATATGCAATGGATCCTCGTACAGGCACAGCATTCGCCACCCAGTCAGTTGTTCAAAAACTCACGAAGAAGGAAGTTTAGCAGAAACAGCTACTTACAACAAAACCATCAGATCTTTGGCACCTCAGACTTTGTCACCCAGGCCCAGCGACAATGAAGCATTTGGCGGCGGCAGTACGAGATGATATCACCGTTACTTACGCTCCTTCGGCAAAAGACTGTGAGGTGTGCGGAGTCTCAAAACATTACCAAGTAATCAGCAAGTCAAGCTTCAAGGAGCACCCAGCAACAGGACTTTTTCAGCGACTGAACTATGATGTTGTTCCTATGGAAACAGCATACAACGGCGACAAATGGCTCAGCCATTATGCGTGTGAGTAGTGTCATTTTCAGCTTATCTTCACACACAAAAAGAAGACCGACATCCCTCGCATTTCGATCTACGTGGTCAATCTAATCTTCAACATTTTTGGTATCACTATCAAGTATTTTCATACAGATGGTGAGACTGCTTTTGGTGAGATTGACACCGCCATCAATACATGATTTGAATTCGTCAGACTCAAGGGTATCATTATGGAACAATCAGCACCTCACACCTCAGAACAGAATGGCCCTGCTGAAGTGCATGGTAAGTGGCTTATAGTAAAGATGAGATGCTTAGCAAATCAGTCAGGACTTTCGTTTAATCTCTGGCCAGAGTTTGCAAAAACTGTGGCTATCATTGAGAACAAACTGCCAATGGAATCTCTAGGGTGGAAGTCTCCGTATGAGATTGTCTATCACGAGAAGCCTGTCATCTTCTACTTCAAGGTATATAACTGCAAGTGCTACGTCCTCATTAAGCACGAAATTCCTCGCCTTGACAAAACTGCAGCGAGGGCATTCATTGGTTATCTTATTGGATATGAAGGTACCAATATCTTCAGGGTCTATGTCCCATCACAGCGTAAGGTGATCCGTTCTCGGGATGTTATCTTTGACGAGAGTGACTACATTTTTGATCCTACAGAACTGGATGCCGCAGTAATCATTCCAGAAGCAATTCAGCCATCTATCATCATAGCACCTACACCACAGATGCCAACAGAACCTGGGATTGAACCTCCGGATCTACTTAAGGATGATATTCTGTTTACAATTCCGAAAGCAATAGCACCAGTTCAGCAGGAAGATAACACCAGCAAGGATAAGGACCTTCCCGATCGGGACGAGGGTTAGGGTTAGGGTTAGGGTTAGGGTTAGGGTTAGGGTTAGGGTTAGGGTTAGGGTTAGGGTTAGGGTTAGGGTTAGGGTTAGGGTTAGGGTTAGGGTTAGGGTTAGGGTTAGGGTTAGGGTTAGGGTTAGGGTTAGGGTTAGGGTTAGGGTTAGGGTT